>CM029125.1:187500-787500 GCA_016859345.1 Istiophorus platypterus | reverse complement strand
CCGGCACAACAACCATCGCTCCGGCAGTGCTTTGAATTTCCCTTGGCCCGTGTGTGTATGTGTGGGTGGTAATTTTGAGGAAGATGCAGCAGGAGGTACACAAACAAGTGAGAGGTTCACTGAGAAGAGGTAGTGCAAAGCAAGATGTTGGTTATTTTCCGGACTTGATTTTGTGCTGAAAATAGACACTTCGACCAGACAACAGTATCATTTCCTGTAGGGGCCAGTTCTTCATGTTGCGAGGCTTTGTTGTCATGCGTCACTGCAGCTGTCTGAAGTTGTGTATATACAGTCAGTCTCGCCTCACCTGGCAGCAGGTGCACCTGGAGATGCCACCACAGTGCACAGGCCAACCTGTGGTGCTTGTGCCCGGTGTGTTGGTGATGCACTATTAGCGACTTAAGCCATCTGTTCCTTTACAACATGGGGGGGGGGCAACTAGCCTCCACTCTCTGGAAGCTGCAAGCCCTGCTTGCTGCTGATTCCCACTAGTGAGTGTTTAAATCCCACAGAGGCAATGAATTGGCGTCGCCAGCTGCTACGCTCTGCCTGTTCGAATGGAAACAATATAACCTGTCTTTGTGCCCTCCCCCACATGTTTTGTTTTGATTGCAGTCCCAACATTGTTAGTTGGACCTAAAAAGTCATGTCCCCATAAAGTGCGAGCATTTTGTTGGGGGGGGGGTTAAATAAACCTGTGATTTATCTTATTCTTAAGTCGACAGGTTTGACCAACCAAATACAGCGGTCAACACAAAGAGGGGATTTGCGCCCGGTTTTCAGTTTATAGTTGGACATGGAGCTGAGGCTGTCTGGTCAAACAGTCCTGGAATAAATCCTCCTCCCGCGTGAAGGTGTCAATGCTCAGTGTGATAAAAAAAGGGACTGATTCAACGGGGCATTATCCCGGAGGTTCGACCGTCTGGTGCTGTTGAACCGTACTTCACAATACGGATGGGTGTTTCTGGTGTTTAGCCCGACTCCACTGAAATAACAAATAGGAGAATGTGCATGTACTGATTTACCTTTTTTCTTTTCTTTTTTTCAAGCAAATTCATTTTAATTCCAAATTTACTTTTTTCCTCAGTTTGAGGAGGGGGTCGATCATTAATTAAATTCTCCATCTTCAGAGATATTTGATTCAACGTCCAACTGTGGCCAAAACAAATCGATGCAACCGTTGTAAAACAAGTCAGAAGGCCCACAATGATGAAAGTCACCCCAGTGCAAGAAAAGTTCTAAACTGTATAAACTCCCCCACCACAACTCAGAGCAATAGGAAGAAACAAAAAATATCATTAACAGTAGGTAAGTTTACATTGAGCTTGATATTTGAACTATAATCAGTTTAAAAGCCCAAACACAATTAGGAATGTTCCATATAAAAAGCTAAAACAGACTAAACGGGCCCAGGCTGCAGAGGGACGCTTTAAACCTTTTCATAATCGGATCAAAAGAGAAACTGTACCAGGTAGAGCTTTAAAAGACGATTTAAACGACAACTCTCTGGCTGCCTGCTTCCTTCTTGTGTCCTGTGGGGACGTACGTTTCTCCATGTCCAGAAAATGGCGGCTTCCAAACAGAGCTGGTCCTTTCCTTGTTTTTAAGACATGAGCGGACGAGAAACCAGTTGGATTTCGTCACTAGCTGCATTGTCTTCCAGGGTGACAACACTTTACAAGGTGTAAGTGCAGTGAACAACATGATAATGATGTTGTTTCTATAACCAGGCATCTATGCTGATCACTGGGGAGATTTTTCAGGTGGGTTTAAAGAGACTCAATCCATGTCGCATTGATAAGGTGCAATGTGTCCAACACGGGTAAAGTGACCCAATTCCCTGTTTGTGTGTGATAGCAGGTAAAAAGGGGAGAAACTGTTTAAGGTGCAAAAAAATTCTTGATGTCTTTGCTGAAAAAAAGGGTTTTGTTGAATTGGAAAAGTGAGTCTTTCCTAGAAAGAAAATAAATGTATATTAAATATTAAATGACTGATTAAATATTAAAGTTAGGAAACAAAGGAAGAGTAGCTGAGAGGCTTTTGCTGTATTAAATCTCAAAGCAACTAACTACAAAGACCACCATCTCAAATTTAACACGTGCACACATTAAAGCTGTGTGAATCTGCTTGCACATATGTGTGTGTCCACAACACCCTTTTATCTCTTGAATCGTCGGTCATCTCCGCCAGATGCTCGGGGAGGTTTACACACACCATAAAGTTTTAATAGTCTAGAGATACACTGTGGACGATGGATGAGTGTTTTTTCATTCTGTCTATGATCTCTGGAGATGATACAACGTTGTAATGGTTCTTTAAGGATGTGGGCACCGGGGAGCTTTAGTGACAGGGACAATTTAACCACTGCGCCTCTTGTTAGTGAAGGCGGGTTGAGTGGCATTAATAAAGATACTGTTTTAGCCCTTTAAAGACAAAGTTTTGAAAACTTTTCTCAGGCCTCTGTTCAGCCATCCCTGCCTCCCTCAGTCTCTCAGGTTTTGTAAGGGGGAATTAAGGGGAATCAGATGTTCCTCGCTGCCTTTGTAGTCGAGGCCTAACTTCTCCTCAACTCCAGAACCAAAGCTCAAATTCACCCCTGCATATCCCCGCACTCCCGCCATCTGAAGCAGGCTGCTAATCTGTACTCAGATACAATATCCCAAAGGACACTGTTGTTACTCAGTTTCAATGTGCAATTCACCCGGCCAGAGACAGCGCCGAGCGCAATTTCTCTTTCTGTCATCTTTTGTAGCGTCTTACAAATTTATGACGTTTACGTTGAGTCATATCCTCTCACAGACCCAGGGGTTTCTGTTTGACGTCGACAGACTCTGTAGCAAATGTAAAACGTGATGAGAGGAAGTGAGGCGAGAGAGGATCCAGCGGATCTGAAAAGCAGTGATTTACAGCATTGAAAGAGCTTGGTGAGGTAAGATGTAGTGTGTGTGTGATCATACTTTAGGTGAACGGCAGAGGCAAACCATTGCTGTGTGTGTTTGAGTGTATAAGTGGGGTCATGGTGGAGATCTTTGGCCCCCACGGTCCATTGCTTGAGGCTTAACTCAGAGGCATCACACACAGAGACTGAAAAAATTCGCATGAGAGACAGTGATGAATAGAAAGAGGCGAGCGAGCACTAAAGTATAAAGAAAAGAGAGACTTGGCTGTAAAATGATGCGGAAACTATTAAACTTATTGTCTCTTGAAAGTGTTTGTGAACCAGCTGGAAAGAAATGAATCTGAAAGGTTACACAAACACTGACAGATGGTTAGGCCATGATATGATGGCACTGGTATTAAGAGAGGTACTGTGCCCCCCAATCCCCCTGCACCCGAGTACATGGGCAAAGCATTTAAGTGATAGTCACTTATCTAATCTGTACTCTGTATTGTTCATGCATGGCTAACGGCTATTAAACAGAGCATGGCTTACTAAAGGACAGAACCGTCACAACACTTCTTGAAAAAGCTCTGCACTTTCTGACTTTAACTGCACCCGCAAGGTCACACAGCAAGGACTCCTTCTGACAAAAAAAGAAAGAAAGAAAGGAATTGTGGAAGGAGAGTTGTTATCAATAAGAAATGATAAATTCATTAAAGATTTAGCCCCGGCCATGGTGAGATTTTCGGTTCCGACTCCGTGTCACTTGCAATGTACCCTGTGCCCTGGTGAGGACTTCAGGTTGGTGGCTAACTAGCCGAGACTTTTCCTTTTTGCACCGTAAGCAAATGTCGAGGCTCGTCAGCGGCCGAGCGGCACAGACCGACGCGGCAAAGTCGTGGAGCTGGCTCACGCATTGAAATGAGCTCATAGCTCTGAAACGTCACGGCTCATCCGTGATGTCCAGCATCACTGCTTGGACTCACACTCAGCATTTCTGGGAGCTCAGTTTAATTCATGAAGAAACGAGAAAGCTCTGGCATCAGTCTAGGGCAGAGGTTCGCTCCTCGGTTCAGGGCTTATGTCAAAATGAGCCAACTGCAGGGGATAGTCCACCATGGGTTCGCTGCCCCAGATACCATCCCCTACACAGCGTGGGTGGAGACAGCAAGGTTAGCCCCAGTCCAAAAGCTGCAGTGAAATAAACCGGAATGATGCTTTAAATGAATGCCTGGAAGTGTTGAGTTTAACGTTTTCTGGCCAGTCAGAAATTAAAATGAAATGAGTATGTTCTGTACTGACGTGTGACAAGTTCATACCACGGTTCTGACGGACATCATCGTGATTAGGCTGTAATGACTTGGTCACCCAGGTGTCATGAGGATGATTTCATTTCTGTGTGAAAGCCACTGGAAATAACAGCTACTGTATCAACATTCAGGTCACTTAGAGGCTCCTATGTGAGGAGGATTTGCCATCCGCCATAACAGGCTCCTACTGTCAAATTGGCTGCTTGCGTCAGAATCAAGTCATTATTGAATGTAAAGGATGGAAGTGTACTATCTGAAAACAGTATTTATAAAACTGGGAGGTGACAGGAGACGTGTAGTACTGAGAAATGAACATACACACTCTTCGCTAATTAAACCTTTGGTTTTCCTTCCATCTTCTCTCCATCGGACCAGGTCCATAAATGTTTTATTGATCTTCATCACAGTTGACCAAACAATGCTCGCCTACACGTGGATGCGGTTTAACCTACGGCACTGTTCCTGAGCCTTCTCCTGCTAAACAGGTGTTTATTTTCTTTAGTTCTAATCAAGCGGAAATGAAGTGAATAGAATTGAATAAACAAAGCCTTGAGCCAAAGCGTGGATTCTATTTACAGTGGATAATTGGTACGGGTATGTCTAGACTCTATCCTATTAGAAACAGCTTAGCCGACCACGCCGCTGCTGATACCAACGCTCATATTAATCTGGACAAATAATGAAACGGAGAATGAAAAAAGACACCTGAGGCAAATCTGTGGATTCTCTCTGAGAAAAACAAGCAAAAAACAAAGATGACAAGCGCGCCCCAGTGATGCATCAGGAATGGTGCCGGGGTCGTCCGCCAGTATCCATCAGCTGGGTTAAAAGACAGAGGGATCTCCCAGCACCGGTTTGGAGGGACGTGCAGAGCGTGCATAGGCACAAACGGTCACGTGCCGTTCTGTAAGTGAAGCTTTGTGATCGGACGAGTCCATACACCCACTTCCTCATCTTTATAACATGTTCCCCATATTTTCTTCATGTTTTGCACCGGGAGAAAAAATTGTGTGCAACTGTGTCGAAAACTTGACCATGGGAAATCCTCATGAAGACAAAAATGATGGTGATATTGTAGGATAAAGAGATGCTGATGCATTTGAATGCACTCATCTCAGCGAAGCCGCACCGTACCCGTCACCATATTGCACACCTGTTCTCATGCAGCCAATCGCCCCTTCCCTTACTGCCACCCCCACCTCACCTGTTTGTCATCTACAGTGTTCAGAAAGGATTTAGGCCCCTTCACTTTCTTCACATTTTGAAAGTTGCAGCCTTGTGCTTTTTTTCCCTCATCAGTCTGTGCTCAGTGCCCCATAATGACGAAGCAAAGACTGAATTTTAGAATTATTTGCAAATTTATTAATAAGGAGATACGGAAATTTCACATTGACACGGGAATTAAGACACTTTACTCAGTACTTTGCAGAAGCACCTTTGGTGGCCATCACAGCCACAGTCTTCTCAGGTCTGATGCGACAAGCTTTAAACACCCGGATTCGGGGATTTTCTGTGAGTCCAGCCCCCTTTTTACTTCCTGTGGTGCGGTGAACATCTTGAGAGTCACTGAAGTCACGCCTGAATCGTTAGGGTCACCTGAGTCAGCGTGAGAAGAGATGTTAAGCTGCCTGGGGAGGGATCTCACACCAGTCAACCCAATCACTGTAGAAGGTGGGGGCAGGGGGTTTCGGGAGCGAGTATACTTGCCCCTAAGAAATGGGTTAACTCCAACGTTAGTGACAAGGCCAAGGATGACTTCACTAACTTACCACGTTGGTGTGTGTGAATACAGATTATGTTTAAAGATGCCTGTTCACGACCACCATTTACACTGAGACCGACTCCTTGACCAACACATGGAGTCACTGTTGCCACCAGTGGCTGTGATCTCAGCATTTTAAGGCCAAAAACAGAAGCCTGCTTTTGTGTACTTCTCTGTAAAATTAAGGATCCGCTTTTTTCAGAAATTCCGAAGACGTTTCAGTGATAAATTTGTTGCCATTTTTACAGTAAACTGTATCGTGCATGTGCTGGACTGGAGAGCTTTACAACAGGCGTAGCAAGAATAACTGTGGGGGCAGGTCCCTCAGATAATTCTAAAATATTTGTAAAGTTGTTTGTATTTAACTTTTCATTTCGAATACTGTGAAAATATTGAGCTTGTGTGTTTAATGTTCAGTTGGCAATTGTGTGTAGTGTCTCACATATTGTTGTCCTCCCCCTCAGACAGCTGGCAACAGTTTTCCGATCCCGCTTTTTAAAGTTTTCTCTTGCCGTGCCAAAGCCTTCCCAACAGTTTCTCTGTTGAGGGTGAGAAGTGTGTGAAAGCTGGAGGCTTTCGCGGCCTCAGCCTGGACCTCCCGGAGGGGAAATCTGGTCCTGGGGGGACGTGGCTCCAGACATGGCTCTGGTGCCATCGCGGCGAACGTGGGTCTGGTGTCTCAAGTCTCACCCGCCAGCAGACTCCCTGAGTACATGTGTGCCTGCAGGAAAGACTCAAGAATGGATCAGTTATGGAGCCACAACTAGCTGTAGATGGACTGATGAGATTAGAGTAAATTATTACAATTTATCTAGTTCGCTTTTCTGTCATCGGCTGGAAGGAACGCCAGGCTGCAGCACAGGAACAAAAGAAGTCGCTTGGCGTTGGTTAGATTTGTTTACTTCTTGATCAAAGATGGTGGATGGCCCTTTGTTTAGCTGCCTAAAGAACTATCTGTGTTTGGGTCAACATGTGTTTATTGATCTGTAACTCCCCTCTCAAACGACATACTTAGCAATGTCCTGTGATCCGCCCTGTGCTCCGTTCCCCTGTGAACCGGCAGCGGCGGCAGGGGCTGGTTTCGCTTCCCCTCCGAGGGTCCAGTAACACAAGCAGGTGCTTGCAGGGGATGAGGAAGCTGTTTTTAATGATCCCCAGAGACGACCGGTATATTTACCATAATCGCAAGCCCGAGGGAGCATCGGCCCCCCTCCCCACTGCAGATAGAGATCAGTGCTCATTATAAACCTAATAAAGCACTGGACTTCAGGATGACTGTCCCTCGCTCTGTACAGGGCGGCTTATACATACTGAAGGAAACGCAGCTTTGTGACTTTGTGGGCTTGACTGATGTTTTCACACCGTTTGTTTCCAGAGATGTGATCTGGTGTTAATGATGATGGGGGGGCAAAACTTGGCATTTTGCCACTTCACATTTTCAGAATATCAATGTCAAATTAAAGGTAATATTTTATAATAATCAAATGAGACTATTTTCTAAAATGTTTCTCTGTGGGCGTGTGGCAATCAGAGGACATTCTTGCTCACCAAGCACAGGTTTGGTAATGAGGCTCATTTGCTCTTTTGTTTCTCTTCATTATTTCGGGTGACATTGTGTTCACGGTCTCCGTTTGGAAGCCTACGACACTCTGCCCTGAACAATCGGTGGCAAGCAGTGGCGCCGTTCCTCCGGCTTGATTTTCAGGCGACACAGGAGCTGTGGCGAAGAGCAGCAAACCGAAGTCTGTCATGTTTAAAAATAAAAACACCGCGTTGTAGTTCACTCGCAACAGCTGGTGTAGCTGTGTCAGGCTCCTCCACACTTGCCACCATTTTCATGGCAATTTTTCTGATGTTTTGCTGCACGGGAAGCTTGCCACCCGGCTCTTGTTGACGCCCACAAGAGGCTGGCTTGTTTTCCCAACCATGATAGCAGCCACTGGTTAGAATGATTCACCCATTTGAAACCATCTCAGCCAGCAACATTAATAGTGCTGTCCCACTTACGTGTGCCATAACACATGTCACAATGTTTGCCTTGACAAACATCTATTTTAAGCCATTACGGAGTTAAGACACAAATGGTTGTGTTGTTTTCTTTGAAGTCTCTGTTTGCCCGACCTGCATCACCTCCACCCAGGCTCCACATGAGACCCAAATCTAGGACGGAGCTCTGGATTTTTCCATCTTCAAACACCTGAACAAATGTGGCCTGGTGATGAACGTGACATGGTGTTCACATTGTTCTTTCAGAGGCCAGTGTGTTATGTCAGAGATGCTCAAGGCTCCCTGTGGTGTTTTTCTTTAGATCAGCTGATAACAGTCTCTCACAGTGTTCTGGTCTAATCACAGTTCTTTACGCAATAACTGCACACACCTGCCACGACTGGTGACATAATGATTTTTTTTTTTTTGCATTTCCAAGCCTTTGCATTCAGGCCTTCGCCTCCACCTGTGGCATGAGTCAGTCATCTCTGGTCTGAAGCCAGTGGTGAACGAACACCAGCCACGGCCCTCATTTGGGCCAGGCCGGGCCGGGCCGGGCTGATTGGATAAAACCGGGGCCGACTTCAGGTCCCAGTTCAACCCTGTTTCTATGTCTCACTTCAGTGCCCAATTAGTGTGTCCCCACTTTACATAACTACATATCCAGGTAATTAGCGTATCACACACGTCATTTAGTTCATCCAGTCAATCGATAAGCGATCTTGATTTCCCCTACTGTGCGTCCAATATTATCTACATGCGTTTTATAGACGTTTGATAGACATCGTGCGCTTGGGGCTTTTCCACAGGTGACAGGTTTTATGAAAATGGAGCTGAATTTTACCAGGTCAGGGCCAGTCAGCACAACACAACGTGGCCAAATCATGTTTCTTCAGAGAATAGCAATTGGGTTAGACTTAGGTTTGTACAAGGAGGAGAACATATCACGTCCTGGGGGGGGTCAGTCCACCATATTGGCAGATCAAGCGAATTAATCCCTTCTTTATTCTTAATCCCTTTCCTTATCATAAGATTATGAAAATCCAGATCCCTCCCTCCTCTCGGATGGTAAATTGCACCCATGATATAACTCCTGGCTTCAAGGGAAAGATGGAAAAAAAAACAAAAAAACAAGCCAGGCCTTGAGCCCTCACCCTCGGTCGCGGCTCAAGTGCTCTTTGTTTTAAATTGTCCTTCAGTAATTTCCGATTCCTCCACTCAGTGAGCCTGGTCCGCTGCACCATGAATAATGTCGGGGGGCCGCCGGCCTTGGTATTCAGTAGCTGACAATCTGCTTAAACAGAAGCAAATTGGGAAGAAATAGTTCAAATTCGCTGCCTTTCCTGTGTGTGAGGGAGAGTGGGTTTTTTTTCTCAGCAGAGAGCATTTAATTTTGACACTACATCAGCCTTTCACACTAGCCTCTGTGTGTGTCTGTGTGTGTGTGTGCATCAAACACAAAGCAGTGATTTTTAGTCCTTCCTAGCTTTTTAAGACATTAGAAATATTTTGAGTCCCACTGCTGCTGTGGTCTTTTTGGCTGTTTTGTCACAGGCTGGCGTTGTGATGTCATAATGCTCACACATGCATGTGAAGCCTTTCTCTCTGGACTTTCAGTCCATGAAGGTGGAATTTGCAAAGGTGTTTTTTTTTCTTCATCTCCTCTGTTATGACGGCTGTTGCTCCTGCAGATAGTGCTAACTACAGTTCACAGCGGTTATTAGGGATGTGGCTAACGATTATTCAGTGTAATAAGTAAAAATGCAAATGTCAGTCCAGAATGTAAAGATAGTCATTTTGAATATCAAACAAGGCAGAAGAAAGCAGCAAATTTGTGTTGAGTGACCAGTTGACCGGCATGCAGGGCTTCCTGAGTGTGTGTCCCATCTCATCCTCACATGAAGAGCTGAAGTCAGTTAGTTTCAGTTGTCAAATGTCAAACATGGTTTTAACACAGGACAGGTTCCAGCCAGGGTGGGTGGAAATGACCCAGTCAAACAAAAATGCCTGTGAACATAAACAGATATACACACAATGATCATTTTAACAAAAGCTGTGTTTATTTCCCTGCGGAATCAAACTGCTGGAATCCCTGTTGTGTTCTAACGGACCGTGACTCGGAGCAGCATACAGCTGCACACTCCCCATTGTGAGCTTTGCTTCCAGTGCAGAAGGAAAACGCTGCTGACAATCTCCTTCTGAGAGACTGAGTGACACATCTAGATGCTGACGTCTCATCTCTGCATTACATGACACGAAGAAGCATAAGTGGATTTCTGCAGAGGTGCAGACAAAAAGGGACAAAACCGAGGACGTGTGATTCCTAATCCCTCCGGCAATAAAAAAATGGAAATTATAAAAATTAAAATTTTTAGTCATCAATTATTTGAGAACCTAAGCACAGAACCTTTCAAATCTTGTGCATCAGCTCAAGATGGAACTGAAACTGATTGTCACCACCAGCGCCTTTCGCTGCCGAGACCCTGTTAGCACTTCGGCGACGGGAAAACCAGGCTGCGTCTAATCAAACGAGCACCTCCTCTGCAGCCTTTTGTCTCAGGTTAAACCAGACATTAATTAAGTGTTTGACTCTCTACAGAGGGCAGATGGGAGGAAGCTGCAGTACCTGCCGCTGGTGGCACGGGGCAGCTCTATGAAAATACTGCACAATTAGCACATTGCAGTGTTTTTATATGTCACCCAGCCACGGCAGGGGCAGCGAGTCATCGGGAAACAGCCTTCAAGCACCAGCCAAGCTCTTATTGTGTGTCCGGCTTTGCTCTGACCCCTTGGAAAGCCACACCAGAGATCCTGTGTGTGTGTGTGTGTGCTCATGCCTCTGATTTTGTGTATTCACAATGAGGCAGGGAGGGAGAGGGAGGGGGGACACTTGGGGGGGGGGCATGGAGTGTACTCAACGTCCAGCTGGTTACCACTTTTTTTTTTCTCCTCCGTGTTTCCCGACATTTTGCTTCCATCTTCTGCTCTTTTAATCCCATCAACCTCAGTAAATGCAGTGTGTGTGTGTGTGTGTGTGTGTGTGTGGGGGGGGGGGGGGGGGCTCGGCAGCGACCTGTCCACTGTGTCAGATGAATTCTGTCGATATCTCTCATCAAACAGGAGCTGAGCAAAGGGCTGCCTGTGACCATGCATGCAGAGGGATTAAGCCACATCATGCACAACCTTTTCTGATGTTTTGCTGCACGGGAAGCTTGCCACCCGGCTCTTGTTGACGCCCACAAGAGGCTGGCTTGTTTTCCCAACAACATTAATAGTGCTGTCCCACTTACGTGTGCCATAACACATGTCACAATGTTTGCCTTGACAAACATCTATTTTAAGCCATTACGGAGTTAAGACACAAATGGTGTGTTGTTTTTTTTTTTGTCTCTGTTTGCCCGACCTGCATCACCTCCCCACCCTCCACCCATGAGACCCAAATCTAATCTAGGAGCTCTCTTTTTTCCATCTTCAAACACACCAAACATGTGTGCCTGGTGATGAGCGTGACATGTGTGTCACATTGTTCTTTCAGAGGCCAGTGTGTATGTCAGAGAGATGCAAGGGCCCTGTGTGGTTTTTTCTTTAGATCAGCTGATAACAGTCTCTTATAAATAACACGCAACACCTGCACACACTGGTGATTTTTTTTTTATTTTTTTTTTTTTTTTTTTTTTTTTTTTTTTCTTTTTTTCCCCCACCCCATGAGTCAGTGTCAGTCAGTCTGTCTCTTCAGTGGTGTGTGAACAACACCAGCCACGGCCCTCATTTGCCAGGGGGGGGGGGGCGGGCTGATTGGATAAAACCGGGCCGACTTCAGGTCCCAGTTCAACCCTGTTTCTATGTCTCACTTCAGTTAGTATCACACACACACACATCATATTCATCCAGTCAACGATCTTGATCTTGATTTTTCTACTGTGCGTCCAATATTATCTCATGCGTTTTTATAGACGTTTGAGACACATCGCGCTTGGGGCAAATCATGTTTCTTCAGAGAATTGTTGAGAGAGGCCACGGCATCATGCCCTGCACCTGACGAGGTCTGTGTCATGCCTTTGTAAGCTTTGTTGCACCTTATTCTCTACGGCTGATGTTTCCTCAAACTAATCAATCCAGATACATTTGATTTGGTTTCAGCTACTGAGGCGATTTAACAAAGACTCGTCCTGAGGCTTTTTGCTGCCTGCCTTGCACAAACTCTGACGTGAGTTTTTCTCAAACAATAAGATGTGTCCAGTTCCACATATAACACAAGTTTATTCTGTTTTTTACAGTTGTCAACAGGCATTTCTCCCTGTTACACAGTCAGGACAGAAACAGACATTGTGGACTAAACTCACTTTTCATTACTTTGATGTAAAATGTATTCAGTCTCCACAAAAACCTTCAGTCACCACAAAAAACGTTAGTAACCACAATAACCTTCAGTAACCACACACAAATTATTTTCTCACTCAAACTCAACTACCACCAAAACTCTTTGGATTTACTGTTGTAAAAAAACAAAAAATTACAAAAACTAAAAAGTTAGTATGGTTTTCTACATCTACATCTAAATTTTAAAAATTTAGATTGTATAAGCTGTTCTCATTACTCTAGGACTTGCATGACAGAGCTGTACCAGGTGAAGATAGGGGGCAGTGGAGGCTGAATCCAGAGCAGTTTTATTTGCAGGGGATGATGTGGTGTTTGACCGTCCTCTCCCAGTAACAGGCTGGTTCACAGCTCGCCCCAGCATGGAGCCACTTTTCCTCCCATCTTACTCTCCAGAGGAACTCTCCTCCTCTTGGAGGTGGACTGTTAGTTTCAGACGTCCCTCTGGGACACAATGAACGCAGGGTGTCTGCACATGTCTGTAGAAGACTGTCAGCATGGATCAGGCTGCCGAGATACTCTCTCCCAGGCGGATTAAAAGGAGGACGGAAGATGTGGATGAGAACTTTTGGACAAATACAGGCAACAAAGCTGACAGGACCTGATGTATGTGATATCTGTAGCTGGACCTGGACTGGATTTATGTTAGTGTCATTTTGTGCGGTTGGAATCACACAATGCACAGACGCTGATAAATGAATAGCCACTAAGAAAGCTGCAGCGTTTCTGATTCACTCTCTGACACTGTATAGGACAGAATGAACTGGGCAGCAAAGCAGAGCCCTCTCTTTGTTGTCCTGGAATCGGGTTCATGCTAAATACACAAATCAGAGCCAGGTGTTCTGAGGGACAACGTTGTCTTGTTGAGGGACTCGTGTTGTCCCTGTCCTGGGCCTGGAACTGATCCTGAGACGTGGATCCGCTGCTTTGGTCGCAGGGCTGTAACTGAGTGCTTTGGCTGTGAGGATTAATCTTGTGCTGAGCCAAAGCTAAAGAGAACTGAGGGGAGAGTTCTGAAGAGGTTAACTCGGTCCAGAGAAACATGGGTCGCCGACTGTAATAAACTGTGATACAGGTAAACCCTTGGTCTAAACACTGTTACTGTCAGATGATGAATTCAGGAAGGCAAAGATACCGGATATTGACAGAAAACTCCGAGTGGGTGGGTGAAGACTTATACTGACAGATTCATATCGGCCTTTGAAAGACTGAACTGATGGAGCCACACTTCTTGCATAATTTACCATCGACATGTGATTATTGCAAATTGCACTGTAAAAAATAAAAGCTCTCTTGCGTCAACAAGGCTAAAGAATCATAACCTATTTAATAGCAGTAGTTAGTATACAGGCAGTCGTCCTCGGGGCCCCTGCAGTAACAGGAGGCCGTGGCTCTTTGAGGATCGATCCAAACATAATCACCACAGGCCTGATCAGCAGGTGGCACGAGAGTAGCTTTGATCCGTGAACCGGGCTTTCTCTTCACAAAGAATTTACAGGCTTTGAATTGCCAATTGGGTCCCTGCGAACTATCACCCTGATGTCGTAGCACAGTGCCTCTGGCGGAGCCGCTTAATTGCAACATGTGAGTGTTTCGAGAGACCGACGAGACCAGACCGCTTCAGTGGAAACGCCTCGCTGGGCTGGAATGACCTGAAGTGTGTTGTTGTTTATTTGTTCCATTAGTGTCTTATTCTCTTTTAGTGCCATAGATGGACTCAGGCTGTGGCCAGGGATGAGGTGGGGGTGTGGGTGTGGGTGTGCGTGTGTGCGTGGGTGTGTGTGTGTGTGGGTGTGTGTGTAGAGGGGATAAAACCACTTCACCACCAGCACTCGCCTCATTGATTTGTTAAATAGGCTTGACTCACTTCCTTAGTTGGTTGTATGTCTTAAGGGTGTAAATTATATATAGTATACACTGAAATAATCTGCGTACATCAGTGTCAGAGGCAGCCCATATCTGTAAGGGGGGGGGGGGGTCATTAATGCTCCCTGTATGAGTGCTAGCTTTCCCTGTGTTATCTTACAGGGTGACTGTGGCTCATTGGGGATAGGGAATGACTTGGAAATGACCTGGCTTACAGGATGTGACTCTGAACATGTCTCCCTTTGACGCAAAGAAACACATAAAAGTCAAGAGCATGCTTGTTTAGGTTCACTCATGAAGAACAGATGACCTTGATCTGCCTTTAATTGAGTGATGTGATGCTTATTCTCATGTGTGTTCAACACAATTAAATTAATAAGAAAGCTGATGGAAACATTACAACCCTTGTACTTGTTTTGACATGGTTTTAGAAGCTCTGCTTCTGTTATACGTCCTATTATTTCTTAGTTTAAATACAGTAAATTCCCTCTAGCACCCAGAGATAAGAACTTTTCCCCCCTGCTCACTGCAGCTCATAGCGGAGTAGAACTCTTATTGGCGTTAAAAATTAGAAGGTGATTCTGAAACAGTATTAAGACCTAAACATGGCATCGTGTATAATGAGTGGTTTATGTTTTGATTTACTTACTCAGTTAAAAGCCCAATGATGTTGATTGAATTAGCAAATGCAGTACAGACAGTCGTTTCTACAACATTGAGAGCAGATCCAGGAAGAGAGAAAGGAAAGAAAGAAAAGAAAAGAAAAGAAAGAAAAGACAGAAACATACAAACAAACAAAAGAAAAACGATAGAAAAAGAGAAAGAAAGAAACAAAAGAAAGGAGAAAGAAAAAGAAAGACAGACAGAGAGGAAGGACTCTGCAATTGTCTTTAAATTTTCAGACCTGGTGAGACATTTCAATACGAGACAAAAAAGGCAGGGGATCCCCACCAAACCAGTCCGGTTCATGCACTGGGGACCATGAATGTCTTTACTCAACAAAGCAACTGTAAAACAGCATTTTACAGTTTTTGGGGTTTTTGTGTCTGGACTGACCAACAGGCAGATTTATGCAGCCTAATGCAGCTCCTGACACAAGCAGTTATCTGAGCTGTGAATATCTGGAGTAACAAGTAAAGTCGGACATTTTTTAGCCATTGCTTTCTTCACCTTTACTTTGTTGTTCCTTATTGCAGCTTTCTTTAGAAATGTTAACCAGCAAATAATTGATTGGTAAGATCAAGATAACATTCTTTTTTTTCATCTATGAAACAACCTACAAAACTGGAGACATTCTGACCTGCACAAGAACAAAAAAGAAAAAAAAAAAAAAACAGACTAGGGCCATAAGCCAAAAACTCTTAGTTTTAGGCTTAAGAAAAGAGAGAAGAGAATCTGATGTGCATGACTGAGAAAGGTGAGTCTGCACAGAGCCCAGACTGTATTAATTCCCCCGAAATGGTCGCCTGGATCCTGGCTGCAATTTGTCAAACATTTCGTGTCCAGATGTATCAGGATTCTTCTCTGGTATCTTTTACAGCAGCACTTTACCATTTTTTTCTGATTTTATCTTTTTTCACTCATCTTTCTATTTTAGCCTCGCCATACAATTACAGCAGCCACTAATGTCTCCATTCTCTCCCCCGCCCTCGATAAAATGCCCCAGATCATTGTCAGATGGGGAGGGGGACTGAAATAGTCTCCCTGCGACATGCGTGTAATATACCGGCCTTGAAGGATGATTCGATATATTCGACTTAAAGACTAATACTGTTTCAAATGTCTTCTTTAGTTACACACTGGCCAAGTTAGCTGTGCTTGAATCCCTTTATAAGATACAAGAGAATCCAGGGGCACTCAGACCCTTGGAGTATCAGGTTAGATACAATAACTGGTTAGATATTTTGTTGGTGTAGGTATGAGTCAATATAATTTATTTACCTTTAATTAAGCAAAAAGAGCACAGTATAAACTCAGATCGAGTGAATCTGAACGGCCCTTTGTGTCGCTGGGCTTTGTCGTTGCAGGATATCATCTGAAACCTTCTCAGTATCATTATGCTTCATCTCAGTGACCTTCAAAGATGCTTCAGCATTAAGAATGTGCCTGAAAGGAGGTTTACCGGGGATGACGGCGCTCGCTGACATGTTTGTGCAACATCGCCATGATAGAAAACTCCCGTTGTGATGCGTGGGTGACGGCTCACCAGCAGTCAGTTGCCAAAGGAACCGAAGACTGGGATAGCGATGCATCGCACCAGTGCTTGCCATGGGATATAAAAAGGACTCTGTGCCGTAATAACCTTTTTTTTTTCCATGTCATGCTTGAGAGAGAGTAGCGTGAAAGTGGGATTCTTAAGAGGCATATATAATTTCAAAAAGAAAAGCTTTTAAACACAGAAGGAAATTTAACTTATGAACCAATCTTCTCATTCAGCACAGTGTCCACACAGGCCTCTGTTCGTTAAGACGGCAGGTTGACACGAATGTCTACCGGGTCCGAAGGATCTTAAATCCAAACACCGCAGGGGGAAGAAGGGTCGAACCAGGTGCTGCACCGACCTCGGCACTTGCAGCCGCAGACATTATGAAACATGCGGACAGCTGCAGCCTGGGGCATATACAGTGGTCAGTATACGTGGTTATTCTGAGTGCACGGCCTCAGTGAAGCGCCGTCCCGACCGGCTGGCAGAAACCGCACCGAAGCAGAGGAAACAGTGTCCACCTTTATTTCAGCTGCACAAGGAGGAACAGGCTCCATCAGCCAACGACTGCCAGGGAGAAGAACGTAACCTTCATCAGCCAGCGACCCGACGCTTCCTGAATGTAACGGGTTTGTCACGTCGGACCAGGCTTCTGAAGGATGGCTGACACTAATGAGCAGTCATTCATCACCGTAATAATACCAGCGAGATGGCTTTTTACATAAGTCGCCGTGCAGCTGGTGAACAAATGGTTCATCAGCGTGAGCTATGGCCGACTCGCAGGTGTTGTTATGGGCTGAGTTGCTTTCCCATGACTACATAACAGGCTCTAGGTGCTTTAATTGAGTCTTTTTTTTTGATAATTTATTAATTGTTGTGGGTAATTTTCAAAGAAATTCTCTGGTTTTCTGTAGTCGCCTTTGATAGTGAACTTAATAGGTTTGGATTTTGGACTGTCGATCATTTGAAGACGTCACCATGAGCTATGGGGATGGGGATGGATATTTTTCAGTTTTCCAACATACATTTTATTGACAAAACAACTAATTGCCAGATTAATAGATAGTAAAAATTGTTAGTTTCAGGGATCATTCAGTCTGTAATTTAGTCAAATTAAACTCTGGCCTGATGATGGCATTCAAATTCCATCAATTCAAATTTAAGGGCTCATCAAAGTTATTACAGTTCATCCTGAGGTGAACATGAGAGTCAAATTTCATGGAAATTAAGCCAATTTGTTGAGATATTTGAGCCAGAACCACAAATATCAACCTCAAGGGGGCACTAGATGAGAAGTTAGGGGGTCACCAATGTCAGGAGGATTCATCCTCTGGAGACCACAAAGGTCTTTGCAAACCTGAATATCCGTCCTTTTGTCAGTGGAGGTATTTCAGTTTAGACCATAGTGCCGACTCTGGACTGACAGACCGACCAACAGACCGACCCACCCACCCACCCACCGACAATGTGGCATTACCTTTGGCAGATCCACAGCGCCAGCATGTCTAGACATTGGAGGCTGTAATGGGAGGACCTGCAGATGTATGTAAAGTAGCTCCTAGGTGGGTATGATAAAAAAAAAATGAGAAGGCCATTGACAAAAATATGAACCATAAAAGCTCATTGGGCCGTATTACACAAAGAGAGGTTTCACAAACAGTGACAGGAGGTCTAGAGGAAAACAAAGTTGTTTTGAAGCTTTTAGAGCAAAGAGAGAATGCGAGCTGCTGACAAACAGCTGAAGAGCCCTCGTGGCCATTTATCAGACACTTTAAAAATGGTTTCTAATTTCATCCTCTCTTGTTTCCAGGACCGTCGTGTAACGTGTTTGTTTTAGGCAACAGGTCAGGTAAAAATAAAACCTGTGTGACATCTGTCAGGCTTTACCCTGCACTGCACAAAAAGTCAAACCTGGTGAAAGTTATTGAACCTGACTGAATGTCTGAGTATCTTCACCTCGGTGTTTCTAGCCTTCGGCCTGTGTCTTTCCGAACTGGCCCGGCGTTTTATAGGATCTCTCTTCAAATCTTTTCCTGTTATTCCTGGATGTTTCACCACAGCGGACATCTGAGGCTGGTGTTCAGTTGATTGCCATGGTGTGTGCTGCAGTTTGACTCTTAAAGGAAGGAGTAATTTGACCGTTGTGGCAAATTTGGAAAAGAAATGAAACTGATATTACTTCAAAAATTTGGAAACTGGTTGTGTCTGTTCAAAATGTATTCATACTGCTTTATATCCTCAAAAGAAATTCTACCAAACTCCCGAATTTGACCAGATGGAAGTCTTAGGGTTAGATGGGTCACTGTGGGTTTTCTCTGTTGCATTTCTACCGACTTAGGACAAGAAGGTTTTGTATCATCACGGTATATAAAAATCGCAGCTAAACTTTGATATAAGGGAAAACATTTTCATCAGCATTCTTGTCCACTGTTGCACAAACATCAGACAACACAGATAAACAGATGGTTTTAATTCATGACGGCAGCGGTTTTTCAAAGGCAGCCCACTCAAATATGTGCATCTTCACACTAACGTACCGAACATGCTCGGACATAAACCTTCTGTTGAGTTTCAGAGGTGGAAATATCTCCTGCTCAGAGTCGCCGCTCTCTTCACTTCTGTCAGGAAGCCCAGTGGGATCCAGGGCGAGGGTGAGGGCAGGGGCAGGGGCGGGGGCAAGCGAGGGGGCAAGCGGGGGGCGAGCGCAGGGGCGAGTGCAGGGTTGGCGCCCTCCTGTGAAAGCCCACATCACCGCCTGGCTTTTCAGGCGTTCGTGGTTTCCGGCTGCCGCTTTTCTCCCCATTGCATTGAAAGGACATCTTAACATTTTAAGTGCTTTGTTTTAGATGAAAAAGAAAAAAAACTAGGTGGGAAAGAGAGCTAAAGATAAATGGAGGAGCCTCGCTGCTGTGCCTCAGGGAATATTTTCCAACTTGAAACCATTGAAATAAATGCCATTTTTTTACCGCTTTTTTTCCTGTAGAACAAAATGCTCCCTGGTGAGCCTGTTAGAGCATGTATTTTCTCATGTGAATTTGAAATCTTTTTTTGGGGGGGCGGGGTCCCTCTTTCCTTGCTGTCGATTGTAACTGCTAATTGTTGTCACTAGCTTTCTGTCTTATGTCTTCCTTTTGAAGTTCAACAACTCCTATGTGAGGTGGGAACTATTTTTTTTTAAATGTTTTCATGTAATAAATCTGGTGTGGAGAAGAAGAATTATTTTTCCTTAATCAATCTCCTTGCTGATCTTTTTGTGCTGGGGCCACTGAATCCAATCAGAATGCCTCCCCAAAGCCCTTAGATTCCAGCGACAAAGGTTGATGGTGTCCCAGCTTGTAAGCTGCCTATCAGATAATGTGGGGGACTTGAACAGCAGCCGGTGTGCTGCCGCGGGGGGTGGTCCCGGTGTTTACACCTGACGTCCGCCGTGTCTTCACCGGCCTTGTCTTGCTGCTCTCTCAGGGGAAATCTCACATGAGCAGCTGTCCTTATCAATGTGCCGGCTCCCCGCTCGCTGCCTGCCCGGGCCACATTGCCATGACAGCGGCGGCGAGGTAGCTGTAATCTGCCACGACTTCAGCAAAATTAAACCGTCGACCGGGCCACTGGGGGGGAGGCAATGGGAAAAATTCCTGTTGGCTGTGATATGGCAACAGAGGCCACAGACATTAATATGGCTTTGCATCTGCAAGAAATAAGCATTGCCAAGCGTACGAATCTGGAGCCTTAGTGCTTCCACTGCTGCTGCTTTAAAGTGTCAGTTCGCCTACAGTATAATACGGCTCATTTTCTCCCATGACTGACTGATACCTGTCCACCCAGATACCGTCGATTGTCACCTCGGCGTGATGAAGCTCGCTGCCATTCAGTATGTTGTGCTCGGGATCAAAACGAAGGAACATGGAATGGTGGCATCTTTGAGAACAGATGAGAACAGCTGAGAACTGAAATTCAAAGTTTTGGCACTTTGAACGCCTCACACCATATGTCAGCAACTCGTTTACGCTGGCGGGTTGGCAGGCACTCCTACAACAGACATCTCCAGGCCTCAGCAAATCCCACTGAAGCTGGGTAGATGGATACAGCAGCGGTTGTGGAGAAATCAAAAACACATTCCTTTTTGATCCTGCATGAAGCGATCCTTTAACACGACGGCGTGAATGCTTAACAGGGGGTTACATGGGTGCACAAAGTCCTGAGTAGCTCGACCAATTAAGCAAATTAACTACGGTAACTCTGAAACAACTCTGTTCTAAATTATGGCCACTTGAGATCATCTGACTCGATATAATGTTAATTAAGGAGAACCTAATGATAGGTTCCCAGATATTTATGAATCTGCATACAGAGCACTTTCTTAATGAATTGTCCCCAAAGGACTCTGCATTGGGGCTGTTTAACCGATGTTCAGTCATTTGTTCCCTATGTTGAACACAGCAGCTCCGGCTTTGTCAGTGTGTATGTCGGCACGCAAACTGACAAGTAGCTTGTGCATTCTCAGTGAAGTAGCCTTCACTGAGAATGCACCACTACAAGAAGAAGATCAAACATTAGCGACGAGGCGCTCAGCGTTATCATCGACAGTGTTACCCTTTTTTTTTTTTTTTTCACTTTTTATGTGCCCTTTTGCCTACGCGAGGTCCCTGATATTTAGGGTCTTAAACACATCATGTCAGGTGACGTTCGGCAGCTCACGGGAAAGGATGTGACTCCGTTTCCATTGGTTTGGAATAAACAGAGAAGCGGTGCAGTCGGCAGCAGTGAGGTTCCTTCTTACCAAGAAGTTCATCTAGTATCACTCTGCACTATGGAAAGACTCAGAGAGGTGAGGATTAGCGCCTCGCAGGGTGCTATATTACCACCACGTATGGCACTGTTCTAACAGTCGATATGTTTTATCACTTCACTTCTACATCAGACAGACTGAGAATGAAATCACCTTGTCATGAAACTTGCAAAGTCATTTGCCCAAATTTATTCAGTGGTGACTGAATAAAATTGAATTTATCAGCCCATATTTTTTTTAAAGTGGGTAGAAGGAAAAACAATCATGAGAGGCAGTGCATGGGTGGGGTGGCTGGGCAGTCTGATCGTGGATGACGTTTCTGTAGGGTGAGAGGACTGATATGATGCTGGCAGCGACTTTGGAACCAACACAGGGGGCCGCTGCCGCCGCCGCCGTTGCCATATACGACCACATGAGACACACGCTGTTAAACCTCCGGGGAGAAATGGTGTCAGTTAGTGCACAGGAAGGCAAATTCTCCCTCCCCCTCATTTGAAGTATCTTGGGAAAGCAGTGCAGCTCATCGAGGGCCAGAACGAGGAGAGGCAGGAGCCACATGAGGATGAGATCGAGTCTGGATCATACTGAGATTATAATGAGCGAGGCAGGAAAGTGAGGGGAAAGACAGGGAGAGACAAAAGCAGATGAAACAGAGGGGCTGGGTATAGAATGATTAAGGGCCACGCTATATAGAATCTCATGATCTGAAAAACACAAACGGGTCTGTCAGATTGCTCTGCCTCACCATCTGTTCTCCGCTGCCAAAACCTACAACAGGGGAGGATTTCTGATGCTTCACCGTCTGAAACTCTCACCGTAAATGGCTGTCTGATCCAGCGTTGCAGAAACACTCCTGTCTTCTAGGTGTAGACAGTGAGTGTAAGTGTGCAGATGAGTGTTGTGGGTGTGGTGTCGTTCCGTACAGTGTGAAACATACATACCTCCCTGTTTATTCTGTTTTTTACGTTGAGTGTTTCAACATGCAGGGCAGGAGGTTGTGCAGAAGGCTGGACGGATGACTGAGTGAGGGGTTAATGGTGAACCAGCTGGGAGTGCGCCGGTGGTATTTTTGCCTCACGTAGCCTCTGGCCCCTTCTTGTCCGGAGCCCGGGAGTCTGGACGCACAGACCGAGGGCCAAATTGCTCCTGGCTCGCTAATGCTCCATGGACACGCTCAGGCGTATGCGCACAAATACACACTGAAAAAGGGACATTTCTTTTGTAAAGCCCCCCCGCCAAGTAAAGTGCACTTTGTTTGATGACGGGGGGGAAACTGATATGGCCTGGTGATATTATTCACAACTATCGATTTTTAACTCTTCATAAGAGGAAGGTGCATTATAGTAATATGATGCCTGCTCATCTCTGTGCTGTGACGAATGGCTGCGGATAGCTCCTCAATCTTTTGAGCTTCTGCTTATTCTCGTGCATCAGCCGCCTCAAAGGTAATTATCTGAAAATGCGTTTATTTAGAACCCTATGCGGAGCATTTTAGCATGAATGAATTACAATTATAGTCATTATAATCCATCAGTTTAAAAGGAGACTTGAGAAGAGATAGTGAATATATTGGTAGAAGGATACTGAGTTTTGAACTGCCAGGCAGGAGGCCTAGATGAAGACCAAAGAGGAGGTTTATGGATGTAGTGAAAGTGGACATGAAGGTAGTTGGTGTGAGAGAAGAGGACGCAGAAGACAGGGTTAGATGGAGGACACTGATTCGCTGTGGCGACCCCTAAAGGGAAAAGCCGAAAGAAAAAGAAGAAGTTTAAAAGGAGACTGTGAATCAGAATCGTCTCTCATTGCATGAGATGAACAGGAAATGAGGTTTCAGACTCAGACTGGCTGATGGGAAATATTCAGAATCATTTATTTCTGTTTTATCATTTCCAGTAAATACAAAGTCTTTGAGGCTACCCAGCGGAGCTTTTGACCACTAGTAGTGCTACTGAGCAAAGTTCCTACAGGTGAGTGCTGGTTTTTTTCGTATCATCCACAGTCACAGAGATGCATGTGTGCGAGTACGAGGGTTGGCTTAGGGACATTTGAGTGTATTATTTGGATATGAACAGAAAATGTGCTCTTAAAAGATACAAACAACCTCTGAATCACTAGAGTAATGTAGCTGATATGATCCCCCCCCCCAAAGGTGCATGCAATGTGTCCAGGACAGCTTTACAATTTTTCACTTCCAACAAGCATGAAATTCCTCAGAGCTTCCTCCCAGTATATGCAACCCTCAGTTTTAAAGAAACATCAATGCAGAACCTCCTATTTTTTTTTCACTATTCATCTCCACCAGAACCAGAAACATCTACACAGCTTTCAAGCTTTTATTTAGGCTCAGGAAAAGGGAAATAAAGCAGTTTAGATCATCTTTAACTCCTCTGATATAAATCTGAATGAAGGTGTTTTTGTAAATCAAACAGAAACGGTAATTAGCTTTGCTTTGAACACACTTGGTTTTATACTATTCCTCTTATCGACAGGGGTTGACGGTAACGACCAAGACATTGCCCAGTCATTAGCGTCTGCATAATCAGGCCATGAATGTTGAAGGAAAAGGCTCTTGCTCAGCAGTATCAGTGTCGAAAAATTACAATGGCTGACATAAAAAGAGAAGGAGAATTACTGTCCCCATCATATTACACGGGCTGCTCTGATGCTGCTTTACCTTCATAGTCCTCCTGGATGATTACAACGGCAGCACAGCGGGAGATGAAATAAAGCCACGTGGTTGGCTCTATAGCTGGCGTCGGATGACTTAATCAGGCCATAAAGAAGGCCTCACTTACAGGTGCTGTGTTGCCCCTGTGCTCCGCATTTCATCAGCCCCAGGGAAGGGTGAAATATGCTTCCTCTGAAGGTAATGTGCCCTATCTCTGTCCAAGCGGTGACAAATTTATCGCCCCCTTGACTATTTACAATCCATCTGAGCCCTGATGATCTGGCTCGTGTTATTTAAGCTGCCGAGCTACAGCCATGTTGATAATGCTGCCGTTGCGAGGTGCCAACAAAGGGGCCCTGTGAAAAAAAAAGAGGGGAAAAGTAAAAATATATTTGTTTCATGTGGGAGGTTTTGTAGTCCCCCATGAGCCACCATAGCTAGTTTACCATGACATGATTAAAGGGAAGCAAATATGGCATGCATTAGAGAGCCGTAATCAAAGAAGTATTGCAGCTTGAATCATAAAAGCAAATGTATTCCAGTCAGTCTACCTTACATATCAAAGCACCCAAGGTGGAATAATCCCATGTTTCCACCATATTGTCATGGTCTCCTGGAGCCAAATTCTGCTGAGGCAACCCTGCAGAGACGTTACAGTGCTCTGTAGGTGGGCGCTGTCGAACGTCACGGTGTGGCGCTGATCATGTACGAGTCTTTCTTCCTGGGCAGTGCTCGCAGATTGAATTGAAAGTTGTATATCTGCTCTGGAAACCTGCACACTTCAGCTACAGTCTGGTTGAATGTAGAGCTCATCACTTTACATCCCTTTCTCCCGTACCCACAACCTCTTAGCTGATCCGAAAAAGTGCTCAAGAAATAGATAAAAATGACAAGAGTTCATGTGCCAACTCTGACCGCAGTGGTTAAACAGACCAAAGCAATGAAAACTAAACCACAAGAATTTCTCCAGGAAACCTAATTAGCTGCTTACATTTAATGAACCTAATTAGGTGCATCACAAACTACTAGTCACAGCAGTATTAGAATATTGATTTACTACTGCATCCCAGATGTACACAACCATAATCGATAAAACCTAATTTGTACTTGTTAATTATGAATGATCTGTGTCGTCCACAACGAATAGCCAACAATATTCTGAAGATTAAACACATCAAGTCAGATTGAACCACACGAGGCAATTTAAATTCAAGTGTCCGACCAGCTTACGTTTGAATATGTGTCCAGAAACAGTCTAGAAAGGCTCAAGTAGCAGGATGTGTTCCATCTTTTCTTTTTGACTCTGCCGCGCAATAGAAAATTTTACTTTTACCTAAAATTGGCCAGATCGGCATGAAATTATCTCTGCCTGTCCACGTTCCTAATGAGAAGAGGGACTTGAAGCGGCCGAGCGGAATCTTTCAGTACGTCCACGTGGCACTCCATGCGACCTCAGCTGATGTGCAGACTAATCACCATTATGCTGAACAGCTCCAGCCTGCGGGTCAACACGACCTGGCTTGCTGGACTTGCCACACACAGCAGCTCCAGGTCACTCTCACACAGAGACACACACACACACACACACACACACACACACTTGAAAGCAGCTGTGTTAATGTCCAAACGGTTTTAAAATCATATTGTCATATTTTCTTGGTTTTCCTTTTTTTTCTCCAGTGGCCTTTGGTTTTTATGCACTAGACGTCTAAAAGATGATATATAAAAATGAATATACTTCTGTACAGTACTTATCATAACCAGAGTTTACCTGTTTCTCCATAGACACAAAAGGACCTTACCCTCATGCTAATGGTTGTACTTGGGCACAGTAGTGCACTTAGCTAAATGCTAACGCTAACCCGCTAACATACTCACAATGAGAAGTGTTGCCAAGGTCAGCAGGCCCAAGTGTAGCGTGTTAGCCTGCTAACATTTGCTAATGAGCAGTAGATACAATGTACGGCAGAGTGTGATAAGAACATCCACAGGTATTTGGTCATAAACCGAAGTACTGGACACATTGAAAATTTTACCCATTTATGGCGCGAGAGGAGGAGTCAGGGAATTAACAGAGTTCTGAGGATTCAGGCTCTGGGCGCCATGGACATCGGTACCAAAGTTCAAAACCCTTTAACGGCAACAAATGTATGCGCTAAATGCAAATAGGAGAAATCATGAACTAAGCATTTTAATGCTAATGCCACTTGTTGAAATACAAGGCTGCCGATGAGACAGCAGCATAGAACGATACAGTGGTGATGAAGAACCGACCCTTTATGATAGTCAAGTCCTCCGTTACCTGCTGACGTCGGAAACTGGACAACCGGCCATTTAGATGTTTAGCAGCTGGTGAGAAGAACGATGGTTTAAAACCTTTGTCGATGCAGCACTGAATGAAAGTTGAGGTGTCCCTAGACGCCGTTCTGACGCCCTTGGCAGGTACTGATCACTCATCATGTCATACGATGGTGTAAAACTATGGATATCATCAGCACTTGGTTGCCTCCACATACCACCTCCTACTGCTTCGTGTGAGCGCCTGCTTTTTCACTTTCCCTTGGGGGAAGCTCCTGCAGCCGATTAGCAATGATTAGGCCCATTATTCCGATGAGCACCCCTTCCAGCATCGATCCCCCCACAGCCTTGGGGACTGAGCACCCTCAGTCTTGGGACTTTGTATAACTCATTGCCCTATGGAATTATTGTCCTTATTAATATTGATAATCAGGCCAGCCTAAGAATTAGTTGGGATTAGCTTTCCATTCCTATTCTTTACTCCAATTTGTCCAGCTAATGGCAGCAGTGAAGCCAGGCAGCTGCTTTGCTCATAGTATTAAGGGACAAAATCCAGGGAGAGCTTACAAAGCGTCGTAACTAATTAGCATTAGCTAGCTCAACTAAAATCACAAGAAAACAATAAGAATACTCTGATTAGGGATGAGGTTGGACATTGTTCAGCGTTGAACATCAAATCTGAATCCTCTCGAATCCCTCGGTGAATCTCTGGAATGAAAACGTGTTGGTTTAAAAATGTCTTGTTTTCATATCAGAGTCGAGCTTCTTTTAATCGCTTTAACAACCAAACTGGTCATTTTAATTGTGATTTATGGACCAATTAGCAGACAAACTGGAAACTGAAACTCAGACCTAAACTGTGGATGAGTCCTGCTGAGCTGAAGCGTTGCAGGACTTTCACCACATGTGTTATCTCTGATGTCCACTGACGACCCCCCCACACACACACACACACACACACACACACACACACTTCACTGTGCCACTGCACAAGTAAAAACACAGTAGAAATAAAATTCACTCTATTTATCATTCAGTGAATATTAGCTAAATAAATGACTGATGTTTTGCAGCCTGATGCTCTGACCCGGAACCTGAGGGTGAACTGGATTTTGCTCAGGTCACAGAATCCGCTGTGACACCGGTAGTCGGCTGAGGCAGAGTGCTCCTCCTCCTCAGCTTCTCCTAGAGTATCAGAAAGCACAGCTTCAATAAAAAGTAGCTCAAGTTCTTACCTGAACCTGTCGGAGAGTAGAGAAATATTTAAACAACAGTGTTTCCGTTCCTTCTTCATCATGACTACCCTCTAGCAAACACTGCACGTGTTGGTTGTTTCATTAACTTTTGAACATAAAAGAGTGACCACAGAATGTGAATAAAAGATTCGATAAGGGATTCGTTGGAGACAGAGCTTGATGAATCCAGGTGTTTTAGCAGCTTGTAACTGGATCCGAAGTGAAACCGGGCTGATCTCATCCCTAACTCTAATACCAAGAGTTTCCTTTCTCTTTTGGAAAGGTTGTGTATGGCTAAATTTGTGTGTGTCTTGTCTACAGCAGCTGCACCAGATTCCTGCACATGAATGGGCTGCTTTCTTAATGGGAGGTGTAGCGATTAAGGGTTTCGATTTCATTCAGTGATTTCCTGCCTGTTGACGTCCCTAGTGAACAGACCTTAAGCCCGTTGCATTACCTTTGGGTTATATACTGTACGTAAGTGGGAAGAGCATCAGGAATAACAGCACTGTTATGGAGCTGAGGTTGAGGGAGTGAAACGGGTTTTCTCTAAGTGTTATCATCATCTGGCCAATGAAGGGCAGCAATAAATGACACGAAGTCAAGCAGAAAGACAGAGGATGGATGAAACTTACTCATGTCATCTGTCTCCGTCTCAAAGAAACTCACGCCACAGCATAAAGAATCAGAGTGAACAGGGAACAAGGTGTGGGCACACTCCTGTTGCCAGCATCACAGACTGGGTCATGTAGCTCGTGAAATTGTCTCCTAGTGTGCAATGGTTGTGATGGAAACCAACTAGATCCATGTGGACTTTGGCAATGAGCTGTACAAATACACACACACACACACACACACACACACACACACACACACACACACAGTCTTCTCATAAAACATGCCCATTTAAACTGTAAAATCAGGTTTACTTTCCATGGCCTTAATCTGTTTGACAGTATGAGGTCAAAAACTCCTCCTTGACTTAATTAGGTCATTCTGTAAATGAACTTTCAATCCCAAATCTTTGCTTGGCCAGGTACTCATAATCAAATAGTTATCAATTTACAGCACTAATTAACGGCACAGTTAATTAATTTGTTGAGCATGGTGTAGGGTCTGCATCAGACTTTTGTTGATTGCAAAGGTGATGATTGATAGAAAAATAGCTTGAAACATTTCACACGGGAATTTTGTCTGTATTTTTCCATTGGAAGCAACATAGAGCATCATTTGATATCTGATACTTTATCAGCAACAGTCTCTGACAGAAGTTTTGGCATCATTCAGTCAGAAACCTACTCATTCTCTAAAGTATTTTACGGGACTGCTGGTGGCACTGGTGGATGTAAGACTGACATTTGAGTTTTACAATAAGAAGTCAAACAGCTTTTTGTGGATTCAGCTTGTCAGCGGCATGTTAATGCACATGGTTGATTCAATAATACATCTCCAAGGTCATTAAACATTTATTACACCTCACAGTAAAGTTTAAATATACAGTAGTAAGGCAAAGTAGTGGGATTTCTTAAAGTAAAAAAAATAACCACGGTTAAGTCTCCTCTCTCACATATGCACACACACACACACGCGCACACACACACACACACACACACACACACACACACATCAAACTTCCACTGTAAAGAAAAAAAGAAATTTAGAAATCAAAGCATGGTCCTCAGTAAATCTACCAGTGTTTTAACATTCCCTGGTGGTTTCTCAACACATTGGTTCCCAACATCCTCTGCTTCATCGCTGTGTCAATACAATTTCCTTCCACATGTCCCGCTCGCCAACTTCCCTTCTCAGTGGCTTAGAAATTATAATTGCTTGTTGTACTGTGACTTTCCCAGTCGCTACCTCTCAGTCACCTACACACACACTCACTCCACTTCCTCTACAGTGGCCTCAGGTCCCTCGTCTCCCTCACTTTCTTCATCTACCACCCCCCCTCCCAATTCTCTGCTTCCTCTTGCTGATCTCCATCCTCCACTCACTTCAGTGCCCTGATGATTGGACTGACAGGCTTTACAATATGTCGCTGCAGATCTACCTCACCTTTAATATTTCAATAAAATGCCAATGCAAGGCGATGAGGGACCCAGGGGAGGTCTGGCTCGGGCCTTCTCTCTGGGGTTCATTCTCTCTCATCCTCCCTTCCCAGTCAAGACAAAAGGCTAAACAGACAGCTGTGACCAGTAATTACTGTAGACATACAGAGGAGGAACGGAGCAGGCTCAGCCATCGGCCTACTATCTAAGGGTTGTTGGGATAGCTACTACAGAGAGGTAATGGTAAATTTAAAAAGCCTCTGAGAAGCCCTTTAATAGGCTGAGAATTGTGTGAGGAAGCCTGTAGCTTGAAGTGATGAATTTGAAGTGAAGCCACTTTTATTACACATGGCACAAAGCGCCAACCTGCAGAGTACTTTTGGTTGAAAATTCATTGAGACCATTTGTGGTCTCAAAAGGATGAATCCAACTTTCCTGTAGTGACATTGATATTTCTGCTCCAGAGTGATATGTCTGGACAACTTGTCGTGACATTCGCTTCAGACATTCATGTTCCCCACGGGATGAACCGCAAACACTTTGGTGATCCTCTGACTTTTTTCCCCGCTAAGCTGCTAAACTAAGATAGTGAACATTATTCCTGCCGGACATCAGCAGGACAGCATGCGGACCTGTGAATGGCCCCTTCCACGGTTGGCCAGGGAAGCTGCATATCTGTATCACATAAAATAAAGTTGTAACACGGCAACACTGCCAAGAGACAACCAAGCAGAAAGTCGTAATTAGTTACAAAAACCCTCAAAAGGCAGCAGTTCGATAGCAGAGCGACCTGCAAATAAAACCAAACCACCGCAACACTTTACATACCCTTGAATTAATGCCAATTATACAGCAGAATGAATATTTATCAAGGTCTTATCTGAGGCATCTTTGAGCTAAATGCGGTTAAATCCCCTTGAGTTAACTCCTGATAACAGATTATATCTACAATAGATGACTGAACACTGTGACTAAAGAGCATTATACTTTTTCCCGTCATTATCTTCCATCAGCATGTCTTATTATTGGGTTACGGTAAAAATCTCTTTTTATTTGCCTGACACATGATCATATTTTTCAAATCAGGGATGTCAATTTAAGATCTTAGTTATTTGTTTTAAGTTATTTTTCCTTCATTACAGAGGGATGAAACATGCCAGTCTCCTAGTCCTGGACTGGATGATTTGTCTCCAGCGTATTAACCACAGTGAAAGGCCTCTTGTGCAGGGATTGAAGGTCAGACCACAGACATCATTAGGAAACAATATCCTAACAGAGATGTAGAAAGTGTGTTTGTGTGTGCGTGCATGCGTGTGTGAGAGTGTGTGTATGAAAGGGCAGACAATGCTCCAATCTCCAATATTAGAATATGGCCTGGGATAATGGTTGACACTGGGGCCTGTGAGTTCTTAATCCAGAAGACAAGAGGCCTGGATTAATCATGGAGGAAATCTATTTTAGTGGCAGGTCAAGTATGTTTGATGGGTATTAGCAGGTTGTGGAGTTAACAAAAGGGATTTTTCCGGACATTTTGCCCTGGAATTATACAGGAAAGACAGGGAGGAGATGCAGAAAGCCCCCAGTGGAAGTGGTTCGCACCCCAGCCCCTTGAAAATGACACAAGCGTTTCAGTGACTAATCCATTTGATAATTACAGTGACTGGTTTGAGTCAGGTTGCAGTTCGCAATCATAAAGAATAATGATCATGTATGTTGAAATTTAAAAAAAACAAACCTTGTTATATTGTGTTGTTCTCAAGGGAAACTCAAACTTCCTGCTTGTCCAGAAACCCGTTACTGTGTATTCCTGGTTTTCAGTGGACTATAGACGCTTTGTGTGTTCAAGTCTGAGAACCGACTCAAGTGGCCTCATTGGAGGTTCAGAGACGTGTCCTCAGGCTTCGCTGCCTGGTCAAGGCCAGAGGAGAAGACCCCACCAGCCATTCACAAGGGATTCACAGGAAGTGATGCAAACAGCTGTATCAGAGCCGTAAAGTTGCTGTTAATGCAAACCCAATGTGACCTGCTGCAGCTGGTTCATATAAAATCATAAATGCCAGGGCGGCTTTTATTGTGAAGCAGTCACAGGAAACAGGATATGTTTGTCAGTGAAGTTAGCGCTGGCAGAATGCTTGTACAAAACAACACAATGCAGGGTGACGTGCTCCGGGGTAACGGAACCATGAGGAGCAGCCACACTGAGCATGTTTCCATCAGTAACCACAGGTTTGGCCAAATCACCCACAACTGAAATCCTAAGAATCATAACTTTAATATTTATTCATTATTGAGTTTAACTATAGAGCCAAACGTAAGCTTTCCGTCGTTTCGTAAAGTGAAGAAGCCAAACTGGGCCGTTGGTTTGTCGGACCAAGCAGAGAACTTTTTTCATTTGGCTTTTTAATGAAGCAGTTGGAAGAAATTTTTCTTTAACACTGGCCCAACACACCCCCTGTGGAGACCCCCCCCCCCGGCTACAGCCATGCGATGAGGCCAGAGTCTGCAGATAACTCTGGAGGAGAAAGGCGATACCCCCCCGCCGCCTCCAGTTAATCTGGGCCTGATCAATGCCTCGGCTCTGTGTGGACTGGGACCACTGTTCCTTGGCGTCGCTGTTTGTGTAGACCCCCTCCCCCACTCCCACCTCCCCGGCGCTGTCACACTTCTGAGACCCGTCGGTTAAAGTTAAGAGACTTGCTGATTCCCGATAACGATGCGCTACCACTTTTTGGTCAGTGAGTTGCTCCTCGCCCTCCAGCTGCTTGTTGTATCCTTTGTTCCGTGTTATTCCACAGCCACTCCCGGCGACGCCGTACTCTCCGTTCCACCGTCCCTCGCCTCAATGGCAAGATAAGCAATAGCTGGATCACTGGCCACAGTCGATCGATTTTATTTTAGCGATCAGGCGTCGAGATGACATCTTTATGCGCTGAAACATTAGCCGAGCCTGGCGCTTTCCACCCAGTCCCGCGTCCGTGCCACTTCTCCCTGGTCCTTTTTTGCATATTCATTGACTGTGTAATCTCCTTGGGGTGTACCGGAACCAGGGGGGTAACCTGAACAGTTCATCTGTGCTCGTGTTTGATCTTGGCCACGCCGCGGGGATGGGTGTTAGGGTACGGAGTGGGATAGCCAGGGCTCAACTGGATGTGTGCATACATGATTTATGTGGCTTACACAGAGAAGGGGGGGTAGAGATGACCTTCCTCTGAGTCGGAGCTGAACCTCTCTCCTCTTAGAATGCACTTGATTACTGCAGGTGTGATGATACAATATATGAAATGTCACATCTCAGTATAAAAGGTGGGAGACATATTGCTTTGAAGATTCAATCAGGGTTTCTCTTTTATAGCTACAATCTTGCATTTTATGTCTAGCTTTGAAAGTGGTTCTGCTTTAAGAAAAGGTCTGCAGCTTATGTCCAGAAATGTCCATTTTGCTGCTGTTAGTTGCCCATTGACACAACAATGATTCAGTACATAGTTGGTTTATCAGAGGTTGCCCTTCCAAACCTCTTCTGCAAAAGACATGAGTCATTCTACACTAAGCAACATAATCAGTTCAGGGAGAGTATTAAAGCTGGTAGAAAGTGTCTCCATTATGACAACATAATGGGGCAGTGCTGAAGTGCAAAACAAAGCTGCAAAGCACAGAAAATTAAACCCTCAATTTTTGAATATTAGAAAAAAAAGAACTGAATAGATGGATCACATAGTACAAATATCACCCACAATGCACAAAATATTCCACAAGGCTTGGTGGAGGATAGCTGGAGGAACAGAGCAGTGTTAAATGTCTCCGATGGTTGCACGACAACCATCGGGGGGGGGGGTACGAACAGGGGGGGTTACGAAGCAAACATGTTTCCAGTTGCTCCCTTCGCCTCTCGGTTCACTTTGACAGTTCGATCCAAAGTCAGTCATGTCGATGACTGTGAGGAGCTATTCACATGTTTTAAGTGTGGCAGTCAATTGGGGTTGAAAATCGACGCGCGAGTCCCAGCGTCGTGACTGCATATAGGACCTTGTGTTGATTCGGCGTTTTCAGTTTGGATCTGACACAATGAGCCACTACAAGACGTGGAGCCGGTCACCTGACGAAATTTACGCTGCTATGATGCATCTGAACAGTCGGTTTAATAAAGTGGTCTCAACTGTATCTTCATAGAGAGACAGAGTGAGAGACAGAGAGAGAGACTATCTCCCTCTGCTGCATCCATATCAGCTCTTAATTCACTTTGCACCTGTATTATATACCTGTAGCATTTCACTGAACATTTGCTTGAGTCCTAATAAACATACAATTTGAGGTGAATCTGGATGACAGATTATTAGTGCAGATTAAAGCCCTGCCTCCTGTTGACTGTACATTTCAGGAGAAGTATGTGGAGAAAAAAAAGCAACAGTTCACCTGTTTCTATTAAGAAAGGAGCAGTAACCCGTCCCCTGTAAAACCCATCGGATACGCTGTGTTATGTGCGGTTGTTGGTGTGACAGTTCTGTCACAGCTGTCAGATACAGGCTATGTAAAACCCAACAAAATGAACAGGCAGGCGGCGGTTTCCGTAGATGAGATTGCTCTGCGGAGGTGGTAGGTGACATTTTTATCCTGAATTCGAAGGTGAGACGCGTGTCTGTGTGTGCTCAGTTACGTTTGCCGCGGAGAACCTGCCGGTGGGGGCAGTGCAGTACGGCGCACAGGCAGCGAGGAGGACCAGCATCGGCCGGACCGGCGCTCGCCGTTTTCCTGCCAAAGCCCAGTCCTATTCTTTGCATTGCTACGTTTTAGTTTACTCAGTTTCACTTAACCTCTGGTCTGTGTCATGTCCTAAACAACACATAGACTAGTCTGCCAATGAGTACGTTCACATACACACTGTTTGGCTGTTGCAAGTCTCAGGTATCATGTATATGATGTGGAACATGAGGAACCTTGTTCAGGTTCCTTACACACCGTCTGTGAAGCAGCGGCTTCTCAGCACTTCTCTTTGACTGACGCTCAGGTAGCGTCAGTTTGTGTCTTACACTGTCTGAATTACAGTTGACACTTTTTTAACACTTTTAATACTGGAGTGAAAACTAAAAATTAAAGTGAATGATGCAGTTCAGAGATGTTGAGCTGAATGAGTAAACACAGCCTCTGCCCTGGCTTTCTAGTCTTTTGTATAAAATCCACAGAGGATGTGTAATCCAGTCCTGATGGGGGTCAGCAGACTCCATAAACTGGGGGCCTGCCACCCCTGGACGAAACATCTGGCTCTATGGACAATACCTAGGCTGTTTTAATCACCTGGGGCCTGGAGTGGCCCCCGAGCACGAGTCTCAGTTCAGCGTCAGGTGTAAATTACTACAGTTGTTATAATCAGATCTGTTACATACAAAGTCTCGTTAACACTCTTGACCAGGGTCTGACCTGGTTATTCATGTCACTGGTTCTTATGCGACCAACTGTTTGCAACTCAAAGCGAGTGACAGACAGTGTTTTTTATTACTGATATGACAGCAAGTGTCACCCCCTGCAAAGCCCCCCCCCATCTCCATGCAGACTCCTCTAAAAATACACTGAAGTGCGACTATCGGGTGTATCTAACAATGTGATGTGAGCAGATGTGCAACTGGGGTGTGAGTGGGGGTCTAATACATCAAAGATGACAAATGACAAAGAATGAGGTCAGGACAAGGATTCAGGGGTCAGGGTGTTAAGACCTAATACCTGTACACTTGCTCCCGTGCCCCCCCCCCTTACCTTTGCTCAGATGGAGATTCCTCACAGGGGAATTTAATGTGATGCCAACTCATGTTCCGGAGACCTTCCTGCCGTTCTAAATGTCTTCTCATCCTTATTTATACGCCGCCATCCTTCTGGCAGCACCTGCCCATGTCCACGCACCGCGTCAATCTAATAAGGCACGCATAAACAGCCCACTATTATTCTGCAGCATGGGACTGACTACATGAGAGCATGTCTGTGATTTAAATTCACAGTCACACCCGGGCCCGCAGGCTTTTCTGTAATTTCGGTCTGATGGGTTGGCAGCGTGGACCCGTGGTTCACGGAGGCCGCCGTGCAGCCGAGAGGTCACCGCTTTGATCCCTGCGGCAGCAGGAGTTTCTGCCCGTTGGCCATCCACCGTACATCACTTTGTCCGGACTGTAAACATTAGAGGATCCCCCTCGTGGCTTTTTTTCGCCTGAGCTCCTTAAGGGACATTTCTGCCCATTTCCAATGACAAAAATCTTCTGCCCTCACTGCCCCTTTCAGGAAGACCTGTTATCATGGGCCAGAAGTTGGACTCAGTCTCAACACCAGTTTCCTGGCCCCATAGGACCACATAACAATGGGCAGATGGCATCTAAGATCCAAAAGCAAAGTTAGCACTTTTCTTGAACATCCCTGAGTGAAATCTGAAGTGTTGGGATATTTTTGTTCTTTGCGGATATTTACATTCTACCGTGCAAATCATGACTCAACAGGTTAAAGTCCAGGCCAGAGGGAGTTTATGACGCTGACGTCGCATGTAGGAAAATAAACAAAAGCCTTGTTGATTGTGAGAGAGATGCAATGTGACACTGAAAATATTCGCTAAGTAGCTAATAGCCGTGGTCTTGTAAGCAATAATTGCTTTTAATGAAGAAATAAAGCTACATGCAGTAAATATTCAGGATGGAAGCAGTCAGATCAGCTCTCTTTTCAGATCTCCACTTTTTTGTTCAGTCAAGGTGAGCATCAGAGGAGCATCTGGCCCGACCCAGCTGGAAGCCACAGTTCACGCTGTGACTCAATGCTGTGATCACAGCGCTGCCCCAGGCCGCAGACTGGGACATGTTTACTATTGACAGCGCTGCAGCTATTAAAGGAGAATCGGAGCCTTGGCTCCATCATGTTGGCTGATCGCTGACTGACGTCCAATTTTTCTCTAAAGGTCAACGTTTTCTCTGGTATTTGCAACACTAAACCATCACATGCACTATTATACTTCTATTTAAAGGTTATTGGTTGTACTCACTCCTCAAGCAGCAACAATGAAGTGAATATATCCTCTCCATCATTAATGGAGAAATTTTCAAAGTAAACCCACGACACCGCCGATTCCAGCAGAAGTCTGACCTCCTGACAACCGGGTGAATGGGGAACAGGAGCCTAAAGAAAACTGAAAGGCTATGGATGTATGGGGGGGGGGGTCTATATGGGCCCGCTTTCTGCAGGCCACATTAAATCACCTTCAACCACTGGTGCCGCTCACAGCACTGCGGGCTGCCCATAATGGTGTGAGCTCTCCGGCTGAGACCTGCTGTCTGACAGAGCTTTAATAAGCTGCAGGCTGAAACTTAGACTGAGGTGGACAAACTCCAGAGCTCTCTCCGGGAAAGACCACTCCCAAGAGTCCATGTGGAGAGCTTAGTTAAGAAAAGGGCTGAGGTGAAGTCATGAAATTTTCAAGACTCAAGCCAGTGACAGCTGAGTTTGGAGATGGAGCCGAGTGCTGTGCTATGCGATACGTAGTCGAGCTTTTACACACAAAAACTGTAGAATTTGGAATAACAACTGTGTTGGATTTTCAGTGGTCATGCTGTCTGATGCTGTCTAGTTTATATGAGAGAAATGGTGCCTCCCCATTTTAAACTGGTGTTTTTATATACAACAATCATAGCCTCAAGCGAAACTAATCTCCCGGTGGGGAGATAAATAAAATAGTAAATTTACATTCAAGTCACCTGAAAGCATCAGAAAGCCCTTTGTTATCGAGTCAGGGCAATAAGAACACAGCACAAGTATTAAAGGCACTGGGACTGGCACTAAGAGAAATGGAACAAATCAAAAGCCTTCACCTAATTGCATGCAGAGATAGGCTGCCTGTTCAGGGGCTAGGAAATTACCTGGCTCTGTGCATCTCATGAGCAGGACATATTTAATCTCCTGTCCTTCAGAGGGTATTAGAATAATCGGAGTTTTATCGTCAACAGCTACTTTTGTTCATCAGACTTTTTCAGCCTATTTCCATTTGGTATCGTGGTAGAGCTCAGAGCGCTGGAGTGAATTCACCGTGCATTGATGGAAAATGCATCTGCTGCTGCATCAAATTGTTAAATGTGCGGGTAAGCAGTCTGACGTGATGCTGGCAGCCCGGAGAACTGGCGGTCTGCGGCACTGTGACCCCGCTGTGACGGAGCACGGATATTGTTTCTAGTTCGCCTTTCCTCACCTCTTTGACTAAAAAGTTGCCTCTGCACCCTCTAAAATGGATTCATGGCCACTGGCTGCTGCCTCTTTATCCCCGTCCAAAAGCAAAGCTCAGAAATAAATGCTCCCCGTTTGAAGATTATTCCTATCAGCCGCCCGTACGCCGACTTAGCTCCTCGCTGAGTAAAAGAATGCCACCGCCTGTCCCCGATTAGAGAGCTATCGCATCGCGCTTCCATTGCAGGGCAATAAAATGTAACATACCCAGCTGTGACACGCAGGTCATATCCCGCTAAGAGAATATAGAACTGGCAGCATAAATGTAAAAAGACAAGCTCGAGCTGTAATGTTGCAGCTGTGGCCTCTTGGGTGGCAGGTGTAGGTGGCAGGTGTGACACGTGTGGCCAACCCGTCCCTCGTCGAAAAGCGTCCTCCACGCCGTTGCGCACTCGATGCCCAACTCTGCCGGGTTATTTTTACATAAGAGGACCAACCGTTGCGAAGCCTGATCAGGTGGTTCGCTCTGAGGCCAGTAGATATGCCAGTTATAAAACAGGATTACCGTAGCCGCAGTGCCAACTTTCCTGCTCACAGTAAAACTACTATGTGTAGTTATTCTACTGTGATGCCCTTGTGATTCCTATGATGCTCGATAGCAAATAACCCTGACTCACTTTCATTGTTTACAGGCCAGCTAGCTTTCTCATTCAGGCAGAACAGAGGAATCCTCTGCCAACAGTGCAAGAAAACTGATCTACAGACAAATTAAATTATTTCCAATGTATTTTCACCACCCAGAGCTGTGGTCAGGAACAGCAGAGTCTCGCCTGGGGGCTCAGAAGGAGACTGAAAGGAAAACTGGCAGCTTCGTTCTTCATAGAGAACAGAAGCAGTGGTCAGGTCAGATTCATGTCGGCTGGATCATGTTTACTGCTACAGGACGACGGTCATTCTGCTCGTTTCAGTGGCAGTGGCTCAGTATGAAATGTTGCAGGAGTAAAAGAGGAAGAAGGAGCAGCCACAGCGAGGATCTGTCGGACGAAGAGCTGCAGGCGCCACTAAGGTACGAGACAAAGCGGTGTCCTCCAGCCCGGTTTAGATACGTCAGACTCCCCGGCAGTAAACTGTGGCTTCCAGCCTATGAACCAGGCTATGGATGTCATCAGTTACAATTTGGCCAATAAAGTCATTGAAACAATTCAAAAAAGGAACAGGAGCATCTGATATAAAATGTAATTTAACTCTCCTGTTTGCACAATTTATGCAGAAACCTCCAGCATCCAAATAATTATCCAGATAGGCTTTATACTGTCAAAACAAACAGCCAGTTAGCTGTGACACACTGAGAGTCAGCCCCAGCTCCCATAGAACTGAAGCCCTGGCAGTGATACCCACAGCGTTCTTACTGTATTAACTGTACATGCAGACTGATGGTGGAAGACAAGGTGTCACACAGAGGAAAGGTTAGCGCTGAAGCTATCTGACACCGACATATACAGTACGCATCCGTCGTCTGCTCTGGGCTCATGTCGGTGGAGTAGAGCAATGAAACACATTCAGCTGTTGTTCCGCATTTAGAGCGAAAACTGCCAGACGTGAAACTCCCGCTGCTCGTCAGCCACAAAGATAAAAAATAGCTTCTTGCCACGCAGGCCGTTGCCGCAGACCCCCTCCCACAGGCGGAGCACCATGCACGGCCCGCAGATGTGGAACATAGAATCGTAGGCTGGCGTTTTCCTTGGTTAATAGGCGATGTTCTGGGGGGACATTAAGAAAACAACAAAAAACAAACTGCTTTGCCGGATTTTATATAACGTTCGGGGATGACGGTGAGTTCTTCAGTCGGTTCTACCCCTGTCACTCTGTTGAGTATGACCCCGTGACCTGCTCTGCTGCGTGTATGACGACCATCATGTTGCGTCGCTGCTTGACATGAGCATAATCAGGGATTCAAATCTGTATTCATCTGAATTAATTCCAGGCATCAGCTATGGACACTGATTTAATCTTGGAATTATATAATCCTTAAGATTTTCATTAAATCCAACCCATTTTTTGACACTATTTTCAGTGGATATCTGCAGATGCTTCAGTGCTTTAGTGGCAGAATCTGACACTTCCTCACAGGTTGCCTTCACGACCACGATGGACTCAAAGGAAGCACAGCGTTTTATCTCACCGATAACAGCCTTGCTGTTTCCTAGTCACTCTCTTTACATCATATCAGCCAACATCTCCCGCTGCTGCTTGCTCACATTAAAAGCACAGGTGTAAAAACACGGTGTCCATTGCGTTTCAGTTTCATAAAGAAATCAACCAGCACAACCAAGTTTAGAAGCCGCTGCCTGCCTGCGGTTTGCGTTGGACTCACGAGGCAGCTCGATTAAACAGAGAGAGCTGGAAGCAACAGCGGTTCGAACTGAGCACGAGGCCACAATAGACACAGCACAGAGCAGCACATGCGGTGCCTCGGTGGTCACCGGGTTTTTCAGTAGCTCAGGTATCTCAGTATATTGTCTCACCAACCTGTTTGGCTTCGCCTGTTCCCACATAGTGACCCCCAGTGACACACAAGGATCTCTTCACAGCTCACTTCACATTTCATCTGAGATCTGTGGACACAAAACAGACCGCTGCATTTGCTCTGTTTGCCGCGACTGCTGAGGCAAAGGGACAGGAAATCGTTGCCATCAAAACAACTCTGGCAAAGGTCCGCCAAATCAGGGAAATTAAATTAATCACCTTGAAGAAAAGCAGAGACCCCGTAACAGATGTGGAGGACGGGATGGGGATGCGCTTGGTAAACTCCACGCGATGGGATGGATTTTCTTACAGCTGAGTGTGCGTGTGTGTTAAATATGTGTGTATTTACTTGCTAATTGAGGTGTGTAATTGGGCCATTCCCTTTTATTAATTAACGTGAAAATAAAACAGGATTAAAATGATTAAATGCGGCCGTTTTTTTACATTTGGATGGAGATAAAGAGGAAATTCAACCCATCTCCTCTTTTGTTGTGTGACACATTGTTACTGAGCACTGCAGGAATTTCCACAGCCTGACTAAATGCTCTGATCCAGCCATTCCTAGCAAAGCTCCACACCATTTCTGCACTGGCTTCAAAGAAAAAAGGGATGCAAAACAAAACTGTGGAACCCAGGTTGTAGGGAAATCTTTAGTTGACAGACGACAGCGGGCAATCTGGCCCTCCGGAAAGCTCTTGTTAATATTATCACAGGGTAATATGAGGAAAAGCTGCAAAGGTTGCGACTGTCGGATCCGTCCCGGCTGTAGGAGACGGAGAGGAGCCACTGAGGCTTCTCGGCGAAGGCAACGGTAGATGAGCGATTCTTTTGGTCACAGCAAGTCATCGGGCATGTGTGAACCTGTAACTGGCTGTAGGTGGTGCAGAATAACACACAACACACCGACTTAGCACTGGAGAATTGTTTATGTCATTCTGGTTTCTCAGAAGTATGTTATTGATGAAAAAGGTTAAATTCTGTAATTTGCTGCACTGGATTCTCAGTTAAACTAGATATTCATTATTAAATGTTCCAGAAACAAAGTTAAAGATCAGAAACAAAACAAAAGTCGTTATTTATAATAGATTAATAGATTAACACTGTGTGGGTGTGGTTTGATTGATTTGACTGATGGCGGTTCATGTGCTGCTGGATATGGATTGGTGCACAGAGTCCTGTCCACTTCAGGGCAGTGGGCAGAGGAAGACCAGGGCAGAAAGCACGGGAACCTGTTAGGTGAAACGTTACCTCACTGGGCTCATTCATCCTGCTGTGTGTGTTTGTGTGTGTGTGTGTGTTTGTGTGTGTGTGTGCAACTGGCAAAACACACAGTAAAAGTCATGCATGATAAAGTTTGTAATGACTTACTTTAATTTCATCTATTAATTATAATAATAACACAAGGATCGGATCAATATTTTCACCAGTTACTTAGCAACACTCGTGAGTCACAGAAGCGTTTCTGGTCTAAACCGAAGTCGAGGCAACAAGAAGCTGCGGTTAATAAAGCTGTATTGATATCTCATGGAAACTTAATGGGCTTAATAAATGGCGCTTGTGAATCCTATATTTATTATTTTTTGGCCAAACAATCTGACTCTCACTTCTGATCACTTTTGTGAATTAGAGTGAAAAGGAGTGTAAATATTTTTTTCTTTCTATGTAATGCCAAATCTTAACACGAGTATTAGAGTCAACCCTGACGTGAGCGCCACACTCTCAGAATTCAGGGTTTCACATGACAGCTGGGGCAGAAAACTCTGGCTTCCCACGTCCTGTTTACCACTCACTGCTGCAATATTTTCAAAAAAGGGAAATGCCAGCATGGTCTCACATTGATTAATGGCAAACACAAAGGGTCGCTGAGGGCCTGCTGAAGCGCCGTCGTCTGTAGCTTACGTCCATTTTATGCCGAGAGCTGCTCCAGGAGGAGCCAACTCCCTACGCAGAGGGAGAAAACTTCATCCAGGAGTGTTTTCCTGGGTAGAATAGGGAGAAAAGGCGAGGGGCTGATTACAGCTTATTAGCCCGATGCAGCGGGGCGTTACTTAGCTCATTGCTGTGCTTCCTGTGCGTCCAAGGGCCCCACATCAGAGTCCTGTCATCTAAGACACTTTTTATCTCTGCACTTTTCAGGCAATGCGGCGAACTCTTTTCTGGCTCTTCAGGGAACGACCGTGACCAACTTTAAATAAATGTCCTGTGCAGCGGCCCAGAGCAGCCATTTAGCGGCGCAGTGTAACGCTCCCCCCGGCACATGCTGCCTCGCCAATTAGAGCTTACAACGGAGCGCCACTTCAGATAGATGATGTCATTGTTTGTGTGTGTGTGTGTGTGTGTGTGTGTGTGTGTGTTGGGGGCAAAACGAAGACTTCTGGCTAACCGGAATCCAAGTGCAATTTTTGGAAGGACCAGATTAAAGGCTTCTAGGACGGGTCAATTAGCGTCAGTGCTGGGCAGGTAGGGGCGGGCAGAACTCAGAGTAAGGAGACCCCCCCCCCCCCGGGACACATGACGTTCACATGCCACAAACACAAGAAGCATTACATTTATTGTGAAGCTCTGAACCGAGTGGACGGCTGCCAGGAGATTTTAGGGGGGAGGCAGCAGCACTTTTTTGCCCCGGCCTGAGGACGCTGGCTGTACTTGCCCGGGGCCCCCCTGGTCCCCATGACCGGTTGGCATAAAGAACCACCTGAGGCAGGACCGTACGTTTCACTGCGGGTCACCTGTGAGTTACACTGAGCTCACACCCTCAGTTAATCACACACAAGTGCGCAGAACAGCTTGTGATGTTACGGGTTGTGGTTTACATCATGATGCCCATGGTCCCAGGGATGGACGGTAATTGGTTAGTTGAGACTCTTTCAAAGTGTCACATCAGGGTGTTAGAGTTTTTTCATAGTTGTCTTTAATTAATAAACAGTTAAAAAAAAAAGAAAAAAGTCCAGGTGAGTGAGGTAATAGCTGGAGGCAGTGAACGTAGCCTCAATCAGGCTCTAAATCTGATTGGTTCACACCTTTTTAGGACTTGAACCTCATCACAATAACTTCCCCCATCAACACGTCAATGCATTTTTTTTTTTACGGCATTTTAACGTGGGTTGTGATGTGATATGGAGCCAGAGGAGGCATTTGACTCGGCATTAACAAGTTACCGTTTGCTGTGTTTAAAGCAGGAAGGTGGGTCTTCATTATTTCTCTTTGAATGAGTAGGAGTGGTTCACTGTCTGTCTGCCACAGCTGCTTTAGACCGTATGAAAAGTTTCTACTTCAGTGCAAATGCTATTGTTAACATCTAAGAGGCCACGTGTGTGTCTGTGTTTGTGTGTGACTCCTCATCTAACAAATGAGTTACTGTAACAAGTGTGAAGACACTGTCTAATAAACAGGGATTTCATGTTCTTCCATATTTTCAAGCCTGTTTCAATCTCTACAAGTTGATTTTCATAGCAAGAATCTAGACGCACAATGTGTTTTCCACACATGATGTCTAATAATGGCTCTAACCATTTTAAAATCCCGCTCCATTCAAAACCATGTTTTATTTATTGTTATTTCACTTGAATGTTCAACCTTCACTTTGCAGAATGATGTTTGTGAAAAAACCTTTCTCACATTCATCTGCTAAAGGTAAAAACTTCTCCATGGCCACTTCAAGCCTCAGTTTATGGTTTATTTAGTTGTTTCTCAGTGTTTTCCTATACAATCGTTTGTGCTAGGATCCTTGTTTTACAGATTTGCAGGAGGCTGTTAATGGTGTACGTCACGATCTCTAAATCGGCCACAGAGCCCCGATGCCCTCCGCCTGCCAGCCTTATTAAATGAAATGAATTATAACTAAACATAAAACGATAGTATCTGCAGCATAGGAAATCATTTTAATCAAATAATTTTATGCTGAACGATAAAAACAGATTGAGAAAACAAAAAAAATTAAAAAAGACATTTTATCTCCTCGTTCTACATATGTGCATTTTAAGATGTTTTGAGGGAAAAATTGGACAATAACTTTGAAACCATTTCAGTACAGAATAGTGTCTCAAAAAGTACATGAAATGATAGTAAATCCGTTTTTTATAGAATAATATATTTATATCGTAATAAGGTATTATGACACTGTAATGATGCTGGGTCTGTGTTGTTGTTAAACAGGGACACAGAGCTGATCCTACGCTGCTCCTCCTCCTTTTAACTCCACCACCTTCTCTCCTTATTCTCTCAGTCTCCTCATCTTGTCCTGCATCTCTTCCCTTCCCCAAGCTCAGCTCTGACTGATGCAGCCTTTTCATTTTAGTCATTTTGTGACAGTGAAGAGAGTAAACAGGTATTTATAGACAAACGTTGCCGCGCTCCGCTAGGACGAGCTAATGATGAAAATAGAAATACGATGGGGTTCCTCATTTTAACATGAATTTCAAGCTCTGCTATAAATTGATTGAAGGAAGAGAATTTTACCTTTTGTTAGAAGTTTATCAGTCTGACATTAGATGGGTGGAATTAATGCTAGTTAGCTTACTGGTCAATTCACCCATGTGAGTCTAACTAGTCAGCATTGTGATGAATATGGTTTGCGTTCATTGGTCAGATGAGGTCTGGGGATGAAAGGCACCAAACTTAAAGCAGTCTGCCAGTCGGAGTCTCCACTTACCTGTATCACCTGTGTGTAGCCGCCTGTCAGGGTCGTTGACAGAATCTAAGAACCATCGTGTCGGTAAAGATTCTGTAGTAACGGATAGATCCCTCGCTCCGCACACACACAAACGCGCACACACACACACACACGCACACAGTAGTAGTGATGCCGCCGATCAGATGAGAAAGACTGTTCTCTTGCCGTCGCACAATATCTAGGAAGCACCAAAGAAAGACTTATTGTCGGGCAATTTTTTGACCACTGTTATTATGAGAGCGCGGTGACCACAGTGGGGGCTACAGCCGTGGTGCTGACGTAAGGCAGGATCTTTACAATATCACACAGTGCAGGAGGGGCTCATGTCCAGGGAACATTCACGTCCATAGACCTGAATTCTTCGTGCAGAATTCAAACAGCATTTGTCTCTCTAAACAAAAGAGACCCAATGCTATATATGAATAAAACCAGCCGCCAGGTCCGTACGCTCAGGCTTTATAGCAACCGCTTCTATTCATCATATCTGAATCATGTGGCTGGCTGTGGCGTGAAATCCCTCATCTGTCCACCCAAGGGCTTTAATTTCACAATTCCATTTCAACTCGAGGAGCTTTTGGACAGATCGATGTGGGCAACCATACGCACAGAACCTAGCAATTAGCAGTTGTGCTAATGTGCTTGCATGGATTTTCTGACTTCGTTGGGGGAAAGCAATACTGTACAACTAAATCTCCTTCCTCCTGTCCTCAGTCAGTGCCCCCCCCCCCCACCAAGGGAAGGTAGAAGCCCCCCTCACACACATCACAGCTGTACATTTGGTTATTTCTAAGACAGTGCAGGATTTTACATTGTGTGTGTTTGTTTTTTGTTTCTTTTTTAGTTCAGTGGAAAAAGATTTTGACACTGTCTAACTGCTGAACCCTCCAGAGGGTTGAAGTTGAGCTTGTTTTTTTATTGTTGGGTCATAACTATATTTTAAAAAGTGATTTTTCAGCATCAGTGAGTCTGTGACGATAAAGGAGGTACTACAAATATATCAAACTTAATTCGGATTAATCAAAATGAATGTGATAGGAGAATAAGGTGAGATACTAGCGTTACACTTGTGTCTACAGACCCTGCCAGTTGTCCCTCAGGGTGCAGGCGCCACAGTAAAGATAAAAGCCGCTGCTGAGTTGGAGACTTCACTGTCGCCACCTCTCTGCCTGTAGGAAGTCATGAATCATATCAGTCTATGGGATTTCATTTGAGCTAACAGACAGAGTCTGTGGATTCTGCACTGCTGTACACAGGATGCAACCACTTATGACTGAGGGCTGATGTAGTGAGTCAGGTGAATTCTCACCTGAACACCTTTACTGCAAATTTACATTTAATGTCACATTTAATGTCAGATTTTTAAAAAATGTCTTGTCTCAGCGGAGCGTCCACATTTTCACAGCACTTCTCTAATTAACTCTTTTTAGTTTTTTGCTGGATCCAGATCCTTGCTGGCTTCAATATGGACTTTTAATGCTGTTATCCTTTGGTCACTGTGGGACATTAAAAGTCTCCATTTGAACCTGCATTATCTGGTGTGAACTTGATAGCAAACAGCTAATGGTTTACACCTGCAGTAAATGCAGACTAATATTATTATTCATTACATCATTTAGTCCGAAACGGGGAAAAAAACCAACATAAACATGCAAAATATATAAGAAACAGCCATGTAAGCGTGTCCCAGCCCCCCCCCCCCCCCCCCCCATGCGTTTTTGGCTGAAGTCCTGCCCAAAGAAGTGTAATTCTAGCCTCAATGTGTAACTGATGAATGTGTTCGTTTCAGCCTCCAGCTGCATCCAGACATGACCCTGATGACAGCGGCCGCAGGGAACCAGCGCGGGGAACCGGCAGACACAGCAAAGCTCCACAGAGGTGGTGGTGATTATTATTCTGGTGTTCGTCGCTACAGGTGAGACCTTTCACGTTTTTACACAGTCCTTCCATCCAATCTTGATATGAAAATATTGATTACGGTGACTTAAAGGAACTTTACAACATGTTATGGAGGTTTGGTTTGTATGCGTTAGCAGCTCCTAAAGACAGAAGGGGGCAGGTTCGATGTGAAGCTGAGCACCCAGTACTGGTGAACTATACCAACCCCATCCTTTACTATGTGTAGCGGCTTCCTGGTGTGTGTGTGTCTGTGTGTGTGTGTATGTGTGTGTGTGTCTACTCAGATGAGCCCTCCACTGACACACACTAGGTTTTCTCTTCCCCTGTCTTACCTTTTGTGGAAGATGCACCATACCCAAACAGAAAGTGAATACAGGCCTCTGTCCTTCTGAGGGAACATCGATTTTTACTTTCCAGCATCCAAGGTCAGCGTGGAGAACAAGCTGGGAGGATCTTATCACCTCAGGAGTACAGGCCTCTCCCTCAGTCTATTTACTGAAGGGAAAATAAACACAAATGAAGTTGAGAACACAGCTGTCTGATTTATCGTGACCTTGCATAATGGCAGAGGAACGAATAACAAAATATTTAAACTCTGAAGTGTGTTAAAAAAAAACAACCCACTTAGGAGCGTATTGAGATGTTACATATCTCTTCATTTCACAGCCTCTGCTGTTAGTCTTTTTTTTGATTGTTCCATGCCTGCTTGTGATATCCCACTTAGGCCACAAAAGGCAACACACATACACACACAGACAAACACACACACAGACACACACACACCCGCTGCCTCAGAGGCAGTAAACAAATAATGGGCCTAATCAAGGCAGGTGACAGCAGCTCCAAATTAATTCTTTCCCAGTGAATGACTTAGACTTGGTCCAAAGTACATGGGCAGAATTAGAACTTACAGCAGAACACAGGAGGCAACATTGCATCAGAGAGAATGAAGGGAATGCAAATGACCCAAACGCAGATTTTACTCATAACATGATTGTGTTGGTGTTATTGTGGAAATTATTCATAATGCTATGAATCACGTTTAGAAAACCAGCTGCTTTCCTTAGCACATTAATAACGTGCTTATGACGCATTACACAAATTATTACAATCCAGATTTTGTCTTGCTTCTGTATTTACATCAAATGAACACAGGACATGCTGATTATAATCTTTTCATAGCTGTATGATCGCAGTATCTGATCACTCCAGACATAGCAGGAAGCTACATGAATTAAATCATTTTTACTACTAAGTGACATGTATCATTGTGCATCATGTGTGAGAGCTGCAAGAAGCATCACACAAAATGTCCCCCATTCCAGGCTTGAGGCTTGACCCGCTTGTCGCAGTCACAGTATGTATTTGCATGAAATTAACTGACTTTTCAACTCCTCTTCTGCCCCTTGCCCCATGCTGCCTGCTTTTCACCACAAGTGAATTACTTGCTTCTGAGTGAAAAAGAATGGAAGCAGAATTGATTTCTCAGTGGTCTGAGGTTGTTGTGGATCACTGATGAGCCATAGTCCTGATGTTAATGTAGAGGAGGCAGAAGACAAGTCCGAGTCTCACGTACATGGCAGGGTTACCCGATAATTCTGCCTGGTACAGAACATAAGTGGTTCCTGAGCATAAATTCACAGACCCCCCCACCACCATCACAGACCAGTGTCTGTATATTTTAGTCCCACCAGAGACTCATAGACACATGCGGAGTTTTCCCCAGTAAAATGATTTTCTTCTGACATACATTTAGCCATAGAACTGCTGTAGACTGGTTTCAGGTGTTGACAGGTGGATTCGGTTCTTGAGATGCATCCAGATCCCGGATGAAGACAGGAACACTTTGTGAAAGAGTTGTGTGGTTGTTTTTTTTATACTGAGCGCATTCTGGGGTGGCAGGGTTCAGTCGGACCACCGCTCTGGTCCAGACACTGGATGGATTTCTGTGAACCTCTGGTAAGATGCTTATCGTACCTAGAGGAAGATGCTCAGTGACTTAGGTGATCCTGGAGTTTCATCGAGCACCATCAGCAGGTCAAAATGACAAATTTGTCAAATATTTTGGTTAATCTCTCTAATGTCCGGTTTTCTTTAGTTAGGATTATATTAAAATGGCCTCACAGAGCCACTGTGGCGTAGCTGAGACATATTTTTTACTTTTCTTGCAGAGGGTTAGATGAGAAGAGTGAAGGAAACTAATGAAACCAGCCGGCAGGTGATTAGCTTAACTTAAAACTGGAAGCAGGGCGAATGGCCCGAATCTGTCCGAAGGTTAAAAACAAATATAGTTTAACTGTACAGGAATTTTTTTCTTTGCAATTTCAATGTAGCCTGTTTCCATTTCAACACAATAAATTATACAGTATATTTTAGGCTTTACTAGCCATGTGTTACTAGGCACTAACAGGTCATATTGTTTGTGTAATCTATGTACAAACAAAACCGTACGACTACATATAACATATTAATCAGGGATTCTTTAGAGACGCTTCTTACCTTTATTTTTCATTTTTTAATCCCAGAACCAGGCTAGCTGTTTCCCATTGTTTCCTGTATTTATGCTAAGCTAACTAGCTGCTGCCTCTGGCTTCATTTTTAGTTTATAGACCCAAAAAGTGCTATCGATCGTCTCATCCAACTCCTGGCAAGAAAGAAAATAAGTGTGTTTCCCCTAAATGTCAAACTATTTCTCTACAGACACAAAGGGCCTTTTACATTAGATTGATCGATAAATGAACCTTTATTTTATTAATTGCTCATTATGGGCTATATTTTATGTCTGTAGAATAGGGAAAATGTGATTTTCCGGCAGCATAACTACTGCAGACTCTGCCATTTTTATTTGTGGAATCCTAATGGGACTAATAAAGTATCTCCTCATCTATGTTCTTATCAAATAACCTCCATTAACAAGCAGACGGTATTTCCATTTTACAAATTGTGCAGTGGCTTAGTCATGGACTCAGCAGAATACCCCCTGCCGCCGCCATAACGGCTGTCATCTGCAGGTTGTAGTCAGTAATTTAATCCAATTGCAGTGTAATGTAACTGATACTGGGGAAGTGAGTCTGCAGCGAAGGGGATGTAATTAATGAATTGATTACCGGGACTCTGGATTGACAGGCAAGGGTCCTGTGAAGTGATTGTTTGGAGTCAGGCGGTGGGATCTGGAGGGGTGTGTGCGTGTGTGTGTGTGTGTGTGTGTGGTGGCTCGTGGAATGTGCAAACAAGGGGGATGAAAATGCCCGCAGCAAGAAAGTTTGCTCTGGCCATTGTTGTAACATTTCCACTGATAAGTACTGGCACAGGCTGTGTCCATATAGGGAGATGTCAGAGCACGGACCCAGATAACACAGGCTCGGAGGAGGCATCCAGATGGATCCATGCGTGAAACAGTCTTTGGGTGAGATAAATTTTGTTTGCTGTGAGAGAGCGATGAATGAGGAGGTGAATAACAGATGGAGACTGTGCTATATCACACCCACATTCACAAATGTGGGCTCTTTCTCTAGGATTTAGATATCAAAGCAGGCTGGTATCGATCCCTGGGAAAAATCAATACGAAGCCTTTGCACCTTTAGAATTTGTTGCTCAGCAGTCTGCCTTCCTCCAAAATGGGCGATCATGACACCAAAAGTGGGGGCAGCGAGTGGACGTGCTCCTGCAGGTACATGTTCTGTACAGTGTTTGTGTCATGGTAGAGCCCCTGCACGCGTGTGCGGGCTTGGGTTAGTGTGCGTGTGCGCAAGCGTGTGCGTCGCAGCAGCTGACACACCCAGTGATACTGACAGGACGCAGCCAGTTCCCATGAGGCCGTGCATGCTGACAGCAGCTGGCCGAGAGGAAGAACAGCTGCCGACGGGCTTCCAGTCGGCAGAGCCCATGCAGTGTTGCCCCTTTCTCTCTCTGTTCACTTTCTCATTTGTTATTCAGGTGTGCTTTGTTTTATTAGTGATAAAAACCACCCACTTCCTCACGATATCAAAACAATCGTCTCCACATTCAGGATACTCACACACACACACACACACATGCACACACACGCACACACACACACACACGCAGGCACTCCTCTTCCCCTCCATACACCTGATCTCACTCCCATCGGTTCTACGTGAGACTTTGATTTAGATGTACAAACAGGAACGGACCGACTTTAATTAGAGAGGATGAGCTTTGTATACCTGTGCAAATATGAGGCTTTTCTCAAATCCTGCACTCATCAGTGAGAGAGGAAATGCTAAAGTAATGAGATTACAAGCAGAGTTGGGGGCTGGAGGGTAATATACGGTGATTTAATGTACAGTATGTGCATCCATTCTCCCACAGCACAGGATCCTAGTAAAATTGTCCATATTGAATGATTCCAGGCCTTTCTGGTTTTTGTCCATTGTATTTATTATGTTTTAATGGTAGAGCTTGGGGAGGCAGTTAGACTGTGGACATGGGGGGGGGCAACCTCTTGTCCAGTCACACACAATTAACATTAACAATTAACATGCAATTAACATTTGACCTTTTAACTGTAATCATAATTTTTACCTGATCTTACCTGAGTAATAATTAGTTAGTGATCTATGGAAACCCAGCGAGGGTGTAACCAGTTGGTGTGTACCACGGGAACACTTCAGAGTCTGGTCTCTCTGAGCCCCTGTGTGACCCTACATGTCCTCTCTATCCCACTGATGACCTCTGTGCATTATGATCCGAGCCAGCGACGACTATCGGAGAGCTGATTTCTCCGTGCGTGGATTCGGACGAACCGTGGTTTACTCGGTGTGAGGAGGAAGATAGATGGTGCCAGCCCTCTGGGCGGGGGCCAGGTGTTGGCGGTGACTCTCCTTGGCATCGCTTCTACCTGAAGCTTGAGAGGAGGAGAGGACAACATGGCTAACAGCTGCTTGTCTGTCTGTTCTGTCTACCAGCTATGACGCCTGCAAACCCTCCTGCCAAGAGCATGGAAGCACATTTTGAATTCAACTGTCTGTATTTCACAGTCCAGTAATCTTTTCTGATTATATATTTCTATTCCTCCTTAGCACAATTTGCTTCTGACCAAATGTTTGTGGGTGGCCAGCTTTGATATGTGGCTCACTTTAGGATAACACTGCACCTTTAGATGCTGTTTGTTTTTTGTGGTGTTTCTTGTTTAACGTTAAAAAAAATACATCCAAAAGGGAAAACTGCAGCTTTGAATATATAGTGAGTGTTTACTACAAAGGTATGGCTCATTTTTCCCTTGATGCTTGCTGTTTCCATTACTCAGGCTGAAAATATATTGCTTCATGCAGAATTATTTCCCTGCTTCGTTCCCTGTATAATTTTGAGAAGACTGAATTATTAGTTGCACATGTTTTCCCAGGAGTATAAGTATTTTAAGGCAGCATTAGATACAAATTTAGAAGGAGCATGTAAATTTGCGTGCACACACATACAACCGCCACTTTGCCCACACTGCAATATTTTCTTATTATTTTGCGGCACTATTGTTTCAAATTTCCTGTTTTCGTCTTGTTTTAAAAGATAGTGGTGCAAACCACAAACTACCCAGGATCCTGCTGTATTTCAGTTGTCAAACCACCGCTTCCCTCTCTCTTTTCTCATCTTTATAAACGGGGTACAGCTTCTGCTCATTTGTGCAGTATTTTTTGGCCAAAGATCTCTGAAACACAGTGGAGATAGTCCCACAGGACTGTCTGTGAAGGAGGGGAGCTGAGCCACAAGCAGCTGTGTTCTGCCTGCCAGAACTTTGGTAAAGCTTGGGGCCAGTAGTGGCCACGCTGTGTTGTGTAGCTCGTTCCAAGATGGACGCCGCAGAAGTGCTACAGATGATTGCATCTTGTATTCAATATAGAGAGTGAAAGAGTGCGCGTAATTTATTGCTCTGGTTGATTTCTCACAGACATACTCGAAAGGTAAAAACCCTGCGACGGTGGAATGACGAGACGATCTCACACGAGACCCGGATAATGCTGGTTTCTGTCCCCATAAAGCTGCACAGTGCTATAAACATGGAATAATCTTGTGTATTCCTCGGCCCAAACAGCACTAACAGGTTACATCTAAAATGTGTTCCCTTTAACATACAGTGTGTGAGGTGGTGATGAAGAGGTGAGAGTATGTAGGCTTGCAGGTAATATGGCTGTCGTTGTAAGCAACGTGGTATGTGTGTATTTGCATATTTCCAGAACTGTTTTATGGAACTAAAATTGCTTGCATGTGTAATGGTACACACAGATTGAACTGTCTACAGCCCCTGAACCCCCCAACTCTTAAAAAAGAACGAATAAACCAACTGTCAAAATTACTTGAGTCTTTTTAGGGCAGGTCAGAGACACACCAGATACAAAAATATAGTAAGAAAAAAAAACAGCTGACCGAGGTGTTAAAAAATGTAGTAAAAAGGATGAGAAATTTACACCAAATTTATACTAGATTGATGCTGTACAACCAAACATTATTCAGCAATCAAATTCAAAAACTATCCTTCTGAAGTCTGAGCTTTCTGTTTCAGAATATTGCATCAGTACCTCAAATACTATAAAATTACAATTATACAAATAGATAGAAACAGGTAAAGGGAATGTCAGTGTGGGCCTATTGTTCTCAAAGAGAAAGCACCCCCACCTGGGATTTACATAATAATTGTGCTAATAATTGCTCAATTATGAGCACATTATATGCAGTTTTATTCGCCCCATAAAAGCCTAATTAGCAAGTGCTCCCTCTTAAACTGATGTGGTGAGCGAGAGAAAGAAGAGAGAGAGAGAGATGCAGTTTCTGTCATAACTCGCTACTCGGTTGAGTTTATTTTGTCATAAAACAACCCACACATAACACACTAGAACAAATATTAAAAAAAAAAGAAAACATGAATCAAAACAACATGAATCGACACGTAAGAAGCTCAGCAGAGACAATAAAAACCAAACCACAAGCAGCACGTAAGCAAACAGAGTGTTCTGCATAAAACTGGAGCACGGCACAGGATAAAACACAAAAGTTAAAATTACTTTTCTGGTCCTGGCCTGAATCATGATAACAACAGAGACTGCTGTGCTCTGCTGCACTACTGCCCAGAAGTTATAACATGCTGATAAAATAGGAAATATGTTCAACCATATCTCCTCTTTCCAGGTCTTTCAATGAAACTTTTTTACATTTTTTTTTTTAAAACTATAATAGATACTGAGGAGCTCACATCATCTGGTAACCTGCTCCACATTTTAGCCCCCCCCCCCAGTTTTAGATCCAGAAGCAACACACACCTTTCTGTACACAGACCTGTTGTGTGTTGTGGTATAAAACGGCTACAGTACCAGAAATGCATGGACCATTTCTGATTGTACCACAGCCATACATGACTTTTTTTTGCAACTCGCATTAGGAGACTTTTTTTTCTATTTAAATATTATATTTCTGGAGAGTTTTTTTTTTTTTTTTTACTATAGACTTACCAGATAAAAAAATTGGATCAAGTAAACCACCTAAGTGGGTTATTGTAACTTCATCACAGCTAACATTTATTTAAAAAAAAAAATAGTTTTGAGGAAATTTGCTATTCGATGCAAATAGAAGGGGTTAAGTCTCGCTCAGATGTAGTGAGTCTACTGTCCACTCATTATGGGTCTAATTACGAAAATTCTCAACTCAGCCTGTTTTCTGTGTCAGAGACACGAAGCCAAATCATGTAAATAAAGCTCAGTCAACTGCCCATATCATGTACATATATCAGGACTGGTAAGGGACCTCAGATTGATCCCTGTGGAACGCCCTGGCTGGATCTGACGTGGCGCCCTTAAGATCTACTGAGATTTTAAGCTAATCTGATGTGATAAACCCATGGGATTACTGCTGGGTCACCGCACCCAGCAGCTTCCGACCTGTTACATCGAACCGAACGAACTTCTTAAGGTAAATTAAAACCATGTCAGTCGGGTCAGCGAGAGCCGACTTGGACCGATCCTCTGAACCGAGTTGCCGCTTGTATAGATTATTGTGGTAACACGAGCAGGTGGGCACACGGCCGGTTTGGCGACGGGCAGCTGCACCGCGCAGCAGTCTCTGGTCATCGGTTCTGCGCAGGCCTGGGTCCCGGGGAACCCCAGAGCCTAGAACCTGTGCACTGCCGCCAGGTTCTTGAATGAGCCTCCGGCGGCACCTCTCCGCACTGAGATGTGTTCTGGAGCACGGTCCGGCTGAGACATGTCGGAAAATGTCTCAACCTGCAGCGTTAAGCCCTCTGGACATCACCCTCACCGGTGAGTAGAAGCGGCTCACGTTTACCAATCTTCCCCCTGACCCTGAACGCAGCAACCCCACCGCTGCGTCATCGTCCCTCGATTGTGGGACTTGTAGTCCTTTAAGCGCGTGCCTTTCGCAGCCGTCGCCGCGGAAAACTACAAGTTCCAGATCCATCGGTGCGGAAGTAGCGCGGCAAAACAACGCGAGGCTGCAGCGGTGCCGCGGAGAAGATGTCTCATGTTGTGAAGAAGAGAAAACTTGACAAAACCCGCCAGGACTCGCTTTACTTTGACAGCTACTCCGACGTGACCATCCACGAGGAGATGATAGCGGACCACGTCCGGACCGACACCTACCGGACGGCCATCGTGAGGAACAGCGAGTCCATCCGGGGGAAGGTCGTCCTGGACGTCGGTGCGGGAACCGGCGTCCTGAGCGTCTTCTGTGCGCAGGCCGGAGCCAGGAAGGTGTTCGCCGTGGAGGCCTGCTCCATCGCCGAGCAGGCGGCGCGCATAGTCCGCCACAACGACCTGCAAGACCGCATACAGGTGATCCGGGGCACGGTGGAGACGGTGGAGCTGCCGGAGAAGGTGGACGTGATCGTGAGCGAGTGGATGGGCTACGCCCTCCTGCACGAGTCCATGCTCAACTCGGTCCTGTACGCGCGCGACAGGTGGCTGAAGCCGGGAGGCCTCCTCCTGCCGAGCCGGGCCGAGCTCTACATCGCCCCGGTCAGCGACCCGGTGGTGGAGGACCGCCTCCGCTTCTGGGACACCGTCAAGGACCAGTACGGCGTGGACATGTCCTGCATGTCCGACTTCGCCCGGAGCTGCATCATGAACTCCGACATCACGGTGAGCGCGGTGTCGGTGGAGGACGTGCTGTCGCACCCGGCGCGCTTCGCCGAGCTGGACCTGGTCTCGGTGACCGCGGAGGAGCTGCGCTCGGTGCGGGGCCAGTTCCGGTGCGAGTCGTTCGGCTCCGCGGCCGTGAGCGCGCTCTGCGTCTTCTTCACCGTCACGTTCCCCTGTCCGGACAAGCCGCAAGCGCTCGTGCTCTCCACGTCGCCGTTCAAGCCGGAGACGCACTGGAAGCAGGCGGTGCTGTACCTGGACGCCCCGGTGGACGTGGTGCAGGACACGGTGGTCGCCGGGGAGGTCAGCATGTACCCGTCGGAGGAGAGCGCCCGGCACATATGTATCCACGTGGACTACGCCGTGGGAGAGCAGAGGAGACGATCCAAGACGTTCTCCATCCCGGACTGGAGCTCGGAGGCTCGGGCGTGACGTGGCGGTCCCCCGGGCTCCGGGCCCCCGAAGTACTTTTAACGCCCGGGGCGTGTGTGTGTGGGGGGGGGGCTTTTGGGCATCAGTGTCCGGGTCAGAATCTGGTCTCAGGGAAATTCATGGGGGGACTGGATCCGGTGGCAGATCCGGTAGTGTGGGTTCTCCTCTCTCCAAAGTCTGGCAACACTCAGTGCAGACGCACACGCGCACACACACACACACACACACACACACACACACACACTCTCACTCGTTCACTCACACTCACTCTCTTTCACTCACATACACACACACTCACAAACGCACATACACACATTCGTTCACTCACGTACACACACTCATTCGCTCAAACACACACTCGCTCATTCACTCAAAAACACTCACTTATTCACAAACACACACACTCTCACTCATTCATTCACGTACACACACACTCACACACACACACTCGGCGGCCACTGCAATCTCCCCCTGAACCACAGAACATGTCTCAGTGTGCCAGAAGACTCTGCTTCGTTTCTGGTTGGTTTTTTCACAGCTGATAAATGATTTGTCATGAATCCCTCACGCACCCTCGCCTCGTGTGTGTTCGGAGAGCCGCCGCCCACGTGTCCGCTCTGCTTGTACCGGTGCCGATGGCCCGGCGGCTCTGCTTTCTCATCGTTATGGAAACGGCGTCTCGGGGGGCGGGACCGGTGGAACGGTTCTAGGCGGGAGTGGGGATCCTCAAAGCCGAGCCAGGCGCCCACCTACGAAGCTGCCGAATAGATTCCACGCCACGTCGCACACATCTGATGTTCTAATAAATTCAATCGTGCATGTTGTGTGGAATCGGATCAAAATGCTGCATTCGGATGAGGATTAGACCGATATATTGACTTGGACTCGCTGTAGTCAGGCAGGAGGCGCTTGACTCTGGCTGCCGTTCAGTGTCTTTTTAATGAAGTTTCAAATTGGCTCAGCGTTTTGGTTTAAAACTAACACACACCGTCGTCAGTTGAGAGAAACCACCGACCGGACTGAATCTGGGCTCTCTGAGGGATTCGGCGATGGCTCCTGTAATTTTGTCGCCGTCGCTGTAACGAGCAGCAACAAGCAGGGATGGATCCTCCTATTGAAGTCAGAGTTGGTCAGGAGAGGGTCCAAGTGGGTTCGGGGAACAAGTGCAGCCAAGAGCAGCCTCTGTGTGGAAAAGAGAAATTGTTTTTGTGTGGTCTGTGTGGTTACTGAACAAATGGGAACTAGGCTTTAATAAAAAGGTTTAACGATTCATGTGTGACGAGTCTTGACTTGTAAAAACTAGATCCAACCCCCAGCGTGTTTTGATACTCACGCAATCAATCTTCAATACGCGTCCATGACCTGAGGGTTTGAATGTTGATATGAGGAACTGAAACGGCAGCGTCCTGACAGTGAACTGCTCTTTAAATTTTTCCTGAGTAAATTAGTAGTTTGAAAAGGTCTTCTTGTTGGATCGGTGTCTAAGGAAGGGGGAAGTAAACTTCAGAAAAAGATGCAGAGTATTGTTAATGGCACCATTACAAGTGCTCATGCCGGTGATAAAACTGTGGATGTCTGTCTGAATTTAAAAAGGAATGAATATTGATTACAGGTTTTCGTTTGATCGACATTTTGCTGCCGGTGCCCGACCCACCGACCACGGTACCTCTGTCGGCGCATCGGTGTCTTTCTCCTCGTGTGGTGTTATTTTGCGGGTCAAACCAAAGATGAGTCGATTAAACCCTCACTTGACCTCAACACACACCGTTGGCTGCACTGATTGGTGCACTGACTTCAGGCCATCAGACATGTGTCAGTGTTACAGCAATAAAGCAGCTTTTTGTGCTGTAATTACGGTGTGAAGCAGGTAATGAATACACAAGGGCCACTTATGACTCAGACCTCTCAGGTCGGAATCAAGGCCTTGATCTGTTTCATTGTCATCAATACAAATGTGAACACACTCTCTGATGAACACGTTTGAAATGAATCACAAGCTGCGGTGGCCGGTGTCAGTTGGACTGATAAAGACATAATAATGGCTGTGTCACATTTTGAACTACACGAGTGTAACTTCTGGTTTCCGCTGAGACCTAGATTTATAATAGAGCCCACATTAAAGCTGCTTTTTTTCTTTTTCTTTTCCTTCTCTCTGTGTTACTTTGTTGGCAGATCTTGAGATGTTATAAGGTGCGAAAGCCGGTCGGATGAGAAACCGTCACAGAGTTTGCCCACCAATAAAAGCAACAGATGTGTCCAACTTGTAGTTGAAGTTGAACTTTAGTAGCATCCTGAGCTAAGGAAGAGTAACAAAGTAAGCACAGGCATCAGAAGACTGTGTATGAACCATCAGAGAACCGACAGAATACAGCTGCTGCTGTTGCACAATAAAATAAAACAAATGATTAACCGTGTTATTTGTGATATAATAAATAAAGAGCAGGCAGTTGAAGTTGTTTAAACCTGAAATCAAAGCCCCTCTGAAGTGTAAACCAGGCCTGAACCATTTTTGACGGTTTGCTTGACCCTACATTCTTTTTTTAATGTAGATTTGCTGCCCAAGGCCCATTTAGGAAGCAGAAACCATGATGATGAGATGAAAACCTTATAAACTTTTTCCAATAGTTCCCTTTCCCATAAAAGTTTACAGCATACAGTACATCAGTCAGACCTGTGATGTATGTGATTAGCGTACACAAAGAAAGAGCACTTGAGAAAATTATCAAGACGTGGGGCTTACTTAAGTCTCTTGATTACAATGTGCTGTGGTCCTGGAGAGACTTAATGGGGCCAGCAAAGTGGAAGCACATTTGCTGCTCCTCAGGTAGCAAACCGCCCTTCTGGAGCACCTATCATCTCACCGGTCAAGTGCTTGTTAAGTTTGTTTTCAGGTTTATTAAGGTTAGCAGAGCTGATTTGTGATGTCCACTAGTCTCTGAAATGTCAAATTAAAATCTTAGTGTTGTGTAATATCAAAGTCAGGTCGAACATAGTTAAGGAGACAGTGGACAGGAAAGTTTTTTTCCACTGAGAGAATGCTCAAATCAGTGAAACTCCACGTTTCCACCACTGCCTAGTACACACAAGCACACACACACACAAGGACCTGTATATATTCCAGGTAGCTCAGGTGGATCACACACACACCCTCACCAAAAAAAGTCCAGGAAATTGTTAACTTACCAGTGTTTAACTGAATGTTCGTGTTGTGTTGGCCTGTTGCTTAAAAGTCTGAACTAACGTCCGGTGATGTTAAGATAAACGTTAGAGAAACAGTGACAAGATGAGGAGGGAGGCTCATTTCATTCGATTGTCACTGTAGAGTGACTGCTTCATTTAACCAGGTAAAAGTCTTGCTGAGATTAAAATCTGTTTTTCAAGAGGGAACAGGCCAAGATTGCAGCAAAATACATACAGAAAATTAATACAACCCTATCCTGTCTCAGGGGCATGATGCTGGAGAACAAGGGCCCGTTTCTTCATGGGTATGGACACAGGTGTTTGGGAACCAGCCCACAGAGAGAAATATATATAAGAAAGAGGCTAATTTGCCAAAATGTGTAAGATTCCTTTTCCATTTTTTCATTATGGAATGTTGAATGTAGATATATGAGGGAAAATATGAATTTAAATGATTTTAGCAAAAGCCTGCAACATAACAACATGAAAAACTGAAGCTCTGAATACACTCTAACTGAACCGTAGAAAAAAAATTATCAGGTAATGTACCGTATCACAACAAGAGAAATATATAGACTAGTTCACACAATGTAAAATGCACGACATGCTATATAAAACAGTCAACGCCAAAAAAGGGTAGTTCTCCCTAATATAAAGTGGTTTGGGAGAGATAATTGTCCCATTTTTCTCCTAGCGATGTTGTTTATGACCAGATTACCTTTCATATCGAAACTCTGCGTGAGTCGTACGGTATGAAGGCTTAACTTCAGCCGAAACCGGAAAGCCATCGAACACCTTTCTGCAGAGCTCGATTTTGATCGCTGCTGAAAGCCAACTGGACTCTGGTGGCACGCAATGTCTAATAATGGCCACTCATTCATCCCTGTGTGCTGAAGACACCGTGAACACGCCAATAGGATTCAATTCCCACACTTGGTTACAGTAACCGATATTTCTGTCAGCATATCCTGCGAAAACAAATTAGGAACATGGTATTGACAAAAGCCAATTTGTGGACCGACCCCCAGAGATGTAGACTCTCTGGGGCCCAGATGGCCAGACCATTTGTCATCATTATCGTTAGCAAACAGGAACTGACCCGTGTGCCGCCACTTAACCCCAAAATAACTCTGTCTAACTTTGTATCCCTGCACTTTTTCTCAACAGTAATAAAACAGTACACTATTTAAATGAGAAACAGTGTTTATTCCAGCCCCGAGCCGCACATCTCGACCGAGGAAGCCACCGCCTTTCACAAACGCATCCGGCTGAAAGCACCGAGATGTGACTTCATGGGTGGACAAGCACCATACAACAGGGGTAGACCTGGATGCCGCCCGTTAAAAAAGTAAATCCCAAATCACTCGCAGGACCACTTAAATCTGGTGGCCCCGATTCATAATCAGCCCTCGGCAGACGGCCCTCGGCAGACGGCCCTCGGCTTGTGACCAAAGTACAAATCCACCAAACTGTGCGGCCACATCCTCCCCTCCTCCTCATCCTCCTCCCCACTAATCCTTTTTCAATCATGCACTTTTTGGATTACGCTTCTATGTAATTCTTCTCAGGTATTGTTTTATAACTTAATGTGATATTTCAATTTGGGTGAGTTGGGTTATGGGTTTAGGACACCGTGCAGGATTGGATAAGCGGCAGAGGTCTGCAGGCGGCAGATTGGAGCGCAGGTTATTGCCAGGCTGAAAGAAGCGAGATAAACCTTTGACACAAAGTCCAGACTGAGCGGATGCGTAAAGGTGGTCAGACTGACCCGATTCAGTCCTTCCGAGGCATCCTGTCCCGACTCTTTCTAAGTGTCTCGTCTCCCGAGAGACATTGGGATGCTTTGTGTAGTTGGACGCTTCACGAAGGAAGTCAAGAAAGCAGCCCTGAAGTCGCCATCTGGATTCACCTCGTCCGTTCCATACGAGCAGGAATTCAAAAGCCTGCTGAGTCAAAGAAAAACACATCCCTTTCAATTTTCTATTTGCAGGTTTCACCTTGTCCAAAACCTGTGAACTCACCAACTGTACAGAAGACAGGTAGAACATATCTCCCCTCTGAGATGTGGAGATTCATAATGTTTAATGCAATGTGGCATTTTTGTGACCTAAATAGTAATAATTTTGCCATATTGGTTTCACCAAAAACAATTAGTGTGCATAAGAGTTTGAGGCACATGTACCTGACTTATTTTTATTTTATGCTACATTGTACTGCTATTCCACTCCAAAATATCATACCTCTTACTCTTGAACATTTATTTTACACCTTAATTTACTTAAGGTTAAGATTTGACATTCAAAACTTAGGATCGGTTCATAAAAAAGTAAATGAAACTACCCAACAGTTTTACCATAGTACTGATTTATATCCCACTGTAATATATCTCAGTGTGGCAACATCTCTGTTGTAGAGTCTTTTTACGTCATGTAGTTCAGTGTTGCTGACAGAGGTCAGAGGTCAGAGGAGAATGACCAGACAGGTTGGAGCTGACAGAAAGGCTATGCTAACGCAGACCACCACTCTTTACTACTGTGGTGAACACAAAGCTTCTCGGAAGGAATGTGTTGGACCTGGAGGTGGATGAGCTACAACAGCAGGAGAGCAGGTCTGGTTCTGGTTCCGTCAGACAGGAACAGAGTCCTGAGGCTGCAGTGGACACAGGTTCACCAGAACTGGACCATTGAAGACTGGAAAACCATATCCTGGTCTGATGGATCTGGATCCTGCTGAGGCAGCTGATAGTCAGGTCAGAACCTGGAGTCAACAGCATGAATCTGGTATCAACAGATCAGGTGGTGGTTCACCGTCTTCTAACAGCGACTTCCTGCAGGATAATGATCCATGTTACAGAGTAAAAGTCTCAAACTGGTCTCCTGAACATGACAATGAGTTCAGTGAACTTCAGTGCCCCCCCACCCCCCACCCCCAGTCTCCAGATCTGGATCCAGTAGAACCACCTCTGTGATGTGGTAGAACAAGAGACTTTAGCATGAATCTGCAGAACTGATGTGATGCATCACCTCAACATGGAACCAAAACCTCAGAGGAAGGTTTCCAACATCTGGTGGATCCAGGCCCCGAAGACCTGAGTCTGTCTGAGGCCAAAGGGAGGAACCAGCCAGTGTTAGTGAGGTGTTGTTCCTTATAAAATGCTCTGTGAATGTAAAGTAGTTTATTAATACATGCCCTCCCCTCTCCCTCCCTTCCTCCACTCTGTCCACCAACAAACACTCCTCCTCTAGATGAACGCCACATTACCCTCCACCAAACAGGTATAAAAATCCGATACCTCTGTGCCTGGTGTTGCCAGACAGGGAAGTGCAAAAAGAGCCTCACACATCAGTGTTCTATAACCACCCTGAAATATGACGTGAAGGAGAAGAGATGAAATAACACACAAGGCTGGAAGTGAGACATCCGAACGGGGGCCACGTGATTATCGGTCTGTCACGTAAAGAGCCGTATATTGAGCCCAAAGATGGGTTGGAAGGCACACGATCCTGTGGTGTGGGCGGGTGTGGGGGCGTGTTTCTGCATCATCCGAACACATCCTCCTTCCTCTCTCCTTGTCGATCTCTCATTTGATAAAGTCCTGCCGGAGCAGATAAATACACAGAGGCTGCCTATTGGTGCCGAGGCACTTTAGCCTTTTATCGGTGCCTGTTTTCATTCACGGAGTTACTATGCGGACCCGGTCTGCCTGAGCTTGGCGTGTCAGGCCTTGAAGAAAAGACAAAAAACAGCTTTACAGTGCGCAGATGAGCTTAAGAAATGTAACGTGAGTGAAAGTATTACGTGTGAGTCAACAAGTGGAATTAAATGTACTCTTCGGTAGCTTTCCGCTGTGCCCCCCTCTTTCTTATGCTGTGTGAATTGGAAAAAGAGGTTTGTGTCAAGCAAATTGCCCTTGAGCTCACGGAGGAGAGAACGAGAGAGAGAGCGAGGCAGCTGTGAAGAGCCGTCTTCGCAGCTGTATCCTTAACCTCCCACAACCTGTCACAATAAAGATGATTTAAATAACAGCCGAACCGTCCCGTCAGGCAAAGTGACCGTGTCCCTGCACATTACATCTGCCGGCCGCGACAGATTTTCTGACTTATACCAATGACTCAACTAAACCTGGCTTGTTTTGAGATTTCTGGCTTTGAAACGTCGCTTTTTTCCAGCCTCGTCAGCTTTGACTGCTCAAAAACGGCGACAAGTGAGCGACGAGCAACATTGTTTTCTCTTTTACAAAGTAAACTGCAAGCAACATTTGCCACGTGGCCCCTTCACCGCGTGTTTCTGTTCAACTTCAGCGCCGATTGGAGGATGTCAAGTGCAAGTAGACACCAATAAAGATCATTAATTGATTTATGTAACTTAGTGCCAAATGCAGCAGTTCGACACATGTGAATTGTGTTTGGGTTGAATAACAGCTCTATTATCAAGATGAGTGGCAGCAGTGGCTCAAGATGAACCCTCATGTCTCCTGGTTTTACAGGAATTGGAAAGCACCCCCCCCCCTCTTTTTTTTCCAGGGTTTTGTGCCATGAAGCAGGGCCATCGATGAAGCGGCTATATATCAGATGTGCCTGTGATCTGAGTGGTATTTGTTTGGTTAAAGTTGGCTCCTGAAGAGCTGCCCAGCCCCGTGGTTCTAGATGAAGTGGAGCAGTTGAGGATGTGCCTCTGCACTCAGCTGCTGCTGCTGCTGCTCAGGCTTCATCTGCGGAATCAACTTCAGGTGAAAGTCAGTTGTCAGAGCCTCAGCGCCTCAGTGTGTCTGAGAGCAGCGAGCCTGGTCACTCTCTGGTGACTCTGATGCGCTTTTTAAGGATCCACCGTTGTTCTATCTATCGCCTCATTTTCCACCTGCCGCTGGACGGTTCTTCCCCGGTCGTATCCACTCGTCTGCCCGGCTCTGAGCGACGCTGCGTGGGCGCCGGGAGCTGTCCCCCATTCCCCGGGAGCGGCTGAGAGGAGCGGGTCGAATCCACGGCGAGTCTCCCGTCGCTGTGCCGTGCTAATATGTCCCGTATTAAATCGGATTTACCGGGCTGCAACAGGCTGTGTGCCGGGCTGTCCCCGCTGGTGTGAGGCGCCGAGGACCAAGGTGAGCGGCTCACGCGGCCGATTTCTTTCGATTTGCTTCATCTCCGGGCGGAAGCTGGGGCGCGTAAACTTTTGAAGCTGCGCTGCGACGCGCGCCTCGTGGGTGGTCAGATTTGTGCCTAGTTAATCGGGAAAGTAATCTGACTGATTTTGACGGGTCTGTTTTAGCGGGGGGTCTGATCTGCCCTCGTTCTGTGCTCGTTTCGCACCTTTTCCGCGCGTGGAAACGTACCGCTCAACAACGCGCGACAGGTTTGGCGCGAGAACCGGAGAGAGACGACGTGTCGCCCTCGGCGCTGATGTCTCCAGGCTCCGGAGGACAAGGGCCGTTTCACACTTTCTGGGTCGGAACCGCTTTTGTTCCGTTTTTGTGCGTAACTCACCTGTATGGGGGAGAAAATAGAGGCGTGGACGCGCTGCGGGCGCGCGGGACCGGGTCTGCTGAAACGAATCTGTCACATAATATTGAGATAGTAAGACACACGGTGCCTCGTCATTAGTTCATAACCCGGGGCATGAGGCTGGATCACGTTCATATTTTATCTGTCTAATCTGGCTCCGGTGAGAGATGGCTGAGGCTCGCGCTCTCTCCTTCTTTCTCTCTGTCTGTCTTTCTTTCTTTCTGACAAAATCCTGGAACGTTACAGGCTTCAGCACAGGTCAAGGTTGTGTGTGTGTGTGTGTGTGTGTGTACGGGGGGGGGGCTCTCCGGGCCTATTGATGCTGTAAACATCGACACATTCAGCTTAGAAGATGCTTGCCAATTTACTGAGGTTACCTGTGCGCCAAGCGCAACCCCCCCCCTCCGTTTATGGGAATCAATCAAGGAGTGAGGATGCGGTGAAGTGATAAAACACCTTCTCAGCTTTTATGAGGAATGTTATTGTAGGGTGCAGATGAGCGTCGTCGGTCGTTGATCCGTTTTATGGGAGAAAACGCTGGAGTTTCTAGCAGCGGACGTGAGACTTGGCTGTGAACCCGGAACGAGCGCGGGACGCCGGCCTCCCACGGCCAGTTATTTATCCCGGTCAACCACGGTCAATTTGACGCCTAATTCTTAGAACTGCGCCTTGGCGACGCGGGGGGAGACGCCTTGTAATGACCGTGTCCCTGACACACGTGGAGGACGTCCACCTTGCTTCGTTAACACCTGTTTGGAGTTCGAACAACACACTGAATGAGGCGGGGCCCGTAGAACGGATCCAGATCATGTAGATACCAAATCTGTCCTGTTAGCTTCTTGTAAATATTCACAAGAAACTAAATTAACTACTCATGTGGCATTTAGGCCCGCGCACGGGCGGAAATGCAAACACTTGAACACTTTTCTTCACATATTTTTGCCTTTTTGTTCAGGTTGCTGGTTGGTTGTCCAGTTGTTGTTTTATTCTAATTATTTTATAGAGATTTTCTGTCTTTATTTTCCCCGGATGCACTCGATTCTTTAGACTATTAACAGCCGCGCTCCTTGGATAATTTGATGCGATCAGGCGACTCGGGCAAACCTCGCCAGTGGAGGTTCAGCGACAGGCGGATCTCCTCCCTCCTGAGTTCCTGACCGGTCCCGAAAGAGGGTTTTTTGCTTAGCTGTGAATGTGTGTGCGTGGGAGGGGGGCTGGGGGCGAGGTGGAGACGGGAGAGGAACCATAGGAGTGCCTTTTGGAGGGGGGGGGCTGAGAGAGCGTCTCCTGTAATAAAGCCTCAGAGCGCATTCTCTTCCCCGTGATCTCCGTCTGGGCGGTCGGTGCTGCGCCGTGCCGCTGAAAGGGCAAGGCGCGCTGACGCGAGCGGATATTCTGAGCCGCCGAGTCTCATCGGTGTGATTCTGGTCCCTGTTAAGTATCTGAGACCACTTCACGGCCAGAGAGGGAAGCGAGAGGGGAGCGCGGGGACGAGATCCACGCAGGAGTCTCTGGGAATGAACGAATCCTAACCAGGGCGACGGGAGAAGGGACGCGCGCCAGCGGGTCAAAGTTTGTTTTGCAGTAGTGGGGGGGGGGGCTCCTCTCCGCGGACGTCGCCGTGCCCCAGACAGACGCCGCGATGGAGTGACATGTGGAGAGAGGATGATGGACACTTTGGCACCGGAGCTGCTGCTCAGAAATCCTCCCGTTCACAGCAGGCGCGGTGCTGACCGAGCCCCCAGGACGGCGATCAGTCTTCGGCTTTGAAGTGTCAGGAATACCCCCCCCCCCGCCCCCCGCTCGACAAACAAGACGGAGAGATGGTGTGAACACCGATTCCTCAGGGACTGACGTGCGTACTCATCACATTCCCGCTAAGGAGCGCGTCTTAAAGAGCTTGTCCCCTCGCCCGTGCTCATTCTGCTGCTCTGAACTTGTTGAACGGTGTGGATGAGCAGGGGGAAGCGGAGAACCCGGTCCGGGAGGGGCATTCCAGAGACGTAAGCTTCACATTTCTTATTGTAAAGTTCGCTTTTCAGTGTTTTGCGGCGTGGGCCCTACGCGCCTGCGCCGCGGTAGCTGGTTGTGGTTGTGGGAAGTTACCTGGCTGCGGCCTGGACGCATTAATCTGGTGTCACGAGCGGACGAGGAGCGGGAGGCGGGTTTGGGGTCTTTTTACGACTACGGGGACTTTGTGGACCACAAAGACTCCCTTCACTAAAACCAAGACCCGAGGCGACCTAGGATGCATCCGAGATTAACATCATCTCCTCAGGTCGTTTTTAGAGGCGCCCCCTTGTGGAACTTGCTACCTGTTCGTCGCCAGCCTATCAGGTATAGTTACTCAGGTGACAAGCTGCTGCCCATCGGCCCTTATTTAACACGTCATTATATGAGCAGCCTCTAACAGTTGGATTTGTTCTGGCACATGGTCCGAATATTGGTTCCCTCCACACAGGCCTTAGCTCCTCTTTTAATTCGGAACTGCTGGACATTATTTGAGACAGTTATAATCTGCCAGAGCCGTATGATTTCATCTCAGCCTCGTGCCGGTTAATACCTACCAGTTACTCTTTTAAGGATGCGCATGTAACCATCACCGTTAAGGGGGATGGGCCCTGGGTCCAGGTCGAAGGTGCCGGCCGGATGAGGATGCTGTGCTGTCCTAGACGGCAGCTGGTCCTGTACAGGACTTTGACCCAGCTGAGCTAAGGCTTGGGTTAGGCTGAACATCCAGACTCACCGTCACAGCCAGCAGTCGTTTTTTAGGTGTTTCCTAACTCTGACTGCAGTCTGTGTATATGTCTTTTTTTTTTTCCTCATAGAAATTAATGACAGGTATAATGAGTTATTCTCCGTGTGGTTGTAGCAGCTGTCACTTTAAACCATATGGCCTTTCCAGCCTTTTCATAATATTTACGGCTTGACTGAGCTACCTGGACGAGCAGATTCTTTAGAGCTAAAGTGGACATTTTTAGTCTCCTGACATGTCACTGTGGTTGCAGAATAATGTGCTGGCAGCCTTTCAGGAAAAGTGTCTTTAATGATGCATAAGCTGTTCCTGTGTCGCAAAGAGAAGCCTGCTTGGTGGTGAAGGGGTGGTGGTGGAGGTGGGGGGGGCGCTGGTGGAGGCCTGATCTTGTCTCATCGGGTTCCCTGTGTGAGGCTGTATATGTGGCGCTGGAGTAACTCGCGCCCAAGGGTGCTCAGCTCGACTCGGGGCATCGTCGCCACAGTCACCCTGTCAAAAGGGCTGCTCTCGCACGCACAGTGTACTCATGCCTGGAGGGGGGGGTCAGGGGAGGGAGCGAGAGAGACCCGTGGCAGATACAGTGGGTGGAGGCAAGTGAAGCACGTCTGGAGAAGTCAGGGCTGGATCGTATTCAAAGGCCTGACCTGTCTGGCTCCAGCAGACTCTGGATGTGGGGAGATGCCACAGACACGTCCTGTTGAGGGAAGGATTTCCAGGGTGGGGGGCGTCCGGGCACAGCTCCATGATGGCCCACACCCAGCCATTCTCAAGGCAGAGGAGCCTCTCAAACAGGAGAACCAAAAGCAAAACCAAAATGACACTCTGTCAAGGTTAGGCACTTTCATGGCTTGAATTATTTCTACATGCAGGTTTCACACACAAGCGATAATTCATCACATCACAGGTGGAAAACAAGCCCCAGCAAGAGCCCAGTTTGGGATAACTGGAAGAGATGAACTGTGCGTCTGACCCTGGGGCAGTGCCTCAGCTTTGATTCCCTCTGAATCCGCCTGCCCACCCCCACCGCACAGCCATTCAACTGTCTGCCAGAGCCCCACCCGTTCTCTACCTGACGTCGTTATTAAAAGATCAGAGGCCTGCCGATTGAAGGTGGCGACATTTTAAGGAGCGGGGGGGCACTCTAAGAGATGGGCGATGGGCTGGCTGGGAGGCGGGCCCCGGCGATGCATCCTAGGCATGCTCGCCGTTCTGCGGGAATGCCGCTGTCCTGTTTGCATGACCACGCACCAGTCTCCATATGTTTATTCATGAGAAGAGCAGCCTTATTGGCATGTTGTTAACAGGCCAGATTAGGGATTCTGGAGAGGCAGGCGGGGAAATCTGGTGAGTGGAGCAGGCAGGAGGCTTTTTTTTTTTTTCTTTTTCTGTGAAGCCCAGCCAGCTTCTATCTTTATCTGTCTCTCATCGGTTTCTGACTGTCTGCCCTCCTGTCTTTCTGCTCTTCTCTCTCCTGCAACCGTTTCTCTTTTAGTAAGACACTGGCCGGGAATATGAAACACGTAGAGTCATAGAAGATGAAAGCAGGGGGAGACAGGACAGACCTGGGGACAAAAATGACAAAGATGCATGAAATTAAAAATGAAAAGGGGGAAAATAGCCCGGATATCACTGGTAACCTTGTAATAATGCCCCTTACTGTGGGCTGAGCATATCCTTTATAGCTAAAGTGGACTTTTTTTTTTTTTTTAAATTGTAGGACATTTTAAATTTGTTGAATTGCTAAATAGTCAGACAGACAGGTGAGAAAGTCCTGCCATCTGTGGGCCAGCATAAATGATTCCTGAGAGATTATTACTTGACATTTCTCAGCAGTGTGTCCTGGCGGGGGGGTCGGCCCCAGTGATCAAAAACAACAAAAAATTGCGTCTGGAGCAGCTGAAAATGTTGGCACCAGGCAGCCATCGATTTGGCCAATAAACCAGAAGGACAGGAGTGGACGTGGTCGGGGCCCGAGGAGGGAAAACACTGTGGGTCCAAACAACAAACTGTTTACTGGCACAAGTGAAATATAAAGATAAAGTACGAGAAGTTCACCTGCAGAGGTGTTAGTGCCAAAGTAAGAAAAAGGAGCACGGCATAAAATGAAGGATATGTTCTTTCATTCGTTCATCTGATGATATGCATGATTTACAAGCGAGTCCCTCCAGCAGCAAAGAGCGACTCCGGGGAAACGCGTGGGACAATTCCCCCCTGATTTGGAGAAACACTCAGTCACGCTCGAGCGGCCCCGGGGATGAAATGGAGGTGGACACCGGGGGCTGTTTCTCAGGCCCGGGGAGGCGAGAGGTCGGGGGTAATGGGTGGCTGTTTTGGTGGGTGTGGTGACCTCGGCAGGCAGGCAAACCCTTGCGGGCTTTGTGAAAGATTCATGTGTCTGAATATGCAGGTTGCAGCGCGGTTGGTCGTGCCCTGTTGTTTTAGGGCCAGCTGTGAGTGCACTCACCACAAACCGCTCTTCTCCGTGTGCTTCACATTAATATATTTCCCTTCAGCTGCCGATAGCTGACGTTTTCCTTTTTTTTTTTTTCTTCCTAGTATCCAAATGTGTTTGGGTTGATATATGTATTTTTAAATACATGTATTTAAAAGGGGGTGGGGGTTGTACTTGCTGACCTTCAGTCTGAGTTTAATGCAGAGGATTCAGTGACATCACTGGCTCAGGAACCATCGTGGTCCCGAAAGCAGATTAGAGATGGCTGATGTGAAAGTCTTCATTTAGTGGAGCGGGAGACGTCTCGTGTCCAGTAGTTCAATTTCTGAAACGTAAGATATTTGCATATTTCTAGATCCTGGATGTTACCATGAGGTTGAAGATGTCATTTTAAGAATTTTTCATGAGCTAATTGAGGTTTTTTTTGTGGGGAAAAGTCACATCAGACACAATTGATTACTTAAAGCAGAGTATTTTTTTTATGTATCTTGTAGTTTGTGTGTGTGTGTGGGGGGCTTTAAGGCTGTCTTCCAATGGTTTTACACACAGGTGAATAAGACTTTGGTTTAAACCACATTCCGTCTTCAAATAGCTTTAAAAAGTAGTCAAAGCTACTACATTTCCCTTTATCTTTAAATGTCTGCTCTATTGTTTCTTACTTTTTTATATCTTCATTTTTAATACCTTGACTTTTTCATATTTGTTTTTAGATGTAGTCAGTGAAACACTGTGGGCGATGTTGTTGATAAAGGAAACCAGATAAATATGTTTCAGAGTGACTAAGCAACTTCATCATTTTTATAGGAATTTCTTTTCACAGCACTGCAGAGGAACGAGCCTTTTCTTTTTAAAGTTTAACAGGAGTTTTTTTCTGGCCCCCTCCCTGCCTCTCACTCAGCGACCTCCCGCTGCTCCTGGAAGCGTTTATCCCTCTGTGCCCTACGATGCAATGTATACTCCTGTAGATGGCAGAGTTGCAGACTTCCTGTGCGCCGCCGCCTCTGATGTCCTCAAACCTTGATCGATGGTTGGAGGAAGCCGCCTGCCCTAAAATAAACCTTTTCCTCACTTAACATGCACATCCACCCTCCTTCCATCTGCTCTCCCTGTCCCTACCTCCCTCCCTCCGTCCCTCCATCCCTCCTCCCGTATCCTTGGGGCGATGGAGGGTTATGAGCGGGGAGTAATTGAGAGGAAGGGGCCACCGTGTCCAGGACGGTGGAGCGATAATGACCCCATTTTTGTGATCTCTATTGCTTGTTATCGAAGCCTCGCTGGTGCTTGTTGTCTCATACTCGAACCTCTCTTTATCCAGAGGTTGGATGTGAGGTGTGCACACACACACACACACACATACACAAGCTTAAACATACATTCTGGCACTTTCTGTCCTTCTCTTTAGTCTCCTCCTTAACACGCTAATATTATGTCTCTTAATGGGAACAGGGGGCTCAGTGTCAAGAGTGCCTCCAGATAATTGGCTGCTTCCTCACCTGCTGACATCTCCCCCATTACATTCTTACATATTACATTTAAGGTTCTTCATTCCTTCCCCCTTAACCTCATCCTCCTTCCTCAGTCCTCTGACTGGTGTTGCTTGTTCTTGTATTTTTTTTCTGTGCTGATTTTACATTGTGTTTCTCGATCATCATCTTCGAGATTTGATCCCAGTTTCCAACCGTATCCCTGGATAATGCTCACTTTCACTGATGTGATGTGATTTTTTCTGCAGCACTAGAATGGATGGTATGAAATTACATACGCCAGTTTGCATCCAACTTTTGCGAATATTTTCAAACTCATAATGCCAGGTTTTTGAGTACCTCACTCGTACCAGGTTTTTCTGCTGATATCTTGTTTCCAGTAGCACCAAAGCGTGTTTTTTCTTTCATGTGCATTTGCTGCTTTGTATAGGACCTAGTGTATTTGTATGCTACTGAGCCGTTTCCCATGACCTTGGCTGTTCCTTACAATGGTGATTTACATTCTGTTAAGCTGAAATGACTGAATGGTGCACATTGAAAATATCTGACACAGACGCAGCTCCAGATCCTTCCAACTGCTTCAAGTGGCCTCAGATTTACAATTTGAAGAAGCAAATAAAAAAAGTAACAATTACCACTGCGTCCCTGTACATTCCCATGTGAAACAGTGCACAGTGTGTGTTCACGTTGTCGTCCTTCGGCTGCTACCTCCACCTGCACAGTGCACTGTTATCTCTCTTTAATGATGTGCTTCATCTGGAAGGCCTGTAGTTGTCTCAGCGTGTCTTTCGAGCCTCAGGTAAACTGTTAAAATGCCAGTAAACCTCCTCTACACACTTATCACACACGTTATTTTTCACACATCGTCTTCATCATGTTTGTCGTTCACAGCGGGAGCTCAGCAGCTCTTTTATGACATCCGGTTAATGCTGAAATCTAAACCTTGAGTGCATCTCTACAACAGCCGTCTGTTATGTTCATTTTTATTGACTTATTTCGGTCTAATGCTGCTGTGACCTGGCACCTGCCCTAATCCGCTCACTGTGTGTAGATTAAAACAATTAACACAACAAACAGGCCCCGTATCTACACTATAGAGACATAAAGTCTGACTGATGGCTGATGACTCCGAGGTTTGTTTGGTAGCCACACACACACACACACTCACACACACTGACTCAGCCGACAGATTAAGCAGAACTAACATGTCAACCTCTCCCTCCCGTCTCTGACCATTTAATCTGGCCTCCATCAGTCACCTGCTGTTTGAAGGCAGGAAACATGCGCACTCCTGTATCCACGGGCTCGGGCGACCGGCGCGCTGCTGCGTTTCTGATGAGAGCGATGTCCGGGTACACGCCGGCCTGGTTTAAGGCTCCTTAAGGTCGATCCAAAGGAAAACCGGAGGAATAATAAAGAATAACGGTGGAAGCAGAGTCCATTCTCGAGGAGCTGAATCTCAGCAGGGTTGAATGCTTCCAGGCCCTGATGCTGATGCTGATGTTTAAATAGGTTTAGACAAGAACTTCAGACGAAAGGAAAAGTGAGGCAACGGCTCACAGTGTTTGGCGGTTATAAACGCAGGCCTTGATCCCCGGGAAGAGAATCATTCTATGAGATATAGAACAGTGGCTCCGGCCGTGGATGGATCTACCATGTAAGAGATGAGACTCGGGAGCGGACGTTAGATATTTACGTCCCTGTACAATGATTCTTATGGTAAAGGCAAAGTGGGACCTTGTAAAGAAAGTGGCCACTTTACTCTCTTAAAGTGAAACTTAATATTTTCACTTGTTCACTCTGGCGAAAGGGAATTTAAAGCAGCAGTAATTAATGGTTTTATATTAACGACAGATCTGGTGTGAGTAATGTGAAAGGTGTGGCTTGTACAGATGAACCCAGATAATTACCACCACCGGACACTGTGGTTCCCCTCAGCTCTGCTCAGCTTCACTGTGTCTTTCAGCTGAGTGTTTTGATTTTATGGCTATAAGGAGAGATCATACAGGATTTATATTTGTTAGGAGACGCTGTTGCTCCATATCTGCTAACAAGTTTGCCCTATCAACTTGAAAAGGGATTATTATGTCGGTCCAGTATTTAGAGCTTGTTGCACTGCCTCAAAGTGGCCAATTAGCCTCTAAATACCATTTGTCATCTTCACTGTTTGGCATTACAGGTTTTAATTAAACGCAAAAGAAATGTACATTATTAAATATCAGAATTCGTTACAGCTGATGGAGCCAACTTTTATTTTTGAAGTACGGCTACAGTATATTAATTCACTGCGCATTCAATTCATTTTATTTTATTTATATATCACTGATATATCATAACAGTCATTATCTCAGGGCCCTTTTCATATAGAACAGGTCTAGACCAGACTTTTTATAGTTATTATTTAAAGAGACGCAACATTTCCCCCATGAGCAAGAGAAAGGTGAACCCCTTTAACAGGGTGGTGGGTGAACACCTCCTGGTTCATGTGTCTCCTCTGGGTCTCCCGCGTGTCTCACCGCTGGTCTCCTCGCTTGTCTCACCTCCATAGACAGATCCTGGTTCATGGTGGGTGGCCGTCTCCCCGCGTGTCTCACCTCTGGTCTCCTCGCTTGTCTCACCTCTGGTCTCCCCGCTTGTCTCACCTCTGGTCTCACCCCTGGTCTCACCCCCGGTCTCACCCCCGGTCTCATCCCCGGTCTCCCCGCCTGTCTCACCTCCGGTCTCCCCGCCTGTCTCCCCTTGCTTTGGACACAGTAAACGTCATCTCTAGCAGCTAGAAACAGAACTGTCTTGTAATCTACTCCCGGACCATGGTGGTGTCATATTCCTCATTAGAGAACAGCCAGATTGAAGCAGATCCTTCTGCAGCACTTTTCAGTTTGTGTGATTAAGGCAGCGCCGTGTTTTCATCTGCAGCTTCACTCAGGGCTGGAAATCAAAACATCTCGGTTACAGCTGACAACGTTTGTTTAAAATATGACATTTGCTCATGATTTTTTGATCTCAGTGTCCGCTCTTTATCATTCCAACCCATAAGGTGTGGGGTGTTGGAGGTGTGTGTGTGTGTGTGTGTGTGTGTGTGTGTGGGGGGGGGGGGCATAGCACCACAGGCCTGATACCGCTGAGTGAGATCAGGGTTTGCAGCAGGCTCCAATTTTCCCCGATGGCCTCGCCGGCTGATTTTGTGTTTTCCGAAGGACAACAAACAGCAGTGCTTCCTCGCAGCCGTCTGGCTCTATGTTCACACACAAGCCTTTGCTCCCTCACTGTCAGTTTTTGTTTCCATAAGCGAGTTATATTTACCCCCCTCCCCCCATATCTCTGTTTCTCCACAGCACCAGATCCCCATACAGGACAAGGACCTTGATTGACAGCCGCACGAGCTGAGGAGACCTGTCGCTCATCTTCCCATTGGCGTGTCAGGGGGCTATCTCCTTCTCGCCTACCCCCCTCTTCCTCCGCCTTCTCCTCCACCATCCTACTCCCTCCCTCGGTCCTCTCCTCTTATCTCCTCAATGGGCCGGTGACCTCGGCATCACCGCAGCCATCGGCGCTCCAGAAACCAGAGAGAGAGAGAGAGAGACAAAGTGAGAAAGAGCTGGACGCTTGTGATCCGACCTTCGCTCCGCCTGAAGGGAGTTTGGCATGCCTCCTGGCTCCAGCTGAGTGAGCCCAAGGAAGCCGAAGTAGAAGAGGGATCCCTCGTTCACACGCCCTCAGAAGGAGACGCAGCTCCGTAAGAGAGGAGCTGAGAGAGGAGTGGTCATGCGGTTCCATTTCGCATTGACGCTGCAGGCGCTGTGGACTGGTGTTTGCCAGGCGGCGATGCAGCACTACCCCGCGGCATGGGGCCACTACGATGTATGTAAGTCCCAGGTTTACTCGGACGAAGGCCTGACCTGGGACTACATGGCCTGCCAGCCGGAGACGGCAGACATGACCCAGTACCTGAAGGTCACCCTGGATCCCCCCAACATCACCTGCGGAGACCCCCCGGAGACGTACTGCGCCCTGGTGAGTACATGTACAGGCAGAGAAAACCCAAAAATCTTCCGCTTGAAATTTGTGCGCCTAGTTAAGAAAATACAGAGGCAGCTGTCTCATGTGTGTGTGTGTGTGTGTCTGTATCGTGTGTGTGATGGGCCGGTTCTGAACCAGGGACCGTGATGTGTTTGAAGCCCGGGCAACGAGGTTCAAACCCTCTGACGTCACTGTCTGCTGCGTAGGGAACCGTTGCTCGCTGTTGGCTGTAAACACGCCGTATGATGCGCTCTTGACTTGCAGCAAATAATGTGACTTTGTCAATGAGAACACATTGAACACAGCTGCCAAAAACACTATGTTAGCAGCCGTAATCTTTAGCATGTTAGCACACAGACATTAGAATTTAGCTCACCACTGCCTAGCCACCACCGCGAAACTTAACGCATCACTTCCTGCAAAAGGAAGATTTTTGAAAATTTCAAATTATTATCAGATTGTTTGAATAAGAGAGAGGAGGAATAATAATTTTCTTTATTTGTATTATTTAGTGGAACAATTTTTTTTTGTTGAGTTTTGTTAAAAGTTATTACCTAAAACGCTGTTTAAAATAATGAACCAACGTGCTCCTCATCTGTTTAATTTCACAGAAACAGAATGTGAGGTTCGTCAGCTCGCACAGCTAATTTACTGCGACTGACGTGTCGATAAAGGGCTCCACACTGTTGCACACCAGTAAAATCATGATGATTTAATAGTCATATTTTCCAGCATGAGAGGGATTTTATAATTAAACAGTGCAATAAAATCTGTGATTGGTTGACTGGTTTAAACTTTGAAGTTTCTGTGATGCTGTGGATTCTGCAAATTATATCGAAATCATGAAAATCACAAATTCCCGGTGGAGCTGAAAATAACACGAGCAAAAGATGCATATTAGGTCAAGTGTTTAATTAGCAAACCACCCTCCTCCTTGTTCCGGGTCCTTTCCGCTTTGAAATTCACAGCTGGTCGCCTCAGATTAAGGCTAGAAGACGAGTCCATTCTGGGCCGTCGTGTGTTACCGAGTCATCAAAGATTCTCTCAGAACAAACGGCTCTGAGAGCTCTTGGATAAATAGTGAGCCGTTCCAGGAAAAGTCGTAACCGGAGGAGTATAAATAGACGGACGACATCAGCAGAGAGTCAGATGAGAGGAGAGACAGAGGAACAGAGAGGGATTAACGAAATCCAGATGACAGAGGCGCTGGCAGAGTGATTGAGACAGAAGTGAGAAGGAGCCAGCGTTGGGGAGGCGGAGACTTGGAGGCGGAGGCTCGGGGGCTCGGAGGGCGGAGGCTCGGAGGACTCGGCGCTGTAAATGAGGAGCCCGTGGATGAGGCGCGGGGCCCTAAACCTGAATAATTCAACATGTTTCCTAGCTAATGTGTTTTATTCATAGGACGTGTCATTCAGACCGACGTTTCTCTGGCACGTCTGAAAAAATGCAGACTCCCACGATCGGCTGAGGTGGGAAAGAGCTGTTGGGGGGGGGGTCGTTGAGGTGTCCTCTGGGACACCATATCTAGGAGGTCTCGTTCAGAGTGGGCTCACGCACCCTGCTTCCCCAGGGGACCGCATGGCCTCTGATTGATCCACATTTGAACCCGGAGTGCGTCTTTCTTCAGCGGAGTGGCGGCGATGCGGATAAATTTGCCGGGTCCTGGTCAACCGTGCCCGATCCTTGGCTGGAGCCATTCTATTTTTGGATGCACAGTTGAAACGGAGTTTACTGCCGTTATTATCGTTATAAGTCTCTTAACCGTCCGACGATGGCTCGCTGGATCAGGACCCCTGCCACTCTTCATAGATACCGATGCTGTGCAGTCCGTTTATGTTTACCCCGGGCAACAGCGTCTCTCACACGCACAGTACATACACACAGTCTCCCCTGTGAAGACTCATTCTGCTTCTGGCCCGGTGACATTTCTGTAGCAATGAGCTGGCATTCGCCAAACTCACGCTCACGAATCCGCCATCATATGAGATTTCACTGTCCCCTCCGGTCAGGCTTCGGCTGGCCTTTGAAAACCTGGACAACTGCCCCCCGTTGGAGACCGAGATCAGCGTCCACTTAACTCTGAAATGATGTGTTGTAGAAGAGGCCGACTCCCGTTAACCAACTAATCTCCAAATGAAGTGGCGGCTCTGATTGTTTGCTCTGAAACCCTCCAACCCTAAAAACAGAAAATTAGCCAACGGTCGATGTGAATAAGGATTTTACACGCAGGTGAGTCTGTTCTGGTTGGTACAGGCGGATGAAGCTGAGCAGCAGGTGCCTGCTTCATGTCGAGCTCTCAAGCCAAACATCATATAGACGGATTCTGAGGAGAATTATCACTGTCACTGACTCTACGGCAGAGAAATGTGCTTTAACTGCAACGACATCCAGTGCAACACACCAGCAGGTGTTTGATGCACACAAGACCCACCTTTCCAGGTCTAACTCTAATTTACACTACATTTAAAAACCACACCTTAGTGTGTGTGTGCGTGTATGTGTGACCTCATTGAATTCCCCTGCATGCATTGAATGTGTCTTATTGTGTCATCAGTTTACAACCAGGAAATGCTGATGAATGTTGAAACCTCGAGTCCCAGCCGGCCGCTGTATTTCATAGCCAATCAAACCTGAAGGAGGAAAGGAAGGAGATTATTAAAAAGGCCATGCAGCGTGTGGCTGTCTTCTACTTTAGCACCAGCGAGACGTCTCATAAAGCGGCGCCATGATAAGAGAAGTGAGATTGCCAGTACTGTCTGGTGAGGAAAAATGGCGGGCGGACGGTTTCACGCTTTAAAGGTCGGGCGCTGGCTCTTTTCTAACCGTAGCGTCACTGGTTGAGCCGGTGGAAGGAGTCTGGGAGTATGCGGTTTTGATTTGTTCCCCTGGAGCTGCACTGTGGAAGGTGGACCATCACGTTTCCCTCGGTGGTGTATTTTGACTTTGCATGTAAGAGTTGCGCCCCCTGTGCCTGACCGTGATAAGACAGCGTAGGGAATGTCCGAGTCGACCAGTATACTGTTGATTCTGGACGCTTCTGGAGATGGATGGAGCCCTACGCCGAGCGGCGCTCCCGTGAGGGGTTTGCAGGATGTTTGTGGAAAAGACACCTCAGAGATTAACTGGCAGAGCTCAACCAACAGCTGTTCCCATCCAGCCTGGTCCTGCACCAGCAGGTTCTGTTTCACCTCTGTGTCTCTGCAGCTGAGCGTTGAATAAATCAGCCAGCTTCACTGAACAGAAGACAATCGCGTTCCCGGAAAGTGGTGCGGATGTTAGCCGTGAACCAGAGAGGGTGAAAATACTGTGGTGAAGATCAGATCAGATGGGAGGGTCCCTATGTTTGGCTTTTTGTTTTGTACTGGTCATTCGCTCACGTTCAGTAAAAAGCAGGTAGACAGGTGTGCATGGTTACGTCCCATTAGCAGCCACCGGGCTTGGTCAGGTACGGGGAGGGTAAAGATTCTCCACATACTGGAGACATCCCTGCACTAACTAAATTTAGTTATGTACAGATTGTGAACAAGTCGCCCCTGTGCTCACCTGAGCAGATGGTACGTTCCAGTTCCTCTGTGTGTGTGTGTGTGTGTGTGTGTGTGTGGGGGGGGGGTAGTCCAGCTTTCCTTTGGTGATTTTTAATCTTTAAACTCTGGCCGGGTTTCGTTTTGACCTCTTGGCCTTTGTAGGAACTGATGATAGTTTTCCCCTGCTCTGCCTTAAGTCCTGTCATCAGATGACACGTTGTCCGTCAGCCCACTCCATTGCTTCCGGCCAACAGGCCGTTCCGGTGACGGTAATGTAGAGCCCCACCCTCGGCGTGTACGTGAGCCGCCCGGCACCAGAGAACTTGTCCAGGTGCCGGCGGCGCTTCTCTAGGTGCGATAAAATGCGAGTGAGGCTGCTGCGACCTCCATCTTACATTGTGATATAAACAAATCTGACCTTTTCCTGAGCTGATCCTGATTAGAGGTTTCAGACAGACAAAGCATTGCACCCCCTGCCCCCCCACCCGCACTCCCACACTGTGCCACCTCTCGACAGGCTCCACTGACATTTTCTTGAGAAACAGCACACTGTCAGCAGCAGTATGTCTCACTGCATATTGTAACACTCAGTCACCGCGAGGGTCAGAGGAGATGAAGGGAGAGAGGGGAGGCGGTGCCTCTGTCTCCGGGCGACGCTGCTGTCTTCCACATCCCATCTCATAAACTCGTATAAACTGGTCTTTTTGTGTGTGTATGTGTGTGGGTGGGGGGGCAGAAAGGTCTCCAGACCTGCAGGTTGACTTCAGAGAAGGTCAGTTTTCAGGAACGTAGCAGCAGTTAACCTGCATTGAAAAAGTAATTAGTCATTCGATAGAACTGTTCAACATCAGACGTCCAAGTCGACTCGATGTTTTCTTTCATCTTTGCCAGACCAAACCAAGTCACAGATTTAATTAAATATGTGACTCGGGCCACTCACGCATTCTTGCAGCATAAATCATTGGGGTTTTTTTTGTTTGATTACTGAAAGGCTGAAAGGCTTTTTTCTGGATAATTCACTGACAGGCAGCGTTTGAGGCTTGACCGGGCTCCTAATCTGCTCGCAGGAATTCTGCTTCTCCTGTGGGGTTTAATCAGCCTGACTGACCCTTAACAAACATTTCAAGTTTGAAGTTAAGGTGGCACAGCCGCATTGTACTGTATAGTGGTTATTGTACTTGACTTGTCAGATAACACCCTACCCTTCATGTGTAGAGCATAAAGAGAAGGGGCCATAAGGTACGTTGTAATGTTTTAACAAGGTTAAAGCTGCAGTCACAATACCGATGATGCAACCACCGCTTATGCATATTGCTCTCATGATACAATTGGCAAGTAACCAAACTGGCAGCTATTGTGATAATCGAATAATCCTTTGTCTATTTAAATAAAAAAATCTAAATATGCACCACTACTGCTTCCAGCTTATGTAATGTGAGGATTTGATGTTTTTCTTTGTTGTGCCTGGTTATAAACTGAATATCTTTGGATTCTGGAAGAACAGGACATTCAAAGGCGTCATCTTTGGGAGGAGGCAAATGTTTTTTGACATTTAATAGACAAGCATATTAACCCAAATAATTAATGATCAGATTAATCACTAATGAAAATAAGGCTTAGTTGCAGGTACTGTAGGAACAGGAGCTTTCTGCTCACCCAAAAAATACAAGGTGCTGATACTCAGCATTAGGCCATATTTTCACGATAAAGTTGATCAGACACTGAGCCCTCGGAAGAACGGTTTTAATCTTCAACATCCTGATGTAATGAACACAAAACATCTTTTTTTGCAAGAGCGTACATTTAAATCTTGTAGGGAAATTACTATCAGGCAAAGAAATGTGCTGAATTTCTATCATTGTCTTATTTCCTCCGACCGCTCGTTCTCTCCAGGCCTTCGGGCACCAGCGCAAATCCAGACCTGTCAGCCGGCTCGGGTCGGGCTCCGGAGGAGTCCGTTTAACTGGTTTTGTCAGAAAAACTTCGCTCCCTGTGAGGGCCATTTTGTGGCTCAGCACAGTCATGGTGTGGGGGAACGTGCAGCCTTACGTGTTCTTTTACAGCTTTGTGTGTGTGTTTGCCACCTCTACTTGATTGATTATTTCCCAGAGCCTCTTTTAAAAAAATCAAGAAAATTATATCATCAGTGTCATCAGGTTTCATCTGATACAAAGTGACTTTATGAACAAGCTTCGGATTTCTCCGCATTTAAGTGGAGACTTCATGGATCATAAATTTCACCCCCAACCGAAAAAGACCTGGTGAAGACTCACCTCGACCCGGCGTGCATGAATTAATCCAAAAGAGACCAGAGCAGCAGAACAATGATAATAAGAAGAAGCAACTGGAACAACAGATGGACACAAGATGCGTTCGAACTTCCGATCACACAAAACTCCGATTCAAAAGCAGGAACCTCAGAGGCGGCCGATTTTCCTGGAGTCGTCTCGGCGTCGGCTCTCACCTCTGTCTTCTTTGTCACTGAGCTGTGTGTAAGCTGAGGTCTGAGTAAAACTCTTAATATGCTTTGAAAGGCCTGTTATTTGTCAGCAAGGTAATTCAAAGTGCTGCAGCGTTAAAGCACCACCGGCGGATTGGGAAGAACCGGGAATAGCCCCCGTTATTCTGGGAACGCTGGCACACGAACCCGGAGGCCGTTAGTTGGCCCCGGTGCTGCCGCACAGCCATGGCGGTTACCAGGCTAAACTAGCTGGGTCCGGGTCAAAACCGGGTCCAGACAGCGGCTGAGCAGCCAGATGAACGGACCGCGTCTGTGCTCTGGTGCATTAGCGGCCGTTCCGGGCGACAGCATATCGTCACTCTGTAATATCACTGAATCCAAATTAGTCAGAGGCCGAAGAGAACAGTTTTACTCTGCTGCTTGAAATTAAGCTTTAAACGCATGAAGTGAAAGTGGCATATTCCAGGACTGAGTAGCTCGGCGCTGCCCAGGAGCGATGCCCTGATGCCTTGATGCCCTGTCTATCGTCTGCAGCGGCAGCAGCTTTACCGTGGTTGCCACCGTCTCCAGCCTGTAGCTTCTCTTCCTCCGCGTCGTTACCTGGTTTTCATTTGCCTATTTTTAAGGAGGAACTGATGTGAGTGTGCTGTTAGAAAAGCAAACAAGAGGATGCGTGTTTATTTTCAGGGCGAAAAGTTTGTAAAAGTGAAGTTGACGAAAAGTTGGTGCGCCGACAACATCAGGTGTCGCCCTTTGATGTTATGCCGTGCGAGCGTGTGACTTGCTATCTGGGCTCCATCAAGGTGTTGAGTTTCCTCACCGTTTACACTGCCATAACAAGATAACAGCAGGCCTCCTTGACTCCAGCCTCCCCCTGGGTTTCTGCTGACTTTTTTTTTTTTTTTTTTAACAAAGTTGGGAGCAAAACATTAGCTCCTTCGTCATAAAGTACGGAGAAGGAAGCTTAGAGAATGGAAATTCTCAGCCTCTTTTTTTTTTTTTTGTTGCATGTGTTCAGATGTGAAACTACATGTTCGACTGAGGAAGAGACAGCTGGAAAATATGAGAGTGAAGTCAAAAGCATTATACAGTACTTCACTCTCATGCAGCTTTGGTTTGCAGACGCTGAAATGGTGAATTCACCAACAGTTAGAAGCGAAGGGAGGAATGATGTCTCATAGCTCAGATTTAGCCGATGAATATCTTAACGGCTTTGGCCATTGACTGCAGGTCAGCCAGTCTCATTGTGAACTGCTCGGTGCACTCACTGGATCCGAGGCCCTGTCCATAACAAGAACCAACCGTGGGGGCCTTTCACACTCTGATTTCTATGATACACGTATAGGCTATTATTCGACGGAGCAATTTTTACCCTCTTCTCTCCTCTATTGCTCTTTGGGCTTTAAATCCCTTGTGCAATAATGGGGTCTTTTGTTGCATTTCACAGTTCATCACTCATGGAAAATTATGGTCTGGAAGCCCCCCCACACCCCCCCCCCCATACCCCCACACTCCTTCCACCTCTGTACACGAGGCTCGGAGAATAGATGGAGATACAGAACTGGGCTGCCGGAGAAATCGCTTGACTTTTAATTGCTCTTTGAATCTCAGGGGCAGATTTTCACAGAGCTCACTTGCTTGAACACTGATCTTCACAGTAACACCCCCCCCCCTTTGGGACACAGCTAACAGCTGACAATACGCTCACCGCGCACGCACACACACACACACGCACGCACACACACACAGGCCAATACAGACAAGCTAACAGGGCCCAGAGCGTGGCATATGGTGGCATTCATATTTAGAGGTGCTCATGATTTCATTTATTTGTGTTGGGGCCTTTTAATGTTAATTGCAGCAGATAAGTGGGAGTGTTCTAAATGGAACAATCCCAGTAATCCCATCCCTCATTTTTATCCATGGTGGGGGATCAGATGCTCCCCCAGCCGTACCGGATGCTCCCCCTCCACTGCTCAACTTTTAGACTGGCAGGGCCTCCCGTCCTTTATCGGCACAATAAACACCTTTTTTCAGACCGACCGGTTTGTGCGGCTTGTGCGCGTGTTTGTCGGTGTGTGTGTGTGTGTGTGTGTGCATGTTTGTCAGTGTGTGTGTGTGTGTGTGTGTGTGTGTGTGTGTGTGTGTGTGTGTTTGTGTGTGAGTGCGCCTCTATGTCTGTTTCTATTTGTGTGCATACCTACATCTCCACCACAGCCTTTCATGTGTTCTGAACTGCAGCTCACGTCTTCTTGTTTCAGATCACTGTTCGCGTCTATTTTCGGATGTAGGCTACTTTAGGCGCCAGACTAATGTGAACTGCTATGATGGAGTAAAATACAAGGATGTGGAAAATAACGGTATCTTAACAGCACTGAGTCCCTCAGCCAAACCGTGGTTACACCGACATTCTGATAGTTATGAAAATCACATGTAGGCCACGTGCCATGGGATCGGTTTTCTGCGACATATTCATGTCATCCTGACTGTAAGTGAAAAAAATGCAACTGCAGCTTTTCGCCCTTTCAGACCATGGAGAAACCAAGAAATGGGGCATTTCCACCGCAGCGGGGTAAGAGATTTAATTCATGTGTAATCTGTTGATGTCAAACCAAGACCTTTTATAGACAGAGCAATGGGAACCACGTTAAATGCTTCTCTTCCTTGTTTGGTTCAGCAGCTTCCCTCTGTGGAGCACTCATCCCCTCTCGGGGAGCTTTTAGGCCCATTCTCCCAAAACCTAAGATTTGTTGTGTCTGGCCGGCACCGAGCATAGGGCGAGCTCTGAATCAATAGCAATGCTATCGGCAATGGAAATTGAATGCTGACTGTGAGCGCCAAGTTCCCCCCTCGTGAACGGCCTGAGAGCGTTTTCCCTATCTCCGGCGTTTTTCTAGAGCAGCTAAGAGGGTGTGAAGTTTGTTGGGACACGCACTTTTTTTGAGTATCACATAGGAGTCAGGGAGATGGAAGGGCAGCAGACGGAAACGTCTTTAAAGTACAGAGTCGGCAGTCTTTTCAAGCAATGCTTCGCTTTCTCGTGCGCTCAGCGCGAACCTGACGCCGAAGGTAATTTGACATTTGCCACCATGCATCATTGTGGACGACTTGCCATCGATGCAAACAGGCCGGATTACTGGTTTGGGAAGAAGGCTGAGGCTTTCAGCTGCAGAGCGGCTCCTCTGGGCGCCGCCCGACGCGTGGCGGGGCCTCCTGGTCAGCGGCGTCTGCCCCGCAGAGGGCCAGCACTTGATGAAGGCCTGGAAAATGTGCTTGCTTAATTAAAGGAGGGGAATAACCGGTGGAGCTATTTACACCTAACTCTGACATAAATCTGCTGTTATCGCACTGGTGAGACTCTTCTCCCCCCAATTTAGGAAGTACCCCAGAGCTTTTCCGTAATAAGAATTCCTCCTGATTAAGCAGAGGCAAGAGTTACTGCCTCTTTCTGTGGGGGAGAAAAGGACAAGAGGAGCTGAATCTAACTAGAGGGTAGGCGGTTAGCGGAGCGCCGGCATGGATATGGAGGCAGTTAGCATTTCATTAACCGAGACAGAGTGAGAGAGCAATCGGTAAATTGGGTGCAGACTTGCAGTGTCTGCAGGACTTTGGCCTCAGGGTGCGAGAATATAGACACTTGGCATTTCAACCCCTCCGTCTCCCGAGCCCTCGACTCCAGCGGCGCCGTCTCCCTCAGTCCGTTGCTCCCCTAATTAGCAAGTAGTTTTATTTCCTGTCGCTAGTAAACTAGTTTTGTCTTTTTTTTAAGTGGGGGGGGCTTTACTGTCTAGAATGAGAGGACAGGTACCGAAATCATTCCCCCTGAGTCGCCAGCCACTTGTTGGAGTGGCATGATGTGACAAGGGTGCAAACTGTAATCTCTTCATTATGTTTGCGAGGATGGCAAGCAATTGAGGGGCTTGGCGTGGAAATGCATTCTACATCCCCTCTGTCTGCGCATCAGAGGCTCTAAATGAAAGGGCTTAGTTAGAGGTGCCAGGCGTTGTCACTCCAGGACACATGTTGTTGTCACATCGGAGGCTCTCTTTCAGCAACGGTCAGCACGGCTGCGACCATTCCCCCACGCCAGGCCGCCAGGCCGCAGAGCGCCGGCATCCGATATGAGTCCGCTGCCTCCCCCTCGCCTGAATCCCCTCGGATCTCATCGAGGGCTTTCTTCCACCCGTATTATTAGCTGGCTCGCTGTCTTGCCATCGGCCTTAATGTTTTAGAGAATACCAGAGAAATACCTAGAAGCAGACGATTACAGATCAGTTGTCAATTACTTGAATACCAGATTTTTACAGAGTCTATTCATTTTTCTCTGGCCTGCCTTTTGCTGTGTGGTGGTGTTTTGTTTTTTTTCCCTTTTTATATCTTGCCTATCAGCACAGGCACAGTTTTTTATCCTCATGTGGAAACTGAACTGATGTGCTTTTATTGCCACACACCAAGGAGAAAAAAAAGGAAAAAAATGGAGACACAACAACATCTACAGTGGACAGATCCGGAGCCAGAAAATTAGTTTACAGTTTGACACATTTTGCACACAGTGTAATCCAGGTGATAAGGTGCACATACTTGTTCTCAGTTCAGTTTGTATGTGCTGTCAGTGTGGGGGCTTTCTTTGCTCTGCAGGGTCTGGTTTTACCTCCTTGTCTAGAGACTGTGTCCGTGTTTCTTACTCCTCTCAGAAAAACCCCTGATATTCATTCTTTGATTAAAGCTCAAGATTTAGATAAATATGCTTATTCACTCACTTGCTGCATGAGAAGATCGATACCTCTCTCACACATGTCTGCTAAAAATGAAGCTACAGCCAACAGCCGGTTATCTTAGCTTAGCATAAGGACTGGAAATGGCTGGGTCTTGTTATGCTAAGCTAAGCCAGCATCATACTAAGGAGATGGATGAGGCTGATACAGATCTTCTCGTCTATCTCGCGGAAAGATGGTGAATGTAAAAAAAAAAAAAGGCCATATGAGACACAAATTTGAGAAAAGTTGAACAGAATTCTTGTAGGCTGCAGCCACGTCACAGTGACGGTAGGCGGCGATGAGGACGGCGCCCTTAACGCCTGTGGTTTACAGCTGCAGCGATGACGGGATGTCGTTCCTGCGCCGCTGTTGCCGGTAGAGCCGCCGACTGCTTGTCACAACACAACACAGTTGCTGCAAAGGACAGGCGACGCCACCAGCATCGCCGAAACCCACCGAGCTCGGCCAAGCACCAAGCGGCGCTTGGCTGCCAGTGACTCTGACACTAGTTTTCAATTTTGCTCCACAACGACCGAGCAATTTGTTTTTGCCCCGGCTCAATAAAATACGTCCTGATCATAACCCTAATTATCTCCCTAATGTGCCCCCCCCCCACCTTCTCCCTCTGCAGGGCTATTGAGGTTGGAGCTCATTCAGCCCTGCCACCACCTCTAAGCTGCCTCTCTTACTGATGCTGAGACTTTTTTTTTTTAATTCACCCAAACACTTTACTTGAAAAATATATAAAAGTATCTGTGAATTTCACAAAGACCAAACATTTTAGATTTAATTCCTGTCTGAATTTGCTGATCGGTACATGAGACCTCGCCTTTAAGCCATGCTGGCGGTGCTGCTCCAGAGATGGGAGGCTCCGTCTGTCTGTCCTCTGCCATGAATATTTGTGGACATTCATAGTCTCCAGATGCTGAATCCGGTGACTTTTCCTCTAGCGCCAGCAGCAGGTCGACACGTGTGGTTTTGAGTGAGACATCTCAGTGACTGAATGTTGTGGAGCCGTTTCAACTATTTCTTCTGTCTGCTGCTGAACCTTTCGAAATTAAACGCATTACAGTTGTTGAGTCTGACCTTGTCTTTTTAAACTCACCTTGATGGCGTATCAGTCTTAAGATTGTTCCTCTTCACTGTCGGCTGCAGCGATATAAATAATTAAGTGATATAACAACAGACTGTCTTTGTTCACTACAATGCAGTTTATATATAAGTTTACAAAGTGGGAACACACACACGCACATGTCCAGATTTTCCCCTGTTGTTAATGGTTACAACAGAGAAAACCTGGCTCCAGCCCCCCTCTTCTGAACCTGCAGAAGTGCTTTCGAGTAACAGATCATGAAAGCCATTGTGTGTCAGTGTGTGTGTTGGTGTGTGTGACTGTCTTACTGTGCATCCGGGTGCCATGTGGCACTTGGCGACTCAGCTTTGCGCTGCCAAGAGATAAGTACACGGAGCAAAAACCACTCGCTACAGCAGCCTCCTGGATTTCACCTCTCGGTCATTTTTGTTGGAGGTTGTAGGGTCGCTCGTTCCTACTGTTGTAGCAGAATGCCATATTTGACTTCATGTGTCGTCCATGTTCGGTGCGAGAACCTATCTGAAATAGATTATAAAGGACAGAACGCAAGAGAGAGAGAGAGAGAGAGAGGGGAAAAAAGCAGTTAAATCCCACAGAGCTGGAGATTGTAAAGTTGTTAAAGCGTTGTTCATGGAGGATGGTTCAACATGGTGATTAGGAATATTAGCATGTACTGCTGGTCTAATTATTTTTGGTGATGTAAGTATCTTAATCTTCAGCACTTTTTTCATCGTGACACCACAAAGTTTATGTGAGAGATGCTGTTTATTCTAGTGTGTTGCGGCGGATCAGGGCGACTGGTTCCTGCAGTGCAGGTGTCAGACCGAGGCGCCAACCGGACGCACGCCTTGCACAAGGCCTCCGCCAGTGAAATGTTGGCATCGTAAGGCGAACGGGTCTGCAGCGAGAGGGCAGTGCCTGCTGGGAAGTGTAGGCGGAGGCCGGCACGAGGCTGACGGTGCCCACAGGCATTAGCCTCACCGCTCCCTGCAACCGTCAGGCTGCCTAACCTCCGTAGCCGGTTTCAGGCATGTGGAGCCGACATGGTTCGGTCCGCGGTAATTCACAGTCGCGTTGTGTGGAGGCTGTGCAGTGTGTGACTCCGTCGTCCAACAATATGTGTCATGCTGGTGGTTCCTCCAGGAGCGATGGCACAGATGAATTCAGACCGAGCTTTGCTGTAATGAGTGACTGTGTCTTTTTGTTGTTTTCTTAAGGGAGGTGGTCTCTTCCTCATTAAAGGTCAGCAGAGAAAAGCAGCAGTCTGAGCAGAGAGAGACCGGCTGGCTAACAGGGACTGCTGGACTGCAGACCTCTTTTGGGGGCTGGACAGGCTGAGCTTCAGCGCAGTGCTACACTACCATGTTGTTAAAGGTTGTTGTGGCTGTGTGAATGCCTGTAGACCCTAATCAGGGCCGAGTAAAAGATACTGCCCACTTTAAGCCCTAGTTAATATTTTTTTAATTTACAGGTGATATTCTCCTAAAGATACAGTAGAAATGAGCATCAGTCAAACACTGTACTCTATGTAGTATGGATGCTTTCATCCAGTCACAATGTATAGAGGTATCTGTTTTAGTTGTTGCCTGTTTCTCCTCTGTGTGACCTGCATATTATTGCGGAGCTACCACGCTGAAAAGGTCTGGCTGCTTTGTGCGACCGTGTATAACCGTAACATTCTTGCGACGTCCGTGTTAGTCCATGGCCTGGGTTAGTTTTTCTGCCCGCAGGCCGGACGTTGGACAGACGACCCATAACGCGATTGCCTTCGGTTTTCCTCTGGCTACAGTCCACTTTCGCAAAGCTGTTTTTAAATGATTTATAATAAATAATTTATAATCATGTTCAAATTATCAGCAGAGACTGTATTTAAGAATATTAAGAGCATTAGGTGGTTAATAATTTAGCGATTTAATGTGAGATAAACACCGTTTTGCAGTGTCTGACAAGGACTCCATCCTGCCTCCTCCGGCACCGTGGACACCTTCCGCCGGGGATGATGTGTCTGCTCCTGCTGCAGTCAGCTGACTGAGCTCCGGAGTAACCGGCTAAAACCGGACTGGTGTTAAGTTTGCGCCACTGAAAATGTGATTGCTACAGGTGGAAGACTCCTGTTGCTCCGTCTCCACTTTAATGTGCTGTCAAGCTTAGAGCATCTGTCTAATCATAGCGAATCTAGTTGCTCCTATTTAACCACCCTGGCTGCTCCCTGAAGCAATTAAAGCAGATGTAAAAATGAATACCCGTTGTATGTTCAGCTACTGTACATCAGTGTTTACCTCGTGGTTATTCGGCACAGAAACGTCAAGGTAAGGAAATACAATATATGTTTGAGTGAAAGCCGCTAAACAACCACTCTCCTCCAAACCCTTGTCTTTTCAAATCCCTTCTGGACACTGCCTGGCTGCCTCCAGCAGAACAATTTAAATCCCACCTGATAATACCTCTTGTCACACTGACAGCTGTCATCAAGTCGGCCGTGTTCACAGTTCAGTTTGCTTTTCAAATTAGCAAGTGGATATTCTCTCAGTGGTCTTTGTCTTTCCTCCGCTGAAGAAGGAGAAATACAGCCTCGGGGAATGCAACCAAGCAGAGAGCGGTGTTGTTCATTTTGCTGTGTATCGACGGGCAGTCTGACTCCACGCCCTGAAGGTCTGAGTGGTCCGGTTTGGACTTGTCAGGGAGGTGCTTGTGGTGCCTAATCGCGTTTGTTGAACACGCAGCACGGCAGACAGGCCACTTGCCGCCACGTCTCCGGTTCATTATAGAGCCTGTGAAGCTTTCAGCCTCATCCTGGAACACGAGCCTGCAAAGTGTTGACCAGGTGGTTCAGAGCTATCAGGACCAGTTTTACTTCTGGAGAGCTGCTGCGGAGACGGTGTCGCGCGCTGGTCCACGTCTGAAGCCAGGATTTGGGGACGCCGGATCTGAGGCCGCGCTGCTGCGCTCTGTATTCTAGCATCTTGAACTGCACTCAGGCATCTACCAAGCTGCAAGCTGGCACATCAGCGTCTTCTCGAATAAAAATACCTGGGCGGTGTCAAACCTCGGCTGCATGTAAAGTAGCTAAACAATCATTAGGTTGAATTACACCTGCATTATGGCCATGATTTAGGCTTATTTCGGGCCATAAAACACGGTGTGAGTGGGGCCTGCGGAGTGATTAGCTAATATTCTGAAAGCAACAAGCAATAATATCCAATAGGCTGGCAGAGCTGGAGGGCTGAGGCGTGCCGGCCTTGCTCACCCACCAGGTTCGTCTGTCTGTCGCACCGGCGGCGTCCTGCCACATCTGTCATTGATGAATGCGGAGGGAGCAAGCAAAGGCCCAGTGGACGCACAGTGCGTCACCCGATTGGTGATGGTGCGGCACCGAGGCCGAGCGTCGGGAAGTCTCCTCCTTGCCTTTTACCATCCTTTATCTGGAGTCTTTTCCTCCACATCTGAATTTCTCCTGAGTACAAGCACACAACCTTTTGTCAACCGGCAGAACAACACTCCTTCCCTTGCTGGCGAGCTGAGCCTTCAGAGTCCAGTCAGGTCGGCCCTCCGACCTTTTACAAGCTTAACCAACATAGGAAAGTTACTCTGACAATGACCCAATTATCTTTTGTAATTCGGAGGAGAGTCTTGTGTGTTCATGATGGTATATTCACAGACTGCAGAAATGTAAAGGAACATATTTGGACTTATCTGGGCTGAATATTTTTCTGGAAATACTTAGACCTGAGAGACTTTCATGTACCGAAGGCCGATCTCCTCCAGCTACAATGGCTGTATGTATAAAGCTGTACGCTGATGATACAACACTACAGATAGTGGGTTTACTTTTTTCATCCTGTCACAATAGATTCACTGTGCTCACTGAGCACGGCCGTACAATAGGCTGCAAGGCCTTTACATTAAATTGAAGAGTGGCAATGCACCATCTGTGCAGACTAGCCATTATTCCTCCAACATGGATGCATGCTTTGTTACATGGCTGCCTTTGTGCTCCTCTACAGAGCTGAGAGCCAAGGTCATGGAAATCAAACGTCAACTTTCACATCTTCTAATCAAGAAAGCTTTTGGAGAAATTCCAGCGGATGCAACATGAAAGTCCAGAGCCTCTGAGGAGAGGCTCTCACAGGAGAAGCTTTACCAAGTGTATGTGTCCTCTGCTGAAACCGCAGAGTCAAAAACCAGCTCAACAAATGCTTAATGGTTTGTGTGTTTACTCTCTTGATTCCCTGCTCTTCTTCTGCCTTATGGCCTCAATTGGTCGAGAAAACAGTGGATAAATGAAATCCTGTTTAGCCAACTTAGAAAATCTTGGATGTCCGACTGTCTTGCCTGCACGTGAACACATGATAATTTTCATATTGAAAAAAAAAAAATCTGGTGAGATACAGATTATTGCCACATGTATGACCAGAGGCTGTTAGCATCAGTGGCATTAACAAGGACCAGACTAGGGGATCGAGGTTTCGTGGTGCCGTGGCGCCACCGTCTGCAAGTCAAAGTGATGCTTACATTTCCAATTATGTTAAACTTCGACACAGCACCGCGTTCTGTTTCGAGGGTAAATTGATATTTAGGAGGTTTATTAATTCAAGTGGATTGGAAGCCATACTCCCATTAAGAAGTTAAAACTGGAGGGAGGTTTTGGCGAGGCGGCTCCGTCTCGCTGCCAACAGACTCTCTCCCGGGGTTTGGGTCTGGAGCCGCAGGCAGACACACACACTGTCGCACACACACACTCCCAGTGCAGAGCCGGTGAAAAGAGACGGCCTCACTGTTTGTGTCTGTGCTTGCTGCCCCCTGTGCTCAGGCCCAGTGTCAGTAGCACTACGACCCAGATTATTTTTCCTGGGTATTGTCAAAGAATGTCCATTCGCCTATTTCGTCCCAATAATTGCAAAAAGATGCCCTCTCCCTGTCAGCATGGGTGAGGCCGGTTGCGGATGCTGGGCCACCGGACCCGGCCCTGCGCAGGCCATTTAAATTCTTCTGAACCAAACCGGAACCAGGGAGTCACTTCTTTAGGGACCTGGCTAAACATATACTGCTGCCACATTGTTGGACCCAAACTATTTGTCTGAGGTATTATCATTAGCAATGTGATGATAGAGTAATTGTTTATTTATTTACTCACTTTTGGCCCCAATCCAGATCCACGCCCTTTTACACTAGGTCTCTGCTGATTCCAGGTTCGGTCTTTTACATCTGTTCAGCCGAATGCTGATTCAACATGTATCTGACACTATGAAAGAACAGCTGATTAAAATGTGATATGGATGAAAGTTTAACTGGAAGGATGTGACTCTTGAAAATGACATGGAGCCTCCACTAGAGAGGATGCATCACTGTGTTGGAGTGGTGTGTGTGTGTGTGTGTGTGTGTGTGTGTGTGTGTGTGTGTGTGTGTGTGTGTGTGTGTGTGTGTGTGTGTGTGTGTGCGTGCGTGCGTGCGTGCGTGCGTGCCTGCGTGTGTGTGTGAGTTTCTTTGTTTGTACACTGGCACATAATTTAATCCTTCAACTGAATCTGAAACATCATCAGCACAAGAACATAAGTTCCCCAGAGCAAATCTACACACACAAACACACACGCATGCATGCACGCACGCATGCACACACATATTTTTCAGATCCAGGCAGTTGGATGATAATGCCGCAGAGATTAGATCTATAAGGAAAGCTGAATTACAGCCAGCCCCCCAATACTGTTGAGTCAGAGGAAAGGTGGGAGTTTGATGCTCCATGCTGGTATGCATTGACTCCATCTTTTCCACCGCCGCTCCAGTGACACCTTATTTACATTGAAATGAAATGCCGGTTTGAGCCGTATTGACATTGTCGATCCCTGTTGCATCATAAAAAGCTGCTGCTGTTTGCTTTGCGCCGCACAGTGCTCAGATAATGTGTCTTGTTTGTGGATGGTGTTTTAGTGTTTTACAGAAACACACAATAGATCTGTTCTACCAAACTGTGAACCTCGATTACATTTCTATGCATGATTTGAAGCAAAGATTTTTCCCCCCAGCGCCCGGCGCCCAGCCCCGGCCTCCCCTCTCCCTCTTCCTTGACGCCACCCCCCCCTGTTCTCCCTCGCCAGTATCAAAACTAGGCCAGCTGAACAGGGAAGGCACAGAGCAGTTGGCTGGTGTTGTCGAAACGAAAGATAAAGGCTGAAGTCAGACAGGCGGTGGCGAGGCAGAGCGTCAGCAGCAATTTCCCAGGCTCCATCTGAGAGCTGTCAAGGCGTTCGCCTCCTGCCGTGTTCAGTGCGATGACAAAGCATTTGTAACAGCTCCGCCCATGGCTTCCACAACTCTGTCATGTCAGATGAAATCAGCTCTCAGAGAGGAGAAATAAAGGAGGCGGCGTTGGAGGAGACACGGGGGAGGCGCAGGAGTAAGAGAGAGATCGTTTTCAGGTTGGCGAGCAGGGCTCCGAGACAGAGACGGCATCGGGCCGGAGGCACGGGCACTGCGGCCGAGATTCAGCAAGCGCTGTCACTGTTGTTACATAAAAGTCCGGCCTGCGCCAGGGGCCTCCACCCAGGGAAATCAAACCTGGACCAGGATGGGGTTTATCACCTTGGCCTGGATGGAACCAGCAGACCAGGTTCCTAAGTGGTACATGGTTGAAGACAACTACAGAAGACTGGGCGTCTCATTTAACAGAACATGGAAGAAAGGTCATTGATGTGTGTGACAGCTGAGAACCAAACAATTTTATGTGGTTTACTTTTTCTTATTGTTTGTTTTGTTGTTTTGTTTTGTTTTTTTTTTATTTAGCACATTGACTCTTCCACTTGAATAATAAAAGTATGAGAACAGGTTTGAGAACAGGTCGTACAAGGTTTCAATCTACACGATGGTAGGGATTAAATAAAAAAAAAAAAACAATGGTAGCAAACATAACAGTTCTTGATTAATGCAGATTTATTATAGTTATTGTCATGAGAAATTCTCTGAATCTCTTACATTGAGCCATAAGTGAGCAGTTACTACAAAACAATAGATAAAGGGCACAGGCATTAATGGCATAAGTTGATCATCTTGTTCTCCAAATAACAATATTTTTTTCCTGCAGCCACACAACCCCGATGCTACTCCTGCTTGTAGTAGCATCGGGGTTGTGTTGCTGTGTGTCAGGACTCAGTTTACCTGTGGTTACACCTGTGTAAAACCAGGGCCGTGTTGGTCGATGGCTCTACACGGTCTCAAGCCGAAAGTAAACCAACGAATCAGTGCACATGAAACAGATAAGAGGTCCCCTGAGCCTCTGCCTTAGAGATGCTCTGGCTTTCATTCAGTAGCATCGGTTTTGGTTCTGAAGACCAAAGAATGTGTCCGTCTCAGAGAAAGTGCTGCTCCTTTCCCTTTTTATAATTAAAACCAAAGCTGGCAGATAGATCACCAGCATTTTGTTTTAAACCTTCCTTAGAGTTTGAAATGAAAAGTGAAATGAAGTGAAATTTGGCTGCAGTTGAATAAATCTGGCATCAACGGCACATATAGTGTCTCTGTAGCAGTTAATAAATAGACAAGCGGCAAAATAGGACAAGGGAACCTGCAGTCAGCACTGTTCGCTTTCATTTTACAAAAACCTACTTCTAATGCCTCTACAAACAGGGAGAGGTATATCCAGGGGATAACACTTTATCCAGTGTCCCACATCATAATCAATGCTGGATGAAAGCAACGTAGCAGCTACCGCGTCAACCTTAAAAGCCTGAGTAAAGGCTCCGGTGTTGGTGATGACAGCACATTCCCAGCACTCCTCACGTGCACCATAGGTGAAGGGAATATCAGCCTTTCAACATTCAACATATGCTTTCTGTTTTTTCTCTCCCTTTTTTCCCTTTTTTTTTGATAGAAACTGCAGATCAGGTCTAGTTTCATCTGGACCTCCTACTTTTGCATGCACAACCTCAAGGTTTTTCTAAATAATGCAGCGTATCCCAGTGAACTACTGAGCTCTGTTGTCTGTCAATGGTTTTCTCATTTTCCATCACAGAGATTTCAAAACAAACTCTGCATTCATCCTGGCCTCCTTTTATTACATTCATGACCTCCAGTTTTAAAAACAGTCATGGAGCCCGACCCTGAATTTTAATTCCGTTATTCATCTCCGCCTCCACTTATTTCGACTCACTTTATACGTACTTTATACGTGCAAAACATGCTTTGTTATTTGCATGATTGAGATATACGCCTTAAATACGATGTTTTTAGTGACAGCTAGAGACATGGAAAATCTGTCGGTCTGTGTGAATCATGACGATTTCCAGCTAAGCTCTGCCTGACGAAAGGTAGTAGCATCATGTGATAAGAAATGAAGAGAGAACCTTCCACAAAAAAGATACAACCAAATGCACCTGCACATGATCACCTGTTGCATCTAACTGCAGGTTCTCCTCCGAGTGCGAGGCGTCCCACCGGCGTCCTGCCCATTGCGGGATCGACCGCTGCATTAGCTCCTCCTTTAAAGTGAGTGTGAAACTGGTTCAGTGCCAGTAATGTACACAGGAAACATTCACGCCCACCCGGCACTCGATGAGATCTCATAAGACGGAGTCTGTGGATTAATTAATTGCTAACAGAGTACTTAATTCTTCTACAATTTCAGCAGAGTGGAGTTAATTATTGTAGCATTTCCCTCTGGCCCTGTTAGTTTTTGATTTCCTTTTCTGTCTTTATTTATTTATCTTTTTTTTCTTCTTTTTTACCCCCACATCCCCAACCCTCACTTCTCTCTCACCCTGTATAATGGAGGCTCGTCAAACACTCAGAGGCAATCAGCTGGCGGAGGACCCTTGACGCCTTCATGAAGGCTGTGATTATGACGGCAGCGGATGCTTGAAGTTATTGTCGTGGAATCAAGTGGATCCACTTTTGTTTTGTTTTTTTTGCTCTTTTTTTGTTTTGTTCCTGGCTGCAGGATGTTAGAATTGATTCCATATTTTTTTCGTCCTTTTTCTGGGGGGTTGGACGGGATACGAAGAGGGGGAGGGCGACGTGATTCCAGATAATCAGTGTATCATTTGTATTTTCTTGATGTGGTGTATTGCTGCCGATGGTACTGAAGAGTTCCCTTAAGTCAGTTTAGAGGACGTATGATGCTGGAGAATTGCACACTAAAGTATTTGATTAGTTATCATGGTATTTTTGATGGCCGCCTTTGTGTCGGTGGCTGTTGGTCAGTGTTTTTAAACTAAGGAAAGAATTTGTCATGTTGTCACATCGATACCAATTAAGTAAAAAAATCCTCAGCAGAAGTCTGAGGCGTTGACTGCAAGGGGACAAACTTGTTTTCTATTTCGCTTGCTGCTGATGATACTTTGTTATTAAGAGAAAAATTTAGTTCTTGGCCAAGTTTAGGAGTTTCATTCGTTTTTGTAAATATACTGAGCTGTCAGGAATCATAGGAAAAGTGCCAAGCGAGTTCCTGTGTGTGCCTCCGTGTGTGTGTGTGTGTGTGTGTGTGTGTGTGTGTGTGTGTGTGTTCCTCATATTTATATTCAGTCTTCTGTGTGACTTGCCTTTAGATGAATGTGTGTGTGTGTGTGTGTGTGTGTGTTGCCCACTTTGCCTGTCAGCGTGCCCGAGTGTCGTGATCCTGCGAGCTCGGAGGAAGGAAAAGACCCGCGCTCTTCTTCCCAGGAGTCGTCTGCCAATCATTTTCTCAGATACAGAGCTAAGAAAAAAAAAGCAGCGGAGGGAAGGAGACAGAGGAGGAAGAAAAAAGGGAAGAAGGAGAAGAAGAAAGTCTCCCCATAGAATGACTAAACAGACCTTCAGTGATCTGACAGAGAGGCTGGAGCTGAATCCCAACTATGCTCTGCACAGTTAAATATCCACACTGGGAATAAGTTTTACCACACTATCGATTTTAATCGTGTCTTAAAAGCTTGCACTTTTGATAAAATAAATAAGAGTCCCTCAAGACAAGAGTAAAGAAAATAGAAATCTTGTGAATCCGGAGGATGATGACTGGTTGGATATTTTTTTTGTTTTTTTTTTAATCCGCCACTCTCACCCCCGACCCCTTTGAGATAATTATTGGGTGCTAAACATAGCCCAGCTCCAGCCGCTGCTGACCGAGTCACAGAAGCGCTCATTAATGAGAATAGATCCTCCATGTTCTGGGGTGGTGTGTGGAGCCTCTAATGAGCGCTGATGCTCGATGATAGGGGCTTGATTGAAAAGGCTTCGGTGGCAGTGAAATGCGATGGCATTTAAATGACTGTAAGAGCTTTCAGAGCAAAAACCATGTGACGGACACGGCGCCGCTCTGCTTTTTCTTCAGCAGCGACAGACCAGAAGAGAGCTGGTTTCTCCCGATGGCACTTATTTTCATCACTGCTTGTTTCTTTTCAGGGTTTATGTGAGTATGTAATTGCTTCCTGACGATCCCAAATCACAACCTAAAAACTGGCATCTGTCCCAAAGCTGATGTATCCGTCTACTGGCCCGGAGGTCGAGGCAGCCACTCGCAGGGGGATCAAATGTCGGTCAAAGTCAATCATCCAAAAGGCTCGATGTTTTCCTCTCTGTCACAGAACCCAGCAGCTGAAACATGGTCCCGACATTTGCTTCTCCTCATTGGGAAGCTGCGTCCGAACCTCTGTATCTCACCTGCAGGTCTAAACCTGTCCACCTGTCAGAGAGTGTGTAACTATGAGTGTGAACGGGGAGAAACTCTGCTGCCATCAGGCCATGGTGACAATGCTGATGTGTTGCTTAGCAGGTGCAATGTTCACCATCTTAGTTTAATGTGTTGCTCTGTATCAGTAAGCATTAAGTACAGTTCTGGGCATGTGGTAATCGTATTGGGTGAATTCATTATTTAACCTGATGATGATGCTGGGTGGAAAAATGACAGGATAACCAGTGTCATCTTAAGAGAAACATGAATGAGGACTAGAGAAAAATTTGTGGTTCACCACCATCATCACCACCACCACCACCATCTGTCCAGTAGATGTGGAAATCTTTCCTTTGATAAGTGAAACCTCTCAGCTGTGTTGGTGCTGGATGGAGTCATCCTTGGGGGGGGGTCTGTACATTTGGTGACATATCGTTCAGTGGGAGTGGACGTATTTTAGTCGGGACCAAAGTGGTGAACAAGCCGGCAACACTGCCACACACAGTGCGAACAGATGAAGATAAATGAGGCATAAGGATATATGTGGGAATAAAACAGCAAGGACTGTTAACTGACTGATACAACATAGCAACAACTGTTTACATTGGCTATTAGTAATCATCGACCAAACTTAATTTCCACTAAATGTGATAAACCAGTTGGGGGTGTAACAGTAGAGTTTATGTTCTGTTCCATCATTGAGTTTATTGGACACATTTGGCTAAAACTGACTGAGTCTGATGCCACTGTCCCGCAATGGACTCGTTCAGGTTAGTTCAACTTCAAAGGTTTAGTTCAGCTGTAGGGTGTCATGCTGGTATATAGTTCACCCTCAGTGAGATAACTAGTTGGACAAAATATTAACATGTCTGACCACAGTGCAGCTGCAGAAACTGCTTCCCACAGACCGACCATAGAGTAGAATCGGCAGCTGTCTAAACACTTTAAGACTAAAACCCAACATTATGACCTTGACTGAGAACCAATTTGTTTTCACCAGGAGGACCCAGTAACCTGGCAGCTGAGTGTAAGTGGTACAAAACAAACGCATACATGTTCTGTATTGTAGTGTTGTGTATTTAATTCACATCATGCTGCATTTTCACCTCTTTCTGGAGTGGCTGATTTTGACTTTCCGAAACCAAAGCACGCTGTGGTACAACTGGCAGAATCCAAAATCAGGCTTGCTAAAGGGTAACGGATGCTCCCCGGTAATTGACATCCTTGCCCTTTGCTGTAGCTCAGATATTCCTTTGTGGTTGGGAGTTTTTTCCCACTGGCAATGGGACAGCAAATGATCTTGCACTAATTTGTGAGGTAGCCTTGTTGTTGCAGGAGGTGGAGGTTTGTATCCATGGGGAAGAAGGTGGAGAAGCTCCACACATGGGCTTCGCCTCGAGGTGACGCTGATCCATGTCTCTCTGGAGGCCTCTTACACGGGATATGTAGTGTTATTATGCCATTAAAAATAGCAGTGGATGGAGAGGAGGTGAGGGGGAAGGGAGTGGAGCCCCCCCCCCTTTCATGCTGTCAACTCCTGAGGGATTTCTCAGCTGAGAGATAAGGGGCGATTGCAGCCACGGGCTGGTCTCGTTTCAGGTCCTAATGTGCAGTGAAAAATGCCGGAGTCCCGGTGTAACCTGACAGGACGGGTTGATTGAGAGACGTAGCATTGCAGCAGCCAGCGGATCGATTATGCCCCGACGCACAGGAACCAAAGATGAATGATACTTGTCTCTAAAATGGTGAAAAAGAACAGTGATCCATTCCTGACTTGGAGGGGCAGTGGTGTAGCCATCTGAGAAAGTCAGGACCGGTTATCCTGCGAACCTTCGCCGTTTGAATCACAGCTTGATTTAACAAGCATAATGCATCACTCAAATGTGTGCGACCACTTCCAGACAGTGCTCAACCAAAAGCAATTTCTTTTTAACTTTTCTTTGTTAGTTATTCATTAATTAATAGAGCTTCTTTTCTCTTTTCTAGATTTGAAGAAAGGATTAGACTTTGTTTTGCACGGCACAAACTTTTTCTTCTTCCACTTTAAAACACGGCCACCACCCTGGGTTTAACTCAAATACTCCTCTCGGATTGTCAGCTATGGATCGTCCGCATTAAGGCAGCGTCGTCTAAATCCCTGGCTCCAAACCGGGGGCACTTCTCGGCTCGCTACCGTTACTCATAGTGGCAGCAGTACGACTGCAAACTTTGACCCCACTCACCTAAACAAAATATAGTAACCGTATTTTTACACTTGTATAATTAATAGTGGTAAATGCATTATGACAGGTGCTTTCAATGAATCTATGGTCTCTTTGTTTTGGCCTAATCATATCTGAGTCCATCGCTTGACACCCAAACCACCAGGCTTCGTTCCTTTTATCACTTTACCCAGACAAGCATTTTACATTCAGGTAAATAGTAGACTGTGAGCTCCCGAATGTGTGTGGTTCAGAGAGAGAGATGTTGACTCTGCCAGACGTCATTCACCTTTTCACCCCTTCCACTATTACCCCATGAGGTCTTTCCATAAAATGCAAGTTGTCATTATCCCCAAACAAAAACTTGTTCTCGCCTAGATAAAGAAGCAGCGAGCTGTACATTTGGATCCAGTGTGAATACATTTCCTTTAGGCAGAGTAGACTGTGCCAAAGCGCCGCGACCCTGTCGGGTTAACTGCCTGTGTTACAGGTACACTTACAGCCATCAAACATCTCTGGCCGCAGCCCCTGATGTGTGCACTCGCCCTGCTCAGACAAATACACCATCTCTTGAGCAGTCCTGTCCTCAAGATCGTATCACAGCGGCACCATGTGGGGCTTGTAATGCCACATAAAAGATAATGGAATATAAAATTGTTTTTATATTCTCTGAATGTGTGGGTGTTGCGTGCTTAGGGCCCTCTCTGCTATTGTTTTAGGGCTCATAAATCCTCTAAATCGCAGCAGGAGTACATTTACACCTCGTCTCGCCTCATAACCTCCCCTCGGTCGACTGGACGGCCGGCGGGGCGCACGCCGCGATGTTTAAGGTGGCCGCGCGGTGCAGCTCACTGCCTCAGATTAGGATTGGATTCCCCTCGGTGGGCTATAAAACAACATATACACGAATGTGTGTGTGTGTGGGGGGGGACTAACTATGTAATTTCAACTCCAACTTCCTTGTCATGTTTTTCTCATTTACTATCGTATCTGAGCCCATTGTTTTCAGTGACTGACATTTCCAGTTGCTGGTAGGTGTTCCAGTTTGACAGAGCCATGCTAGCAGACACCTGGCTTAGCTAACCAGCTGCCGGCTCCAGTCACACATTTACTTTACAGATGTGAGAGCACAGATGTGGTACCAATCTTTTCATGTAACAAGGAAGCATATTTTGTTATTGGTGCCACATGTTAGAGTGAAACCTAATGTGTTTCATATCTGTCCTGTTAAAATAATTAGTTTTGTCAAATTCTAAAATAAAAACTATGAAAATATGGGCTAAACCGTGCTAGATCTCAGACACCCTCGGCAAGAGAGCTGGTGTGTGTGTGTGAGGGTGTGTGAGTGTGTGTTTCAGGTCCCCTGTCACCTTGTTGACCACGGTCCAGGCCAGTCGACCCCCAGCCGACCCTGAGCCATTTGAAAATATGATTGTAATCCTTGTGAGGATTTGGCCTGAGTGTCTATTACCACCGTAATCTGTCCCCCTGGCATCCAATATTCATTCCACATCCAGGTTAAGCCCCTGTTTCTGTCTGCTCCACCCACCAACGAGGGAGAGAGAGGGAGAGGGGAGCTGGTGGAGGTGCTGGTATGACTGGAGACAGAGGGAGAGAGAGGGAGAGACAGGGAGAGACAGGGAGAGACAGGGAGAGACAGGGAGAGACAGGGAGGGAGAGGGGGAGCCAGGGGGGGCAGCCAGCCAGGGAGGGAGGGAGAGGTTTTGAAATTGAGAGAGCACTGCTTCAATCAAGCTGCCGGGTCGGGGTGAAGAAATCTATCGTGGAACACAAGGTCTCATTAATGCAGCAGGGAAAGCTTTAACCCCCACCTCCATCACACAAACACACACACACTCACACACACACCCACACACACACACACCATGCTATATAAAGAGAGGTGAAAACATGGAGGAAAAATTGATAGATGTAAGAAAAGAGATGATGCATTTCTGGGGAGGAGGTGTGAGAAATCCTGAACTGTTGATGCAATGAAATATGTGACAGCAGTTTCCTGAGGAATAATTGTAACAAAAAAATGTATATTTCCACCTTTTACTGGAGGGAATTCTGGGTATTTTATTCTGGGCAAGGCTTGGTTTTATACACTCCGTTCTAGTTCTCTGCCATAAAGCATAAATAAAGCATAACATCATCTATAGGCCACCTCTCCCAGGAGACTGGGACTCTGTCACTCACATGATTTGCAATGTCTTTGGCACAATCTCTAGATCACTGCAAAATTTGATAGGTGAAGCTTAGTAGTTTGGCATCCATTTGCTGACACTGTAGCCATTACACAGAATAACAAGTCCATTGTGTGAATATTGACATTATGCAAATCAATTCGTTTTATCCCAAGAATCTTCTTAAATTGAAGAAATTGAAGGTGAATAAAACCCCTCATAACAAATAACAACAATGCACGGCCACTGCCAAAAGCTGGAGTGACTTGACACATGGCTTTATATCGCAGGTGACAAATCTAGTGTAAACTACGGGGGGGGGGGCTGCTTCTGCAAGGCAGGAGACACTGTGTCCTATTTCAAATAACAATTAAATAACAAATAACAGCTATCAAATAACAACCATTTTATTATTGACCTTTATTGACTGTTTTTATTTTTCACCAGAGGAATCATTTAGCATGATAGTGTTGTCATGACATTGTTTGCAGAATTATTATTGTTTGAGTCAGAGATGTTTAACATGGAAAATAAAGAAAATTTCACATTATCTTTTTTCGAGAGGCACTGAAGTTTAGATAGTGTCTCCTAAACTTTCTGTAAATACATTTATTGGCCTCTTGTTTTATATTTACAGGGCTGTGAAAGGGATGTTAGATATTTTAACAGTCTGAGTCTAGATGTGATTGCTCTTTTATCAAAAACACAACACAGGCCCTGCCCTAACATTTTCTGCCAAGTGTGTTGAGTGATAAGACATGGCTTATACACACAGGAGCAATGAAACAGCTAAAACCTGGTATCTGAAAAAATATTATTTGCACCTCACAGTATCAGTCCCCTAAAAGTTATGTCTTTTTCCCTCTTTAAAAAAATAATTTTTGAGTGAAATCTCACGTCTAGAATTACTTCTCCTAATTTTCTTCTCGGATCACTTTTAAAATGAAATGTTTCAGGAGACAAGAGCAGGTAGAGGATGAGAGGAGGGAACTGAAGAAAGGGGAAAAGATGGAGGGTGGAACCAAGTCCAGGACATCTGTCACACAAACGGATCACTGTGATTGGTGGACGCCCGTCTCTCTAGATGGCTTGTCGGCAGTTGGTAAATTTATATTCCCCCAAGTCCCATCCTCCATCAGCGGTTATGACCTGGCTGGGCCAAAGCTGTCAGCTGCCACAGTCGTATCTTATTTTAAAACCAGACACAGTCAGAACATCAGTAACTTATCTGCTCTACACTTTGCATGTGTACAGTATACACACATCTATTTTTCATGGAAGCCAACAAATGGTGACCTCTGTATCTGTATCAAAGAGGAAGATCCCCCATTGTTTTGTTTTTTTTTATTTTCAGGGTTTTTTTTCTGTCAGGAACACACCGTTTTAAGATGAAACACCTCTTGTCATCTTGTGTTCAGAGCCAAAATCAGACAACACAAATGAACGAGAATTGATGGAGGACGTTACGTTTTTCAGGAAATCGCAGTAGATATTCACCCATTCACTGTCAAATACTAAATCATAAAAATGTGAGAATGGGTATTAAAGTAAAAAGAGTTTTGTGGTGGACAAAGTCCAGATGCCTGTTCCTGTGTAGTTTGCATGGATAACAAGAGAAGGTACACAACAGGAGCATATTTTGGACTTTGACTGATCATTGCTCATTAAATGTAGTAGATGTAGGACCAAAAAAAAAAGAAAAAGCTGCCAGAGTAACGACTTGATTTCCACGTGTCTGAGTTAAATTACCTCAAATGGTATAAAGTATTGTTTCCGGCAAATTATTCTACCTGCCTTGGCAGGCAAAGAGAGAAACATTCCTCGTGACCTAAACACCACAAATAGCGTCGCTGTGTTGAATGCGGCTGAATGCAATTAGTTGAATTCATTGTCCTCTGTGTTGATTTTTATTCATCTCGCCAGTTGGTAAAATTAGCCTGAACAGTTTGACAATAACGGGGACAAAGCCAAAGGAATTTAAAGAAGCTTCCTGATGATTTGTAAAATCCACCCATAAACATGTACATGCTGGTATGCAGGAACACCCGCCTGCACACACAAACACACATGCACACACTTGCACTCTCACTTTATGTCACTGCATCACAATGCTAATAATGGGATTAAGCCGGTGTGTTTTGCGTGGGTCAACAGCATCTCCGCTTAGCGTGACCTGTCCGTTCCAGCGACCTCGGCGCAGCCTCCGTGATGTGTGATGTCCCTCTAACATCCCGGCCACTTGTCATCTCACCGGGATGGATAGGAGCAACGTTTATAATTACAGAAACGCCACGGCGCCATGCAGTGTGGCAAATCATCAATGGTCGGACGGAGCCCTCAGCAGCGGCCTGCAGTACAACCCAGAAATCCTGTCTCGTGAGGACACGTTCTCGGCCGTGTCCTTAGCGTTTCATCTGCTATCTCCTCGCTCGCTGGTTGGTGAAGTTTTTGATCTTCATAAGGCCGGGATTTTATCATTAGGCGGGAAGTGGAGGGGGCAGTAATGAAAGGTTTTTAGCCTGTGTGTATGGGTTTTTTTTGGGGAGGGGGGGCAGATGACCGGCCAAGGTTGCCAGGTGCCACACGCAGCAGATTTTCAACAGCCGCTCGGCCACAGGGATCGATAGGAATACATCTTTGTCTGATTACAGAGATGTGCTATTGGGGACGGCAGTTTGTGTGTGTGTGTGTGTGTGTGTGTGTGTGTGTGTGTGTGTGTGTGTGTGTGTGTGTGTGTGTGTGTTACAGTAATAGCGGATCAATGGATCTGCGTGACATAGACACAAAGGTACAAAAAGCTTAGCCTCAGACAGGATGCGGTTTCTCACGTAAAGACCAAAGAGCCGCTGCCCTCCTCACTTCAAGACCAACGTTTAGCTCACAGAGTCCTATTTATAATCTGTGCTGGAACCTAACTGATGACATTTACTCACTAGTTCCATTTTATGCTACTTTATTCTTCAACTCCACTTCCTTTGCGTCACAATTATAGTTAATATTTACTTTCCAGATTAATACTTTACATGCAAAAATTTTGAACATGTTTTAAAATATGATTAATTGTCTAAGTTTAACCTGTCTAACCATGTTTAAAGCAGTTAAAATGAAATCAACCCTGATTGTCTGAGGCATAAAAATGCTGCCTACGTATTTAGGCGTCAGTAATAATGATCCAGTAGCACATTTTATGATATAACACTAACAGGTGCCATTCTGCTGGATTTTTTTAGCACTTTTAGTAAATTCTTTAAGTAAAGTAAATTCTGCTCGGATGGATGCCTTTTACCTGAAAAGGAGAAGTTTTTACATTTAGATCTTCTTGCCTTTACTAAAGGATCCAAGTACTTTGTCCACCTCTGTTTATAGGTGAAAATGAAGCGAAAACTACACAAGAAGACTGTGGGAGTACGAGGACGAGGTGATGATTGCTGTATTTAAAAAAAGACTATGATGTAACTAAATTCGAGGCACGGTTTTTAATTATAGTATAGCTCTCTCCGACAACATTAAATAGCATTTTAAGAGTACAAGGCCAGCGTTTGAAAGGGGATGTGCTGATTACAAGAATGCATGTGGGCATTCGTTTTTTTTGCCTTTGTTCGGTGAGCATGATACATTAAAAATACTGTAGAATTAGCCATGATCAACGGGACAAGAGAAAAGAAACAAATCTACACCTGTGCTCCAGGCAGAGCCCTCCGCTGTCACCGAATAACGGTTCCAGGTCTCCCTCGCCATGAACGCACACTCCCAACAAGCCGGCGGCAGACAGCCATCCTGCATGCCAAGTGCCTTTTAAGAGTCTGTCACCACCCCTAAGAAGGCATAACTGTCTCCTATGAGTTATTACACATCTGTCTGTGGATTCACATGCACCAGATGCTGCCGTTAATGGCACACCTAACCTCCCACCATGAGACCGTACACTGAAGCGCGGGTGAAATTTTCCACTGCCTTCTGCTTCCTCCGCCGTCTCCTCTGAGGCACCGCCGGCCAGTGCCAGGAGAAGCCTCCAGGGGATGATCCAGACAGGATATTAATGGGGCCCTCCAACAGTGAGAAGGCCTGACAGAGCCCTGCTTCATTGTCACCTTGCCTTGGAGGACGAGGAAAAACTTGCAGAGCTTATTAGCCAAAAGGAGCCGTTTCCCCCTCCAGCTAACTCCATCTCTGCCTCACCGCTTCATTAGACTGTCTTACATCAGAGGCCCACTCCTTTCTGTTTCCTCACCACCACTCCTACACACACACGCACACACAGTCACACACAGGGTGACATCTACCACCTAATCAAGTAGTGGATTATCTTGTCGTGATAAATTGGAGCTTGTAGCACTTGAAAGGTCCTCCTGGAGGAGCGCCTCCCCCCCGAGAGCTAGATGGAGCCTCCAGGGGGGCGAGGGGAGAACATTGCCTGGTAATGATTGGTGGTAAATCGGACAAATGTTTTAGGAAAGACCTCTTACAGTCAAGAGTCTTGACCAATTTAAAACCACATGTCCAATTTAGACAAGAGGAAGAAAAGGCCCAAACATCTATTGGCGCTTTATGAATGAAGTTACGATTCATATGGTTTAATGGTGCAAAATATCTAAGTAAAGTCAGGTGAACAACCTGCTTTGAAAAAAGAAAGTACTCAGTGTTAACGGATCAAGCCAAGATATTTGCAGACATTTGAAGACCCAGCTGAGCTCCCGCTGCAAAAATACAACCGAAAAGACACAGTTATTTGGTTTTACAAATCGGTTTGCATACATATGTTTCGTTTACCCCAACGTTCCCAGACTGGGAATGAAATGAGATGACGTGATATTTGTATGGTTGATCTGGTTTAACAGTGCAACTGAGAGCAGGAACTGCACCGTGATAGGAAGAGTTAACTGAGCAGTTGACAGGCTCCTAAAAGATAATTGTATCACATAAAGCTACGTGGCTTTAGATGTTCATATATGAACACAGACTACACATATGTATGCACATGGCGCCTTCTTTGAGATTCAGCTTATCCTCCATGCAAAGTTCTTGCCACGACTAACGCATCTTCCTCTTCCTCTTCCTTCTGCTGTAGGAGAACCCTTACATGTGCAATAATGAATGTGATGCCGGCACTGAGGAGCTTGCCCACCCTCCAGAGCTCATGTTTGACATCGAGGGCCGTAACCCCACAACCTTCTGGCAGTCCACCTCCTGGAAGAGGTACCCAAAGGCCCTCCTGGTCAACATCACGCTGTCTTGGAACAAGACCATCGAGCTGACCGACGACATCGTCCTCACCTTTGAGTCAGGCCGGCCTGAGCAGATGGTCTTGGAAAAGTCGCTGGATTATGGACGAACCTGGCAGCCCTACCAGTTCTATGCCACTGACTGCCTGGACGCCTTCACCATGGAGCCCAAGACGGTGCAGGACCTGACCCAACACACCCTGCTGGACATCATCTGCACCGAGGACTACTCGCGGGGTTATGTGTGGAAGTACGACAAAACCGTACGCTTTGAGATCAAGGACCGCTTTGCCCTTTTTGCTGGGCCCCGGCTCCACAACATGGCCTCGCTTTACGGCCAACTGGACACGACCAAGAACCTGAGAGACTTCTTTACCATCACAGACCTTAGAATCCGCCTGCTCCGACCTGCCACTGGAGCTACAATGGTAGACGAGAACAACCTGTCCAGATACTTCTACGCCATTTCTGACATCAAAGTGCAGGGCAGGTAAGACATGAAAGAACAAGGTGAAGGGGGCAACTGCCCCAGGGCCCCAGAAGGGGTGCATGACAGTTGGTCTCGGTAATTCAGCAAAGGCAAATCAGCTAAGGTGGGGGTCATTAGGGCCCCAACAAGAGATTTGTGGCCCATGGGTGCCCTCCCAGGTTAATCCAGTCATGGGTGGACTAATTCTCTGAAGGATTTAGGATTGATAATGTCGTGATGATTCTATCGGCTGACACCTCAGCGGTTTTTCCGGGGTTTTGCCGCAGTGATGGTACGGCTACCTAGGAGTGAAGAAAAATGCGTTTACTATTCTTTCCAGTTAGGCAGCGGATCCATAATGATTTGCAGAGTTCACCAGTTGTCAGCATGTCTTAATTAACCGAGCTGCTTACAGCTTGCTGAAGCCCTCTACTCTGGACACCTGATTCACTCAGCTGTCTATTAGCCTGTGGAAGACATTAGACGTAGCATTTCAGCTGTCAGGTCGCTGCGCGTTGTAATTAGTGGTTAATATTACTGAATCAACACTGGGTCATATAAAATGAAACAAGATGCCATTATACTGTCAGAGTGAAGGCTCACAAAAGCTTCTGTGCTCCAGAGTCACTGGGGCAAACACTCGAGTGGATCTGTTTTACACTGTGTGGTTTTTCAATTTAACAGATGTGAATATGTTTGTGAGGAGTGAAGGAATGAAGATTTAATCACTCTTGTTTTACTATTCACACTTGAGAGGCTTGCAGTGCAGAGGTGCAGAGTGGCGGAACGTGACAGCAATCCGCCCGAAATGAGCGGAGGTGTTGACGGCCGTCGCTTACGGCAGCGGTTGTGTCACAGATGGACCTGGGAAGACGACTACAAATAGAAACGTCGCTAGCGTCCTGCTCATTCACAGCAGACATCAACGGCTCTGACCAGCCTGGTACTTTGGAGAAATAAATCAGTTTCCTCAGCGGAATACGAGGGTTAGCATTAAAAAAAAACAGTGGGACTCGTTCTCATGCCACGCTGGCTAATGGACCATTTTAGTGCAATGACATTTTCTCCTGTGAAATCATTATTAACCCATTTAAACTCAAGCATTTCCATGCACTTTGAGTAAATGCATTTGACTCATTAGACTTCCCTAAACCACCAACTTTAAGCCCTTTCTGATTTCATGTTGGTTCAGTTAGTGAAATATAAGATGTCATACTCAGTCACAATCGTGACTGTGGGGGAAACAGTATAGTCAGAATCCATTCAAAGGCTATGAGATTATATTCACAACAAACCTCTGTGAAGGGACCAAGAAAAGACCGGCCAGCATCAACTTTTTGATCTTCCTTCCACCCTGTACCTTGGCACCTGAAGATCATGCAGATCCACGACCCCAGTGTTTGGTTGTATGTGAGGATACACATGGGCTGTGGGACTATTTCATAGGCTTTTTCCCTTGGTTCCCCCGTGTATACAGGCACCTCAGAATACTTCTCAACAACATTGGCTTCCATGGTTACAACATTCCTTCCAGCGTACCAGGGCCTTTTTCCCCTGCTTAAGGACCTCAGAGCCTACATGAGGCATATTTTCTTGAAATTCTCCGCATCTGTGAAAGGGACATCATGTGGGTGGCACTGTTTCAGGGCGCCAAGAATTCGTATACTTGTTTTTTCATCTCATCAAGGAGGCCAAGGGAGGTGACATACCAAAATTATACCTTGAAGAAAGGGTCACTGAGTTATCCACAACATGGATTGAGGCCTTTATCTCATGAAAGCAATTCCTTCTCTTTGCACTGTAGATGTTAGGGTCATATGACCAAAACATCTGCCACCCCAGCAAATAACTGTAGCCAGATGTGAGAACCCCACTGAAAGTCAGCAACTCATCCATGTTCAGATGAAGTATCCTTCCTTTGGTTTCCGTTTAATAGGTTTCTGGCATCACAACAGTGAGCTCCTTCAGGGACAGAGGGTGCATCAACAGGACCAAATCAACTGGACAGGGTTTGGTTTTAGTTCGGTCCTTACGTCCTCTGCTGCAGTTGGGCCATAGGTCACGGAATCTGGAACCTTGGATCCCGCAGCTAGTATTGGTCTTTTAAAAAATCATGTCAATAAATGGAATATGTTGGGGTGGGGTCTCATTTTTGAGGGTGTCCCCCTATTTCATCTGGGTGATGTTGAACTGTGTAGGAAAAAAACACAAGAATAAATGATAACTAGAGTAAACAGCATAAACCTTTGTTTTCAGTTGAAACATTGGGGTTATACTGTCAGTCAATTGTGACCATCAACATACTTACACCACTTGTGAACAAAATACAGAGCTTAATTCTGAAAATATATCAGCAGGATATCCTTTAAAGAATATATGTACCAATTACGAATGTTCCACCTGTTAAGATTTTTGGTGATGTCTGAGGAAGTCAAGCAGATCTGATCTTGTAATCAAGACAATCTGTTTTGTTTTGGGTTTTTTTCCATTTAAAAGTTAAATTTCTTTCCAAAGCCAACAACAAAATTTTTAGAGCTTGCAGAAATTAAAAAAAAAAAAATCACATGTTCACAGTTATGGCTGGTCATTCTCATGCTACACTGGCCAATAGACTGTTGTGCTGCTATAACATTTTTTGCTGAAATTTCTGAAATTATTTCCATTAATATTGACCAATGCCCTCAAGCTATTTAATGAATCTCTAATTTGTTGATTTCCCTAATAAGCCATTAAAACGCACATCACTGCACATCACTTGAGTTCACTGTAAATGGGCGGGTACCCTTGAGCGCAAGGAGCTATGATAATAAATGCCTCGCTCAGAAATTGAATTTTTGACTTTTCTCATGATTGAGAGGATCATTCAGCAAAAATAACTGGAGGGAATTTACTAACACAAAAGAGCTGGACGAGACATCCATTCAACACCGGCTGAAATGAAGGAGGCTGTCACAAGCGCAGATTATTTATTCTGTCTGACTAATCGTGACTGAGCTCATACATCCCTGCGGGGCTGTGGATCTGAGCAACGGCTCTGCGCCACCATCAGGCTGCGGCCGTTTGCCGCTCTGCTGCTTTTGGAGTGACGCTCATCTGAAGAATGTTCCCCACTGTTTACTGAAGGTAACACACAGTTCAGCCATGATGAGATAGGCTCTACACAAAGAGGCTTCACTCTCCTTCTCCCCCCTCCCGTGGCGAATCGCTGCTCAGCCCCTTTCTCCGTTCGTCGTATACGAGACATAAGCTCCTTAACCCCCAGAATACAGTTCCGTGGGACTTGCCGGGACCGATTTTGCAGGGGCGGTGAGGTTGAATCTGGCAGATTTCACTGCGCCGGACTCAGCCGCCATCGGCCTGGATCAGGAGCGAGGGTTGGTGTTGGGGGAAATACACTCAGAGAGAGCTTGCAGATTTGCTGTCCTTGCCACAACAGTGTGAGAGACAAAGAAAGAGATGTAAGCTCTTTGCCGAAGTAGGTCAACCTAAAAAGGACAGAGAGGGAAGGGAAGGAGCACAACTTTGCGGAGGGAGTAGTCTTTGCGTCTTTTACTTGTAGCTAAAGTCGTTACGGGGAGGCCAGAAGTGTCACGCATGACTGTCTGTCGTGGCTGATTACAAGGCAGGCCTGGGCCACGGGAACTGGGGGGTCGATGCAAAGGATTTCAAATCAAACCGAGCATGGAGCCGTGAGATGGATGTGAACAATGCGTGCTGCCCAGTGGCTTTAATGAATTTGACACCCTCACTGTTCCATTGTGTCAGTGCTGCTAAATGGGGGTGTGGAGAGAGAAAGCATAGAGAGTCGGGAGGATTTTTTAATTATCCACTGTAAGACTTGGCATAATTGCTCTGCCTCCCTTTTTGTTACATGCTTTACAGTAACTGCAGCCTGCAGTTTTACCAACTGTCTAAACCCCCTCCCCCTCCCGCCTATGATCAATACAGTGTAATTAAAGCTAGAGAAGATTCAGACTACCAAAGGATCTCTCTTAGGTTCAGGTTCTCCCTTTCAGCCTCTGTCCCCCACTCCCTGTCTCGCTCTATTTCCCCCGTCCACAGCAGAGTTGTCTCTGGGTCCTTGCCTTGAATTATAAAAGAAGACCCAGCCTCGTATCATTGCTGCACCACTACTTGATGGATAAACACCAACCGCATAGTTGCAAAAAAAAAACCAACCAAAAAATACCCTCCACAATACAAAGAATGCGCTAGGTGTGATTTTTAGCACTTCTTCTTTTTTTTCTTATCACAGTGCATTCATAATAATGTAAGACCCATATCGTGAACTAAATTCCCAGCTTGTTTCTCTCCTGTTTGGTTACAGCAAACAGAAGATAGGGGAAGAAGAGTTTGTTTCTGCCAATTTACACTTGCAGCAGTGGGAGTTATGATTCAATCTCCAAAGCATATATGTGCTGCAAAACATTATCAGGGCTGTGAATCCCCACGTTGTTGATGATCTCAGGATATTTCTCGGTGGCTCTACTTGCCTTTTTCCAGCCAGACACAGAAAAACAAGCACAGACTCACAATACTTCTTCTCACGATTTTCTTTTTATTTAATCACTGGCAACTGTCCACTACACATACATTTCCAAACTTCAGATAACTTGACAACACATGCCAGTGGCAGGAAATAGCCACATTGGACTCAGCTGTTATCAGTGGATACGTAGAGAACATCACAGGTGCGAGTCCTCCTCCACAGTTTTTCCACACTCTGCCAGAACAGTCCTTTAATGAGGATTCATTTCTTCCTTCTTTTTACCTCAGGCAGTTGCAGGGCGCTCGAGCTTGTCTCTGAAATATCACTACTGAACTAGGACAGAAGATGGCATGCGATCATTCCTACTGCCCAGATGATTATTTAGATCTATAATAGCAGTGGGTTTATGGTAAACTGATGTTTCTAATGTTTTGTCAACCTCTGAAGTTTGGAAAAAAAATATTATTTGGAGTTTGAGAATAAATATAATTTGCAATCACAACAATAAACTAAAAAGCCTAAACTGACCCTGGACTGGAGACAGGATCTGAGGCATTTATCGACAGCAGGATGCCATTTATTTAAAGGGGATTTTACACATCAAAGGCTGTTTGGGGAGTTGCAGGGAGCACGGCTCCATATGTGAAAACAGTTGTATGAAGCCTTTAGTGTTTTCAGAGCTGTGTGAAATCTGATCATCTGAACAGTGTCAGTCGGGCTGAGGATGGGTTCTGCTGCATGGATTTTGATCCTTTTTGTTGTCATAGGAATGAAAAGCTAAGTGGGTGAAGTACTGACCTTTGATAGGCAAATAATGCAGAGGTTTCTACATCTAGACGGAGGAAGACTGCTGACCTAATAAGTTACAGCAAGAAAAATGCATAACACAAAATATAGCTTCTGCAGAATGCCCAGATTAGACACTTGGGTCCTGCGGTTGGTGCGATCTGATTGTCATGTAGTTGGGCGCATTTGTGCTTTGGACACAGCTGTTACAACTACAGATCAGCGATTTGGTGAGTGATGGCTCTATCGGTTCTCCCCTGGGGGGGGCAAACAAGGAGTCAATCTGTTTTTTTTCCTCCCCCTCTCCCTCCGTAGTGCTTGACTTGCTCTTAGGCCTGCCTGTAGCCGACAGATAATCTATTTGTGCTAATTTCGTGTTTCTCCCTGACCATTTCTCTCTTGAACAAGTTCTTCCACTCCTCTACTCTCCTTAGTCTCTTGCCCTCTCTCTATGCCACCTTAAGCATCTATTCACTTCACGCTGTCGTCTGCATTACAGACTTCTTTTTTTTGCTCAGCAGTCTGCATTGGTTCATTTTCGTGGGATGGGCCAGGAGATCGGTCCAGGTAAATTGAAGCATCTGTTAACATCCACACCACAGGTTGGTTGATTTGCCATGATGCAGCCTTTTGTCAGCCTGGAAAAAATGACCTCAAGTGAGTTACTCAAAAAGTCAGTGTGGATGGTTTTTTAAGTGGTGGCCTCAAGTTTGCAGCTGGGATCAAGATTTTTTTTCAGCTCTAACTAGGTTCAGCGAGATGATGGTACAATAAGCGGGTTTTCTCCTGATAATGAGGACTTAGACCCATCATGTCCCACCTGGCTGCTAAAGGAAGAGGAACTATTGGGACATTTGAGCTCCTGTTCGCCGTCACTGAAGCGGCATCCTGCTTCCGACCTTCATCTATGTCAGCATGAGACCTCACCTGGGCAGAGCTTTATCTCCTTGCATCTGTGTTACTCGTTCCTGACAGAACTCAGTCAGCCTCAGACACAACCAAACACCCTCAGCTGCCTGTCTGTTCCTTCGTCCCTCTCTTCCTTCTTCCATCAGCACCCACCTTCTGCCGCTGCTGACTTCTGTCCAGGCCATTTCTCCACCTCTCATCCTTTGATCCTTATCCCTGGGTTCATCTCTCGCTCACCCCCCCGCTTGAGTCTGCCAGGTTGAGGAGCTCAAAAGAGATATTTATCAGTCAGGGAGGAACTTTTTGCTCAGCCTGATTATATGCCTTGGAAATGCCTGCTTGATCAGGTCTTTGAAAGGTATGCATGAGCTTGGACAATAGTATCTCAGCTTTTTGACAAGACTCCAGCTAGAGAGAAGCAGACAGGCTGCAAACAGAGAAAAATCCCTGCATGAAATAAATACTAAGTTGATGTATTCGTTCCATCTGTCCTGGCAGAGTTTTAAGCGGCCTCAAAACAGAGACACCTGCCGTCCCCCTCTTGTCCTCGTGCAACTCCAGCTTTAACTGTTCACTTTTTAATGCAGATAATCACAACAGTAATGTAGAATGTGGTTTCCATCGCACCGGGGATTTGCCGTTCACAGTCATTCATGTATCCGTCTAGAGCCAGCTGTAGTGGGTGAGTTTCTGTGTGAGGGAAGTATTCAGACACAGGCTGATCCCTTCTATCCAATTAATGGGATATTTCCAGCAGCGAAAACCTCCCTAAGCAAAACGCATGTGAACTGTGAAGGTTAAAAAAAAGGAGGAAAAGAAAGAAATGAGGCAGATTTGAAAATGCAGTAGTGTACGGGCAGATGCAGAACATTAAGTGTATCGCGTTGGCAGCAGCAGAGCGTAGTGCACCGTATCTAGAGGCCACAGCTGCCTGTGCAGAGTCATCTGCATATGGCTGCCGGCGGCGTTGGACCATCGTCGCCAAGCCTGTGTCCTTTATGGCAACAGACAAAAACGGGGCATATTCCCGGATGGCAGGACATAAATACCCCTTTTTCTGTCAATCAAACCTTGGTTCAGACGTTTAATCGGCTTTTATCAAGGAGAGTGGCTGCATCTGAAGCCATGCTAACGTTGTGGCTCTGTGGGAGGCGGTGTCGGTTAGACTGAAATATCTCAACAACTACTGGATGGATTGCCATGGAATTTGGTACAGATATCCATGGTGTCCAGGGGATGAATTTTACTGTCATAACTTTTCATCTAGCATCATCGTCAGGCCGGGAATCGGGTCACTGTATGACCGACTATCCATAAAACCAATGACATTCCCAGCAGCTGCAGCTGTACTTTGTGTTTTGTGTCAGTTAGCAAATGATAGCATGCTAACAGGCTAAACTGCGATGAACACAGTAGCGCAACACCTGCTGAACCTCAGCATCTCGGCATTGTCAGTGTAAGCATGTTAGCGCGCCAATGTTAGCATTGTGCAGCGTCTCTTGCGACACTGCAGCAGCAGCACAGTCGTGTTTCTGGACCATCGTCCGGTGCTGATATGAAGTCGATCACAGTCGTCCTTCGGTGGGTTTGGCCATTGAAAGGTTAAAAAGTACTGTATGTACAGCATCTGTATATTTGTATATCTGTATATATAATATACAGATATACAGATATAATATCCGTATATATAATGTAATCAGTGATACAGTAAGGGTTACAGTCATTTATATTACCTGACTGAGGAATATATGAAATTTATCACTTGATTCACAATATGTTCTGTTTCTTTTCAATAAGGCTTTTAATTGGTCAGATGCAGCTGTGTTGTTTTTAAGCTGTTACAAATGCAGTGGGATCCATGATCTCATGGAGACATTTGTCATGTCCGCCGCTGGAGCAGTCACTTTCCCTGAAATGTGCTTTAATTTTTTAAAATCAACATACCTGTCTCTGACACCATTTCTATACTACCTGGTGCACTTGGTGTCGTTAGACACGCAATGAAAATGGAGATTAGGACGGGAATCTTAATGAACCCAAAGCATAAAAAGAGACAAACTGGGCCTTTTACTACCTTCCCAGAGAAAGTACCAAGCCTCATTGAAATAAAACATTGTCTCCTTTTAAAATGATTTTTACCAAAATTGAAAAAAGACAGAGATTTTATTGCTCTTTTGAGTAAATACTGCAGTCTGTTAATTTAGTTAAAGGCTCAGATGATGTTCAGCCTCAGAAAGAAAGACACACATGCGTCTGCATATCACATAGGAAAAGTATCATATCAGCGTCATTCAGACACAGTCCGGAGTCGATGGAGCGGTGAAATAAAAAGCAAAACAAATATCCACGCTTCACAAAGTGAAGAGATCTTTACGAGATCTTAAGAGCCAAGCTGTGCAGTGTCGGGAGTGTTGCTGTACTTATGAGAAAAAAGATGTCACTCATTTTCAACACACACACGAACTTTAATCTCGGTGTTCAAGGGCTTCTGGCTTAGAGGCAGATTTGCGCCACTCTCTCTCATTTCATCCTTATGTCTTTAGAGGGTGAATATGGGTACGAGGGCTAAAAGTGGACCTTCAAGTCCCAGACTGTTTCTGTGTAAAATAAACTACCTTTTCCCAAGCACAGACACTCGCTGCCTTTTAAAAGCAGCTGTCTTTTCCCACACTGCCGACCACTCTCACATACAAATGGCAGGATGAAAGAAGGACGGATTTAGCTGCTTAGTCTCTGTTTGCTGAATTGCCCCTTTCCATAGACAATCCAGCTTAAACCTATTGTACTGTACTTTCATTGATATTTCTTTTTCTTTATATTCATAACAAAAACAGCAGAGAGTTTGCTTTTAGTTGCTTCCAGCATGAGTGAACTTGCTGCAGCTGAGGCAGTTCTGTCTAAAGAGCCGGGGAGTTTTTCTATAGAAACCTCTGTAGGTGTGTGCGAGGAAAGAAACAGCAATTTTTCCCAGGTTGGTTAGTTTTAAGATGCAAAACAAACTAAATTAGTAGCTATTTAAACCATCAGATTTGATGAGAGATTCTAAAAATACAGCTGTTGAGACAGCGTCATTTCTTCTGCTTCCTTTGGTGCTTTAGAGGGAAAACTGTTATTTATGTTCATTATTTACTGTTATTATTTATGGTTCTCACCATGTGGCAAAGTGTGAATCACCAAGACCTAACGCTTCATCTTCCTGTCTATAAAATCTCTTTTTTAATTCCTTTTTGTTTTTTCCGTCCTTTGGAGCTCATTGCCACACTTCTTTGCATATTATCACCACCGACTGTTGCTCCACAGAATCGCTCAAAAACCAACAGCAGGGACATTTGAGCAAGGACACACATTGAAAAAACTTTACTGCAAAACGCCACTAGTGGTCAAAAACTCCACAGGGCACCTTTAATTAAGGTGATTCAAAAAATAAAATTCTTTCACTCGACGTCGGCGGCGGTGCTTTGTCTTACCGAGAGCAGCCGAAGTCAATGTTTCCCAGTGAAGATAAACATAAAAATCAAATCCCGGGAACAGCGTCACTGGTACGGAACGGCTCGGGTTGATAACAGATAAAATCGAGTCACTGAGAGCTTTATGTACAAATAAAATCAAGTGATAAGCTGCCATGTCGCTGACATTGAACCCACAGAAGGTGCACAAGCCAATCCCTCAGTATTTATCACAGGCCAGAGGAATCAACCGGGCCCATAGATATGAGGAGCCAAGCTACAAGTGAGATGTAGATGTTATCGGCCGAGCGGAGGACCGAAGGCGTCGCCTCGACAAATCCCTTTCCTGCAGCATTCATTTCGCCTCAGAAGCGCAGAGGCTTTCTCTTCAACTTGATACAGCCTCACTTGTTTTCCAATCGAGTGCTGCATTGCTGCATAATGCAGTTCCTATATTTTGAGCATTGATTTCCCTCCCTGTGGGTTCACCATTATTAGCAGCCAGCACCGGCTACAAATTGGATTTATATCTGGCCGGGACGAGTTCACTGCCGAAGTACCACATGACAGGTGTTGTGCTTCGGAGCCTGATACAGGATTTGGTCATTGGCAATGATTAATGATTATCAAAATAATCATTAATAATTATCAAGATTTGGATGGATTGGCTTAATCAGGATTACTAATATGAAGCACCACTAATTTGGATGCAACCTCACATAAGGCACCATTCATTGTGCAGTGCAGGAGCAAGATCTGGCTATTAGCGATAATTACTGATTATCGACGATAATCATTGGTAATTATTAAACTGAACAGAATCCGATTAATTTAGACCATCAATAACGGGGCACCACCAGGAAAAACCCGAACCAATAACCAAATATTGGATTCAGTCTCAAAAAGGGGTGTTCGCTCGGAATTACCAATAATTGGGAAATATTGGTAATTCTAGAGTGAATAAGAAGGAGTAGACCAGCTTGTTATCACAGCACATGAACAGAAAACACAATCAACTTCTCAATTAAAAATAACAAAATTTATTATCATCAGTAATATCAACTAATTAACATCACTTTCAAATAACAAATCTTATTGTGCACTATTACTATTTACTACTAGCTACCGATCGTGAAGTATGTGCAAGTATAGAGGTAGGTATGTGTGAGTGCGCAGGAGTATATGTGTGGTTGGGTGTATGTGTGTGCATGTGTGTGTAGGAGTATATATGCGGTTGTGTGTGTGTGTGTGTGTGTGTGTGTGTGTGTGTGTGTGGGGGCACGCGAACGAGGGTCTATATGTGTGCGTGCCTGAAGGGAGGCGGACCAAGGTGGCGGACGTGTCTCATTACAGTCACGTCATGCGTGGGTTGACAGGAAGGAAGTCTGTGGAATGTAATGACGTTACACCGTTACACCGTTACCACTAGACTAGACACAGAAAACTAGGTGGGGCAGGTCGAGCTCTCCCGAGCGCGGGTCTTCGAATTGGAATGTGAGCGTTAGTAGAAGAAGAGGTAGACGAGATCGAAAAAAAGACGTTCTGATGACTGCGATCGAGGGACAGTATTTATCTGTATCACGCAGACTTTACTCGACTCAGATGATGAGCGTCGCAAGTACTGGTCTCGATCGTGATGCAGAGCAGTACAGAAGTTATCCGCTGCAGACAGATAACTTATAATTCATTCACGTGTGTTCACTAATGAATTAAATAACAGCACAACCAATATCCTCACAAAACATTCAACAGCTTATTACACTCTAGTTACTAATGCCTGCCCAGAGCTTTATGCCTCTTACTCTCTGACGAGTCCAGCGGTGTGGTGAGCTCGTCCTTTTGCAGGAGAGGAGTCGTTGGTTAGCGGCTCTCGGCGGCTAACTTATTTTCTCGACAAGATGGTTAGTCTCCAACAAGGTAACTTGATTCCGGCTCATGGCGGGGAATTTTTTCGTCGACTCAGAAGAAGCAGGGGGTGTGTTCCTTCGTCTTCTTCGTGAAACGGGTAGGACACGTTAGCTACCAGGTCTCACCTCCTCGGACATCCGGGCGCGAGGGCCGGTCCCTGGCTCTCGACCGAGTGAGCGATGTCGGTGCGACACACAGCGAAGAGCGGAGGGTGGCTGGAACAGCAAGGGAATCCTGCGGACTTGAGGTTAGTCAACTAATGCAGAAAGTTTAAACTACAAATAGAGTGTTCGCCACTTTGAGGAGTTCACTGATCTTAGCGAGGGTCCAAACCAGAAGCAATGAGTTTCAGGAGTTTCTGCGTTAATATAACTTTGGGTGACGTCACGATTTGGGGTTGATTGTGACGGATTTAACCCAATGGGAGTCGTGGATGTTTAGGGGATCCCGCTGTTCGGCGGGCGCCGCGCCCGTTGGGGGTCACCCATTTGGTCAGTTATCCAACTGGGACCTCGTGGTGGGGGGTTGCTCTGCTGAGGTCTTTTTCTCCCTTGTTTATTGACACATGGCCAGGTTTGGGTGTGCCTGTAGGCCTTCTTTGTCTACAGTCTGTTAGTGAGGCACAACACAGGACAACTTTCGCTCCACTGCCGCCTGCTGTCCAGGATTTGGTGGCACCGTACGCAGTATTTCCACTGCTCAAGCTGTATCTGTGTATGGTCTTTTGTGTGTTCGCATGCACTTTTGAAAACACCTCCACCTTCTGCCACCCCAGGCAGCATATTTGATTCCCCTCATGATCCATACGTTAACGACAAATGATTCCACTCGCTCAGTGTTTAACATGGAGTCGCTTTAGAACCGTGACAGTCCGGCCGGTTCCGCCGGGCCGGATCCGATCCGGTTCCTCATAAAGCCCTTTTATCTCCACGTTGGGGAAGCCCCTCTCCTCTGATGTGTGGAAAACGGGCCTCGGGCGCAGACGATGGCCACATCGGAGGTGTTTTTTCCCTCTTCCTCACTGTCGAGCGCATTCAACATTCATGCGGTGGCCCATTTCATTACGGAGAGGCCTTTTGTGGAGAGGCCCCCCCCTCCTTGGCTACAGCAGCCCTCATAATGGCCCCTCCTGTCAGGGTTTCATGACTAATCCCCTCATTGACCTCTCCCTCGCTTGCAGCCCCCACCACCTCGATGAAGCTTTGTTAACCATTAGAGGGCGGAGGAGATGTCGGCAGCACTTGTGTAGTCGGTGGTGTTCGAGTAAACCCAGCACACTCCTCCAAGGCTGCGTCAAAACAGTATCTAACATCCGACCTCAGTTCACTATGTGCTGTGTAAGGTTGGTTTTGTCAGGGGAAGTGTTGTGTTCTAAGAGGCACCATGGATTGCATCTATTAACCATAATATTAATTCAGATTTAACTGAGATATGACTTTATGTGGGATAAATACAGAGGTGACTGGGAGCCCGAGGGCCGCCGGTGCGGTTGCCAGGGGGCATGTACGGAGCTAATTTGACTAATTGGAAAATAGAATTTGAAAAAATGGAAATGGGAAAAAATACATCTGCATGTTTGTGTTTAGGAGCAAAATAAACACAAACATGATATGAGAATTGTACGGTTTTGATCATTAGCACATTTATCGTAACAATAGGAAGTATACAACATTAGAAGAGGCTGACTCAGAGTCGGCCGCTTTCTTTTCGCCCCCCTGCCTCTGTCTGCTGCCCCTATCCATCCGCCCATCACTGGTCCTCGGACCTGTCCTCCATGCGTCCGTCATATATGTTTTATACCATCTTTCCCCAGCCGTTTGCCCGATCGGCACGCCGGTCGCGTACTGCTTGTTGTTTCCCCCCATGCTTTGCCCCAGTCTTCTGTTCCTGTGCCCGTCTGCCTGTGAGCCTGCCATCATCTCTAACATTAAAACCGCTGAACCGTTCGCGGCCGCCTGCCCTGTGTTTGCGTCTGGGTCCTCGTTCCTGTGCTCAATACGGCGTCCGTGTCGGTCTGTATGTCTCGACACAGGCACAATTTTTTTTTAACTATATAGTTTAACAACATCCATAAGATAAAGGTTAGATAGTGTAGAAAGAAAGATTTATAATTTAAAAAAAACTAAATTAAACAATGCTGGGTTTTGCCAAACTGTCCGGTACTGACATTTGTGTCTGGTGACAGCGTTGCTTGTTTTCTGTTGTTTTGTGTATAACACTCCTTCTGTACCATAAAGTAATCCAGTGCATTACAACAACGCATAGAGGCCGATGAGATCATTGGTCTTATCTCTCTTACTGCTCTATGTGAGACCTGAGAACTGGCGCTAGTGATCCAGAAGGAAGACGAAGGTGGTGTTTCTAAAAGTCACTGATTATCGGAAAATACCCCCCCCCCCAAAAAAAAATGTCGGCCGTCCTCTTGAGTCCGACGTCCCACTGAGCAGCCATATTGGCTCGGCTGACGCACGAGGGGCCTCGTCGGTGGCAGAGACGCCATATGGCAGCGTTTCCCTCGCACAGGCCGAGGCAGATACAGCATTTCTAGCAGAGAATTGGATGTGAAGATCCTAGACCTCCCCGAACGAGATCCTTGATTCCAATCTGACGACGACAGGGAGTGATGAATAAAAACCGCCTGATAATGGGATCATTGAGTCATGAAAATCGATTGTGAGTGAGTTATCTTTTGCCTAGGTCAATGAATGCCGGCGCTCATTATGCTCGGGCGATCGGACGGCACATTCGCCTTTAAGCCAAACAGGGGCACACAGTGGAGCCGCAACTGACAAAGAGAAGAATAACAATCAAACCGAAAAACACCGTATTGAATTTTCCAGACCTTCGCCCTTTCGGAAGGATAATGTAACTTAGTGGAGCACGATGACTCAGCGGTGATGTGGCGTGCTGACTGAGATGATGGTGATTATGATGTTAGGTAATGGTGATTAGTGCGTCTGGGCAGAGTTCACTTTAACTTACGAAGCTGACCACGAATCTTCGTCAGGGCTGTGTACATTCGTGTCGCCGCCAGTTTCTTAGCCGGTAATTACCTAAACTTGTGCTGAGCTCATCCGAATGTGCCGACGATAGGTGGGACCCCAGTCCTCGAGTCCTCGGTTCGATCGGTCGGTCGATTCGCCGGCCGTTAAGGGATGTACCCGAATCCGCGCTATGTAGAAAGGCACGAGTCATGAGACAGCAACGTGCGTTTCTTCTCCTAGAAGCTGCTTGTTATTATTCAGTCGGAGAGAGTCGGCGCCATGTTTGACTTGACTGCTGCCGTCACCCACGGAGTTTCTTCAAATCGATTTGCATCGTCGTGAACGGCCACGAGATGAAAAGGCCCGCTCTGTTTGCTACGTTGAACTTTGATCTCACTGACTACTCATCTCATTTAATACACATTTTTGAGTAGTGATGGCTATGCTCTGTGGGCACCCCCACCGAGTCAGTCCGCAGCAGGCAGGGGGCCGAGGGCTGAGGGCTGAGGGCCAGCGATTCCCGCCCACCGCTCAGGGAACCTCTAGTGGAGCCAGTGAAGCAAAAGCCTTGAGTGGAAGAACCTCTAGTGGAGCCATTAGAATCGGCAAAGCAAAAAGTTATGTACTGCAACTAGTTTTCGTTTCCCTTGCAAAACAGAGTCTTGAGTTCTAAAGTTGTTTTTAACAACTTTTTTTTTTGTAATGTCATGTATGTTAGTGCATTAAATGGTTTGTATTTCCAGTGCAACACAGATACAGAGTCAGATAATGACATCTCTGTGCACCAGTTACAGGTATAAACACTAAGGATATGTCAATGATAATAATAACTATTGATTATTAATTGATAGTACAGTTCCATTTGAATTGACTCGCTGGTGGAGGATGGTTTTGTTCCAGCTACTCTGCCGCAGATAAGTTTCCACCTCTCCCGGCTGTGTCATTGTGTGACATTCACAGGTAGTAGTGGCTTGGGAGGGTGTTATGGCTTCTAGAGGTTGAATATCAGTTTCTTTAATACGACTGGAGGAAAAACAAATCCAACATTGCAGATCCGTCACATTATCCTGTAGCATTTCTTGAAAAATACAATCTGATGGATTAAATGTACATTCATCCCTGATATGTCTGATAACCATTGTTCAACTTCAAACTAAATCCACCATATTTTTCTACAGATCCAAATGTGTGGATCAGTGAACATTCAGAAAGTATTCAGACCCTGATTTCACATTCTTGTATGTTGCAGCCTTGTGCTAAATCATTTAAATACTCTTTGCCCTTATCAATATACAATCTACTTGTTCATGACAAAGCAGAAACAGAACTTTAGAAATTTTTGTAAATTTGTTAAAAAAGGAAAAACTGGAAAAAGTGAAGGGGTCTGAAAACTTTCCGAATGTACTGTAATTCCACTTAAATCCACAATATGTTCTGATCATATTATTTAACTCATGAACAATAGGACCCATACATTATCTCATTGGATTCAATGCAAATTATCAGTGACTGTATTATCTCTCATCCCAGTCCAACATCCTCCCTAAAATTGATATTCTGCATTGCAACAAAGTGCCTACAGAATATGGTTTCAGCAGGACTCTGTAAACGTGACCTGTTCATTTATTACCTGTCTCTGAATCAGATATAATTTTCTCTAATCTAAATCAAAGCTCTGGAAGAAACATTGCATGTACCCAAAGATTTCCTCATTAGACACGATCATATTTGTTCTTCAGATCAGTCCAAGAAATAAATTAGTTTCAGTTCGTTAAATTGTTAACAGTTTATACACCTCTGTGAATTTTTAAAAGCCATTCAAGGGTTGTTACTCTAAGAAGTGTTTCTTTGATCTGATATCAGCTCACTGAAGACCCTCTTCATCTTTCTGCTGCTAAATTTCTTACCCTAAAGTTGACAGAACTGAAGTTTTTATCTTTGAAAACATACAAGAACGGGAGCCTTTCTTCTACTTGAACCTGTTGCTTTTCAGTTGTGTCTTGACTATATGGCGAAGGTTAAATGCATGAATAGGAAGGTAACATCGGAGATTACATCCGACTTCCAACTCTGGGAAAGTTAAAACCTTTCTTTTAATTCTATTGTATCAAAGGCTTTCTGCCAGATAGGAAGTAGAAATAAAGAAAAACTGAAAGCTGACTCTGTCCAGAAATGAACAGACTGAAGCCACGGTCTCCCAGGTGAAAGTCCCGTTTGACCCATTCATCCATCACAACCTGCTCTGTGGTAGGACTCTGTCACTCCCTAAACTGCCCCCCCCCAAAGCCCTTCTGGCTGATTAAAATAAATTTCTATCTAAAAGAATGACATGACCGTAATGTTACATAACTACGAACACACAATATATGTACTGTGGCTTGTTTGTAGGGTGAAGGAAGAAGGAAGGTCAGAGGAAACATCTCACCGAGCCCTTTTCTGTGTTCTTTATGCCTCTAAGTGCCTCTGTGTGTGCACATATTCAACGTGGCTGCTCTGCATTCGCCAGCCAGCCTCCTTTATGTCTGCTGTGTTATCGCTGACCTGTGTGTGTGTGTGTGTGTGTGTGTGTGTGTGGGGGGGGTCCACTGGTTTTCATGCATTGCTTAAATATTGCAGTCAACACTCAGCAAAAAGGTCAGTGATTTGATTAAGAAGGCCTCCTGGAATTACAAAAAATTTTCATATGAACGTTTTAGATAACGGAAGACTAGTTCATGTGGCTGCTTTGCCCGGATTAGTGCCATGTGCGGCGGGGCTCTGGCCTGTGTTGTGGTTTCGAGGTGCTGAATGAGCAGCTTCCTCTGGATGCACTTCACATGCATTTTTTACTTTGCTGCAATTTTTTTTTGTCTCTGTCACTTACAGAGTTTTCACTGTAAAATAGCTGGTACTGGAGCATTGATGGTGCATTTTACCTCAGTATGTTTGACTCCAAGCCAGATATGCAGTTTTTAGTGGTGCAAATAAATATATTAAATAAATCTATAATAAATATGCTATAATATTAAAGTGCTGTCTCACCGCCTAGTGTGTAAAAATCTGCCACATTTTCACTGTTTTCTATAAATGCATTGTTTGTCCTCAGCTTGTGCTGTGGTTTTTGGAGGCGAACAGACATCTCCCTTTAAAGTGCACTTTAATGTGTCTGTTTATTTTGTGCAGTATCTTAAGTAGTTTTCACAGTCAAACATAGAAATATAATGTATATATTTATATGTGTTCCTTTTTCTCCCTGTATTCTGTATCTTCTCCATCATTTCTCCTGTGTGGTTCTCTCTCTCTCTCTCTTCCTGCGTTTCCCGGGTGTCAATGCCCCCCCCCCCCCCCCACATTATTTCCCAGTCTTCTAACACATTACCCCAGAACAAACAAAGCTTTTGTGTCATTTTGCAAAACTGACATCATTGGTCAGTTGAATGCCGTCCGGCTCATTAGAGCCTAGAGTTTTTACTTTATACTGACTTGAAATTAACTTCGAAGCCGCTCACTTATAAAACCCACACATAAACCCAGTTGTTCTCTATAAACCCCCCCCCCCCAAACACACACACACACCTGCACATTCTCCTCTAACCAGTTCTTTACATCTCATGCCCCCCCCCCGTCCGTCCTACCGTCCGTCCGTCCGTCCGTCTGTGTTCACATCGAGAGCAAACACCATAACCAATCTAATGATGCCTGCCTGGAGTTTAGGACGGAGAGGAGATGCTAAGAGCGCTGGGGGTTAACCCCTTGTCTGGCTGGGAAACTGCCAACATTTTCTGTAATTACAGCTGCTCTCTGGGTCCCACCCTGGTTTCAGATTCTGGGTCCTGGGAGGGGGGGGGCATGGGCCATGTCTGCTCCAGACATCAGGATTAAGTAACAAGTTTAAGCGTTGCCAAAGTGTAAAAGCTAACGGCATTAGCAAGAGGCACAAGACATTATTTTCCATATTTCTTTTGCTTTTGGGTAAATTCTGTAGTTTGTGTCCCTGAGGTTTTTTTTTTCCCAATAAAGATTTAAAACATGACACACAATAAAATATTTAAATGAGTTGGTGGTGGTGATGTCAGATTATGAATGATGGCTGTGGATAAGGCAGACGATTGATACTGCAGCAGTACAAACACACACACACACACACACACACACACAAACACAGGTCAAACACAGTCTAACCTGTGGCCGTCTGCGGACAAGCACCAACCCAAACTGATCAATGCTGCAGGATGTTTGGGGAGTTGCTGCTTTTAAGGCCTCCGATCCGTGATGTCACTTACGAAATGACAGGACCAGTTATCATCTCTTCTCCACCTGGCCCCACCTCGAAGCTCCACCCCCACCCAACCCCACCCCCAGTGATGGAGCCCCCCCCCCCTTGGCACTTACTGTCACCAGCAGTCTTTAGCCGAGAGTAGTATCTTTGAGGCCCCGCCTGTCAATTCTATTGAGCTGCCTGAGCATGTCTGACGCAGTAAAGACCTCTTGATTGACTCCTGCTTGGATAGCATGTCCAACTCCATCCATTAGTAATGCCAAGGGTTCGATTGATGCAGGCAGGCGGCACATTTACCTCAGCGCAGGGAACCGGAGACGAACTGAAGTCTCAGGCAGAAGACAAAATATACCGTAAATCTTGTCTTGGCAGTGCGACAAAGATAAAGATTCATAGGCGTCGCCTGTTAGTTTTGCAAGATCTTGTCATATTTTTGATTTATGATGAATATTTCTAGTGAAATATCCAACAGAAAAAGGAACCGTTCATCAGCTCACCTAAACATTCATTAAAATAATTTGAAGTGCTGCTATAGTTCTGCACCTGGGTCATTACTGCAGTGCTACTCTGAGGCTTAATTGGCTCCTTAAGCACATGACTTCCCGACATGTGCTCTCCTAATGGGAGCACAGGTAAGCAGTTCTGACTGCAGCTCCCCTACCCCAACGGATCCGTTCATGGATGTTGTCTCCTAACAAACTGTGATGAAAAGTGACATTTGCCAGCGCCGCCATTGCTGGTCTTGAATCGTATCCTGCAACCTCTTCCTCCCCTGTAGGAATTAATAAACGGCAGTGGGTGGGGGGGGGGCTGACCTGTGCACCTTTCATAAAGGGGCAGCAGGACAGTCCTTAGTGATTTTCTTGCTTTTATTTTGAGTTTTTCTGTGAGTGATGGAGCGATTCTCGTGTGATTGCTAAATATTCCACAGTCAGTCCGTGTAAAAGTAGTTGATTATGTTCTGAGGAAATGAAACTGTGAACTTATGTCTGACTTTTTGCATAGATTAAACTGTACATGTACGTATATACTGAGTCAGTCTCTCCCTGCACCGACTCGCTAAATGTATTTTCTTATGCCAACTAACTGAACCAAAAACTGACATTTAAGAGAAGAGTAATGCAAAAAATGTACCTCGGCTTTTCCCTTCCACCTAGAAGCAGGGATGGGGAAGAGGGATATAATTAGGTAGAGGTTGGGGGAGGTGAGGTTCATCCCAGGAGAGCTGGTGCTGAGATCTCACTTCTTCCTCTTCCCATAATGCACCGAAGACCAGGAGGAGAGAGGCAGAGGAGGCAATTAGCTGGCAGCACGTTAGCAGGCAGGCTGATCCGTTTTAAACCAATACAGACGGCAGCTGCTAGCAAGTCAGTGGGGAAGAGCCAGTTCTATATGGCACATCTGTGTGTGTTTGGGGAGATCAGGTGAGACAAATATATTGTATATTAAATTTAATTCTGTGTGTGTCTGCTGCAATTATCCATTTCACAGACAACAAATCACCTGCAAGTTCACTCAAACACACCCACATACTCACACACACACACTCACGCACACACATACACACACTCTAACACTTATACCCAAACACCTCAAGGCCCTTTTCCCAGCCTCTCCTGTGTTTCTATTTCATTTTCATCACATATAATTAAGCCAGAGTGTTGTCTGAACCGCCCCTCCGCCCGCCCCATGCAACCCCTGGTGTGTTTTCACTCATTTACAGCAGACGCCAAATTAGACACGAGCTAAGAGAAGCATTTATCTAACCGAGTGTTTGACACAGTTGGCACGTGTATGAAAACACCTGGGCGTTGTATTGAAATTTAATTGCTTCACTTAGTTAACCCACTTAAGGAGCATGTTCGGTTTAGTCCGCTCAATTTGTTGGGATCAGCAGCTCTGTGTGTGGGGGACATTGTAGGCCTGGATTGCAGATAATTACTATTAATTAGCGGCTGATACATTCTGGCTTTGGAGCCACACTGAGCAAAATGGAGCCATGCTGGGGAGAGAACTTGGCTGAATGGATTTCTGTTGATCGTGGCTGAAGCAATAGAACAAAAAAGGGAGTTTCGGTGAAAACCGAGGGTTTATGTTGCCTTGCCTCTGTCTGCTGTTGCTGGATTCGTCAGTGGGAAAGCACAATATGTCCGATATCTGCACCCACAGTGTCAATCAGAATTCCATTACTGCAGAGGTCAGAGACACAGTGCTCCGGGTAAGACAAGTCTCAATGGTCGTCCCTGCTCGCTTTTCCACCAGGACAAAGAAAAACAGCTCGTTTTATCTTCTGCTTCCCAGAATCTCAAGGAGAACCTCAATCCCTTGTCAGATATAAGAACATTTGTGATCCTTTCTCTTAGATAAAACAGAATCAAAATTTCAGTCAAGGTTTTTTTTTTTTGTTTTGGTTTTTTTTTGCCAGTATAGCAATTATGCTCATGGCCTCATGGGTAATTTTATGAATACATATCAGGAGCTTTAGCTCACGGGCAGCTGCTGCAACACTCAATATTACCTCAAGCAATATCACTCTGAGAGCACCCCGCAAAAACAAAGGTGTCTTGGCCCCATGAATATTTACGAATGTGCAAATCTGCAGCAAATGACAAACTAATAGATGGATGGAGAAGAGAGATACAAAGAGTTTGATACAAAGACCGATAGGAATTCAGGGGGGGCGACCCACTGGGCAGGCCAATTAAGAAATGAAGACACAACATGGTGCCCGTGGGGAACCCTGGAGGGAGTTTACTATTACAATGATTTTAAATACATGTTTACTTGGTTCGTCTCTGAAGCCGTTGGTGCTGTTGCAGCGGTGATGGAGCCCCCCCCCGGTATCCACATTCAGCTCACACTGATGATTGGCAGCACAACAGCGCCAGTGGGCATGGGACCCCGCAGCTCCCCATCATTATGCTGACAGCCCTATCATTTTCGGACACTGATTAAAATGTCTGGAGCATTAAAAGGAGATGAAGGTTAAACCCAAAAGGGGCCCCGCGTGAAGTCGTTACACACCACATCCCCTCCTCGCTTTCACACACACACATATACACACTACCAAGCCAGACTTTATAACAGAGAAGGTAGAAAAAGCTCAGGGAACAGGGCTGTGTGGGACTTATCCAACGTGATCTCGTCTTGATTTTAGCCATTTATGGACACTGACTCAACCAGAACCACTGCTTCCTCCATCAGTCCCACCATGTCTCTGTGTCAGCTGGATGTTACTACGGTAGATGCTGAGGATTCAATCCGGTGTTTCTAAAGAATGTCACAGTCCAATGCAGAGTGGACTGTCCAAAGGTTCCAAAGCTATGGCTGTGAAATGGAAAAAAAACAAGCACCAAGTCTCGGTTTATATTTCTTTAAAAACACTAAGGCAGTCTACACTCAGCGAGCACTTTATTAGGAACACCTCACTAACACTGGCTGGTTCCTCCCTTTGGCCTCAGACAGACTCAGGTCTTCGGGGCCTGGATCCACCAGATGTTGGAAACTTTCCTCTGAGGTTCTGGTTCCATGTTAAAGTGATTCATCACATTAGTTCTGCACATTCATGCTGCCAGTCTCCTGTTCTACCACATCACAGAGGTGGTTCTACTGGATCCAGATCTGAAGACTGGGGGTGGGGGGGGCACTGAAGTTCACTGAACTCATTGTCATGTTCAGGAGACCAGTTTGAGACTTTTACTCTGTAACATGGATCATTATCCTGCAGGAAGTCGCTGTTAGAAGACGGTGAACCACCACCTGATCTGTTGATACCAGATTCATGCTGTTGACTCCAGGCTCTGACCTGACCATCAGCTGCCTCAGCAGGATCCAGATCCATCAGACCAGGATATGGTTTTCCAGTCTTCAGTGGTCCAGTTCTGGTGAACCTGTGTCCACTGCAGCCTCAGATCTCTGTTCCTGTCTGACAGGACCAGAACCAGACCTGCTCTCCTGCTGTTGTAGCCCATCCACCTCCAGGTCCAACACATTCCTTCCGAGAAGCTTCTCTGTTCACCACAGTAGTAAAGAGTTGTTATCTCAGTTACTGTAGCATTTCTGTCAGCTCCAACCAGTCTGGTCGTTCTCCTCTGACCTCTGACCTCTCTGATCAACTGACGCTCACTGGATTTTTTGTTTTCGGCTCTGTTCTGAATATAAACTCTAGAGACTGTTGGAGATCAGCATGTTCAGAAAAACTCAAACCAGCCAGTCTGATACCAACAGTCCTGCCACGGTTAAAGTCACCGTCACTGTGGGTTTTTTTTTTGTCTCCATTTGGATGTTTGATGTGAACATTAACTGAAGCTCTGACCTGGATCTGCAGGATGTTATGCATTACACTGCTGCCACGTGATTGGCTGATGAGATAACCGCAGGAATAAGCAGGTGTACAGGTTCTTCCTAATAAATCGCTCTGTGAGTGTATTTCTTTCAACATGTGCACCTCAGTATCATAATTAGGCAACAGAAACCTGTCGGAGTAAAATATACTTTATTTACCTTCTTTGGGAGTAACCAGACAAACGTCACTCGCTATAGTGTCACCAGACAAAATGTCTCCATTCTTTTAGTCGACTTGCACTAAAAGTAACATTATTATTAGAGGCTGTGATTATGTGTGAGGACTTTATGCTGTTGGCAGTGATACATGCAGTGTTGTGTACCAGTATTACAACTTCATACCACATATACTTGTATCATGCTGGCTCCAAAGCCCTGTTGCTCAGCGCTGGGTTTTCACACGGGTCTAATCTACCCTGAATCCTTTGGAAGGATTCAGTCGAGCCTCTGTTGCCTCAGTAGGCAGATACACTACAGTGTTGCGTGTCAGTCTAATTACTGTTCACAACCTGTAGTCACAACCTGAAAATGAGATGTACAGCCAAAGTTATGAGATGCTAATTAATAATGTCTCTGACATGCTGAAGTCACAGGTGTAGTCTACTTACTTATGGCACTGGCTCCAAATACTGAACATTCCTCATTGGAACTACTACACTGATAAGTGTAAAGAAGTGTAGGATGTTTAGACTGCACCTAAATGGTGCTTCTGCACATTCACCCATCTCACACACACAGTGGGTGAATATGTGACTCCAACTCTCACATGTACTGCATTTAAAAGTGTAGAAACAGGAAAAAGGAGACACTGTACAGAGACACAACAGGTAAATATTTACCAGTGGGAGTATTTCTCTTCCTCTGGTAGAACGTGACCGCCCAGTGTTTCCAGCTTTTTGCACTGTGAAATGATGTCACACAAAAATTAAAAAGCTAAACTTAACTGACACTAATCGCCAGCAATGATCACCACCTCTGCTACATAGTTACTGAGCGACGTGTTCTACAAGATTCCAGATTTAAACCAGGGAAATCTATGATCCGTACTAGATAAGAATAAGAATCCTCATAAGAAGCCTACATGCTTTACACATTGATTGTGGAGCGACGGGAGACAGAAGTGCGAATAAAAGATGTGACACCATCTGAATCCAGGTACTTTATCAACCAGGAGCTGGATCTAATACGAAGCAGCTTTCGGACTCTGTCTAACATGCAGAGCTTTTGAATTTGGGGCAAACAGCAGATCGGTTGAGAGTCAAGGTCAAGAAGCAGGGAGTGGTTTAAGATTGTGCTTTTCCTCCAAATGATTATATTAATTCGAGCATCAGGCTAAGCTGTGGCGAAGCAGAACGGGCAGGTTGAAAGAGGCCAGCTGTCACCGGAGCTCCTCGCCGAGAGGTTAGCAAACACAACTGCGGGGATATCTGTGTCATCTCCCTCACTGGCGCTCAGTCTCCATCCCTCTGCCTTAGGAAGCAATGCGAGCTGCCTTGCACCAGGATCCCAGTTCAAAAAATGAAAAGCAGCCTAATGAAAGGACACGTTCACACAGGCTCGAATAGGCCCAACCCATCTGCCGCTTGGTGTTTTTCTTAAAATAAACCGACAGAGCTGCGGCACCATTAGTCTACAATGAGTCACGTCTGTCGAAGTCAGATTTCCGGCCTGTATTTGAAGTTGAAGCCAGTGTTGGCATCGGTGCTTGGCCCTGACTCACGGCGCGCGTTGGAATCAATGAGATTATCTTTGAGAATCAAGCATCCTTGTGTTGTTGTTTGGGGAGCACGTCGTATCACATTTCACCGTGGGATGTGAAGCGCTGAGCCATTCCGGCTCCGTTATTGTAGTGGGACACCGGTAGAACAGGAAATAGGCAGTGGTCGCAAAGTTCTTCAAAGAAAGATTTAGGTATTTCTGAAAGTGCCTTATGCTGCGTGAGGATCATCAGTTAATTCTACAGATAGATATCCCCTCAATGCTCCTCTAGCCACAGCGGAAAATGAACTTGCTGAGTTTATTGTTAAATGTAGGTTCTGGGGAACAGGATGTGAGTGAGGATTTACTGCACCTTGAGGGAGCCCCTCTTTGCAGATAGAAAATATGCTTCTGAGCTCTTATATCATATTAATTTGTCTTAGAGAGCGTGGCCATGCTGTGGCTCTGTGCCGCCCTCTGGCTAATTCTGAGCAGTTCCTCACCTCGCACAGCTACATGCCTCCGTGCTCCCATTCTCCTGGTGCTTGGTCCTGAATTTAACTGGCTTGTTTTCCGCAGCCTCCCCTCACTCTTCTTTGTACCCCCCCGTGATCTTCCCTCATCCATCGGCTGTGACCTTACCACAATTATGCATCCTCCAGTGGGATAATTAAAACTGAGCCACCTTCCCGATTGGAGAGGGGAGAAAGAGAAGGGAAGAAATAATGATGCCAAAATTTGCTCTTGCAATCACCTGCCTCCCTTTGAGCTGGCTCCTCCTGAGAGCAGTGAAGAGACAGACAGGGAGTGGGGGGGGGGGGGGTAGCATTCAAACAGACGTCCCCGGCCGGAGTCAAAGCGCTGACGGCGAAGTTCTGTCACATGCTCTGTGACCATTCGGCCACTAGAGCGCGCCGTCATTAACCATGCTGACTGCGTTCCAATGCCACTGCAAAGGACACGCTGCCCTTCAGCTGAACAACTCAACACAATGAAATCCCTGTTTCTCATTCAGTGATGGCAAATTCACTCATGCTGACTTGGTTGTCCCCCTTGACAGGTGCAAGTGCAACCTTCATGCCAACAGCTGTGTGTATGACAAAGAGAAGCTGAGCTGCGAGTGTGAACACAACACCACCGGGCCCGACTGCGGCCGCTGTAAGAGGAATTACCAGGGGCGGGCGTGGAGTGCCGGTTCCTACCTGCCCATCCCCAAGGGCACGGCTAATATCTGTGAGTACACGCACGCACACGCACGCGCGCACACACAGTCACACTAGCGCACACGTACAGATACATGCACTCAGACTAATTAACAGGATGGGTCATGTAGAAGAGCAAGCAACGCTATAGATCTTATAGACAAAAATACTCGGGGTCTAGACAAAATCACAGACATGAAATTTTTGACTCAAAATAACAGAGGCACCTGCACAGACATGCGATATAAGATGAATCCCAATTAGCAGTATCTGCTGTGACACACTGCTCCAACAATCATCACATTAACAGTGAGATATTGAGTTGTGAGGTTTCAAAGCAATGTGAAGCAATTAGCAACGTTTCAAAGACAAAAAAGGCACAGAGGCAAAGGCAGGAGTCCAGCATTTTTATTTTTGATATGTCACCTCCTGTGGAAACAAATGTATCCGGATCCAAGACCAGAATGTAATTTAGATGAAGTGTAATGACTTAGTCCGATAAAACAAGGTTATTTTGACATGAAAATCTTCTTAAAACAATTTGCAGAATCACATTATTTTATGCTAAAATATCTAAAGAGAATAGTGTTTGAAGGTCATAAGCATTGATAGTGAAAACCAGACACCTAACAGCACAGTCACTATCACTGAAAGAGTCATCAGACTGAAAAGACTGTTCACTCTCTCCTGTCAGTGAGACCAGACTGGGTTTTATAACTATATTCAACAGGGGAAGTGACTTGTAGACCTCATGAAATAAACCACTACAGATGTGTCAACAGCAGTAACTGAGAACAATATTATAGTATGTAAACAAAGCAATAATTATCTATGTCTCTATGGGATTTTTAGTCTGTTTTTGCCCTTTTTGTAATCCTTCGTCCCAGTGTCCTGTTTACAAAACCATGAAGGTTTGAGGTGGAGCAAATTTAAACTTAGAGGGAGAAAACCTGCATTGAGAAGCTGGACTGACAGTTTGGTGCAGATGTTTTGCTCTTTTGTCCCAATGCAGTTTAAAGTGCTCCAGCTATGGGAGGAGAAGTGAAGGAGGTTAGTCATGAATACAACATTAAAGCAGAGAGATAAATATTGAAAGGATTGTTGATTGAGAGGTGTGAGATTTAGGGCCCTGCTTTAACGATGCAAGCACAACAACAACAAGCATGACAGTAGGTTTGGATTTGTAGAATTAAGGTTTTGGATTCACCCGTCGCCCATGTTCTCTGCCCTCAGCAAAGAAATACAACACAGGTATTCAAACGGAATTTTAAGGAGAGACAATTACCTGTCAGGTTCAGCCTCCATGAACATAGGGCCCATAGCCTTTTAACATGTAGTGCCTGAACTGCAAGGACCCAAAAGTAAGTGGACATTTCTGAATGGCTGGCTCAGTGTCGTTTACACATTAGTGGAAGCAAGAAAGAGGGCACACATGGCTTGGTGTTGGCCGAAAGTTGCCCTTTAGATTGAGCCAGAGTTGTCTGTCAAAATGAAGAGTGAAGAGGCGACCATGCGAGTGAAGAAGATAACAATGTGGCTTCAAAAAAAAAGAAAAAGCAAAAATCTATCCAAGGGATATCAAAGCTAAAATCAACAGTTGGATACACGAAAGTAGGAGAAACAGGAAAACTAGAAAATGTCAACAAGCTGGTAGACTGAGAAGAGCCAGTCTTGTGGATGAGCATAAAATCATTTTCACAGTGAAAATAAACCCCTTTGTGGCTGCACATGGAGTCCGGAACGCTCTCCAGGACGTGGGTGGACATGTTTCCTCGTCAGTGATCAAGAGATGACTTCATGACCAGAACATCAGAGGGTTCACCACAAGACTCAAGCCCCTGGAACAGTGGAAAACACAGTGGAGTTCTGGTACAAAGCTGTATGGACTGATGAAACAAAAATCCACCTCTGTTGATAGGATGGAAAACAGAAATCGTATGATTAAAAAAAGGGAACAGCTGCATCATTGGCCTCACTGATAATTTCACAGCCGACGGAGGCCACAGGACGAGCGCTGAGGTTTACAGCAGCATTCTTTGTCTAGTGTCTCGTGATGACGCATCTTCTGGGGAATTTTTCTATGTCATCTTTGAGGGCTCAGGCTGTGATGGGGGCCTCTTACAATGTGGGTCAGTGTTTGACATGGGGCCTCGTGCAAGAGCCACTATTATTAACGACTTAATTTTCTGCCGCGACCCTCCCTGAGTGGTCGGGCTCCATACCACCCTCACCACCAAGATCGGATGAAATCCTTTATCCACTTTAAACGTACAGTTAAAAACAGCAAGATCTAAAACATGAATCATAAAATGTGGCTTAAAACTGGATAAAAAGTCAATTTGATGCTTCAGGCAGACACAACACTGACACAAGGGAGAAGGACATATTAAGCAGTTGACAGGTGAGCAAATGAAACAGACCGAATGAAACAGACAGTTTTGAATTGCTGGAAACATCTGGGATAATGTAAGTGCACAGCTCAACGTAATACACAACACAGGTTGGTTGTTTTTAATCAGGAAAAGTTACATATTCTAGCTTTAAGTGGCACAAAGAAATGATTAATCTTCATGTTCATATGTTCTGATGGTTCTGACTCCGCTAACGCAACAACCGTGCTAGATAGGTTCTGTTCTCCCTGCTACTTTCAGGCAGTAGACTTGATCGGTATCGGACTTGAAGTTGTGAAGTCTAATGTTCTTATTTTTTCCAAACAGCAGTCTTAATTGGCAATGTAGGGGAAATTTTTATGCTAATGATCACATCTCACGAATAGACACCTCCTCGTGAACAGTGGCTTTCATCTTGTTAAAACGAGGCTTTTACAACAAACTTCGTGCCCCTGAGAGAGTTTCCTGAATCTGGTCTGCAACAAACAAATGTCAGGTAAACACGTAGAGAGACTCAGGACAACAGACGGAAAATGTTCCTGCTGGATGCCAGTGTTGGTGATCCTGGGTTATACAGATAACCTGCCTTGACTAGAGGGGAGAATTTGGAATTTGAATATGTTATAATCTCAGTTTTCTCCTTTTTCAAAGGTTTGTCTCTACAACACTTTCACTGTTCACTACTTCTTTGGATCCCTGACAGAGAAAGCAGCAGCTGCTCCTCCGGGGAAACGAGCCACAGAAGCGTCCCTGCCTACGGTAGTTTAGCGGCACTGAAGTGAGGAGCCAAGCGAGGGCCAAGGTCTAATGACTCACTTGTAATACTGGTTGACGGCAACTGGGGGGCAGATGAGCTGTCAGCGAGCGAACGGAGGAAGCAGTTGGGAAGATATACCGCGAACACATCCGAACACTCAACATCGTCCTGGGCTTGTTGTCCGCTCCGACGTGAGCGCATCAACAAAGCGTCCGTGGCGACCAGTGTTCCCGCCGTGCATCAGCCGCAAGAGCAGAGCGATGAGCAGCCGGGCCATAAGTCTGAGCATGCAGGCAAAAATTTAAAAGCCCCGGTTTCATCCTGTCTCCTTATTGCATCGACTGTGATTTCAGCTTTTCTCAACGTTTCTCGAGGACTCTCAGCCACCGGCTGATGACTTATTCTCCCAGGGGATCGGCGTTATGAGAGTTAGGGAGGGTTAGTGAAATGGCCTTCCCCAGGGCCCAGATTGACAGCACATTATTAAAAAAGGTGACGCATTACACACACAGGTGCTCATCCTAAACCTGCTCACATACTCCTTGAAGCATTCAACTCAAGAACAAACACAGACACACACAGACACATACACTCCCTGCAAGTGATGAAAAACAGTCTTAGTATAAAGTGCATTATTATACTTTGTCTTGGAGGGGAAAAATCCATAATGTAATAATGCTGTGAAAAATCTATAGGAATGCAAGGCTATCCCTCCTGAATAAAAAAAAATGCACACAGCTGACAGAAAAATGCAGCTCGTGCTGTTTTTAAATTTTCAAGCTCATTCACCACCAATTCCAAAAGCCTCCTTCATTCTCAGTGTTTTCCCCCGGACCCACCGAGCATATGGCAGCTCTGCGGAGACAAATTTGTCAAAGATGAAAATTTAATTAAGATTTAATTTCTTTTTACTATGCCCATCAAGTCGTCCGGTGCGATAAGGAGATCGATGAATCATCGTGTGGAGGGGGTGTGGAGTAAGGTAGGACGACACGTTGCGTTACAGCGGCGCTGTTCCGGGAACAGAGACGGAGCCGGAGCAGGAAGGGGATTTAAAATGTGATGAAGAAAGGAAAGAATGGCAGGGACGGGGGGGGCATCACTCTCTGTCACAGCTAAGTCGGCCTTCTGGGGTGGCTCTGTCTTCCCCACTTCCCCCTCCCCATCTCTGCCCCCCCCTGCTCAGTCTCGCCTCCTCCCTGTGTGGAGACAGAAGGAGAGGGATCAGTTTGAGAATTAACCATGGCAGTTAATTTCACTGTAGGGCTGAGGGACACTGGCGGAGAATCAGGCCAGCGCTGGATGGGGCACAGCCCGCCGGCCTGGGACGAGTCAATTCCAAATAGTGAAAATGAATCCTGAATGTTATATTAAAGGCAAAATCCCCAAATACGCCTCAAATGGACGAGCGGATCTGGACAGTGTGTCTGCATACAGAGTGGAGAGGCGTGTGTGGAACCAGGACACTGGCCTGACGAGGCTTAACTCTGTTCAGGTTCAGGTAGCGGCACGCTCCTCCTCACCTTAAACCTCACCTTCAGTCGTGGCCTTTACAGAGCCGCCGGTGGAAGCTGCCAGACGGCGACAGGCAGCGCAATCCACTAAATTTAATATTTCAGCAACGGCAATTTAATTTTAAAAAAAAGAAAGACAATGGCTGTAAATGATAAGTCTTCAGATCGTCTTTTCTCAGATCAACAATTATGTTTCTGATATATCTTATTCATCTGTTCCTTAGAGCTCCGTGATGAACATGGGCGCTGTTTTTTTTTTTTTCAAATTCATGCACCACTCTGCTGCCAGAAATACTCTCTGGAGCTCTGAATACATGGCTGAAAATAGTCCATAACAAATGCACTGTTTACTCCTGTTAGGGAAATGTTTGCTAAAAACTGCAGCGTCCATCTGTTTTAGGATGAGTGTTGTGGCCCAGTAGGAGCCGAGAGCCCACCCACTGCTCAAAAGTACATTTCAGTTTATACATAAATATCACTTTGGACGTTTGAAGTCAGATATGAACTTTCAGGAGTTTTTCGTATTATTATTAATCAGTGAACTAAGGCAGAATATTATTTTGAATATGAAAAAACAGGCTCAACCCTGTTGTGATAAACAGAAATGACGATGTTTGGGTTCGGCGGCCGTCGATTATCAGTCACCGCATGTGGAGCCGAGCTGAGCAACTGTTCTGTCTATCTCAGTCAAACTCGTTAGAGGAGAGGAGGTGTCGATTCACTGGAATGTGGCTTAACTCCTCCTCAGCCTATAACAACACCACTAACCCTCGACACTGAAATCTATAGAGAAATGACATATTCATGCTTTAAAAGATGCAAGTGTCGGGGCACGTCTGACTCGATAGCAGGCAAACTGTAGCGTAATGTAGTATAATGTTGTAATGTAGTTTGTGTTCTCTTTTAAACAGACTAATGAAAACTTGAATCAGCCATATGCATGGAGAATGATACATTATTCATTTCAAATCCCTCTGCAGTTTTCTGACTCTATCATCATTCCTGCGCGTGAAATCTTCCCGGATGACGTTTTTTTAAAGGAACGGGAAAGAATGAAGCCATGTCAGGTTGTGAAGGTCGTGACCTGTGTGAACATGGTGACATAAGCAGTGAAGTTATGCAGCAGCAGCAAAAGACCTGTTTTTTTTGTGTTTTGTTCATAGAATGTGATCCGATTCTCATCTAAGTCACAGATACAGTAAAACAGGAGGCCGCTGAGGTTATAACACACAGACAATTATAATCTTTTGCGTCTTTATTGTATAGACCCATTAAACCTTCACAGTGCAGGAGGAAAGAGTCGGTGAACCCTGGGATTTGATAACCGGTCCAAACCAGACCTGCACAGCGTTCCTCCGCTCCAAGCTGATTCTACAGCATCTCTGTTGGGTTCGGGTCTGGATTCCGACTGGACAACTCCTGAAGGTGGATTCTATCATGTCAGCAACTCTTGATCCTGAGTCCTCTGAGATCTTTTTTTGTGAACAACATTGAAGAGCAGGAGGATCTTTGGTGGTGCGATGATGCGACCGACACTGCTGTTTGACTGACTGACTAAATAATTAAACGACTGACTACATCGTTTAATCCAAAGATGTCTAAATAGTCTAGCAAACTGTGTAGTAGTGTGACGGGGTCCTTCTTTTGTTTCCATAGAACTTTCCTCTGTAAAAAAACTGTCCTCGTTTTTTCAGTTGGTTTCCTGATAAGATGAATAGATTTCCTTGTCACAGCAGGATTAGGACATGTTTGTTCAGATTTAGCTGGAGCTAGGCTCAGAGTTTATGGATCTGCTTTGATCAAAGCAGCAACGGGCCTGGACACACAGTGGATTTCACTATAACGATTCGTCCCCTGCTTGGAAAGGAGATCCACTCTCCTTCAGGTCTCCTCCGTCCCGTCCTCCCGCATCCCGGACGAAAAGCGGCGCTGTCACGTCGGGAGGGGACCGTCTCAGCGACAGCAAATCTTATCCTGTGTGACTGTCATATGGCATTTTTCTGCTACAGCCCCCCTCGAACCAGGGAACATTAATGCAGCTGGCTGTTGCTTCGGCCCGATTATCTGCCCTCCGGTCCCAATCTGCCAGGTGCTGATCATGGACTCGTGACCCAAAGCACACATTACGCATCACACTAGTCCGCGGAGACGCATGCAGACAAAGTCAAATGTTTCTGATTAATCCTCCCGCCAGCAGAGGAATAATATAATATAATATATATATATATATATATATATATATATATTATAGTATATATATATATATATATATATATATTATAGTATATATATATCTATATATAGATATATATATATCTATATATATATATATATGTTTCAAATGTAAGACCGAATGCCAAAGGAAGTGATTGCACCAGTGTACAGTAAATCTCACTCTTTTGTGAATGAACAAAAAAGACCACTACTGAATCAAATATTTGTGGGTCTCCGATATGTGTTCCCTATATTTTTAAAGGTGTGTCATAGCCATTAATTAGTTAAATGAGCCCAGTGTAGCACATAACTAAGTAATGCAGTGTAATCGCATTCCTCTGCACACCATTCTACTACTGCAGCGCTGTCATGACCACAGTGGTCTCTCATTAAACCGGGGAAAGTATCGGTACAGCTGGTCCCCTTATTTTGACCCTCACTCGGTTCATTTGAGTGTCATTCCCCTTTAACTGTGAATTCAGGGGGGCTTGTGCAACAGGCTGCACTGTGTAAAAAGTGAGCTGCGTTTCACCGGCCTCAACGCTCTGCTGTGTTGACTCGGCGCCATGTGTTTATGCATCTACGCACGCCACCTTCCTCGCTGTGCACGAAGCTTCACTTCCAACTTCACCCACTCATTTCTGCTTTCGTGCCTTTTTTTCACAGCTATTTAATTTCCGTTTTTTTCCGTTCTGTGTTTTTCTCTGTAAAACTCAACGCCTGTTGTTTTTCCTCCTCTCATTGTGTTGCTCCTCCTGCCCTCCTTCCACGCCACCTTACCCCCCCCCCCCCCGCCTCCACCTGTTCCCGCTCCATCTCTTGCTTTTGTTTCATGCTCGCATTCTCTCCCTCTCTCCCCCACATCACCTCCCCGCCACCCCAGAGACCGAGCTTGTTTACTCTGTCTTTTCCACATCTCGGCTCTGTGCAGCTGTGACGGTAATCTTTCTTTCAAATATTTGTTTCTCCTGTCTCCAGATTTTTTCTCCCCTCCCCCCCCCATCATCGCCGCCGACGTAAGCTTCGTTCCGTCCCCGAAACCTTAAAGTGTGCTCCTTCCAACTCGGCTCCTGGGCGCTTTAAGATTTGCCACCTTCAATTCAGATCCAAACTCTGAGAGTGAGCGAGCTGGGAGCTCCTGCAAGGCGAGCTGTAATTTTACTCCAGAGGAATTCAATCAAGTTGCACGCCGTGTGCTTGTTTTGTGGAAGCCTTTCCACTGCTAACCAGTTAGTCATGCCTGTCACCATCGCTTGGCTCCAAACAACCAAAGAGCTCCAGATGATGATGGATCGCTCTAAAATGATGGCAGCCAGGGAAAGTAATTACCAACTTTGCCTGCGGCGGAAATGTGGCAGATAAGCCGCTTCCCAGAGCAGTGCAGGTAGCGCCAAGGCAAACAGGTGAGACACATCGAAGGTCATCGCATAATGGATACTGACAGAAACAACATAATGACACCCACTATCACATGCGCAAGTGCACATGCACACGCACACGCACTTCCACACCAGCAAATGAATTCACTCTTGACAGTGAGATCTAGGAACCATATGACTCATTTGTCCTCTCTCCTTGTACATGTGACACACCGAGAATGAATAAATGACACATGAGCTTGTTCGGAGAGGAAATGGGATGTATGCCAAAGAGTTAAAGCCCATAGATCCATGGGAGAACATTTCATTATGGGTTCCTGATAATCCATTAGCAAGGTTACAGCGGTGGACATGGCTGTTTGATGGCGTAGCTGGAACTGAACCAGTGAAGTATGAAAATCAGGCAGTGGGACCGCGCCGCTCCGTGAAGTGGCATTTATTGCAAATCAGTTGACGCCCCGCGAGACTCAGGCCCGCCCGCTACTGTATATCAGTGCCCGCATTTGTGTGAAACGGGATTTATATTACAGGTGCATTAAATTTACACCCGGAAGGGGAGGGACAAATTACATCATGAGAACAATTCGATTAACATAGCATATGCATCCACAAGTCATTTACATGTACTTTTCGATGTGTAATTTAAAGATCGCATTCGTCCTAGCACTGATCCAAACATCGTCTCGGCACCTGGGGCCTCGGCCTCACGGCCATCAGCGCTGATGATACGTCTTTGACATTTAGCGGGAGTCAGACAGCAGCCGGGTACAGTTGCTACACTGCAGCACTCTGGATATTTTCTTTGTATAAACACAGTTACGAAGAATATTCTCTCTGTTTAAACTGTGAATTTACCGTTGGTCGATGCACACTAATGGAAGTCTGCACCATAATAACAGAACCCCCCCCCCATTTATATCCTTCTCCATTTATTTGTAGTGGGTCCCTTGTTAATCTTCCAGACTAGATGTAGATAGTGCCTGTGTATTATTGCCCTGTCAGCTGCTTAACTGGGCCTCTTTAGCGCCGCATTAGTGGTTTTTATTTCTTATTTACAGTCGAGCTACAGAGCTAAAACACTTCCAGTCTCACATACTTCAATTAGTGAATAACTGGAACAACTCTGAAAAAGTGTGTCTGCAACGTATCCATAAATACAGTTTGCAGTGTGAGTAGATGATAATGATGCACATTGGCACATTTTTAAATGTAGAAATGTGATATCACGTAAATAAAATCTACATAATTTACATTTGCTACCCCACCCCCCTCCAGTCACTGTTGCCACACCTGTCGTGTTGTCTATTTTCTCATTCCACGATAATAACGAGGGCAAATTTGATCCGTCCTGGCTGGTTCGTCCCAGCGTCATAGGAGAGATAATGATAAATGAAGGATCCGACTGTTTGTTCCAACGTAACCCTGTTAAACCGCTCGGCTTCCCCGCTCCTATTTTCAGACAGTATGTTTTTCACTTTTTAACACTATTATAGAAATGAAATTCAAGATAATGACCGACCAATGCTTTTGTGGAACGTGACATCATATCAGTTTATGTTGGCTGTGGTGGGACGAAGCTGCCAGTTTGACCCTATACTGATCCAGGATCAGCCTCCAAGTGCCTGCTCACCCTGGCAGGGACAAGATGCTAAAAATAACTAATCGAGGCTCAGCATTGGGTCATATAAAACATTTCCAGGCTTCGGCTTCAGGTAGCTGCATTTCAGGAGATACAGATATACTTCAAAAACCCGTGAGACTCAGGCAGCAGGTAAATATGTGTGTGAACTAACTTAGATGTTGCGTGTTTAGTTTCCACTGTCTGGTTTTGACTTTGCTTCTGTATCAGTGTGTATCGTGACACCGACGCTGCCAAATCAACTGTACATGGTGATTTAGGTGACTTAGATCATCCTTGTTCTCCCTGTCTCCTGGCTGGCATCTGCCCCCCGCCCCCATCGCCCACCCCCGGGGGGGCTGGACATCTGTGTCGCTCTGCCTCCACTGCGGCATGGCCCCCCGTGCTTCCCAGCTCTCAGACGGGCCACAGATCTGGCTCCTGATCACGGCTGGCAGGCAGAGATCAGAGGAAGAGTGATTGAATGACAGGAGTTACATCAAAGTCAACGCACACACAGAGTCAGGACATCCTCATGTTTCGCCTGAGCTCTTGGAGATATTTTGTGATTCCATTAGATGAAAGCCCCACCAGAAACCCTGCACGGATGCCTGCTCGCCTCCTCGGCTTCCTCCGCCATAGGGTGGTGGCGAGCGGGTGACGAGAGAGAGATTCTTTTCATTTCTCCCATCGCCCAGCATGTCCCCCCATGGTGGGGGGGGGGGTGCACACTGCCTTATTGAGGGCAGGGGGTAGAGTGGATGGGTGGGAGCTGGGCCACTGAGAAGGAAGGACGACCCAAAATACACTACCACCGTGTTCAAGCTCTTTTGAAGAAATCTCATTCAACCGGAGAAAAAAGTATTGTCTGAGATGGATGTTGTCCGAAGTCACCACAAATGTGCCATTAATGGTCACAGACATATTTAATACCCAAACCAAGATGTTGGTGGCAGGATCGGGCAGCAAAATGACTGTTCCAAGAAGCCCGTGAACGCCTCAATCTCCTTGGCCTCCTCAAACAGCCGACGTCCTGGCGTGGGTGAGATCTGTTCGCCACAGGGGTGAAGCCCGCAGTATTTTCTGCACAGTGGCTGTCTGGCACAAGGGATTGGTTTCAGAGGGACAGACAGACAGGCAGTAGGATAAGAAATGATCTCTTTCAGTGTTAGAGGCAAAGTTTGTCATCTTTGATGCTATATGATATGTTGTTTGTGTCTGTGTGGGAAAGAGAATTTGGCCTTACGTCGCTTTGGTAACACCAATTTTAGAGATCGATGTGCCGAGAGGCATCTTAGAGCAGCATGCAACATGTGGACTTGAAATAACTAGAATATTAGAGTCTCTGCCGGTCTTTGAGCCTGTTGTGAGCCAAGAATCGGTTTTCCAGTGGCGTCGGGGTATTTTAGACCCTTTGCTGCAGGACAGGGCACCACTATTGGCAGCGACATCAAAGTAATGGGGGGGGACCAGGAGACCAAAGACGTGCGCAGCTGAACGTGCAGCTGACAACACCAGCGTCGGCCCCCAGGTGCTGCAGCTCATCTTGAGGAAGTGGGACCAACACCATGGTTCTGGTTTCAAGGAGAAATGTAGCAGTTGTTGCCTAAACCTCAGTGGTATGCCTTGATTTAAATGTTTCCTTCTCTCTTCCTCTCTTGCAGGTGTTCCTAATAACATTGGTCCCGTTAGTAAGTAAACAGTCACCGAGGATCCATATGAATGCTTGATGCTTCACTTCGCCTGTTGTGCCCGCCTTCACCATGAGAGTGGTGTTCATTTCTGATTCCAATCTTCATACAAAGAATTGCTCAGCAATCACTGACTAACCTTTATTTTTTTTTGGGGGGGGGCAGTAGCTGGGGGCTATATTTTCATGATGCGGGCACATTAATTAACTTTACCCAGACTCAGTTCAACCAGATGACACTTGCCTGGCTCTGCATGCTGAACGTCATTGTGGTTTTTTGGGGGGCTTCTTTTTCCCTCTCTCCTATACATTAGAAATAAATGGCATCTAGACTTTATTAAAGTGCCAGGACCTCTCTGGCAGTATAATGTCATGGGAGGTCATTTTAATATAAGCCAGGAGCGCCTGGGCCGGTATTATCTTCGTCGACCAGTGGCCCCTCAGGAGGAAGAGGAGAGGTGCCATGACTCACGTTACTGCTGCCCGGTCGACCGGGTGAAGCAGGAATTATAGGCCCAAACTGAACAGGTCTGAAGTGAAATCACAGTCTGGCTCAGATCTGGTCTCTCATCCTCCTCGTGTTGTTTTTTTTTTTGGTTTGTTTTGTTTTTTCTATGAACCAAATTGATCAGTAAAGTGCTCCCTCCTGCACCCCGGGCCCACATAGCCAGCTTTTGATAAACTAGTCCAGCAATGAACTTGGCTGATAGACGATGAGGAACACCATGCTAACACCTTAGCATACACTGGAATGACCCATGGAAGTCCACTGACTGGATGTTGATTGTAGCAATCTTTAGAATTAGACATATATTTATATGTTTCTATAAACAAATTATTAAATCAGCGCCACCTCTTGCATTAGTTTGAATAAGTTTCACCCATCACCTAAACACAACATTTTCAATTTGATAAAACGTCAAGTTAATTACCATTAAGCCTAAAAACATAATTCGTCATTTTAAAAAATGTTTTTGAGTTTTGATTTTTATGCGTGGACTGGTACCACTCTCATATCTGTCTGTTAAACATGTTGCTGAACCAGGAGACCGTTAGCTTAGATTAACACTAAGACCGGGGGGGGGGGCAGCTGACCTGGCTCTGTCCAGAGGATGGAAGAGTAAAAACTCCAGCCAACATGTCTATGGTTCACTAACCAACACATCCTGTTTTGTTTATTGCATCTGAGCAAGACCTAAAGTGTAAAAAGAGACAAGTTATCTGTTTCCCCTCATTTAAGTGTTAGTCTCCTGGATTCAGCTGCTTGTTTAACAGCTATGAGACTGGCATCAATCATTCCAGTGGCTTATTTTCACCCAACATCCAGTTTATGCTCAGGTGTTGCCCTTGTCGAGTTTTACCATGGGACACATGCAAATGACGGACACGTTTGTCCGGTTTTCAGCATTTAAGGGGTAAGACGGCAGCCGGGCAAGTTTCCCGATGCGCGCTGTGAGGGACCTAGGCTGGACACAGATTGTTGCCAGCTGGTTTTTAATCAGGCTTTAGAGTGGTGGCTCACGCAGGATGCGAAACCTGGTTGAAGGGTCTGATGCTATGTCATGAATCAGAAATGGACATGTGGCCGAGAGGACAAACCACCACCCTCCTGCCCCTGCCAATCTCCCACCCACCGCCTGCCTGCCTCCTCCACCACCTACTCCCACCTCCCTCCACCTCCAGCCCATGCACAGCCTGCCCGGAGCTCAGTGTGTGTGTGTGTGTGTGTGTGCATGCTCCTCATACATGTTGTACTGTTTATACATGCATACATGTTCGCATCAGTCCTCCTCGTCCCATCCAAAAGCCGGACTGGACCATGTCCAATGGCCGTCCTCCGAGCCTTTACGGCGAGTGTGTGCTTGCTGATAAGTGTGTGGTTGTGTGTGTGAGTGTGGGGGTGTGAGTGGGTGTGTGTGTGTGCGTGTGTCTTGGATGGAGGATGGGCGTCGTAGAAAGGACACTCTGACAAACCGAAGTCTTCACTTCTCATCCAGATTGGCCCACAGGGATTTAGAGTCCTCAGGAGTGGAAGTCTCGTTACAGCAGCTTCTCACACTCAGAACTAAACACTGATTCGCTGAGGAGGATGAGGCTGTTTCCACTGCAAACGCAGACAGTGAGAAGAAAAAGCGGACAAAAGGAAGGTTAGGATTACCTTGAGGTCGTTAAACGGATGAGAAGCAAAGCTATTGTGAACGATTAAAAAAAAGAGAGCACTGTACTTTTCGTGTTGTTGTTTGAGGGTAATTGAATTCGTTATTGACTTTTCTCAATTCCATTTCAAGTTTATTAAGCCGGGCAGAATTGCCTAATGCAAACCATTAAAGTAAAATTAATATTGTGAGGAAAAAAAACAATTTTGGCTCTGCAAGATTGCATTTCATCATGGGCATGGCATTGATTAAAATCTGTCACCACTCATTTAGCTCTTCTTACCTGAATATTCCCCATAACAAAATAATTAATGGAGCCCAGATGTGTATTACATGCAATCAATTGCCGACACAGAATAATTAAAAATGAACTTTACCAATTAGATTTTATAGATCAAGATTCAGTGCAGTTTAATAATGCAAACAATGTTGTTGTCATAGATTAATTGTTCATGTCCTCACTAGTAAGTTTTGTTTGTGAGCGCACCAAATGCTCAACAGACAAAAAAAAGAGATAAAGGTAAATGCAGATTTTTAAAAGAAAGGAGACAATTTGCGGTTTGAGGCTTTAAGCTGTTAAGAGTGTGAGGCGCGATGTGGCCTGCCCTTCTTCTCAAACTCTTCATTCGTTAATCTGTCACGTCAAGAGCTTCTCATCGAGTGACTCGGGTGAATTTAAGCCCCCGGAGATGTCGCAGTCCTCAGCGATGCCAGAATCCCAGAGCAGGATCAATGGGTGAAAAATTAAAACAAAGCATGAGACCGGAGAAACCGCCTGGTAGTCTTTTGTTCAAGCCGGTGACTGGTAATGTTGGGGGGGGGGTGTTTAAAAGTGGTAGTCGCATCATAGAGACACACCAGGCTAAGCTAAGCTAATGTATCATTAAAGCCCAGTGTGGTAAAAAAAAAAAAAAAAAAAAAGACTGGAAACAATTTCTCCATTGTGCCTCATGAACAACCGCCCTGATCGGAGTGGCAGGCCTCCTGCCAAGACACCGCGGGACGTTAGCCGAGACTGCATGATTCATGGAGTCAATAGAAGGACACAAGGATCAAGTGAAGACGAAGGAGCACGATGAGGAAACTTATCCGCATCCCTCGCCTCGCTTGAGTCCTCCTCATCTCCAACCGAAGAGTATTTGCCTGACATGGAAATACCGACTTGTATGTAATTAGGAGGTTACGCTACCCACGGCGGTCCGTCATTCAAAGTCCCAACACCTGCCTTTAGTAATTCATTGTTGTTCCTCCACCAGAAATACGCTGTAATTAGATATTGATTACATAGTCGATGTGATGAATTAAACAAAATGCCCCCTAAGGTCTTCATTTGCTATACATAGTTTAGACTTGCTCGAATAAATCATGACTTAAATACTAAGTTTTAGAGGGTTTTATCTCTGTTTTCTTTCTTTTTTTTCAGTTTTTCACTCATCATTGTCATTGCCATGAACATACACATACACAGCAAACCCATGGAAGTCACAAAAATTACATACGACGTCCTTTCAGTGGGTCTTTGGATGGATCCTCTCTGCTCGTCCATGTCAGGCCTACCCCATTGTATTTGCTGTTTCCTGATTTACCAATGTGTCTCCGGTTGTTTGTGTCCGCTACCAAGTAGCGCCCCCCCCCCCGTAGACTATCTGTAAAGTGCATGACACAAGTACACATGAATAACTACTGGTTTCTCTCAATTGCACGCAGTTCGGCCAAATGTGTCATCCCTCGGTGTCGCTAACCGAAAAGAAGGTAGGCATCCAAGATTATGCAACAACTCTGTTCTTTATCAGATTCATTTGCCTCGTGGTGTTTATATGGCATAAAAAAAAAGATAAATAGATAAGAAGAAGACTCTGATAGGTGGGAGTGTTTGTGGGTAGCATCCTCACCCTTGCCCAGTCATGGGTATTTTCTGACAAACCCTCTTGACTAGCTCACGATAAATGGCTCTGCTCCTTCAGTGGAGGCTTGTGTATTCACGGGGCTCTGGTGTCACTGCGGTGCCGTGCATCATCTTCTCAGACTCTCAGTCTGCACTGTACATTAAACCCAAACACTTGATTCTAATTAGGGGCAGATTTCCAGGGCCTCCGACCCATCCAAGCACATCGGCAAGAAAAGCAGAAGAGGTTTCGCGATGGCATCACACGGATTGATGTTAGGTTAGCTTGCTCCATCCCGCTGACGCGATGTGCAGCCACCTCGCAAACGGCTAGCACATGACTACTGGGCGCTGCGTTTCCATGACTGCAGCCAAGCACACACGGTGTACGTGCATGTGCATGTGTCAGGGGCTTATGTCAGCCAGCACAATGGCCAATGCTGAGCCTATTATTTCCTCTTCGCTCTGTTTGTTTTATGACCGGAAAGGGATGGGGGATAGATGTGGCCCGTTCCCCTACACATGCTTCTGTGCACACGCTTCTGTGCACACATTTCTGTGGCGAAAATCCGAGGCTGGCCCCCACCGAGGCAGACGTCGCCTGGTCAGGGGACAGTTCCTGTCTGGGGAAACACACGCTGAGGGTTGGGAATTATACACGGCACTCATTAATGAAATGAGGCATAAAAAGAGGAGCCGTTATATTTGAAATTTTCGGCATCTGTAACAGATGCTGCCACAAGGAGCCAACTTCACTTGGTAATGTCACTCCTTATTTCCGAGAGCATTCATCCATCATTACTGCCTGTTTCTTTTTCCTTTTTAGAAATTTCTTTAAGATCTTTTTTATTATTAAACATGGTGCTCAGTATTCTTGCTTCTCTGACATTACATGTTTTGTGTTGAATTGCAATATCATGATCTTTTGTTGTTGTTTCTTTCTTTCTTCTTTTAATTTGTCTAGTAGCTCCTCAGGTTGCATTGTCCACTGCCCCCTCTGTCCATGTTGCAAACAGCAAGCGAGGTAGGAGCTCTGTAATTCATTGAGTACATTGCCCCCCCCCACACACACACACACACGCCCCCTCCCTGTCAGAAGTGATGTTTCTGTTTAGCAGTAGGCCCCTTGACCCTGCAGCACTCACCCAATGCAAGAACACTCTGTGTCCATGTCCCTACCTCCCACTCGGCAGGGGACGGATGGTTCTCGCTGGGGAGAGAAACGCTGAGGAACCGTTTGTCTGTAGAATCGTTCCTCTATCGTTTCACTGTAAAGGCCCTCGGAATCGAATTCAGTGCAAACAGCCAACAACTGTTTTTGGCGAATGTGTTTCCAAGACCTAAGAGTTTTTATTCTCCATGCGTGCATGATTTATGACCTTGGCCTATTTCTGGAGAGGAGAGATTATCTGTCTTGTGCGAGTGTGTCTACGAGGGGGAGGTATCTAATGTAGGTTTCTTACACTCAGTACTTTCTGCTTCGGGTGAAAGGTAGAGTGGACTAGACTTGCTGCTCCTACTTTTCCGAGACTTGTCAGACTGTTAGTGGCCAGACAGAGAGACCTGACCTCATTACAGATCCTTAATAACCACAATCCCTCGGACGAAAGCCCCCCCCCGCCCCCCCCCCCCCGATCCTTGATAGGGCTTTCAGTCCAAGCGGCCGCCACCGAGGCTTAAGGGTCACATCTGTGTGCGTGGCAGACTGATCCTCACCCAGGGGGAGCCAAGCTGAGTTGGGGCTGCCCCCTCCCGTCCTGGAACCCTTGGGGGGGGGGGGGGGGGGCTGCCAGTGACCATCATAGACACAGCATGAGATTTTGCAGTCCAGCTTAGACTCCATGTTTCTAATTCAGGACGACACGACACTGTGTAGCAGGCAACGACGCTCTACCAGCAGCATTTCAGCGAACGCTCGCCGGCCTCACTGATGGCTGAGAAAACGACCACACAGCTACTCGACATGTTGCTTTGATGAGTCAAAGGCTTTCTGGAGATTCATCAGACATTTCACACACGTGTTTGTGACATGAGGCGGCACTAAAATTTCATCTCATCCTCCCTTGCACCACTTGGGACCAGATGAACATTGACATTTAAGGGCTCGGTTACAGGAAACAACCCGACGTCCCCCCGACCATCCCGGGTTGAACGATCCATTTCATCCGTGGTGTGTCGTGCCCTGAGCTGTGTGGTGTTCCCGATGTGACCGTCTCGCTGTGCCGTCATCTCAGAGCCTCCCCCGCCTGGTGTTGTGTTGTGCTTGAAGTGACGTGACCTCTCGGAATCCTACTAACTCTGTGCTTTTTTTTGTGTGATGTCTTTTTCTAACTCTGGCTGTGCCCATGCCAGACTGATCATGAACTGCCCCCCCCCCCCCCATCACTTCCCTAACATCTCCCTCCCTCTTCCCTCAAATCGCAGTCTCCATCTTTAAGGTCGCATGGTGCCTCGCTCATGTTCTTGCTAACCCCACCGCTGTAGCACTCGCAGCAACAGCAACAGTTTCTACACCCCTACTGCGTCTCTCTCTCTCTCCCCCTCTCCCTCTCTCTCTCTTTTCTCCTCCCTTCACGCTTCCTCTCTCTCCGCAAGACTGCGAATGCTTCGGCCACTCCAACCGATGCAGCTACATCGAGCTGCTAAACACCGTCATTTGCGTGAGCTGTAAGCACAACACTAGGGGCCAGCACTGCCAACTATGCAAGCTGGGCTACTACCGCAATGCTTCGGCAGAACTGGACGATGAGAATGTATGCATAGGTTAGTCCCCCACCGGCCCCCTCCACTGCCACCCCGCTTTCACATAGACTCTTTCCCCACCTGTGAAAGTGTCACATCTCATCCACCACCGCTGCCCTCATCACCGCCACCCTCCTATGTCTCCACGCCTCCCCCTTTGGCTCCTTCTGCAGTCGCAGAGCGGCGTTACTCGTGGACCCGGCGGTCAGGATGGGTGTTTTGTGGAGGACACCGGTCACTCAGCTTTACTCAGCCACACGGTGCCTCGAAGCTCAGGGGTTTTAGGTCTCGCTTCCGGGTGCGGTATTAGCAGTGATTTGGGGTCGAGGCCGTATGCTACAGTTGGCTTGTATTCATTGATGTAGTCCGTTCCAGCTGGTTTCTTTCTGCTAAATAACGGACATTAATTGGACCGAGCACTGATTTAAAGCTAAATGATCTGACTCACAGATTGGATACATGAATAATCTAAAAATCTATGTGACATGTGCACATACTAATGGAAACATCTAGAATATAAAAAAGGAAGGTGTTGCTTTTGGAGATGAGCTGATGCTTTATGGTCAGAGCGGCTCATTTTGAAGTGTATCTTCCTCTAGCTGTGGGTTGGCTCTGATCTGAGGCCACCGCTTTTATTTGTCAGTATAGTTTTCATTTAGGACTATTCTCTTATGATTTTCTACACAAATCCATCTCCTACATTGAAGAAATAGTTTGACATTTCAGGAAATCTGCATATCTTGCTGACAGTCGGATGAGGCGATTGTTACCACTCTTGTGTCTGTACGGTAAATATGAACCTGGGGCCAGCAGCTCATTAGCTTAGCTTAGCATAAAGACTGGAGAAGGAGGGAAACAGTCAGCCTGTCCCTGTCCCAAGGACAAAAAACCCACCGACCGGCGCCCCTAAAACTTATATGTCCTTTGTTTAACACATCCAGAAATGACCAGTAGAAGTGGCTCAGACAGAAGCAGGCCAGCTGTTTCCCTCTGGTTCTCACCTTCATACCCATATGTCTCAAAACATCACCCTTTAAGTAACTGTGTCATTTGTGAACAGCACACATGTAATTTTACTCCGTAGCTTGTGAACTTATGCTGCTCCGAATACCGTCACATACAATTTCAGACTGATAATTGGTATTTAGTATAATCGGTTCAGTGAATTTGATTGTAGTTGTGGTGTAAGAAGTTAAAGGCGCTTTTCATTCGGTGTTTCCGTTATTTTGTCCATGACCTTCATGCAGGCGTTCATACTCTGCATCGTCTGTTTGTCCTATGTGTAGACACGTGGGGAAATTAAATTTCACATAGTTCCTGAGGCAACAGTTTGGTTCCCTATTGGATTCTTTAGCAGGCATATGGAGTGTGAGCTCACAGCGCCGTGATGCATGTGTGAGTGCCAGGTGCATTTGTGATTCCTGGTTTCTTTGGGGGGGGGGGCAGGCAAAAAGAGTTCTGAGAGAAATGTTGCAGGGAAGTCACGCTGCCAGTCCGCAGTGCCACGCGAGTGTATATGTCACATACATGAAATGGCTTCCGGAGGAGCAGCTGAAACCCGTCACTAGGCGCTAAGAGCCGCCGAGGCGTTACCTTGTGCCAAACTCGGCGTCACCCTGCCTCTCTCACGCTGACCCTGCCGTTTGTCACTTGCCGTCTCCCCTCTCCTCTCGCCCGACCCCAAGACGCCACCCGGGCCCAGCCGCGTGCAGCCAGTGCTGCCACAGAAGGTGCGATGAGATGGTCAGGGACTGTCAAAATAGGTGTCACTTTGACTGTGGAGCGCTTCAGTTGCTGCGGAAAGCTGGAAGGTCGGTCAAGCGTAGGACACGAAAGACTTGACAGGCCGTGTTTTTTCCTAAAAGGAGGTGTTTTAAAGGATATTCCAAACTAATCACAGCCTCGGAGCGCTCTCTTCTGGTAATATTGCAGAGGCGTTTGAAGGTTATATCAGATCCTTGGACAATAATTTAACCATGACGGATACCCTTAAGTGGGTTCATCCATCTGAGGATTAGACAGAATTAAAGAACGTATTACAACAATGCCCATTTCAACATGCTGCCTCCTCATCCCTCTACATCCTTTGCATTCGATCTCTGTACTCTGTTTCATCTGCCATTATCCGCCCGGTACGTGCTCATCACACTTCCCGTCTCCTCTGTCCATCCTCTTCTGCCTCTGTCTGTATTAATGAATCAGATTTTAGAGAAGCATGTGCAGATTAGCCCATCGTGTCCACTGAAATCAAAGCTACTGAAGATGCTTTGCATATTTGCCCATTGCACCTTGTTTACCTGTATGACAGTAAAATTATTCAGAGAATAATTACATATATGCTAATGATAAAAATGTGTTCATGCATTTGGAGTCAAATTCATTCTTTTCTCACTCTTTCTCCATTACTGTTGAAATGGTAGCATTTCTTCTGTATGAGCCTATTCACGTTTTTTTACCAGCTAAAGATAATAAAGTGCCTCGTTGAGCTTCTGCTTGAGCTGCAGAGGTTTTTGATCCTCGCTGTGAAAACATGTGGCGGGAAGTCAAAGCACCACCCTGTTTCCAGCCTTTCCGTGTGTGTGTGTGTGTGTGTGTGTGTGTGTGCGTGTGTGTGCGTGTGTGTGTGTGTGTGTGTGTCTTGTTTTTCCAGAGTGTAATTGTAATCCCTTTGGCTCAGTCAGTGATCGCTGTAATGGCACAGGATTTTGTATATGTAAGGAGGGCACTACAGGGCCTAAGTGTCAGGAGTGTCTACCCGGCTATTTGTGGGACGCTGGCTGCAAATGTAAGTAGAACCACCGACTACCCCCCCCCCCCACACACACACACACACAGCTCCTGACCCCCCCCCCCATTCCCCCAGCTCTGCCTCTCTCTGCTCTCTCTTCTCTCTGTGCGATTCCTCAGCTTCAGCTGTATGTGTGTGCTGCACATCCGCTGCCCTGACAAACAGACTCAACCCCCATAACACGAACTGACCCTGCATACGAAGCCATTTGATTCACGAGCTGAACCTGCGTTTCACACTTGCTGCTGCCGCCTTAACAGTGTAAAATCAGCAGCTTCCCTATCGGGCTGAAACAGGGCAACAGTGGCCGGGACGCACGCTGCTCAGACACTTGGTTATCCAGCTAAGTCACACATCGACACAAAAGCTGAATCCATGTTGAGCGCTGGACAAGCCACCATGATCTGTTTGAGTAGCCACGACCCCCTCGCTAGGGTATGACCGCACAATGTCATCCAATGTTTTCGAAGGGGAACACAAGGCCGGCCCGTTTATTACTGTCTGCCTGTTGTGTTACCCCCGACCATTTTGCAAAGCATGCCCTCCGTAGTAGTCTTTTTTTTTTCTTTTTTAAATGTCACCATTTTCCAGCGTTTCCTTCGCATCGATCTTTAGCGACAACCTACAGAGGGTAACAAAATAAAGTGCAGCCCTCGCAGGGAGTTGTTTACTGTTCTTTGACAAGTTAGAGAAAGAACTCTCTGAACTCTGTTTCTTGAAACGGTCTCGGTACAAATCTCTAAGCTTCTTTGGAGCTCGTCTGTGCTGGTTTTAAAGACTCACATAAATTATTGTCAGACTAGCCGATAATTGCTGCTAATTGGCGTTTGACCAACCATGACCCACTTCTGCAACGCTATCATCCATTTGCCTGCCTCCTGTGGCCTGACATTCATCTCTGTATAAGAGAGGCACCTAAATAAAGCATCTCCATGTTGCTAAGTGACATGAAGTTGAGGGATTCATCTCTAGCAGAGGCCTCTATTTCCTCCCGTGGATGAGAGGTAATAACCAGTGTACCCAATGAGCTTAATATGAAAAATTACTGCAACTGCTGAGAAGTTTTGCCTGCTTCCTATGAAGTGTTACTTTTATCATTTAGTCTGAAATATTTTCAGATCTAATCAGAGGTCTCTGACCGGGATCAGTCATATGAAAACACAGCGGTGTAAACCCTGAGAAATGATAAATGATGGCTTCTGGTTTTATAGAGGATTTATTCAGAATTAGAGACAGCTTGTCCTGAAGGACAATTAGCCCTTTTTTCTCAGTATAGCAGAGGAATGTAAAAAAGAGGAACCATTTTGCCAGTGGCTCAAGAAATATTATTTTTTAAATATTTAAACCTGCAGCAGTTTATTGTAGGAATGCTGAAAAGATATAGGGCTACTATAATTTGGCAAGAGGATTTCTCTGTGTAACAAATCTACACTAAAATGGAGCCAAACTACTTAAATTAAGCCACTCTTTGTGTAATTGCCGTTTGATGCCTGTGTCCTAAGGTAAGTGGACAAACATGGACAATATCCACCTAAACACAGACTGTTCTCCTAACAATTCAATGGAGAAAAAGTGCAAAAGTTGTTCAGGCAGATCGTCAGGGCTTAATCTGCTCTCTTCACAGGAAGCGCATCCTATGTAATCAATATAATATTGAACGACTGATGTATTGATCGATCTATGAATCTATGAATGCCAGGTTCTGATGTCAAATTCTCCCCATGACGGTGGACTCAGCAGACCTCAGTGCACTGCAGCCATTTTGCTTACTTGTGTTTTTTCTGTGCGGTTTGAGAGAAAGGGGGCTTAGAACATCTAGGACACACACATCTGTCCTGATGGAATATAACATCAGCTTCCCCGTTACTTGTAATGTGTCGTATATAAAGGGTCTGGACGCACCAGCACTGACCCGGACACGGGATCCAGCGCTTGGGTGTTTAAGATGTTTATTAAAATGCACTGTTTTTGACAAACATATTCAGCGCGTGCAATGTGAATACACACCACCAGCACACGCATCTGTTTCTACACACATGCTGGGTGTGAAATCATAGGCTGGCATGGCTCATATCACCTCTCTCCTGATGACAAATATATATACAGACCTTGAGGCAATAGCACGTGGAATCCTGGACCAACACCAGGGATTGAATATTTCAAAGTTGCGAGAAAAGTATAAGAGAATGTGAAAAAAAGCTTTGTTTTTATGCAGGGCTGAGTCAAATAGTCAGGAAGTTACGTACAGCGACACACAGACAGAAGATAATGAACAAAACAACCATTAATGTGTGACTCTCCGCCTGCGCTGAGATCTAAATGGTTTGAATGATATGGATCCACTCTCCTCAGTCTGCTTGTAGTCCAGTCAGCATGTTGCACTGTATTTCCCAGAATGCCTTTCAGCAAAATCCAAACTGGGGGGGGGTCGTCTATGTGCTGTACATTGTAAGAGTGACTGTGATAGACCTGGGAAGAGAGTGCCGTGGCATCTGGTCCCGATAAACCGGGTCGGACAGTCTGTGTTAGGCTCAGGTCAAACTCCTGGCCATGTTGTATTCTTGGCCGCTGAGAAACCAGTCGCTCTGCTTCTACTATGGATTTCTCCATTTAGTGCTGATGATGTTTCGGTACCTGCAAAAACCCTGTAGATGATTTACAAAGCAAGGTTCCACAGGATTCGGTAAAATAACCATAAGAACAAATGGACCCAACATCTCGGGCACAGATAACTACAGTAGTTTAAGACAACCCAGAGTTCAGTTCAATTCAGTTTCACATATACTGCACCAAATCATTACAGAGGTTATCTCAGGGCAGTGTTCATATAGAGCAGGTCTATACCAGACTCTTGATAGTGAATGGAAAGAAGCTTGTTTCCCCCAGAAGTTTATGCCGAGTTATTCCACGGCCAAAATGGTTTGAAAACTTTGCAGCCTTGACCTTTCCTCGCTTCACTGCTGCTGCAGTATTTATGTGGCTAGACAAGACTGCATCTGCATTCAGACCGAAGAACACAATTAAAGCTCAGATCTCTCGTCAAACACATCGAAGTCCCGGAAAGGCGCAGCTAGTTCATCATGCCCCTCTCTAAATATTATCGCTCATATCGAAAGCAAACGCCTGAGATCTTGTCATTTACTGCCAGTGCCGGCTCTGTTTACATGCAGAGAGGCGGTTCAGGTGAGGGGCTCAGGGGACATACAGGTGCAGCGCTCTCAGAATAATTCCTCTAGCTCCAATGGACTCTCAAGCCTTCAGCTCGACTCTTTGCTCCTATTTTAAACGCGTACTAAAGACACAGGAGAGCTATCGCATTCGTTTTTGGCCTCAAATCTTCCCTGGAACAAAGACTGAGGACCGGATCATTACCCATAATGCCCTCCGCTGTTACTTAACGCGCCCTCGGGTTTTGCTCGTCCCGCCGAAGCGCCACGGTGTCTTTAATCCATGGCTTGTCATTGACGCTTCTCTTTATACGATCGATGTCCCAGCCTCAACGGCCAACAGCGCCACGCCATTACACCAACCGGCCTTCGAAGTCGGCTCCCCTAATCGGTGTTGCCGAATTCATTGTTAAGGACCAGGCTCACCTTTGAATGAAACATCGCTCTTGATATCTATGTGTAAACATTATACACATCGAGCTAACGGTGCTTCCCCTTGTTTAGCTACGGCTCCCTCACAACCGTAGTTAGCCAACAGTGTTGTCTTCCAATAGAAAATGCCCTCCAGTGTACGGAGGAGAATGTAGAGCAAATGAGAGGCTTTTTTGTTTTTTTTGTGTCACATCTTCTTTGTTAGGAGCTGTAGTCGGAGGCTGCACTTTTAAAGCTGCCATCATTCTGTATCTCTCATCAAAACTAACACAGGCTGAGCAAAGCCCTTGCGTCCCTCACGCTGTAGCCTGATGTAGCCTGTTGCGCTCGGCCGACCTTGTGCATCATTTCAAGCACTTAATCACAAAGACGAGGAGGGTCAAGAAAGACTGCATGAAAGGTCATTGGCTAATTAAAGCAGCCTGCGATCGTATCGGGGCCTCGTGGGGGAAAACATGACTCTTCAATTAATACACTTGATTGTTTTCCCTCGTCATCTCGGAGGAGACGTTTTTATGACCAAGTTTAGCCGTTGCCTCATCCCGGCTCCGGTTTCTGCTGAGCGGATGACTCAGCCATGCAACTGAAAACAAAGACAGGCTTCAGATGTCTTATTTGGATCTAGTTGTGCATGGTAATTGGTGAGCTGTGGCCGGGAGGAAAACTTACTGAACCAGACAGCAGCTCCCTTTTCTCCAACAAAACACAAATGGCTTCGCAGAGACAATGTTTCTTAACAAGCCCCCCCCCATCAGAGCCCTACCTGGCCATCCCCGGGAGACAGCATGCATACTGTCCTTAGTATTAGAAGAGAGGCCTGATATTTCGTATTATGATATTTATGTCCCATAGAGTTCATAGATTGCTCACCACGTTGTTTTCCTCTGCCATAAAGGAGTGAAATGTGCAGAAGTGGCCCCCGTGTTTATCACTGTTTATTTGTCTCTGTTGGTTTATTAGTTTTTGGCAGCACTGCTTTGTTTGCCTCCAGCTTGCTTGACAGCTTGCCTCCGCTGAGAATAGACTGGCCCAGCTCTAAATATACACCAATTTCCACCTGATGTCTAAAGTCAGTTTCGGGGGGGGGGGTTGTTCACAAGCCTTGAGGAACCAGTAGATTTCTGTCGAGAAAAATAACGATTTGATGGGTCTTCATTAGCAAAATGGAATTTATTAAAACATAATTTTAAAAGATGAGTTAAAACTGTACTGGTTGTCAGGTAAAGGGGGGGTTCGGTCTTGGTAGATACATAGAATTATTTAATATCTGCAGAATATCAAAGCTTTAATGTTGTGTATATTTTTAGGCTTAAATATCAGTTCTCACAATATTCTGTTGCATGTCGTATAGGAAAAAACGAAAAGGTGGTCAAAAATTCTAATGGGAGGTTTAAGATATAGAGGGCTTGTCTCCACCTTAAACTAGGAGACTAGATGTGATAGAAGAGCCCTTTGAAGCAACTACAGATGACATTTCTTATGTCATTATTCATCTTAATCCTGATGGAATAAGTTGATCTCTGTAAACTCTGATGAGACAATCCCTGGGAAAATGAAATGCTGTTGGGTAAAATTTTCACAAACGATTTTACAGGTGTAATTATGATGCATGCACTGCAAGGTTTGTCTTAAAAATAAATATGTATTTAGATCCAGTATATTATGTGATGAAATGTTAAAGGAATAGTTTGACATTTTGATCAATATGCTGATTTGATTGCTTGCAGAGAGTTAGATGAGAGCGCTGACACCGCTGTCACATCTGTACAGTAAATATGAAGCTAGAATCAGCAGCCAGTTAGCTTAGCTTAGCATAAAGACTGGAAACAGTAGGAAAGAGCTATCCCCCATTTCCTGTTAATCTGTGAGCTTTGAGGAACCGGTCCAGTCGGTGGATTGGTTTCCCTGGGACAGAGACAGGCTAGCTGACTACTTCTGTTTCCAGTCTTTATGCTAAGCTAAGCTAGCTGTTTCTCCCATTTCCAGTCCTTATGCTAAGCTAAACTAGCTGTTTTCTATGGTTTCCAGTCTTTATGCTTAGCTAATCTGCAGCTGGCTCCAGTTGCTTTTTTACCGTACAGGTGTGAGAGCGGTGTCAATCTGAACCAGCTCTCAGGGCTAAGGTGAGGAAGCGTATTCCCAAAGAAGATGAACTATTCTTTTCAGTGTATGAGTGAGAAGAAAATGTGGCCACACTTTACTTGAAGAGACACTGTGAGACCCCCCCCCCCCCCCCAAATGATCATTCCAGTGTCAGCTGAACCTGTTGGGGCGACATACGAAACAAGTTTTTCTGGCATCGATAATCAACTTTTATAATACGCTTTTTAATGCACATCAAGTAAAGTGTCACCCACCCCCAGCCCCCTGAAGTTTGACGCTCACCCCCCTCTCCTGTCTGCACATTGCTCCTCCCACAGCCCGAGTGTGTGACAATGAACTCCTGCGCTGCCAGAACGGCGGCGTGTGCGTCAACAACGTCCGCTGCAACTGTCCCTCGGCCTACACCGGCCTGCTGTGTGAGAAGCCCCGCTGCAGGTCGGAGCTGGGGGGGTGCGGGGGCCCCGACTCAGGCCAGGCCCCCCTGTCTCCCCCGTCCGCCCTCGGGCTGTTGCTGCTGCTGCTGCTGGGCTCGGCGCTGCTGAGAGAGGCCTCCTGCCGGCCCGCCGTGCTCTGAATAGACCAGCGACCTGGGGGGAGCCACGCGTTCCCCGACCCCTCCACCTTTACCCGCCCATCCCGCCTTTCAAGTAATCGACGACCATCACACGAGGACGACCATGAGCTTTCTGGACCGTACTGTGCCGAGCTTCCCCGCCACCAGACCCGGTGGATACTCTGCTGACGGAGACGGAATGTGCCGGACGAACGAGTGCAACATTTTTCATTTAATTTCAAAGAATAGTTAGAAATGAACAAACAAATATATGTAAAAATGCCAGATAGCCTGGTAAATGAAGAGAGCTTGCCTCATCCGAGTAAAATGAGCAAAGAACAGTAAGCCCCCCTGACCATCAAAGCCATATCAGGTTATTTGAGCTCCCTCCGGTTTGAGAGGGGATAACTGAGGATGACGGACTCATTCGCTTCCTCTCTCATTTCCACGGCAACAACAGCTGCGAGCAATCAGCTCTGGTGCGGGCCGACAGCAGCCGCTGACCCCCCCAGGATGCTACCGCAAGTTAATGTCGGGTGGACGCCGAGGGATACTCGGGGAAACGGCCCCCGCCGAAGGGCAGAGACTCTGGGACGTCAGCGGGACACAGGACGCATTCTTTGCTGTCAGTGCATTGTGGATAGAAGGAAATCTGTCCGGACTGCTGCCACTTCGTGCAGACACCTTGCCCACTTCGGTCCCTTTCTGTCTCTTCTCCCAGTTCAATCTCATCCTCCCTCCTGTTCCCCCCACGCCGAGCCCCCTCCCCATGCTGCCACCGGCCTGTGCTTTCGTGAACGTTAATCTGTAAAAACCTTGTTGGTTGAAAGATTCTTTTGTCCGATGTTAGTGATGCACATGTGTAAGAAGCCCCGTCCCTCCCGCCCTCTGCCCCCTCCCAAAAAGATACTCCAGTAAAGCTGTGTGATCCTTTTCTATCTTAGAGCCGCTACGCTCCCTGCGATCATGGTCACAGGATAGTTTTCACCTGAGCAGACCTTAAGTGCATAGAAAACATCAGTGTATTTGCAACTTCTTTTCTTGACAGAGCAACAAAAAAGAGTCATGTAGTCCTTTTGTATCTTTGCTGAACTGTGATTGAATAAAGGCAACGTTTATCGTATCTATCTAAAACATCCAAGCGCAGAGGCAACTGTTCATGGTTTCCTTTTCTTTTTCTCTACTTTTCTTTAAGTCACTTATTTTATTTGTTATTGTTGCTTTTAGTTGTGCAGTTGATTTTCATTTGTATTGGCAACGTGCTGGCATCAAAGAATATCAGTTTACATATACAGTATTAACAAAGTGTAAAAAAAAAAAAAAATCCTACCAAAGGACATTATAAATGTTTTGTTCTTGCTTTAACACTTGAGAATTTAAGTGAATAAAAATTTAAAAATCAAACTGTGTGGATCATTTGTTGTTCACAGGTAGTTACTGAACATGATGTTCTTGTTTTACATGAAGCTTTTGATATTCAGTATCTGACAACTATATTTGTCATTGGTAACAGTTTAATTTATGGATCTATGGATTTTTCAACTTTTAAAGAAATTCACGATTAATTTACTTTTATGTTCTCTCAGAAGAGCTATACAGTTTGTTCTCAGTTGCAGAGACACGAGAGATGATGATCAGTCGGTACATTTCCAGATAATTAATTCAAATGAAGTGTTGGAGTTACGTACGGAGTGGTTTCAGCGAGCAGCAGATAAATAAGGAGTGAAAGTCTGCGTGGGCCTAAACACAGCTTTTCTCTAGACGACGTTCTTATCGACGTCCTTCTCTCCAGGAAGCTTTGTGAAGAGAATTAGAAAAAGACGGAGCAGTAAAACGCCGCTTTGCACTGCAAACCATCACGCAGAAACTTAATGGAATTAACTCACATTCGGTCTCTAACGTAACATAAATATATGAGTTTTATTCATTTCAAGTAATTTGGAACCACAACGGATCCCAGCTGCAAGTCTCAGACTTCAGCACTTCTACTCACGACTTCTTGTGACTTGAAATGACGAGTTGAACAAACGAGCTGCCGACACTTCGCTTGGCTCACCAAGTACCTGAAGAAACTGGATCATCATGTTAGCAGAGGTCAAGCAGTTTAAAAGGCTCCAGTCAATGTGTCTGTTAACTTTGCCCTGCATATTACAGTTGCACTGCACACAAAGGCTGCATTAACACTCCATTAACTTTGCTCGATTAGTAAAGCAAATCGAATTAAATAATTTTATTCAAATCAATTCCATTCTGTCTTTGTATTTTCTTTAAATAGCTTCTGTGAAGTGTTGTGAAGTGTTGTAATAATAAGGTAGCAGTCCATCAGGAATACAAACAGCGACTCGTGTCATGAATGAGTGAATAAAGCAGCCGTCTACCAATGAGTTTAAGGGTCCAACACCGGTCGGCCAACCTGCAATACGTGACTTTCTAAACGGGAAAGATAGAAATAAACTAATCAGAAATCTTAGTTTGTGACGCCTCTAAAAAGATCTTTACACGTCGCAGTCTTACTCTCGACCGTAGCTGCGGTACAACGTGCAGCAGTGGAGACGCTGCCGAAACGCTAAATAGACCAGTACGTGATCAGTGGAACGACCCCCCACCAAGGCCAAGCTGCCAGGATGATGGCGTAAGAATCTGTGGCTCAGCGTTGGCGCTGTTTATCTCAAACTCAGTCTGGTGAAGATTCATTTCAGACGCAGCTTTGTCGGAGCCATCAATGTCTCCTAGAGAGCCCATGCCCACAGTTGGTACGGCGAGTCCTGTCGGACGCTCCTCGGTTCATCCATAGCCCAAAATATCCGGGCTGAGCCGCCGCTGAACACACTCCATCCTTCTGCCAGTTTAAAAGTTTGACTTGGGGGAAGGAAAAGAAGTTAAAGCGATGACGACAGATGTTTATTCTCTTTCTCTTCCAAACGGGCTCAGGCTGGTTCTGTGTCTGTTCGGTTTGGTACAAATCTAATAGGACAGAAGGAACGAATCGCAGATTTAATCCATTATATAGATATGCCAAAGTAATTGATTCAGATATTCAAATTGTGCAACCAGACTGTATCTTAATCCCAGGAAAAAATTTAATTCAGAACTTTATATTTCCAGAAATCTCCAGTGTACTGTGGCACATTAACTACATTTAAAGACAGTACTGTGCAGTCTTTAAATTTTCATTGTCCTGGGGCACATTTTAATAATCTTTTTATTTTTACTGAAAAATTTCAGTTGAAATAAATTAAACAAACAAGAAAATAAGTGAGATCAATATATATTGATATAAAAAATGGATTAGTCTGAATAAAATAAAGAAAGAAATGTTTTCTGTTTTCTGATGCTAGTTTTTTTGGGAGCATAGAAAATAAAGTATTATTGATCAATTCCATGATATAGATTTCTCAAAAAGATTGATGGTAACATATTTCACAGAGTGCAATGTCTGATATGCATATGCTGTGATGAAATATAACCAGACGGCCAATTAACACAAAAGATACAAGCATCACAATGATCGTGCTGCATTTGATTACAGTTTTAAAACCCACTAAAAAGCGCCCTGAGACAACACACAGCCGTGTGACGTCCTGATAGATTCAGTCAAAGTCACTTGTCTGTCCAGGTCCCCGACAGTGGGCCTAACTGAGCCGGCGTGTTCGGCCCAGGTGTCGATGCGTCGTGCTGCGCGGAGAATTAAAATAGAGTGAACATGGTTTGGGGAGAGGGCTTCATCGCACATATCTCACCTCAGGATGCTGTCTGCCGACCCGACCATGAAGCATCGTCCAAATGCGTCGCAGCGAAACTGTCCACTGCCGTCAGATTATCTCCCCCCTGTAATGTGCTTTGTGGAAATGGCTGGTGAAAAGGGTTTCAAAGGGCCAACACACGTGTCATTTCTCATTTCTGCCCTGTAGCTGAATGGAGGGGATGGCTCAACAAAGGCCTCTCGGCTACCGAGGCAACGAATGTGTGTTTGGATCCGAAGCCATAATTAGCTGGAATTCCTCTGCAACAAAACGACTGTTTGTGTCACTCACAGGCCACCGTAGCTCCAGGGAGCTTCTGAAGGAACCAGCAACTTTGCGTGTTGAGCACGTGGTGCTTTTCTCTCCGGATCTTTATCCATCTGCCACCCTTTGTCTTTTTGTGGTTGAGTCGAACTTTATTATTATCAGTATTATCAGATGCTATGATGTGGAGCCTCCATTTCGTTCAGGTAGTCGTATGACGTTTCCCAGTTTCCCTGACGTTTTTCAGGATGACAAAGTTCTACCACGGAGGACGAGTCAGGGCCTGCGCAGCCTCAGCCTTCATCTTCTGATGTGTTAGAGAATTAACAGTAGTTCACAATGTTATTGACTTTCCATGCAAAGCGTCAAGAGCCAGCGTCAAGGGCCAGCTATCACTTCATAATCAGAAAATAGTCTGCATCGTTTTCCATGGATTCAACTCAACCGCAGACATCTGGCAGGTGGAGCCTTAAACCCAGGTGTGTATTGTGTCTCTGCAGCTCAGCAGTGGGGCGACTGGTCCTGCGTGAGAGGACAAGGGGGGCGAGCTCGAGCAGGCGTGGACTGGCTCAGCTTGGGAGGTATTGACCTCTCCTTCCCGTCATGGTTGTGATGTGTTTGTCTGTGTGAAAATCAATGCACTTATTGATCTGTGTTTCTCTTTCCTGGGGTGGGTGCTGATAGGTCGGTGTTTTTCCTCCGTGGCCCAGGTCTCTCCGCCCTGGAACCGGACATACTCTACCCCCACTAATGGATGAGATGGCAGCCACATGGCTGGAGGCCTCCGCGGGGCTAGACCGACACTGTTTAGCTTTAACAACCTTTTTCCAGATGTTTTTCGGAGGGTAAAGATGCTTTTCTCCCTCCGAACCAGATCATTCCTTTGAAACCACACTGGCATGATTCTAACTCTAACCTCCAGGTGAATCCGACACAGTCAGGTTAGTATAAGTCAGACAACCTTTCGCTGCCATGTTTACAGAGGAAATCTTCACTATCACTGAGGTTTTAATAAGTCTGATGTGCATCCAAAAGGCACGGGGACGGACGCAGTTAGACTTTACGTCCTAAAGCGATCCAGCGCTAGTGTGTCCTTTATTAGAAAATAAGGTTCAGACAGACGTCCCTTCTCTTTATGCAGGACCAGAACTGTTTAGAGCTGAATAAAAATCAAAGACCTCTTCATTATCTTCTGATTCTCATCATGTGAGTACAGTCTGTTTATTGGGGGCCGGGCCCTGTGGTATCAGCAGAGAGAGACGACACATGGGAGGCGAAGAGGAGGGGATGCGAGCGAAGCGCTGTGGTTCTTAGTTCAGCCGCCAGTGTTCCAGCTTTACGGCTTTGACCAAGTCGTCCAAACACACGAGGACCATTTTCCTGCCACGTTCGGCCGGTGAGGAACAGGATGCACCTGTAGCCACCGAGTCTGATCCCATTTATGAGGCGACACTGGCAGAGAGGCCTTGTGATGTCACAGTTGAATGTTGTTGAAAGAACAACCTTGATGTGGGTTAAAAATAAATTAATCTTAATGGAGTCCGGAGCATCTGATGCTGCGGTAAATACTTACAGCCCCATATCTGGTAAAAAAACAAAAAAAAGCAATCAAAAAAACCCAGGCTGTTTTCATGGGGTGATGCTGATGTGAGTCAATCAATGTTCTCTGGAGACCCCCCCCCACCATGTGTGCGACCGTACGCTGAGACACCACATGTTTATTCCATACCATACGCTGTTAAGATGGCACATGTGAGTCTAATTCCAGAAATTGGCCCATAAACGCAGTTCTGATTCTGGGTCTGGCAGAGGAGACACTAATAATTATTCTTATATTGTATAATGAAGTGTCCCTCATCTATTTAGATAGATACTTAGACATTTTAATATAGATTTATCATTTAATTCTCTTCAAACACAATAAGTCCGACTGACCCGTTTTCTTCTTCACTAACTTTAACTAAAATCATAACATTAACTATGTGGCCCTTTTCTAGTCTCAGAGAGCCACAACAGCAAACCCATACACACAAACACACACACACACACACACACACACACACGGCGCAGGGACCCTGAAACTGAGCAGCTAAATGGAACTGGGCCATTGGTCGTTTGACGGTTTACACCTGGGCCAACTGAGGTGATATAAGGAGCCTGTTTTAAACCCCACCCACAGAGATCACAGCCCTTACACTCACTTCTTGGTTTGATTTCAAAGAACGGAAAGAATGGGGTTTTATTTTTTTCTTTGGGGGGGGGGGGGTTATGTTGTCTGTGAGATTTGAGGTTTGCAAATTAACCTCTGTTACTACAATACTATAGTTGATTACATATTGGTTTAGGTTTTGAATGTGTATTGGAAAATTTGTTGCCTCCTCCATGCCCCCCACACCTGTCCACCCCCCACCCCCACCCCATGTGTGTGAACTGTGGCTCAAACAGGGTCCATCCCAAACCATGAGTGCATGTTTAAAGGCCTTGGATTGTGAATTACTTCGGCTGATTAGATTCCTGCTCACTGCTGGAAGGATTAAAGCTCTAATCAGGTGGAAGTGGAAACACCTGTGCAGGTGGAGCCGGGGTACACTGTGTCTTTAGCCAAGAAGTCGTTTAGTCATGTGTCACAGTCAGAACCAGAGGTCTTGTTTTTCAGCTCTGAGATTCCTGATTACGCCAATGACAACTTCTGTGTTGAGTTGTTTCAGGAGGCAAATCGGTCGAGGTCATGCTTCGCTCACTTCTCATGTCAGAGTCAAAAATAAAGCAAATGACTGAACATAGAGATGCTGGGATTTGAATTAACAGTTTGTTTTCTCAGTTAAATGCTCTTCCCTGCTCTGTGTGTGTGTTTGTAGTATCAACACACTGGCAGTTGTCCACAGGTTTGCATGCTCTGGACAAACAGCATGTGCCACCACAGCGTCAACACTCCAGCATACCGGCTAACAAACGTGGGGTCAAATAGAAAGTCACAGAGCTCAAACGCCAGGAACGAAGTCCAGTGAAGCGGGTCGTTTTCTGACTTCGCTCTCGACCGAATCTTCTTCTTCGGCCTTTTCCCCACCATTTTTCTTGTCTCCTTGTCAGAACCACTGTTGTGGGCAGTAACCAGCTAAATAAATAAATCAAAGATGTGAGTGTCATCTCCGTCATGTTGCTGACACACAGGGTGGATTTGTTTTGAAAGTAACTTGTTGGCGTAGCAGGTGTTCGTCCTTTCATCCGTTCCTTCCTTCCTTCCTTCCTTCCTTCCTTCCTTCCTTCCTTCATTCCTTGGTCCGTCCGTCTGTCCATTTGTTCTCATTGAGGCAGTGGCAGGAATATGCTTAGCCGTGTTGCACTAGTTAGACCACAGGCAGCCATCTCATATGGAACAGATGTTCAAACACAGCCTGAGATGTGATGCCAGCTTCAGCTTTAGTGAGGAAAGACTCACAAATTACTAATCAGTGACAAACTTATCAGTGGCAATATTTTCATGCGTTGGGCCAAGTTAGTTAAATAATCCCCCATTTTACTGTTTGATTGTTTTTTCTTTCCAGAGAAAACTGCCAAAGCAACGCTTGGCAGATTCTGGCGTTTTCTTTTGAAGTTTGTTTGACTTTAAAGAGAAAGAAACGATGGTTAGAGAGTTAGCATCACTGCGGCGTTGTTCCCCTTCAAAGACGCAGGCTAATTCCTGCAATCTTTGATGTTTCTGCAGCTACACCTTGTAACGGGAGATGGAAGTAAAAGGATGACAGCCTGAGGGAGAGAATAATGCCTCACGCTGCCTGGTAACTACAGATGAGGGCCATGAGATGGTCATCTGTGGCATCATTAGCCAACGTTTCTGCATCTTCCCTTTGTCTGGAGAACAAAAGAGCATCTCTGCCGGTGTTGATACAGTTTGCTCCACTGCTGGCATCCCTGCAGCTATAATAAGGACGGGATAATCAGCCGTATTGTGGTCTAGCCCGACTAATGGGAATATCTCTGCAAAGGCTCTGGCAACGAATCAAATGAACAAATACCATTTATCGGACAGTAAAGAGACAAACAGGGTGGAGCGATCGTTGCCCCAGCAACCAGCCCGCTTGGTTACCTCCAGGGTTGGGATGGCAAAGCGCGTTGGTCGGCGCAGCGCGTTGGTCGGCAGCACCATGGTCACAGCCAGGGAGGGCACGTGAAAACCTCTCCCTATCTTCTCATCCACTGGAATTAAAGTGAGGTGATGCTGAAAAAGGGCCTGAGTGCTGCAAAGGATGGTGCCAAAATAAATATTACAATATTAACGCATCAAGAGAAAGTCTGTCAGTGCAGGAGGTACTGACACCAGAGTGACGTTAGCTTGGAACTTTTGAGCTCTTAGTAAAACGCTTTAGCCTGTTATGGTTTTTTTGTTTGTTTGTTTGTTTGTTTGTTCATTTCCTGAAATTCGCGTCCAACCAGCCGAGAGTCTCTGCTTCTCCCTCGTCTGGTTCCCGCTGACGAGTCAATGCAGTCGCTAACCTAGATTGTCGCCGAGGAAGAGTTTAATTAAGGAGTGGTGAAGAACAAAACAAACCTTTCTTGCTTTCACGTATCCCCACGGACACAAACAGGAGTGTGAGTGAAATAATTATGTGGCATGTTTGCACTAGTTTTCTGCACAGCTTTGGTTTGCTGTGACTTCACAGATAAAGATATAAATATATCTGAGCCTACAGTGTGATGACAGTTATCGCTTCTGTTGCGTCGTGACCAGCACGACAGACATGACCGTCGCGACAGACACAACAAACGCAACAGACACGACCGTCGCAGCGCAACAGACACGTCTGTCGTCTGTCGTGTCTGTTGAGTCTGTCAAGTCTGTCGCAACGGTCGTGTCTGTCGTGACGGTCTTGTCTGTCTTGTTGGTCGCGTTGCGTTGCAATGGTTTTGTCTATCGTGTCTGTCGTGACGGTCGTTTCTGTCATGTTGGTTGAGTCGCGTCGCGATGGCTGTGTCTGTCATGTCGGTCCCAACGGTCGTGTCTGTTGCGTCTGTCGTGTCTGTCGCGTCGGTCATATTGTTCGTGTCTGTCGTGTTGGTCGCATTGCATCACGATGGTTGTGTCTGTCACGTCGGTGGCGACGGTCGTGTCTGTCATGTCTGTCGTGCACCCCAGCTGTAGACCCTCTGTAGCTCCTCGACACATTGACCTGCCTTCCATCAACACCACCATGGTTAAAGGGGAACTGGGAGTTTTGCAGTTGGAGCAGCTGGAAGCTGATGTTGGCTCCTATTACTTCCTCAGCGTTTGTCTCATATTTTACTATTACACAGATACTCACTGAGTCCAAGCAGCACAATTTACCATTTACTCTTCATCTGGCACCACCGTCACCAAAGCTTAGATAAGCTTAAATATACTTTGGTTTGGCGCACTCCGGCGCTGCTGCACCAAGCTCAGGTTTACACCCTCCGATGGTGTGTGGGATAGAGACTGTATTTTAATGCCGGACATAAAAGGGGGTTTTAGTCCTGTTTCACCATCACCACTTACATGTTTTAAAAGTCAATGGCTTGCAATAAGGAATATAATCAATTCTTAAAAAATGTATCTGCTTCAATCAAATTTGAAAATATCACAGTCTTTTTATTAATCATATACTATAGGTACTATCAGCACACATGTATCTACATTTCACTTTGGCAACTGACTGGAAATGTTAGACAAGCAAAAGCTGAAGGTCCTTGTCTGAGACACTGAGCAGCAAAGAGCAGTCTTTAAAAGAAAAGGTACAGAAAGGACGGAAAGATTCTACAGAAAAGAACCAGAGAGACTAACGAAGGAGAAGCACACAACAACACAACCCTAACCGGATCACACACACAACAACACACCGGACCACTAACATGACAATGGAACCATATGGTACTGACTATGGTCTGTGGTACTGGGCCAAGATGTGCATTATTACCCTGATGAAGACAAATTTACACCACTCGGTACGTTAATGTAAACATTATGTCGAGAGATCATTGTACTGTGAGAACACAATTTGGAGAGACAGATTGTGTGTGTGTTTGTGTGTGTGTGTGCTGGAGAGGCCTTAGAAAGATGAAGAGTTGTTCACATGTGGAACATTTTTCCTCTGTGAGCCTCTAATGATGTAAAACTGTCATAATCCAAAAACCATATTGCCTAATGTACTAAAAATGGTTCCATAAATTCATAACAACCTTGCACACAGATAGCAATGGACGGACACATCCATCCCCATGCTGCTGATCACTGGGAACTGCAGAGCAAAGACCTTACAGCAATGACCAAGGCTTCAAAAGAACAAAAAGAGCAGATCACTGACAGTACCACTTGAAAGAATTGAAGACGATTATAAATAATGGAGGATTTGCATATGACCTTGAGGGGTGGTAGGTGTGAGACAGAAAGGCATTTGTGTGCAGGCATCCAATCAGACAGCATGATTAAACCCCCTGTCACATGAGCGTAGACTCATCATGGTTACGATGCCGGTCGGGTCCGAGCTGCCGGTCGGGGTCCCAAGCTGCCGGTTGGGGTCCGAGATGCTGGTCGAGGTCCGATATGCCGGTTGGGGTCCGGTCGAGGTCCGAGCTGCCGGTCGGGGTCCGACGGCATGTGTCCATTCATCTGTCCACAGAACACTTCCTGTGTCCTGGAGGACGTTTGGTCAGGATGTGAAGAATAAAGGATCATTTTATTTCAACAGATGCTTTCATGTATTTTTTATTTTTTTTAGAGGTAGTTCACCGGGCCGCTCAGTTCTGAGCAACTTGGGTCCATCCAGGACCAGAGTCTGTCCAGTACCTGCTTGGTCTAATTGGGTCAGGTTTTAGTGCGGTATAGGCTCCGATCACAAGGATCCTCACCCCCATCGATCAGCGCCTCAAGTCGCCTGAGCCTTGTCCCGACGAAGCTGAGCCGACTCCAGGAAAATAGTCTGCCTCTGAGGTTCCTGTTTGGACGTCGTCATCCATCGATCTGTTGTCCGGCCTCTCTCTCTCTTTCTCTCTCTCTTTCTCTCTCTCTCTCTCTCTCTCTCTCTCTCTCTTGCCCCCCATTCAGGGCAGCCACATTTTGGATCGGGTCTACTAGTCCTCGGGTCTGTTCCGGGTCAGGGTCTCTGTCGCTGTGAACAGCTTTATGTGTCCTGGTTATGGATCTGATGGTGATGACCTTTTAAGAACATTTCGCCATCAACTATGCACGAGTGTAAACTTGTCTTTTCTTTGTGTTGAAGAAAACGGGAGCTGTCAAACGTGGCCCCCTCTGTTTAACAGGAGCACATGATGATGTTAAGAATTAGCTAATTGGGTGAAAGTGTTTTTCTGTTTCTCTGTGTCAGAGATGCTTTGGATCAGCACAACGTCTGTGTACAAAATCAGCTAATTATCTTCTCTCTCTGGCGTGACTCATGCTCCCACTGCTGTCTCTCACTCTCTCTGTCTCCGAGCCCCCCCCCTCCCACACACACACACACTGTCTCCTGTTTCGCTCACACTTTACATCTTTGGTAATTTGGCCCAAGTTCATCTTGTCACCTAGCGGATTCCTCTGCAAAGTGAAAAATGACATTTTGGGTCGGGGACTTCAAGGATGGTCGAGTTAATGAATGGCCACCAGATGGCCCTTATTAGGCTAATGTGTTCCCCTTCTCTGCAGCCCCAGCTCTCGCTTGGGGACTTAACTCACTCTGGCAGCCTGCGTTTGTGTGTGTGTGTGTGTGTGTGTGTGTGTGTGCTGTTGCTGCTGTTGCTGTCATCATCCCTCGTCGTCGTCATCATCATCATCCCTCAGCGATGGCGGCAGCGGCGCGTTTTCATTGAGTTAAATCAGGTTAACCTGCGAGGACTGAAGGACACGGTGTCGCCACTTTAACTCAGCCGCTCCCTGTTTTTGATGGGGTCAACCGTCCGCTGTGGGAGACGCCGCCGTTCCGGTAGCTGACCCGGTCGCCGACCCCCGGGCCTCCCCATCTGACGGCCTGACACCAGTCGCCACCACTGCACTCAAGTCTGAGTTTGCATGCAAAAAACAGGATCCATAGACGGAGCGGCCAAGCTCTTTCCCCTCTAATCTGACAGCATGTTAATTGCCTCATTTACAATCCCTGCTCATCAAAATGAATAATTGTTGTAATGCACACATCTACGACAAAGACCTTTGTTAAACTCTGGAATTGTGCTAAACATGGTAATTAATTGAGTTTAATTCATTAGACGGTCGTTGGTGATTGCCGCCGTGGGGCCGCTGTGTTTCCGTCGGGGGGTGTCATAGCTACGAGGGACGAGAGCGGAGCTTTCAGCTGTTTCAAATGAAGGCCGTTGTTTGTTGCTCAACAAGTTGCTGGAAGCCTCGTCATCCTCTCACCAGCTGCTGGGATTCTGGGTTACGTGGTTTTCCCTCCTCATAAAACCACGACTCTTGCTTTGTGAAAAGAATCTAATCAGTTAAACAATGAGAAAAATGTCGTTTGGTGGAATTTTTTTACTTAACGTCGGTGATTTACTCAGTTTTGAAGCAGGTTTTTTTTCCATCATAAGAGGGTTTTGTTAAACTGTTTCCTGTTTCTGTATCTGTTGCTGTGTCCACAACCGAATTGACAATCCTCACAACCAAAGATTAGAAGAGCGTCATCTGGGAACATGAGGAATAAGACACAACTTCTACTATAGTGTCCTTTTTTCACTTAATTCCATATATTTTGCAAGCATAGGACTATAATAAAGTTAATCTTCCTTCAACTGGAAAGAAAAAAAACAAAACAAAACAAAAACAAAAGACAAAATTAGATAGTATGAATTGGATTTGAATGTTCAGTTTAGGCCAATTCTGTGGCCTCTCTCTAACTGAGGCACTAAGAATCAGAAAATATATAATATACCCCCCCATATTCTTCACCTGGTTTTATGTTTAGTATTAAAAGGTTGAGGTGTTATATTATTATATAGTATTTCGTGCGTTGGCTGCTGTGCACCTTTCAGACTTCAGAGAACGGGAAACACTAACGTGATATGCAGGTGTCGAGTGGAAGTTTTGCTTTCAACAACAGACTACAGAAATCTGATAACTCCCAAAATCAATAAGTGTTTTTCCTTAAGTCACCGTAATGATTGTGTTGATGCTACGTGTGCGCGCTGCCTCATGTGTTGTGCTTCCCCTGCCTCTTCCGGTCGGATCGGACACTTGACCCTCATTCGGTTATTTTTGCATGCACCAGTAACTAATGACCAGAAAAACAGGTGATTATTGTAAAATGCGAATTCAGTTCAGTGAATTCAGCTCTGGCATTAAATGCAGATAGCGGATCTATGAGGATCGAGGGCACGTAAATAAAATGCAGTCGAATGAGCAATGGATGCGTGAGCGTGGTTGCCACAGCAGACTAAATAGGGCAACAACACCATCATTATCCATCACGCTGAGGATATAAAAGTGTAATAAGGGAGTAGGACAACCTCGGGCGGGGCTGGAACTCCTGGTGGTGGCAGTGCGGTGCCTTCGTGGGTGGAGGTTGGGACATAACTGCTGACGCCACCACATTTCCAGGAATGACAAATGGAAGCTGGAGGTGCTTCGGGGGACACTGGGGAATGGGCACGTTGCAAATGGCATGATTGCCAGTTGAGGTTGGGAGGGAAAGAGAGAGGCAAAGCAAAGACTGAGCTCGACTCAGAGTCCCCAGAATAGAGGCTCCGCCTCCTGCGCCTCCATCATCCCTCTGCCACGCAGGAGAAGTAGGGGTCTGCATGCGTGAAACAGAAAACCATACAGGTAGAGACGCCTCCAGCCCTGGTATGCGGGTAATGCCACGTCAGACATGGTCTCACAGCCTCACGTTACACAGAGCCAGACGTGAACTCGAAGCTCATCGACGTGGTGTCAATCCGCACATTACTTCCCTCTCAAAATGTCTTTATACAGTAAGTGTAACACATTGAACACCAAAACACCACAGCAACACATTACTTTATTTCAAATTTAGTTATTAGCAGAATCTTACATTTTGATGTCTTGTGTCATGTGTTGCGCAGTGCAGGAGTGAAATTTGGTCATTAGGTCCACAATTATCAAAGATAATCATTAATTTTTATTAAAAATTAAATGAATCTTATTAATCGAGATTAATAATAACGGGGCACCACCAGGAAGACCCGGACCAATAACCAAAGTGTGGATGCAGTCTCAAAGGGGGTTTTCACTTAGAAATGCCAATATTTGGGAAATATTGGTATTTCTAGAGTGAACAGAGAAGGAGTGCAGTTGGCACTGACTCCCTCAACCAGCTTTGTATCACAATATGCAAACAGAAAACACCAGGGCGACTTCTCTTGACAGGGTTTATTAACATCAGTAACATCAATTTCCAATTAATATCACTTCTGTCTAATAGATCCTATCATACACTATAATTACTAGCTACCAACTACAGAGGACAAACAAGTATTGGCGTGTGTGTGTGTGTTGGTGTGTGTGGACGGGAGTGGATATGTGTGTGCGTGCGCCTGAGGGGAAGCGAAGCAAGATGGCAGACGTGACTCGTTATGGTCACGCCATGTGAGGGTCGGCAGGAAGGAAGTCTGTCGAGTGTAATGGCGGCCTGTCGGTAACACCTGACCTCACAAAGGGAGAACAGCTAAGCGGGAGGTTTGAACTTCCCTGCGCTCAGGTGTTCAATTAAGAATGTGTGTGTTAGTAAAGGAAGAAAAGAGGTAGAAGGGTTCGGCAGCAACGTTCTGGTGATCGTGATCGAGAGACAGTATTTATGTGTGTTACGCAGAAACTTGCTCAGTTCAGCTGATGAGCAGCGTGAGTCTGGACCTTTAACTAACAGCAGCAAGTACTGGTCTCATCGCGAGGATGGAGCAGGACAGAATTTATCCGCTGCAGACGGATAAATTATAGTTCATTCAGGTATAGAAACCTAAGTGAATAAATAACAGCAGCACAACAATATTCTCACAATATTGCAACAGCAGCGGTTTAACACACACTAATTATTAACATCTGCCCAGAGCTATAAGCCTCTTACTCTCATGCAGGTGAAGCGGAGTGTTTAGTTTGTCCTCAGTGTTCCCGTGCAGGCGAGGAGGCGTTGGTTAGCGGCTACCAGCGGCTAACGTATCTTCTCGGTGAGATGGCTAGTCTTCAGCGAGGCGACGTAATTCTGGCTCACGGTGGAGAATTAGTTCATCGACTTTGAAAGAAGCGAGGTCTGTGTTCCTTCGTCTTCTTCTTGAAACAGGTAGGACTCTTTAGCTACCAGGTTTCACATCCGTGAGCATCTGCGGGCATCCGGGCGAGAGGGTCGATCCGTGGTATCGAACCGGGCTGTACCGTGTTTTGACTAGAGTGTTCGCCACGTAGGACGGGGTCTAATCTCAGGCGCGGTTATTGTTAGACCTTCTATTCGCGAGGAGTTCGCTGGTCGTGGCGAAGGTCCAAGCCAGAAGCCTGAGTTTCAGGAGTTAATATAACATTGGGTGACATCATGGTTTGGCGGATTTCACCCAATTGGAGCGGTGGATTTTGGGGGAACGCCGCTGGTCGGCTGACGCTGCGTGTGTTGGGGGATCGCTCATCTAGTTGGTCACTCTGCTGAGACCGTGTGTTGGGGGTTGCTCAGCTGAGTTCTTTGTCTTCCTCAGGTAGCAACATATGGCCTTAGCTGGATTCCAGGTTTGGGTGTGCCTGTAGGCCCTCTCTGTCTACAGTCTGTTGGTGAGGCACAACACATGTTAGTGGAGAAACCTGGAGGAAAGAGCATGTACAATCCGAACCGCATGCAGCTGCACCCCAGCTAGTTACAGCTGGCTGGTGAGAGAGCATTGCTGGAGCTAATTTACCCACTTACCCCCCAAATAATAAGTTATTTTATTAGTGTAGTTATTATTACCACATGAATGCAGCAGTAGTAAATAATAAACCAAACCATCCACTTCAGCGAAGTAGCGGTGACCGGCGTCACCGTAGCCTCTGACTCTAGTGGAGATCAGGTGATTTGGTGTGGTTCATTAGAGTTACATATTTAGGTGCATTTAATTAAAGGCTGATGTCTTAAAGTAGCTTTGAATTTTAAGCGACTGAAATGCCGGTGCATTAATGTTTGAAAAACATTTTCAGTGTGTGCAACTGCAGGGGTCGGATTTACCTCCTTTCACGCCAACAAATGTGTGATTTGCCCAGCGGAGGCCAATCTGTTGCATCCAACTGTATGAACACAAACCCACTGTAAAGGGACGTTTCTGTGCATTGCAAAAACAGTCCAGATAAATAATGTATGTGATGCTTCCCAGCAGCCGCTAAAAAAATCCAAAACAACGTATCTAAGGTTTAAAGAGGATGCACTCGGGGATGTGTTGAGCACACACGCACTGTACATTGACATGTACATATACAAATATTACAAAATGGAGATAACTGATAATTAATGTTTATTGCACAGCCACTGCAGACAAGCACATGTATGTAACGAGGATCCGGTTACACAAGGTTAATTCTTCCAGTCCCACTTCAGTAACACCAGGCACGATGGGCTGATGCAGCACATGGGGGTGTGGGGGGGGGTCACAAGGACACACATTAACATCAAAAACACAGTGTATATTCTACACGTGTTTCAGGATGGAACAGGAAATTCTGAGGGAGAAATTTGGTGCTTTTGAAAACTTTGGGAAACCGACAACACATTCAAATAAACTTCTCTCTTGGATGTCATCGGCGTGACATGAGTTAAACAGAAGTTTAAAAAAAATAAATCCCAAAGCCGTAAACATGAATCAATATGATTCACCTGAAACCGTCAAAAGTTTAATTTCATTCCTAAACATAGAAAGACAAAAACACAAATTCAGCTTTTTTCATCATTTACTGCCTTAGATGTTTTCCTGTGCATTTATACTTCTAATGCAAGATCGATTCCTATATAAATATAATTTTACTTTCATCTATTTTTTCATACATATTAAAGTGTTTTCTTTTCCCTATTTATTGGGCAATGACAGAAACTTTTCTGTCCTCTTTAAAAGAGCTGTAGCTCTGCTGCTTATACCTCTGCAGATGTGTTTAAAATGCCTGGGACCAGCTGTTCCATTTTTCTTGTTTGCATCATTTCATGACATACTTGTATGCACATAAATTACAGTATGTGCTATGTGCATGTATGCTGGCCCTTAATCTCATTTTAATTCTTGTTCCAGTAAATGAGGGGTTTCCTGTGAGTCCCTTGTGCACATGCAGACCATTTTAATCCAGTGCAGGGATGGTGGAGGTTTTTCTGTAATGTATTATAACTAATGGAGGTACATCAGTTTAGTGACTAAAGCAGAATATTGCCAGTCATAAACAGTATCCAACACCGGGTTTGGTATGATGAAAATCTTAAGGGTAATAACTTTAATGGAGAACACACAAGCACATGTATGTGACGATAAATCCTACACTTTGTATTGATGAGCAACATAATGAAATATGTGATCACACTGTGTATTTACACACACAGTCCCACAACTGCATCGTTATGCACCGGCATCGAACAAGAGTGTATAATATCTTTCCCATTCATATAATGTACAGAGCGCTGTACAGTTTTGTGAAAATTTACCATTACCATGGATACCAGCATGACAGCCCACTGAAATAATTCAGCTGGTGATATCAGAAACCAGCGGGTCATAACTGCAATAATACAGCAGGTACATCATGTACTGTCATGTCCAGACAGACTCCATCCAGGCAGAGCATGAACACTGTAGATCACAGGTGTCACACACACAGAAACACACACTGGGAGAGAGAACTCATGTGTGGAAACGACAGTATTGTTTTACAGTTCAGAATGAAAATAATTGCGGCGCGTATCGGCTTGCTGCCGGCTGCTTACCCGCTGACCTTGAAGGCACAGTCGCTGAGTCTTCAGGCGCCGTCCCAGAGGACGGGAGCAGAATGTATTAAATACTGCAAGTATAATGTGGACAAATAAAACTTTGAGTGAGCCTTTCAGCAAATTAAATGAAACATTTTAACTGCTTTATAATGCCGATTATTAGTGAAGGCGATGTATGCGCCTCCATCTGTTAGCGATGTGTGGGTACGCAGCTCCTGTGTATTTGTGCTCGTACGTGTGAAAAAAAAGAACTGTGGCTCTGAAAAGTGCACTAGAGTATGCATGAGTGTGTGCCTTCACATCACGTGGATGCCAGCTGGAATAAATGCGGTCCCCCTGCACACACCTGGCCGCTGCACGATGCCGGGCCATGTCAACATGAATGCAAGGGACTACAGAGGACGTCCGTTCCCTCGAATCAACATCGTGTGAATACGTAGCCCAAACGAAGACTTGAATATCGTCGCCGCAAATGGCTGAGAAAGATGCTGTAACCACTGAAAAAGCCTTGTGTGTGTGTTGTGTGTGTGTTTTATACTGATGAGCTGTCAGAATGTGTTCTGTAGACAGCACCTCGGTGTTTATGCAGAGCTGATGTTCTCCAGGAAAATGAAGAAAAAAAGGGGGGTGGTGCTGCCTGATATTACACAAAGCAACCCCACCACTGGGCAATGACGATGGCTCCCCTGTGGCCCCCAAGGACGGCGGTAAACCCAGAGGAAGCAGGGGCCAGACAGAGTGAGAAATAGAGCGGGATGGAGAGAAAGGCAGCAGATCCGATGAGATACGGGGACGTGGGAAAGAAGACGGACGGAAAAGTAGACAAACGACTGCATCGAGAACAGTTGCTCCTGTTCCACTGGTCCTCGCTGCTAGACATTAAACTACGCAGCTCATGTTTAGCCATTAGTGCTGAACATTTCCAGCGGCATACGGAGAAACTAAGGTGGATGTCTTACCTGCCAGACCTTTGTTGTAATCTGCCGTTTATTTTCTGGGTAGGTTCAGAATAATTTTGTGTGTGTGTGTATGTGTGTGTGTGTGTAGCTCACCCAGGCAAAATTCACAAGAACTGGCCAAGTTTCAGGATAAAAATCATATAATAAAAAATAAAGCAACAGATATGAACCTTGTTAGAAACTGTATATAGGAATTAGTCCTGCAGCAGGACGGTTAAAAGTGGATCAGACTGGCCACGCTTTAAAAGACCAAGTTATTTTAGCACAGCTGCTAGCTAGCCAGAGAGTTAACTAACCAAGCTAACCATGACTAAACAGGTTCAACAACCAGTTTAGTTGTTTAAAATGCAGCTGTCATCTCTGTCTAGTTGTTGCAGGTCTTGGAAACATTTCAATAACAAAGTTCACACAGTGGTGCTGAACTTTGGAAGATTTCTTGTGAATTTACAGAATCTGATGTCTATGGTTGTACTTTGACATATGGGGGCCACACTGAAGACTGGACCCCTCTGCTCTGGGACGGGATTCACTCTAACTATTAAACCTTCGCCACCGCCGAACCCTGCTCTTCGCGGCGGGAGCTCTCGGCTCCATCGGCCCCCACAACACTGAGCTCAGAGAAAATGTCTGGCATCAGAGAGGCCGGCAGCACGAGGAAGGCCGACGACAGCCGCTCCCTGGCTATCTGTCGTCCGGTGCTCCAGCCTAAGCTGGAGGCGGGCCGGTGTTGTCCAGACCAGCCTGGCCCGGTGAAGCCCGCCTGCTCGGTAATTAGTACGGGGCCTCTTTCCGATCCGGCCACGCCGGCCGAGTCTCGTTCTGGCGTCAGTGAGGGGTGCGTGACCGGCGCCAGATGGCCAAGGAGACCACCACCCATACACGGGCACACATACAGGACCGTACACGCATGCACAATCATTTTTACTGAGAAGCTACAGTAAGCATTAACATATGCTCTGAATCTTTTACACAGTTGTACACCCGTTCTCTGCATATTTTCACACTGCTACAGAACTGTTAGCTTTCACATTTTTTATGCCATCTTTTTAACCGGCTATATTTAGAAGTTTAGTTCGCTGACTTCATTATCATCAGCATGATAACAGCAACAGGACCCACTGTTTATCCCCACATTCATTCACACCTATTAGCCAATAAGCATAAGGAACAGCATCCCACTGGCTGCAGGTTATTTAAGTCCGGGGTAGGGAATAGCAGCAGAGAGCAGTGGTAACACCACAGCAGCCGTTTAATGAGCGCTACTGTACAGACCGGGAGGACCGGGACCCAATTTAGGCCAGAAGTCGCTTCTGTGCCAGATCAGCCGACGGAGATGACACTGGCCGTGGTGAAGCCCGGTGCTGGCATTTTACTCTTTTCTTTTCGATTTACTCACATTAACGAGTTGGTCTTGGCACTTTTTGAAACACTGTCAAACTGGTGTTTCTGAAAAGATCAGAGTCTGTCTCACTGTCTCACTTACAAACAAACTGTTAAACTGCTGCCAGGTCTGAAAAATGCCTGTGAAGTTACTCAAATCTTAGTTATTCTTAGTTATATAAATAGAATGTTCAAAGGTTAAATACTCACAGACTTCAACATTTACAACTCAACATTCATGTGGAGTTTCTGCCGTATCTCATGGAATTCGTCCATTTGTTGAATGAACATTTCATATCCTACTTTAGAATATGCTTTGAATTATACCGCCTTCTTTTGATAATCCATGAAACACATTCAGGCTGATTCTATAAATCGGTTGTAGTATTTGCTTTACGAAGCTATTTCTATGTGACTCAGCATTCATTTGTTGGAAGAAATCGCATATCCATGAGTCCGATCCTTTAGGTTATTGTCCATTAAACTGTGCTTTGCTTATGGTTACTTCACCTGGATGTTTGACCTTGACCTTGCAGTTTGTTTTCACCTCTCATTCCTGCTGAAGTTTCTCCGAGCTCAGCTTTAATTTGACTTGAAAGGCTGGACTTTACAAGCAGGATTTTCCGACATTGCACAACCGATAGTGGTCCAATATGCAGCTTTTGCAAGTGTGATGGGGAAAGTGTTGATATGCTGAAGTAGGAGACGCTTCTACTTTTGAAGTTTGGATTAGGAGATGAAGAAAACTGTATTGGACAAATTAATATTCAGTCTTATCTTTTATGTGCTAAAACATGTCTAGGTGGGGTCTTTAATCTGTTATAATAATCTAAGGTTAATGGGTCATTGTACTTTTGTATGTTTTACTTTGACGGTAAAAATCCTTGCTCTTCTTCATCTGTGTTCCCACTGTATATTGTTTCGTCCCATTTTGTTGAACTCTGTCGATGCCTACAACGCACGATATGAAACGACAACACATTAGAAGAGGCAATATGTATCTTTATTATGTGCTATGTACATATTTTACAGTATGATACAGCAACAATACACCATAATGCTACACAGTCCGGATTGCACAGGTTTACAGTGAGGCCACAGCGGTCGGGTACTGCGGTTACAAGACGTGACACCGGGTGAACAGCGAGGACAACGTACGTCTTTGGCTTCATTGGGATTTAAAAAAAAAAAAAAACAACACAAGGCAAAGGAGCGGGAATGAAAAACCTCTGGCGGGAAGAAGGGTGGGCGATTCAGCGAAGTTGGATTTTCAGCCCATAAAGAAAGAAGCATAATAAGAATGTCAGGTGTGTTTCTGTTCTGGTTCGTACGGAACCGTCCCCACACGTCGGTTCAGGAGACTGGATCCTAAAACCCCTGGAGGACTAAGACCCGCCCGGCCCGATTCCCCCACGTACCCGTCGTGTGCACCTTTGCATGCAGGCACAATCTGTGCACACACTGTATATGAGGAGATAACGACGGTGGGAGCGAACTGTAATTCACCCTCTAATTGGCATAATTTCTCTCAGTCTATTAATTTGTGGTAAAACTGAACCAGTCCTCATTTTGCAGTGGTTGTTTACAGAGAGTCAGACCCCCCCCCCCCCAATAGTGAATCGTCTGTTCTCCTCCCGCCACCATCGGGCAGCGGCTGCCTTAGCCTACAGAGCATCTGCATGAGGGATGGGACACAGAGAGAAGCCGAGAAGACAGATTAGATGAAAGATAGATGGAGAAGGAGCGGTAACGAGAGAAGGGGGGGGAGGGAGAAGGCGAGTGACTCGGTGAGAGAGAGCGAGAGAGAGAGGGGAGCTGACAGAGAGATGGATGCAGCCGGGTCGTCGGGGTGAGGAGATGGTGTAATGATTAGATCACAGATACCCTTGAGCCTCCCCTCCGTCCTCCCTGCACACGAAAAACTGCAGGAAGGTCTGCAGTTGTAAATGGCCCCGCTGTCAGAGTTCATCTGGGCGGAGGAGGGAGTGGATTAGAGGAGCCTCTGCCTCTCTGGGGGGGGGGGGGGCTGGATCTCATTTGTGCCGCTGCTGCGCTGCACCCTGCTCTGAGATTCCTAAAGATGTTACAGATTTAATGTTTGACTATTCGGAGACTGCAGACATCGTCTCATCTACCTGCAGCGTAGACGAGACTCCTCCGGAAGAGGCTGAATTTCGTGCTCTGTGGCACTTTGACTTGTCTGCGCCCTCACAGCCTAGAGTCTGAGCCTGAAGCCAAAAGCTCCATCACATGTTCTTCACCTGCTAATCAGATGTTGTTATCTCCAAACTTCAGGAAGTTGATGGTGACTGCTGGGAGAGGGGGAGGTTTTTAGGATGCTTCCATCTAGTGGTCGCTCAGTGACACTGAAGATGGAGCAGAGGAGGAAAAGGACGTCACAATGCAAACTTAGGTTAATATGAGTCATGGATTTTAAAAGCATTCTTCAGTCCAGTCGTTAAACAATATGACAGAATAAAATAATTTTTGTCATTTAAATCATAAAGACATGGAGTGGCAGGTCTGACACGGGGTTATTAAAGATTCTCTAACATAATGCCTCCTTTAAGTCCATACACAAGCATATCTTTACAGTTAACTTTTAAAATCTATTTCTGGGGCAACACCCGGGACGTTTGAATGGAGATGATGACCTGAGGGCCACACGAAGGCTTGAGCCATATTCAAACCTTCACTCTAACAATGTCTGAGACATTACAAGTTTAGACCGAGGTGGTGAACTGGGAGACGCTTCCTCTTAGTGAAACGCCACAGCGCGTTTCAGTGACAGATATTCTGTTTTATGTACACTGTGAAATCATTACACAGCTTCCCATAAAAAGTCAGGAGATGGATGATGTTTTAAATGCCACGCGAAGTTGTGTGAGAGTCATGGGAGGGAAAGTAGGAACAGCTTCAATCTGGAGCAAGGACTGGATGAGGCCAGTGGCGTTTTCACCATCCTAAGAGAGAGAGGACTGTTTCTATGACGTTGGACACGGGGGGACTACATGATGGGCAGACTCACCTGTCCCAGGTAACCGCTGCCTTCTGACCTCTGTGTGAACAGAAATCACCGACCGTTAACTAAATACAAAACTCAATATGTACATATTCTAAACAAAGGAATGATGTTTGTGTTACAGCAAGAAAAACAGACAGGCTGAAAAACAGACAAATCTGGCTGAGGCTGAGATGAAATCCTCACAGCACAGAGCCACCTGCTGGGGGGTCTCACCTCCAAATTTAATCTGATCACCCTTTTGAATCCCTTGCGCTCTGCCGTGCGTCAGATTCTGTCTAACTATGTATGTGTGTTCACATCACAACTTTGTTCTGCAGCATGTGTTCCTGTTGTCTTCAAATGTGGGAAAATAACCACTGTGGATCAATGAGACTCTGTGCATAATCATATTGTAAAATGATACCAGTTCTTTTGGACTGAGCTGTTACTACTTAAATACCTCTGAAAAGTTGCAAGTGCTCAGTGTTTCTGCCAAAGGTTCACTGAAGCAGCAGGTAGAGCAGAAGACGCTGGGTCTGCGCCAACGGCCGGGAGACAACGCTAAAAAAACATTGTGATGCACGATCCTCCGAAAATGCCGCCTCTCAAACAGCGTGTGCAAGTACTGATTGGCTGTGCGAGAACGCAGTCGAACTGCATCGTATCCATCATATCCGCTGATGGTGAAACGGAAAAAAACAAAAAAATTGAGTAATGAGAAATAGAAAAGAAAGCAAGATGGACGACGGAGGATACAGAGACAGAAATAAGGATAAAGTTTGGCAGTGTTTGTCTTTCTTCTGCTTTCTTGTTTCCCTGTTATATGGTCCTGGGGCAGGTGAATTGCTCCTGGAAACTAAAGGGCTCCTTCTGACAGAGCTGCCAGCGATAAGGGCCGAGGATCGCCAGGGCCAAGACCCCTACGAACGGGGGGGGCTGCACATAACAGAGGGAGGAGGTGGGAGGAAAACAGAAACAGCAGCCATCAGTTGCTGGCACTGTGCAGCGATGCTATCCTACGTCCTGCCTGTCTCACAGCTCCCGTCAAGAGTGTGTGTGCGTGTGTGTGTGTGTGAGCGTGTGTATCTGGGTCATCAAGTCATCAATAACCACCTGCATTAGTGGACCAAACCCACAGGCAAGGTCAGAACTGATTGAGAACCCTTCAGAGTGAGAAGGGATGAAAGTAGAAAACACTGAACAGTGTGAGTCCAGCTCAGATGATTCCATTTATGACCGGGGGTGGGGGGGGGGGTGGGTGGATGGATGAATGGATGGGTGGATGGATGGATGGATGGGTGGGTGGGTGGATAGTGGTGTGTAAGTATCTGCTTTTGACAGACTGGCGACAGCCGACTTGGCAAGCAGAAACAGGTTGGAGTTGGGGGATGTGGCTGGCTGGGGCAGAGAGAGGAAGAGAGCGAGGGGTGAGTTATGGATGGGCTAATGGGGGGGTCTAGAGAGAATTGGAGTCCTGCTGACAGGAAAGCTGCTAGTTGTTGGAGTCAGTTAGTCCCAAGAAGCTGACGAGAAATGATCGGCCGTCTCTGCGTCTGTAGCGTACTGCGGTCCTTGTCCTCCCCAGAGGCCTCGGGGGGGGGGGGGTCATAAGCAGCATGGAAGAGAGTGAAGTCGACACTGGAGCAGGCGGCCGTGCAGACGCTCACCCTCTGTCACGGCTCTCAGCTCAGTTCGGTCACCGCCGCTCTACTTCCATCTCACGGTCTCTCCCACAGTGGACCTTTCACTCCTCCCCCTCCTCTACGTATGTGGATGGAAACCAGCCCACCTGTGTGTGTGTGTGGGGGGGGGGTGGTGATTAGATCTAGGCAGCGCAACACACATAATATTTCAATCTTCAGTTTAACAATGATAAACAGTTTTAAATGATTCCATAACAATTCACTGACAGTCCCAAGTATAGCCCCCCCCCCACACACAAACACAAACAAAAGCAAATCTTAACACTGCAGTTTTTGTAAGGATCAAACAAACACAAGGGACAGTTCTATCGATCGATTCATCGAACTCTCGGCAGAAAGTGAACTAGTGTATTTCCCAAAATGTCATTCAATTTTTTAAACTGTTGGGACGGATCATGACAGGAATGAGTCGAACTTGTGGAAATGTTGAGTCAAAAATTCTGTTCTTAAAAAAGAGAATGGACATGCATAAATTTCAACGTTAATATTTAAACAAAAATCGAACATCTAAAGGATATTAACACAATTATCTTTGGCAAATATCTTCTCTCAGAGAGTTTCAGTAAAACCTACAGCAAAATGTTAAACGCAGTCTTTAAAAAAGACAAATCCACCATTAATATGGCTGCAACGCTCCTGTGCCAATATTAATCTTTTGATTGGATCGGTCCTGGTATATCATGTACCTGAGATGGTGGTATAACCCCTGAAAAGTGCTCGTGAACAGGCTGGCTGAGCGGCTTCTCCCGCCAGCTGTGCCATTGGTTTCTCCTGCTTGGAGGCTCTAAAGACACACTGACAGCACTTCGCTGGCTCTACACAAGGTTAAGTTTTCTCCAGAGCGGCATTAACACACACATCAAGCTAAGTAAACGAGAAAAGCTCCATTTACCACAGCTGTTCTTACACACACACACACACACACACACACACAGGCTGAGATTGCTGCTCAGTCCCAGTGAATCTGGGCGGGAGTCCGTACGTCGGTATGTTTCCCCGCGCTCAGAACTGGGATCCTCTCGGGGACTGGACGGCGAAAGGGCTCCCCCACGTCAGGAGGGGTGGACAGAGGGACTGAAGGGAGACCCCACCGAGTCCAAGAAAAGCCTATTATCAGTGCTACCTACAACCGGATTCACTGGTGGGGGTTAAAAACCTGCATTTCCGTTCTGTTTTTTTAAGAACAGAATTTTAGACACAACATTTCCACATGTTCGAGTCATTGCCATGATCTGTCCCAACAATTAAAAAATAATTGACATTTCGGGAAATACACTAGTTCACCTTGGGAAGCGGGATGCTGTGCTTTGCCACTCACCCTGCCGTTGGCCTCGCCCCTCCACCAGCCATTAGCTCCTGACTTTGTGTAGATCTTGACCACATCGCCCTCCTGCAGCGAGAGCTCCCGGGTGTCACGCGAGCTGAAGTCGTACCTCGCTATCGCTACACCGATCACTTTGGGGGTAAACACTGGGGAAGGAGAACCAGACGTCAAGATTTCATTCATCCCACATTCATGATGTGTTTGGAAAACACAAAATATCAGTTTCAGCCCCAACACTTTCTCATATATGTACACACACACACACACACACACACACACACACACACACACACACACACACACACACACACACACACACACACACACAGATATGGAGACGGCTAAAACCCTGCTATATAAGATACGAGCTTAGTGAAAAGTTTGGATACAAGGTCTCATTGTCTCAGTGTCTGCTGTTGTTCTCCTGCTGTAAAATCTCAGGGGGGAGTCAGTTTGCAAAAGGTGGCGACATACGCGCCGCTTTATTTGAACAGTCTGCAACAACTGGTTCTTTCCTGTAGATGAGTCGTTGCTACTTAAATATTTGGGCCCAGTAACTGCCGGTTGTCAGCTAACGGTTGCGTAGCTAACATAACTGAATTAACTGAACAAAGTCGCCTTAGCTTGCTGATATGGTCGACACGTATTACCTGGTGCAGGAAAGACAGGTCTAAAACACCCACTTCTCCATGTAAGCGCATAAAAACAAAGCACAGCCAAACCCACTTCTACAAAGTATTGGGAGTTAACAGTTTACTGATTAACTTAGACACTACTAGTCTGAAACCGGGAACTTAGGAGGGGCTGGATTCAGAAATACTGTGGCCTGTGTAACCCAGTTCATCTGGTCTGTATCAGGAAAAATGATGTTCACAGGAAAGATTTTTCTGTCTGTCTGTTTGTAGTGGTTCATACAGCTTTGGAGCAGGTTTAGTTAGTCACCCCCCCCCGCGCCGACTGGTGGGTTGAACCGGACTAATCTTACAGGCAGACATGGAAGGTCAGACTTCCAAGACCTGGCCATGGGGACAGAATATCTAGTACACCAGAGCTCTGTCTATTTGGACACATCCGTCTTTACTTTGACAGACAGACACACAAACACATGCATACACACACACACACACACAACCCACAACTACTTCTGAAAACCCTTTTGTCTGCCTCACACACTGGTATTCACATGCAAAAATGTGCACACAGCCACACTCCCATACTGTACATACATGCATTACTAAAATAACCAGTCCCTATTGTCAACACAGGACGATGTCTAAGCATGTGCACACAACTATGGAAGAGGTGAGATGGTGCGATGTGAAGCTAGACAGCAGATGTGAAGGCAGAAGGCAGGACGCGGCCGGCCGCCATCGCCTATCTGGGCGCGCGCACGACGACGTGGAGGGACAGAGAAGGATTCAGAGACAGAAGCGATACCTGTACCTGACCAGAAGGGAGCAGAGGAAGGAGGTACAAAGCTGTAGCCGGCAGGAGCTATGTCAGGAAAGGCCAGGCCGCAGGCAGCGAGTGCGGAGATGGGGGGGCCAGGGATGGGGGGGTGGTCGGAGGAGAGAGAAGCACAGGAGAAGATAAAACAGGCTTTAAAATTCCTAACTCTGAGCTTGCTTTTCTTTTTAAAACAAAGGTACAAAGAAAACAGTCACAGTTTGTTAAAGAGTAAATGACAATAGGAGCCGGTGGCGCTCACCCCCACACACACACACACACCCCCCACCCCCCCACACACTGTTCTCACCGATCGGCCCAATGTGCCGGCTGTGGTTGTAAAGCAGCCTCAGCGCTCCTGTCTAACTACAGCCTGCGACCAAGCATTTGTCTTTGTTTTCATAAACCTTGGAACGATCCACACCAACTCTAAGTGATGACACACAGCGCTTCCAGTTAGCCAAAAGGATGTCTGCATCATTAACTGGGCTGGGGGGGGCTGCGTACTCCCAGTCACAGCCTAGGGAACGAATCGTCCCACTTTAACTCACTGTGGCGCCAAATCTCTTCACCAGCTTCCTCTGACTGACCAACGCTTTCCTGTGGAATCCTATTGCTTTTGTATGCAGGTTTTTCTGGAGCTCACAATGTCGTCTGCGCAGATTTCTCCCCCTCTGAAGAGCAGCCGTGCCTTTACCTGCCTCTGGCTGACGTCCAGTGTTTCTACCAGCAGAGACGGAGGAAGCGGCGGCGCTGGTCCGGGTCCAGCAATGACTTAGAGCAGGCAGAGTCAGTGCATGCTCTCGGGAATGGAACCTCTAACAGCAGCATTAGGACCTTCCTGTAGTCTTTATGGATAAATCCCAGTCCACTGGGTTATTTTTATTTTCCGACCACAATAAAACCGGGCGCACGTTCGGATGTTGTGGCTGATCGGCATGAGCAAGTCGGTAGAAAATGCTTATGCTCAAAAGGCTTTTTTAAGCTGCAGTGACCTGAGGTAGAGACAAACAGTGTTGATCCACTGAAAAGTGTTTGGCTCGATGGATCTGAGCACAAAAAGCTTAATGAACGACGTAGCAGTTGATGTAGTTTAATAATCAGTCTGGACGACTCTGGTTCATAATAACTTATGGAGACAGGCTGACTGTGAACTCAGGCTTCTGAGTGCGGCCACTGTTGACGTTTCTAGTTGCCAAGTCGCTCAAACAACTGCAAAGACACAACTTAACCACAAAAGGACACAAAGAGGAGCAAAGGGACAAAATCGACCTCAAATAGCTTACCAACGGCAGCTATTTATTAGTATTATTTCATTTTATCATAAAATGAGATGTTAAAAAAAAAGCACAGTATAATTCATAGGGTACTGTTTGTTATAGTGGGGAACCCCCCGCTTTGAAACTGGGCCTTGGTCCAGCACCTGGTTCCCCCCTGAACACGGTGCTGGACCGAGGGACGGAAGTCTACATTTCAGCCAGTGGGAGCAGAAAAGCTCATCCCCAGGACGACGGATAAACGGCCGAACCTTGTGACAAACGCTGCTCCCAGCAGGACCGCCGGCGAGTTACCCGGCCGGGTTATAGATATGCTGCGAGGGGAGAAGAGCGCCAGTGGTTTTGGAAATGAATACTAATCAGCGTGCTGAGAGACAGCTCCGCTGCCACTAATGGTGTCTAAGTATGAGCAATATGAAGAGGGATCACTCTCCACTCTAACCAGCCACCAAAACACCAGCTGCATTTCACATGCCTCATTTTGGCAAAATCTGATTTGTGGAAGAAAACACAATGTGTGCTGGGCGACTGATAGAGGAGGCTGAGACTGCACACACACACACACACACACACACACACACACACACACACACATTGTGTCATTTCACAAAAGAGTTATAATCCAATCAACAGCCCAGAGTCCCACACATGCTGTTAGGTGAGACTGCTCCATGGACAGGTATTCATTTATTTTTTGGACTGACACTGGTATTGTTGCTGTTGTAGTTGGCATATCGGTTAAAAACCATCAATCGTTCCGCTTCCTGTCAACAAAGGGAAAGCCACAGCCCAAATGTTAATGAGGAGTCTTCCAGCAGCGCTGGAGGAGGATGGGAACCAGGACAGAAGAGTCATGTAAGAGTGAGAGAAAATAAAGCCCACACACCAGAAAGAGGCTGCCTACGGGACAGCACGGCGCCGGAACCGGGCAGACTTGGACCGGAGCTGTCTCCGCCTGCGGTTGAACAACAGGCCTCCTCCAGAACAGCCAGACAGGTCTGAACAATCTGTTCACGTTCCTCCCGCCCAACGCGAGTGTTTGCAGCCTGGCACTGTGATGGCTGACTCGCATGCAGTGGCGCACAGGGTTCAAATGAAACCTCGGTTTGCTGCCGATTGTGATGAATCAAACATTTTACCATCAACCGAATGATGGGCGGCGCTGCTCCATCTGGCCCTCACGCTGGTTTCACGCCATTTTCTGCTGCCGTTGCTTGAAACATTCAGCATGTGTGGTTGTTTTACAGGGCAATCAGTGCCCTCTCCTTCAGTCTTGGAGGTGACAGACCATCAAATGTGAATCTATAAATCTCTCTCTGTTTTTTTTTTTCGTCAGACACAAACAAGTTTGAAAGCCAAGCCAATAAAACAAAGGATAAAAGTGATTTCAATACCAAATATATCATTCAAGAAAAATAACCCTTTTAAGCCTTTTTTTCTTAAAAGCCCCTTTCATCAACAAATCACACTAGAAAGGACTCCTGAGTTGGTAGTTTGACAAAACTGCTGCTTTGTCTGCTGCTTCACTTCAAACACAGACAATATCTCAGAGAAAGATCCGACTGGATGTTGTGTTTTCTCTCATCCTGTCCTGATAAACAACATCTCTAACACCTGAATGTTGAGTGGAATTGGGTTAGCAGGGCTAATAACCGACAAAGCGGCAATTAAGAAGGAGCAGTAGCTGCATGCATAAACCGTCAACGTGTAAAGTGTAAAATGCAAGATGAGCTGACAACTGAAATTTTACAATATTCTGCTGCTGAGCTTCTGTTTTCAAGCTTCACAAATGACACTCGTGTGGCAAACAGACTGTTTGTCCAGTAATTCTGTGTTTTTAAAAGCTTTTAGAGGAAAAATACTTTTTAGGAAAATACTGGTAAAATGGTTTTAAAAAACATTTAGCCACAGTTTAAAAACAGCTGTAACATGTCCATTAGTCACTTATGTATTAAAAGTAGCCTCATATCAATATGTATGATTTGAGTTTGCTGTAACATCCAATAGATACAGCAGATAACTACACCGACAGATTATTACTGGTCTTGACTTTGGTTAACTTAAGGCTCTACCAGATTATCTCACTCCCCTGAAACCAAAATTAATTTAATCTTCAGTAAACGTCCGGGGAGTGTTTTCAAATCTAATAACACGCTTAGTGGATTCTCTAACCGCCGTTTGACAGCTGAGTCAAAAACAATTAAGATCAGAGGGAGACTGAACCATTGTGAACAAAATCAAACTGCTGGTGAGGTCTTTTAAGGTGGTGAAGATGCTCCCCAGTGGGCGAGAGTGGGAAGGATGACAGCTGGAGGAGCTGAAGGAGCCGAAGGAGTCGGCGGAGCTGGAGGAGCCGGAAGAGCCGGTAACGGCGCAAGGTAAAGGCAGACACAGAAACCGTTGATGCCGAAAGGAGCACGAGTGATGGGCAGAGGGAGCGTCGGATCACACAGGCTGTAGTTACAGATCTCCAGGTCCTGCAGTGCATTTACTTTAATTTGTAGAAGGGTGTGTTTGTAGCAGGCTGTATTTTCTCGCTATTTAGAGGAAAGTGGTTTTAATCCTTTGTCAGTCATTTTTACACTTCCAGCTGTTGTGTGATCGTTTGCTAGCATTTCTGGGCAAAAGTGGTGTGAAGTCTTAGCGGCATAGACCCCCCCCCCCCGGATGAACTCACTGTTGCCACTGGAGCGGTTGAGGCGGTGCACAGCAGCGTTCTCCGGCTCCTGGTAGGGAAACTGCAGCGTGGTGTCCAGACTCCTGAACCCCTCTCTCAGGGAATGGTGTTTGTAGTACTCGATCAGCTCCTGGACACACACACACACACACACACACACAAATGAGTCAACAACATAATAAGATGTGCAGTTATATGCAGTTGTATTGTTATTCTTAACAATCAGGTTGCAAAAGAAAAAAAATCAGCTAAGTGACACATTTAGAAATGCTTTTGTGCCAGATGTGTAAATGATACAAATGTTGATACAGATGACGTGAAAACTGAATCTTATCGTTACCATAGTTACTATTAACTGTAGCTGTAGATGAAAAAAGGCTACATACGTAATGCTATGTACAAAAATAAATAAATTATGCTTTCTATTGTAACATGTTAGGAAAGCTTTTACTATAGGTTTAAATCAAATCAGCACAACATTGGACAGTCTCTTTGATTAGGTTTGTTGATGCAAAAAGGCAATTTTGGACTAAATGGTGTAAAATACTTTTTTGACATTATACTCGAAAACATGTTTTTAGCTGATCTGGGATAGAGAAAATCCAGTCCCCGGCATAAGTAAGACTGGTGAAACCCAAATGTGCTCTGGACTTATCTATAATGCTGTGGCCCCCAGGCCAGTGTAAACACATCTCTAATCATGGCTATTTTTGTGCACGCAGCTAAAAGAAAATTCAGGTTTTGACACTTCATTAACCCAACACAGTGATTTATTTATGAATTGCAGTGGTGGAATTTGAAAAATAAAACAAGCCGTGAAGACTCACTAATATGCTCCTGAACTTCTTGTTCTCAGCGATGTAGAAGCAGCCCTCCTTGTTCAGGATCTTTATGTGCTTCACGTCATTGTTGTACCTGCAAGCCATTGAATAAGTTATGAGTGTAATTTCCCTCTCTGATCACCTCCATCGATCGGTGGCCGGCCCCAAGCCCCCAGCCCCTGGCCCCCGTGGGGGGCACGGCGCTCGGTTTAATGCATAGGTTTGTGACACGTGAATGATTGGTGTGTGCATGTGTGTGGGGGAACCCCCCCCCACCAGTGATTATCAGTCAGATGCTTCTTGTTCTATTTTTCATGCCACTGTGAAAAAGATTTTTTATATAATCATCAAATTATTCTGACAGTTTGTGATTTTGTAGAAAAATGTGACGACCCAGGCAAAAACAGACGGCGTCTTTATGTTGCTTTCAGCTCTTCATTCTCAGTGTCCCTGGTCTGGGTCTCTCTTTTTTACTGTCTTGGGGGGGGGTCAAAATTGGAAATTTGAAAATCCTTTACATATAGTGGCATTAATCTATGAACACTTAGTAGAGGTGTTCACAAAACGACCCATGACACAGACCTGATCCAAAAGGGACCGGAGGATAATTACACACTGCTCCAAACTGTGGTTCAACTAAACAGATCCAAGCAGAGAGAGAAAAAACTGGGGGGGCATGATGCCTCAGCAGTCACTAAGAAGATAAAATCCAAAAAGAGAAGGAATCTTGTCGTGTCAAAGCTCCCACTCTGCTCCACCCGACCCAGATATAATAAATATGATTCGGACACTGGGCCTGGCTGGTCCTGGGTCAGGTCTTGGTTATAGGGGCAGAGATGAACTAGTGCAGCAGCCCTGTCTCCTGCTAATTTACTTTATATCCAACTCATTTGCAACAGCAAATGTGTTTTGTAAGAAACATAATGGCGACTGCGTTTTCTATCAACATAATGAGAAAATGTTTTTTAAGTCACAAATATGTTGATCAATCGAATGATCACTGATGACATATTTCATTGGTTTTCCCAAAACATCTGATCCTGCAGCTAAGTAAGTTAATGGTTCTGTTCAGACCCCTAACAGAACCTGGTTCAGGTTCAGGAAAGATCCTGGTCTGGTTTAATACAGAAAATGTTCACAGTGAGTTCAGACACTACCTGTTTATTTACACTGAACCAGAACCAGTGACGGGACTCTGGATGTGGACCTGGACCCTGGATGTGGACCTGGTCTCTGGATGTGGACCTGGTCTATGGTCGACAGTCCTGTGGTTTATACATCCACCACCCATTCAAACCACCTCTGCTGTACATAACTGCAGTTGTGTCTGTGTGGGTTGGGGGGGGGGGGGGCAAATGAGGTTCACAGGAGTGTTGCTATTTCTCAAAGAAGTTCGCTTGATGCTTGTGGAGGGAAAAGTTCCGGCTAAGAGACTCGACAAAAAGACCACTGGTTATTTTCACTGCCTGGATTTACACTGATGCCATTTATCTTAAGTATCGAGATAAGTTACAAACACTGGGGGGGTCACTAGCACCCCGAGGTTCTGAAATATGCTCTGTTAGTGACTCATTACCAAGATTAAAATGGCTTCTAATTAGAAACTACTAGGGTTGTAATGCTGTCAGGGAGTCTTCAGTCAGACCCGGCTCCATCATTAGCATCTGGTCTGTTCAATCTCACACACACACACACACACAACACACACACACACACCCATGCAGTTAACCACAGGCTCTGCCTCAGAGGAAGAGCACTCAATAAATGGGTCAGTGCAGTTTACATGGACTCGACGCTGCGGTTCGGCCGAGGCCACCTGAGTCTGGCAGGGGCCATAAGATCTGATTACAGCTGAACCTGAAGACGAGCGCTTACCTCTCACCCCTTTATATTCACACCTACAGTGTCGCTGTCTTCACTTACTTATTATTATCATTTCATTTATATTAACAGACATTTGAAGGAATTACTTCATCTCCGTCTGCAGAAACAAAAGATGTTCCGACTGTTATCTGATACCTGCAGGATAATCTAAAGCTGTCTAGCTTCCTGTTTAGGAAAATTTATTTCCAGGGAGAACGAGTGTCTCGTATGAGCACAAGTCATTTTCACACAGGTTCGTTTCAGTCAGGGGGAATCCCAGGATAACCCTGACATCGGATGCCGCGGCCGCATCTCTGACTTACTTCACGCTGATGGCGTACTCCGTGCACTCTCTGCTGCGATGGCGGACCAGGTAGGTGCTGTTTACCCTGTTGATGAGCTCGGCCTCAGCCTGGAGCCGCTCCATGGGCCCCGCAAACCTGCAACCCAGCAGACGGAGGGGGCATCGAAGAGGAGGAGGAGGAAAAGAAGAGAAGTGAACCCGAGCACCGGAAACTCGTCATGGATCGTTACTGAAATTATTGTCCAATAAATAATGAAATAATGTATTTCCTTTCCCCCGGGAACTGGTTCGGCTGATTTGATCTCTGGTGGATGTTGGCTGAATTCACATCTTCACTGTTTATTATTATTAAGGACATCCAGTTTATATCAAAGAGGATTCAGAGTAAGGAAGCTGTTTGAACTCACCAAGGTTGGGAGGAGTAATCAACAGGCTTTGGGACCTGGAGCAAAGGGAAAAAGTGGACATGTGGCATTGTTTTTGTTGTTTGTTATTTTCAAGACATGATCACTGATCCTACATCAACATGACGACACAATAATCTTATCATCGATATGACCTGCAGTAAAAGTCCCAGTGCTTGGCAGCAGTTGTACAGTCAGACCAGTTTTAGAACAGGTGTTCTGACACCGTACGGCCGCAGTAAAACAGCGGATGCTCTTTTTATCTTTTCAACCCTGTCAACTTGATCAGTTTGTTTCCTAGGGGGAGGCCTTGCGTTCAGTCTGAGTTTCACTTTATCTAGAGGAGCATGACCAGGACAAATACAAGCCCTCGATAGGTAGTTTGCTCAGTGAATATCTGCTGTCAGCTCTCCGCTTTAGGTTCCATGAAATCAAGCAGCGCTCTCGTTCTTTGCTTCTTGTCGATAAAGCAAATTAGAGATTGAACCAACTAATCTCATGAGACAAACCAAGTTTTCCTTCTCTTGTTAGAAATCCCGGGCCGTTCCCACAGCACTGAGCCGTTGGTAAACCTGTGTAGCCCGGCACTGGCTGCTACCGCAGGTCCTAAGCTGGCAAAGGACAAGGAGGAAAGGCTGCTTACGCATGGGCAAGGCTTCACCGCGTCGCTCGGGAAGAAGCCGACCTCTTTCGTCGACAGGATTTTGCCCTGGAACCACAGAGAGATAATTGCGTTATGTACATCTGGCTGAGTCTGTCTCCATAATTCAAGAACAATTAGCTTGCAACACAGAGCAGTGCAAATTTACAGCCCCGGTTAACTATTGTTGAAATAATGGCTGGCAGGAAGAGACAGAGGACAAGTTCCTTATTCCTCCCATGGTGATGACTCTTTAAGCTCAGCGCCTTGATTTATCAACACTGGGGAGACTGAGTCCATCTGAATGGGGCTTTTCTGGAGGCTGTGGCCTTGTTATCTCTTTCTGGCTGAGGCTCGGGCGCTGGGGGCTGATGATGCGCTGTTTGATCTGGGAACTGACAAAATATGCGATTTATATGGGACAATAATTCAGCTGCGCATTCTACAGCTGGATAGAAATTATGGCTCAAATGTTTTGTGCAAATGCATCATTACAGTTCCACATTAGAGGTGAACCTATTGCTTTTTGGTTTGTGGAAATTCAAATATAATAGTCCCTTAAATAACAGAGGCCTATACTGCACTGACATTTAATTACAATCCGTTAGTAGTGTCCCAGGTCCTGGATGCTGTGGAGCCCACTGGCTCAGCTTGGCTGCGTCTTTCTCGGGCATAAAATGAAACATGCACATTTCACAGTTAGATTTTTTTTAAACATCTGTATACTCTCAGTACATTTTTGCACATATATACGTGTCCATAAACCTTTTCCAGGACGCTGTTGACTTTATGTGTCCAAGTTCTGATCAAGTGTCTGATGAAACGCAGCGACCTGCGTTTGCTACATGTGTAGTGAGTATTACATTACTCCTGAGGCCACGTTATCAGTGCCGGTGAAAAGCCGTGATGATGATTATATCTGGTAACGCTGACAGGGAGAACATTCGGCTGCTGTTGGAGGAAAAGAAATTACAGCGATCGATTCATTTTGTCACGCACCCCCCAGGACAGAAATGATGACGGTCTGCTGGCTACAAAGGAGACGGATATTGAATGTTTGCTGACTATGGGGCTGCGGCCGTCCCGGTTAAGCTCCTGCACAGGATTAATTGAAAATTCTTTTAAATCTATTTTATCTGTTTGGTATTGACTATTGCGAGATTTGTTGGTTTCAGAAGTTCATGTCAGTACATTACCCTTTTCTGGCCTCTGGTAAAATCTTATTGTATTGATTCCGAAGATGACTTTCGCCCTCTTACACACACTGAGTGACCGCTCCACTCGATGCATCATATTCTCAGAAAATGGCTCATCTCGTTGGGTGATGTTGTCGCTTTTAAGCGCTGAGGAAGGCGAAGCGTCTCATTTCTTGCTGCTGGAGTTTGTGCGACTGGTAGCTAATTAATGTGGCTGTTTCCTTTCACTACAGCGGCTCATTACCGCTGCGCATTTAAACCTACATTAGTTCTGCTTAAGTGCTCCTAGCTCCAAGCTTGTTTAAGCGTTGTTCTCGCTACTTCAAGGCTGTTCAGATTTGCTCAATAACTTGCTCTGGCTCAGCTGAACCTTCCCCTCGTTATGCTGCTATAGGCCTAGACTGCTGGGGGACTTCCCATGATGCACCGGGCTTCTCTCTCCTCCCGTTGCTTTCTGCAGGTTTTTCTGCCTCTGATGCTGCAGAGTCTGGATCCAGAACTGCAGAACCACCTACTGTCCCATGATCCTTATTATTATTATTATTATTATCATTATTATTATATTTACTCTAATAATAAGAAAAATGATAATACTAATTCAACTATTAGTTTTATTATCATTACTCATCTTTATGTGGTAACTGTAATGGAGACAATCACAGTTATGATTTAGTGCTACATTAATAGAGTTGACTGGACTTGAGAATTTAATCTCTCCTCCACCAGTGAGGATTAATGTGACTTGACACATGACAATAAAACACAGGTGGGTGTGAGTGTGAGTTTTATTTTTTTTTGACTCAGTCAAAGGTCCAATATCCTCAACAGTTACAGTGTGATGCCAACATGAACGCATCTCTAACCGAGGGGGAAGTTCATACGCAGGACAACAGTGCAAAATCAATTCAATAAAAAGTTGACCAACCTGACTCGAGCCCTGTTACATAACAAGGGGTCGGGATGGGGTCAGACGGACTGACAGCACAGGAAATGAGAGCTTGAAATACAGTGGCTCCGTTCGTTAGTCTTAGTCTAGTAAAATATGAGGCAGTGCGACTCCTGACCTGCCACCAGGGGCTGTGAAGGTCGGCGCAGATTAGTTCGATGATGTCACCCGTCTGGATGCTGAGCGCTGGTCCGGAGCTGGGACTTGGCACGCCGAAGTAGCTCCTGATCACCTGCATCTTGGGTCGACCTGTGAGAAGGACAGGGTCAGCGCCCGCCTGCCGTTCTAACAGCGGGATCGCAACAATACGAGGCCGCGGTCGGAGCGCCGACATTTACAGAGCGTTAGCTCTGAGCTTGTTACTCTGCAATAGAGACGGTCAAATTGACTGTAACACTGAAATGCTCTTAACCCTTTTTTTCATTTTATGTAATATTGTGTCGTTATTTGCCCATAGCCAGTATTCTAGGATATTAATTTGGAATCACAATGAATTAAATGTTCCTAAAGGAAGATGTGCTGCAGAAACTTACGAGTGCAATAGATGATTTCTGTCTTCTAATTATCTACGTTGTATTTCATGTTTTATCGTTCTTCTCTTTTTTCTTTGGGTTTGAAATTAAGGGAATTTATTTGAACTATTAGGGTAAACCAAAGTAGTGTGAGTAGAAGTGAGTCCTGTATTTGACTGGAACACCTCAGTCATGAGATGTGTGATGTCTGTGTGTGTGTATGTGTGTGTAACCTTAGGTGTAAAACAGCATGTCTTTCATTCTACAGATGTGACTTCGCTCCACTTAACTCTTCGTGGACCCATTATTGGCAGCAATGGGAGGGAGAACGATGTGAACGCTCCCAGAAACACACCCACTGCTGCCCTTGCAAAGCATTTGGCCCCATTATTCATTGTCTTAGTACAGAAGTGAGTGCAGGGTTGGTAGATAAGCAGTAAACAGGAGCAAGCTCCGGTGTGGACACTGTTCACTGCTAAACAGTGAGTCCAGGACCTCTGGGAGGAATTTATAAGGAAAATTCAATCAGCTGCATCACTGATATTTGATGAAAACTGGTCCTAATCACATTTACAACCAAGAATTACAGGAAAAGTCATCCTGTTGTTTTTTGTTTTTCCCCGGATGCACTAGCTTTGGTAATGGTGTTTTCTTACACATCGCCATCCGTTTTCTTGAATACACTCAGGCTCATACTCTGCATCCAGGGAGTAATGGAAACCTGCCGCACCACAGGTAATATATTACACAGTGGCAAAGGTTTGCGCTGGCACGAATGTAGGTGCATTTCAATCAAGCTGAAGAATGTTGGAATGTCCTCGGCAGCACAGTTTGATTTTCGACATTCCATTATTCACCATGAAATCGCAGAATTGAATTATAATATATTTATTATGAAGCTGCCGGTCATGGCCAACAAATACTAGGTTCATATCTCATATGCACAACGGAGTAAAATGAACTGTGCGTCTTTCTCCACTTCGCATGGTGAATACAATTAGATAAAAAAGAAATTCAACTGGGAGCAAGAAGAGAAGGGCGATGCTAAAGGCAGATAATAGTGAAGTCAACAACACGGCACTGAAAGTTAATACACCTGCATCTGCCTTGCTTCTCTTTCAGGGTCTGGGGCACTGAGGCAGCCCGGCATGCGTCAGCTTGCCTGAACAGGACGTCTAAAGACACGGGGCTGTGGACGAATCGGGTCTCAGGAGAATGATTTGCATTCCTATTCACACAAGGACAAGCCATGTGTTAGCGCTCTTTTGAAAACGGACCAGGAGGGCAACGGTGAAATATGAAACGCCGAGAGCCGGGGAGATCAAATGCCTATTGATTGTAATGCTTCTCCAGTCAGAAATGATTTTCTGCTGCATAATGGATGGAGGGCTGGAAAAATGAGTGTTGAATCCAGGTTTATGAGAGACTGAGGGGCCTGCGGTGTAGTGTAGCCATGCACACGCACACACACACACACACAAAGACACACACCCGGAGAGGACGCTGCATGTTAGTCATGTTCTCTCGGAGGAAGATTGAGAGAGATTACAGATAATACTGCATCAGAAGCACGATAACAAGACATGGATCTGACAATCGATCTGGCCACGACACGTAAAGGGTCAATCGACACAGAACGATTGTTGCTGTTTCCTGCTACTCAAATTGATCATTTTCTTGGTTTCATATCAATACAATACCAAGGTCTTTAAGCGACAGTCTCTGTGCACATAAACATCACTAGTGTAGAGAAAGAGACAACAGAGGAGGATGAGGAGAGGATGGTGTGTGCAGGGTGGGAACTTCTTACCCGGATCTCGATCTTTGCCCTGAAAAAACACAGAGAGAAAGTGATGCTCAGACACAGTCATGACCACAAACGGACATATGTGCACGTTCGGTAGCGCAAATACACTAATCACCGCCACAGAGAACGTGCACGGCGAGAACAGACTTGTATGCAGAGCCGGTGCAACTTCCAAGCTCCTCTACTTCTACTTTTGGCCCTGACCTGCCTTCATAACATCATAAAACCAACATCACGTGTGCTGACGCTGCAGGCGAGCTGGTGTTTGTCCCGCTGCAGCAGCTAAGTTCGAGGCTGTGGAGACCAGGGAAACCGGCGACTTTAACGATGTAAAAACAAGGCCCATAAATCACAGGATTTAGTGCCTCTGGAAGTTTTTTCTTAATACTTTGGTGAGGATGGAAAAGTGCATGTAGCCAGAGTAGATACTCCTCAGTGTTTCCACTCAAAACAGTACTACAGCCTCTACCAATTATAACAGAAATACAAGGCAATGTATTCAGAGCAGTTGGTCAATGAGTCTCTGCTGTTTAAAAAGGTTTGGACTTTGCATCTTCAGTTTTTGTTTACCACATTACTGCGATTATTGGTTGCAGAACAGAAACTGGCACCAGAAATTAACTCAGGGCGATACCTCCTCTACATTTCACCCCAGTTTTGTTCTTTTCAGCCACAGCTAATGGCAAAATGCTCCAATTAAATGTGCTAAGCCCAGTCTCATTCCGGTTCTTGTGATACTGCAGCAGTGACACACGAAGAGAAAACTCAGGGCGAATCTGCAAGAACAGTCTCATTTCTGTCATCAGGCTGCAGCAGGTAAAGTCAATTGGAGTCTCCCTGACAAAAAGCTGCAGTTTTCAAAGTGCACCAAAGCTTTGGAGAAGAGGCGAGCGGGAGATACAGACAGAGAGTATACACGTCAACACACACATCAACACGCAAGTCAACACACACATCAACATGCACATCAACACGCCCATCAACACACACACACACACGGCAGCAGCTCACCTGAGTTCTGATGAAGCTGGGATCTGAAAGAAGTTTGAAAACAGGCATAGTGAATGACGGGTTAGCGAGTGCACTCAAACACTTGCACACACTCGGCGGTACGAGGCAACGCTCCCTCATTAGTGGGGAAGGCGGCCGCTCACGTCTGACCGCGGTTCGCTCTGTGCTGCTGCGCTGCCACTACCTGACAGCAGGGATAGGGGAGGTAATGAGGCAGTAAGGTGGGGGGGGCAGACCGCAGGTTTTTGCTCCACCAGTTTCTTTCATTGGCTCCCTGAGGGACAGGTTACACCCCCTAGACACACATACACAAGCACACAAACACACACACACACACACATACACACACACACACACTCCCGTACCTGTGCAAACAGAACAATTACATAAACACACACATAGTTGCACACTCGCACACAAGCTAGCTGGCAGAAGGCCACATATATACACAGTGTACCTACCATAAACACACACACGCGCACCCGTATTTACCATAAACACACACACGCACCCACACACACACACACATTACAGGAGGCCTGTTGTTCCTCGATTGAACTTTGACCTGTTATGCAAACACACAGCCAGGGAGCTGATAACATACAAACACAGGTAAACACTGGCTTATCTCTAACACACACACACGTATACACACACACACACACGTAAATTAAGCTACACTGTGATGCTGTGATTGTGTTTGCACAGGTCTGACAAATCGTGGAGGTTTTCAGAACTTTAAAGTGACTGAAGTTCGATGCTGAGGTAAAATGGAAATTAGCAAAGCAGGTAACAAATGAAAACGTGCCTATTACAATAAGATGTGGCCTTTGTGCACTCGTCCGTTTACAAGTTTTCTTTCCAAGCAAAGTTTCCGACTTCTTTCGGAGGGCGAATACTGTGTGGAGTAATGAGAGGGGGAATTCAAACCGACACCCCCGTCTTCACTGCTCCGTCCACCTCTGCTGGCAGTGTCGCCCAAATCTGCTCAGGGGCACCCTGTGCCCAGGTGGCCCGGCACCAGCGTTATTGCCTCTGCAACCTGAGAGCGCCGTGACAGATGCCAGGTCCGACAGGAGCCGGCATCTCGCCACCGCTGTGACACACAGCGTCACGGGTGCGGTGTGTATTGGTTCTAACAGGGAAGCTGCAGGCCTGCCTGCTTTCAAAGACACCCTACGCTATGAGAACACAAGCGTGCACTTTCAAGACCCAGGAGAACTTCGTCAAACAAAAAGTGCGAATTAAGTTTCTCACCTCTGCACGCTCTTTCTCTCATACACACACACACACACACACAAACACTCGCAAGAGGACAAGCTAAGCTGGTTTCTGAAGGCCCCCTTTCATTCTGCATATCTGAAGTTCTTCCCCATTTCTTTCAGTGCTGTCAGTGCTCTTGCACAGAGAGCTGAGTGACAGATACACAACAGGGGCAAGCACTTTTCTTAAAACTCCTCAGCAAAACCACCATCAGGCTCCGTGCGACAGTGCAGAGTGACATTGCCTTTAAGGTGCTCTTAAGTGTCAGAACCACCCAGGGAAGCAGCGGAGCTTTTTAATGAATATCTGCAACGCTGAACTGCCACTTGGGCGACTGTGGTCTGGACAAAAAATAGCACAGAAACTGTTCCTGACTATTTGGAACGAACCCCCCGATTCGCCCGGTTCCGTTTCCTTTTCAGAACGTCACTCTGCAGCTTCTCTAAATCAGCGCGCACCAGATGTCCCTCGTAGCCGTCATTAGTCACATAAGACACTCATACATCCAGTGTAATGTACCATTGTTCATCATCTGTCATTATGTTCCCACTGCTATTAAAGTGCAGGTTGTTGTGGACTAGGTGACGCAAATATGAGGCTGTGCAGCGAAGTGAAAGACTGTCATAACTTACCTGTTTTTCCACAGCAGCCAAAGCGGCCCAGACATTCTTTATGGGCACCCAGACCACATTTGGAGCACAGGTAGCCCTGGTTGAAGACGCCCCTGCAGACAGAAGAGCAGGAAAATTCATTACGTGGACGGTTGGAGCAAAACATCAGCGCAGAGAACCGGAGAGCTGCGGCGACGCTCAGAAACGGGGCCGGCCACCGCATTGCAGTAGGATGCACAGTTTGTAAACCTACAGAGTGAATAGTTGTGGTGTTTTCAGCTTCTGGCAGTGCCGGTGCGATGGTGTCCATCGCTCTGGTGGTCTCCCGTGACTTCCTCCCGTGTCATCATGAGGCTGACATTGGCGGTTTAGAGTGAAATGTCCTGACGATGACTGAACGATTGCCGGGAAAATTGCTATAGACATTTAGTCGTCTGCTGGATGAACCATAGGAACTTTGATCCCTTAACATTTCATCTGTGGTTGCAGACTCCTTATTTTTGTTGGATTCAGTAAAGGTAAATCCTTGAGGTCCTCAATGTCCTATACTGAATTCATATTTCCCACCTTTGCCAATTTAGCACAGCTTAGGTGTGGCAGGTGGACGGGCAGCACAGTGACATTAATTCTATCAAGTTTCACTCTCAGCTATTTCAGACCAAAAAACTGCATCAGCTCATATCTAATAAAGGCTGAAAAGAAAACTGTGAAATTCTTGGTTCAGAAGAAGAGCGAAAACACACACACACACTCACACACACACATGCACAGGGGGGCAAAGCAGCAGAGTGTAGCTTTTTCCCTTGCATAGGCATCTCAGAGGCCCTTATTAAAATGAAATGAAAGCAACGGCTGCTTTGCTCTGCTCCCCTGCTAATTGTCTTTTTAACCTCTATGAGAACAGTAGCCTGCAGTTAACATGCAGGTACGCTGTTGTTTTCTCTCTGTTCCAAACAGCAGAGTGTGTGTTTCATTGGGGGAGTGCGCCTGGCACAGTGGAGGAAATATCACAAGTCATAGCTTCCATTTTCTGTAGGTAAACCTGGTAAATGTTACCAAAATGTCAAAGCTATAATGCATATTCATGATTGGAAGAGTTCTCACAACAGCAGTATAGTACACAAGATGGAGTAGACACAGAAACTAGTACCTTTCTATTATGATTTTATAATAATCAGATTCTTTTATAACATAATGTCAAGTACATCTTTAAATCACAGACAGAACAGTGAACTGCGCCTGTTAGATAAGAGTCTGAATAGCACTCTCAGTATCTTAAGTAAACTCTCTCCTACAAGTACTGCAGAGAGTAGTAGAAGAATAGGCATGATGGAAAAGGTCCAAACAAACAATGACTATTTAAAGAGAAACCTGAGATATAATCAGAAAACATCCTCAAGAAGATGACGAAAAGTTCCACTTCAAAAGCCACTCCAGACCTGTGCTGCGCTCTCTTCTTTTTCTCTCAGAAAGCGCCGGCGAACTCGGTGCCAGTCTCTCAGTATTCACAGTGCAACCGCCCTGTCCCCTGTCCCCAACCTTCGCCTCGGAGAAGTGCTAAAGTGTGACAGACAGTGTGCCGTCCTCTGTAGGTGAAACACAGTTGTCCCGGCCGCGAGAAGGACCACGGGCCGCGGTCCTCAGGGCGCCGATCCCATTCAGAGAATCAGAGAATTCAAAAGAAACTCAGTGCAGCTGAGGCACGTGTGGCAAGGAAGAGGGCCACAAAGGGAAAGTGACCGGGAGACTGTTCAGCTACACTGGGGAGGAGCGGCGGGGGGGGTCTTTCAAAGGAGTCCTGATGGAGTTTGAAGGGAAAGGATCCACATCTCGTCGTCAGTTCTTTTGTGTCTGACCACAGCCTTGAAGAGACTTTGTGCTTCTTCTAATGTTTGACTGGGTGCACCTCTTTTGTGTGTGTGTGTGTGTGTTGAAAAATAATTGCCCTCTTACCTCAGCAGCATGTGGCAAGAGTTGCAGGATGTGATTTTGTCAAAGGTGTGCATATGAAACTCATGGAAGTTGTTGCTGGCATTCTCAGGGCGGATGTTGGATCTAAAGCGAGAAACAGCACAACAGCAAACATTAGATCAGAAAAATATGATGTATTCATGGCACATTCAGTCCATTGATCCTGGTCCCAAGTCTGGTCTAGACCTGCTCCGTATGAAAAGTGCCCTGAGATAACGTCTGCTCTATAAATAAAACCTGATTTGAATCTGATCATTTTGTGTCACTTCTGTGTCATTTTGTGTCATTTCAGAGTTTCTCTGAAATGTGACTTTAAATGGAGAAGATCCACACAAACAGACCATCTGACCTCGGCTCCACAGAACCAAACTGTGGGTTCTGCAAACATAACTTTAGAACATTTCCAGGACAAAGATGAATTTCTGGATTGAGTCCCGTGGTATTCTATCACAGAAAACCACCTTTAGGCTGGATGGATGGAAAACCAGTGTCCCTGAACGCACCACAGAGTTTTCAAAACAGCTTGTTCTTGTACCACGTGACAGCGAGAAACATTATGAAATGAAAGCTCATCAGATGATGGTCGCGGTTTGGGTTCAGGTTAGTTCTGGGTTCATCTGCATAATAAACACTGACCACTAATGTTGGTTGTTAGTATAAGTCACAGATGAGTCCGAACTTATGAGGGAAAACTAATTTGTGCCTGTCGCCTGCTTTGTTCTAATTGTTAAACAGCCTCGCTCTCTGATAGAAACGTAACTTTCAAAGCAAAGAGAAAAAAATAATGTTCACTTATAATTGCAGCCAACAAACTCGGTGACATTCCATTGATACGGTTCTTTGAAATGGGTGGGAGAGAACAGAAGTGGGGGGGTCTGCTTGAAGTGAACACAAGCGGTGTTCGTGGGCCCTTGGGACATGGGTGCATGTGTGTGTGTATAAGACACAAAGAGAAGGGATTTGCCTGGAGCACAATGGCCTGTTTATGCCACTTTTTTCCCCTATGTTTTTCAGTCTGCAAAAGCGAGGCACAATGACATTGTTACATAAGGTTTTTTCTACAACGTGATCTGAGGAAAACAGAACGAGGCTGAGGAAGACTCAAAGGAAACAGAGTCTGTGGCATCCTCTCCTCTGCATTGGGGTCAATACGTTTATCTGCCTCTGAGAAGAGGCAAGGTCGGCTTTTACCCTGAAGTCAAAATAATCACAACCAAGGGCAGCAGGTCGGCTGCTGGGGCCTGTTTATAACAAAGGCCTTTTGTCTGTGTTTGACTTTAACTGGCCTCTTCCAGTTCCGCTCTGCATACCGACAGACAGGCGAAGAGACTTCGATAAAGCCGTCTCCTGAATCTTGGGGGAGGAAACGGCAGCTTGTCCCGCGTCTAAACCCCCTGGCTCTCCGTACGCAGAGCCGCCCGTCCACCCGGCCCTCACCAGATCTCCAAGCCCAGCAGCGAACGGAAGTGGTTTAGAGGCAAAGGCGGCATCTGAGGGATCAACTGCTCCCAGATCAGCCACCAGGCACCAGAAGCATGTGATACCTGATAACGTCTCCATCTTCTCCCGGATTGTTAATTCAGCCCCAAACGTCAATCAACCAAAGCCCCTGTTTTTCGGGTCTTACATCACACCGCTCTTCGTCTCCCCGATCCTCTTCCTCACTTCCTGTTAGAGCCTACTGCTTTTCTTTGTGACGTGAAACTCGTTTTTCTCTTGTCGTAACTCTTTTCTCCTTGTTTTTAGGTCTCTGTGTCATCACTGTGATCACATCTGCTTGAGAGCACCACTGCTCTTAACTAATTGCTGCTGCTGTTGCCGGTAGTTCGGGGTCTATCTATAATCTGATCTAATAACAGCCACCTCGGCTCGGCCGAAGGGGGGATTCATGTGATCATCAGAGGATGTCGTGCATGAGTAGCAGTCCAGCTATGATACTGTCTGCCAGAGTAATATCTACCTTTTTTTACCGTCATGTTCCTGTGCACAGATGAGACCATGTACATTTACACAATATATATATTATTAACTGTATTATATATATTATTAACTGTCCAGCTACGTCCATCCACATCCGATCTGTTTTTTCTTGCCACATATTAATGAGGAAATGATCAGTGCTACGATTGTTGTCTGAAATCACCCCTCAAACACATCAGCCACACTGATGAGTGTTAGTCTGGGTTTCACTGTTCAGCCTCACACTGAAAATATTTATATCCTTTTGGATTGACAGGGACATACTGTAGCACAAAAATCTTGGCCCCATACATGTGAAAGCGCCCCCTCCCTGCCCCCCCCCCATCCTGTAATACGTCAAATCTCATGCCTTTACAAATGAGGGATCGTCAGGGTCGCACATCTGTAGTGGTTTACTTGGTTTCAGAGAGTCTGAGTCCTCAACATATTTCAGTTTCTTTACTAGAGTCACTGTTGTGACTGTGTGATGCTTTTGCGCCTGATTTCTGTCACAGACTGTCGCAGCAGAAAAGAATCAGAATAAACCTTTAGAGACCTAAAGGCACCATCCACAAATGTTCGTTACAACTCTCCCAGCGACTGGCTTAATGCAGGCGTCGTGTCACGTAACGACAAACCGACCTTCCTGCCGGAGGCTCATTTCCATCGGTAAAACTCCACAAAACCGATCATGTCTCAAGAGCGACAACTCTTGCACGATGGGCATCCTACCACCAGTCACAGCAGGTGTTATTATGGTTGTTATGGTCTGTGCTGCCGAGGATGACGCAGGATGCTGCGTTAGAAGCGTTAAGTACTTCTGAAACACTGCCTATGAGAATTTCTGTGTCAGGTGTTTTCCATCCGATCCTTCGTCTCTTTTCTCTTCGGCTCTTTGAAGCCAAACTATTTTAACACAGCCTAATGATGATGTTAAATTTCAAAATGAAAAATGTACTAATTTCAGGGGAATTGAAGCAACACTCCTAACTTTTAGTCCCTTGTAGGATTCAAGCTCCAAGAATATTGCATCCTACATTTCCCACCATGCAACTTGACAGCAGCTTTTCTTAAACCCTGATGAGCCTGGTTAACGCCACACCTTCATTGTGAATGTGTTTTTTCAGACTTTGTCAGATGTCAGATAAATAAAATGTGATAACCCGAGAAACAAGGAGGCGCAGATGTGTGTTTTTCCTGCACAAATGAGCACGAATGAAAGAGACTTCTGCGGCAATCTGGGTCTTCATGGGCTGCTGAAATATTTCCGTCCTGCCAGACTCACGGAGGCGTAGCGTTTTTACAGGGTTCGGTACTTTTCCCTGCAGATGTCAGTGAACCAGCCCGAGCGTTAACTAATACACTGTGTTTTTGACCTCAGTGAGTTTAATATTCAAAAAAATATACAATTAAAAAGCTGCTACTCCAGTTGTACCTAGTTAGGTTAGATACACACCTGCCAGTCGGTTAAACTGGGCTCTAGAAGACAAACACTATAGCTCTTTGTTCGTCTCTTGGCAGCAATTTGTCGGTCGTCTCGGGTGAATTTGGATCCAGTTCAGGATGAGGACTGGTTGATTCAGTTTAAGACGCACACACTGGATGCTTAAATTCAATTAAACCAGTTGTGCGCTCCAGGTTGAAAGTGTTGAATGAATATGAGATACTGTACAATACTGGATTCAGTAGAAATTTTAGCTGCTGTGGCAATGGTCCTCCTCAGGCTTCAGTTTTAGAGATTTTATTTTTATTGTGCAATGATCTCACTTAAAGTGAGCCTGCACCTTTTATCAGCTCGTGTCTGTGTCATAAATCGTCAGGTGGCCCAGGTTGAAGAACAGGACGGGCGATGTGTCCGAAGCTGCAACAAAATCCAGCCGAGAGAATGGGACGCACACTCTTATCACGCCGCCACGCAAGGACGACACACTCACATGGCCATGCCAAACTGCTCCAGCCACTTCTTTTTCAATTCTTTGGTCTTGAAGAAGAATTCAAACCCGCTCTGGCCCTGGTTGTGGGTGAGGTAGAATCCGTAGGACCACTGCAGCGTGAAAGAAAAAAAAAACACATCAGACAGAAAATACAACAACGGTGAATAAATAAACTCGGTGAAAGAACAGAGCAGGAGGTGGCAGGAGCTGAGAGACAGATGGAGACAAAGAGTTGCAGAGCGAGAGAGAGACGCCTCGGGGAAAGTGAACACAAAGGCTGAGGAGCTGAAGGCCGTCAGAACTGACATGAGACGAAACGGAGAGAGAGAGAGAGTGAGCAAGCATGAAGGAGAAGAGCAAATGAGTGAACGAGCAAGCCGGCGATGCCGCAAAACCACCGGGCGTCAGAGGGAGTGAGTCGCCCCGCAATCAGCTGCCACCACCCACTTCAGAGGCAAAATATTAGTCCATTAGCCCCGTGTCAACAAATGCCTCTGTTTCTCCAACGTTACCAAACAGAAGCTTTTAATGGCTCCTAGTTGTGCTTTTGAACTTCCAGCCTCTTCGGCTCTAGAGGCTAAAAACAAGCCACGCTCGAGGCGCCGTCAGGGAAGTCAGCGGCTCATCCTCTCTGAGGAAGGAGGAGAGAGGAGGAGTGCTGCGCTCCGCTGAGTTGCTCCCAGAGGACTCGGAGGCCCAGGCCTAGCAAAGATATCATCTAGCTACCAATTTGTGCACCACAGGAGGACGTGCCTGTCTGCACTTCTGTCAGTTCAGTCTGAGGTCGTCTCCCAAATGTAAAAAGGCTCCTGCATCCACACCCACAATGCGGCGTATTTTCCTGAAAGTACGGTTTACCTGACCTTTGCTCACGTGCCTGAATTAACCCTAAGTTAGTGGGGGGGGCTCGTTACAGCTATACAGCTATGTGTCTACACATCCGACAGACCCGGAATGACGTTACTGTTCGTTTGTGGTGTCAAGTGCTCCCTCTCTTTTAGCTCCGTCTTTGGTCTCCACCGGCTCCAGAGGGAAATCACTCTCGTTACCTGTGGTTCCTCGGCCTCGTTGACTTTATCGGCCCCCTGGTTCCGAGGGGGTCGCGCACGCCGAGGGAAGTGGCATAGTTGGATGATGATTCTCTGAGGGTGCATCACCACGAGCTACGCTTTGCAGATTCACATAGTATTTCGATCTTTTGTTGTTATAAAATATAAAAAATAAAATATAGATTGTAGCTGCTTTAACCCAACACTGAGACACAGGTGAGGCGCCCACAGCTTTAGTGGCATTACCGGCTTCGGTGTAGAAAGAGCAGCCGGACAAAAGTTCCCTGCTGCCGCAGCTCGAGTCCGTCGCTTCAGATGCTATTCAGTTTTATCTCCTGATGACTTGCATATAAATGGGATCATTTACCTTCTTTGGCATTTCCATAACAAATGTGCCATCAAACAAACTGCATCATATCCGTCATGTCGGAGGAGAGTGACACCGAGGTGGTGGCATGAAAAAGTATCTCCATAGGCCCGTATGGGTCTGAGTCCATTAATGCCTGCTGTTATTACCCGAATCATTGTTTCCTGGCACGCCTTAGATATCATTCCTCATAATGACTGGCAGTATTTTCACCACTTGGCACTTAGTATTCACTCCGGGTGTGTTTGTGTGTGTGTTTAGTCAGGCCCAAAACAAGGTTTAATGATAGCACCATCTGGGAGGAGGCAGCCTGCTCCAGCCTGCCACTGTTTCACTGTGATGCTGGTGAACGAACAAGACAACGTGAAACATGTGCTGGAACAAGCCTGAACCAAATTATCTAAGACTCTTTTCTGGCGATTACTTTGCTGTTTGTGTCAAGAGCCAGAGAATTTAGGCTTTTTTGCATTTAGTTCATTTTGGGATGCAGAGCACGAGAGGTGGGGGGGGGGGGTGCAGGTTTTTTGTACAACGCGGCCAAAAAGTTGACTTGACTATTTCTCAATTTCATGACGCTGCGTTTATGATAAACAGTCATCAAACTAAGTTTGTGGGCTAATGACCTCCCTCCATCAAGGCTGACTGTTACATGAAACGCTCGATTTGTTCCTTAATACATAAGTTATATGTGTGTGTGTATATATATATATATATATATATATATATATATATATATATATATATATATATATATATACACAAATTTACTTACTTCAGTTAGCGAACCGAATCGTCAAGGATTCGAAAGTGACTCCACCCGAGAAATCAGTGCTTCTGTATTGTAGATAAAAACTATACGATTGGACATGTGAGTCCTACTCGCCTCTCGGCTGCAAACCCTCAGCACTAAGAGGTGTCAACTACTGAAGTCAAACATTTGGCTCTAGGAATAAGTGGAACGTTTTTTTCAGCAGATTAAGGTTTAAGACTCATTTTTGTGTGCGGCACATAGAAAAGACAGAAAAAATGTTTTTTCAATAAATTGTGCAAATGTGAGTAATATACTGCCTGTAGCTGCGGGGGCGAGGTAGAGAAAAGCTCCGACTCGGTTTCAGCAGAGCTAATGATTCCGAAGATCTGATGTGAGACGTCGTCACTGTGGACTAGAGAGAAATGTGCCGCCGTTGCCGATGAAAAAAGCAGGGAAGAAAAAACGAAGATGTGCCGATGTCTTTTAAAAGACGTCGGCATCATCGGAAACTTGAAAAACTTGGAGGATCCGGGCGCGGACGTTCTGCTATACCAGGACTTTCCATAATGGAATCTGAACACCTCCGTGACCCGGCTTTTCTGAACTGCTGATGTTTGTCTGAATCAGATCTGAACTCTGATCCATTTCTGTGATGTGATGCACCTGCACACATACTGTTTTTTACTTTATGTTTCATTTCCGACTTTTCCCCTCCAGCTTCTCCGACATTCCTGAAACACCACGAGGAAACACTGTCCGAGAGCAGGAAACGCTGACGGCCACTGGAACAGTGGACCTTTGCTTCAGTAGTCGCTCTGACCTGTAAAACCTACACGTGAGCACTAAGAGTAACTGAGGGAGGCTGCGGAGGAGCCAGGTTCAGGTCCCTGCCACTGTGCATGACTCAGTGATGCAGCCAGATGTAACAGACAGAGCCCTGTTAGTTCCTCAGTTACCCAGGAAACAGAGGCATCATTAAGGCTCTTAGTTACACTGCTGCTCTCAAGTCAGAATGTCTGTGGTGAAAAAAGAAACACTTAGAACATTAATCGACGGAAAATCACCAGGCAGCTATTTTGATAAATGATTCATCATTTTGGTCATTTTTTAAGCTAAAATGTGAAAATCTCAGCGGTTTCTGATCGTGTGTTTGTCTTCGTCGCCTTCCACATTAAACTTAATGTCTCTGGATTTTTGATGAAACAAGCAATTTCGATCTGTAGCTCGTGCTCAGGGAAAAACATGTTTTCAGACCAAAACAATAAATCAGTTTTCCATATATGATGGCAAACTGAACATCTTTTGAGTTTTGGGCTTTTGGTTGAATTAAATGGGCCTTTGGCAAATTATAACAGGTCTTTTCCTAATTAGATGGCATTTTAAAGGGATGGACAGAATAATGGATGAAAACATCCATCTGGCAGCTTCACAGGGTCGACGGTTTGGATTAAACCTAATCTGAGGATGAACCTATTTTCGGAGAGTTACGCTGCGTCTCCACAGAAAGCCCCTCTGTCTGTGTGCAGACCTTTCGGTTCTCCTTGTCTGAGGTGGGGTTGTTGGTGACCTTGAAGAGATGCAGGTCGATCACCTCCTTCATCTCGTAGTTGTCTCCCCGCCGCTTGCAAACGATCACAGCGGCATCGAACAGGAAGATGTGCCTGTGGTTCAAACAACAGAATGTCAGAGTCACTGAGAGAAGACGCGACACAGTGGCCGATGCTGTTTCACGTTACCCTGGAAATCGCTGTGCCTCTTACATTATTTCAGGTGCCTCCTCTTATACCTAAAGCTACACTGTGCACTATTTCTGAGCAGGTAGTGGCCTTTAAACTCCCTCGTTATACATGATGAGCCAGTGTTTGTCTGGAACGCTGCCTGGTCATAACTAAATGCCCCTGCTCCTGTGTTGGTCTATATACGATAGACAGCTCATCAAGGAGGCTGAAAAAGTTGCTGAGTAGCTCCGGGAAGAGACAATCTTGTACCTGACACACAACAGCTTTTGCAGATGCAGCTTAAACTATAGCTGGGATTAAAAAAGAACGTTGGAGTCTAAGAACGTCGGAGTGGCCGGTTGTTTCCCTGGATGACGGTGTCAGCTGGATGCCGAGAATTTGACATGAGCCTGGTACTGACTGACTTTGGCGTCAGTTGCAGACATATTTTCTAACAGCGCTCTGGCGGTTTCCCAACCATTGCACCTGCCCCAGTCGAGGGCTGTCAGTCACTCATCCTGACGTCTCACCTGTCCTGTTTGGCTCGTTTGTCCACCGAGGCAACCCGCACCTCCCCGTCACCTTTGGGTCTCCCGTAGGAGCTCAGACACTGGTTCTGCAGAGGGGGAAGAGAAAGATGGTGACCTGGCGGGAACTAGGGTCTTCCTCTAACTCTGGAGAGGTCAGGATCGCTTTCTCTTTACCCGAGGAATTATGTGGCTCACCAGGTTTTCGATGGATTTCTGATACTGGTCTATTTCTCTCAGCGTCTCATTGTCCCGCTTGACTTCGTTTACGTACTGAGCCAAGTCCTGTGGACAAAGTGGAAACAAAGTCCCTCCTTCAATTTAGTTTCAGATAAACACAAATTTAACCTCAGAAGCTTTGAATTACTTTATATTATTTTGTTCATTACATGCTAAGGCGCAGCAGCAATTATGAGACTAAAACCCTCCAGTATTACCATTTTCTTGTGGTAATATTTCTTGCAGAATAACTCTATCACATAGACGAGTCCCTGCATTACTTTCCTCTCTTTCTCCCTACGGATACATGTGACTTGACCGAACTCAACTCTCAGCTTCCGACCCGGCACCTTTCAAGGGCCTCTTATAAAAGCCGCCCTCACCAGAGGATCCCTTTATGTTCGTGTGGTCCACCGTTGCAAACAGGTAATTAAATAGAGTGAAAAAATGATAATGATACTAGCTGTTATGGTTAATAATAAACTGCACACAAATGAGATGAAATGATTAAAAAGCCAAAACTCATATGTGTGGAAATGGACTGATAAGGTCCTGATATGCCCTCTTGGCTGTGGAGTCTAAAACTAACTTTTTTTTAAATTATTTTTTTCTTAGCTGCTGATCAGCACCATTATTCTATCCTTCAGCCCTTAGACCTGGATGGTCGTCTCTACAGCGACCGTGTCCTAATCCGATTCAGCAGTGCAGGGTCCCTCTTCCCCTAAAGGACGACCAGTGGCCCCTAACGTCCCTCGACGCGTCTTAGCGGATTAAAAGCAGGTGGCGGTGCAGCTCTATCTAACTTTTCCAGCGAACCCCCTCCGCCCCAATCCGTTGGCCTGATTGTGGTTGAACATCTGTCGGGACGGGCCGTGTGTGATAAGCTGTGTTTTACCTTCATGGCGTCCAGTGCCATCCGGAGGTTGCTCTTGTCTGTGGCATCATGAGTGTGTTTCACCAGCTCCTATTGGATGGAAACCAATAACACACAGGCTATGAGAACTCAGTTTTCCTATAGCAGAGTAAAATTCAGCTGCTCTATCAGAAATGAAATTATAATCTCAGAAGGTCGAATGGGAACTGTCCTTCAAAACCATGCATCTCCAAATCTATTCCTGTGCAAAGAAAAGCAGCCATGTTTTCTGTGATGATGCATTTTCATTGTGGTTTATTTTGTTTAAGGTGCAGGACAATGTTCCAAACCACCAGGTCCACGACTAGAGACCGGGTCCACATCCCATGTCCTGTCTGTGGTTAAGGTTCAGTAAAGATGGTGGTTCTGGTTCAGTGTAAATAAAGTTTTTCTAGATTAAACCAGATACAGGATCTTTCCTGAACCTGAATCAGGTTCTGCAAGAGTCTAAACAGAACCATGAACCAGTTTAATGAAGCTGGAGTCAATACAGGTGGATGTTGAGATGCAGGATCAGACATTTTGGTGGAATATAAATACTTTGTCTGTGAACATTAACTGATCAACGTATCTGTGACTTGGCCTATATGTAAAAACAGTTCGTCACTATATTGACAGAAAACTTGATGCGGTCGACCTTACGTTTCCTTCAAAATGTACCTGCTGTGTCAAATTTCTTGAATAAAAACGTCAATTATTGGAGACAGGAGTGAAATTTGGAGACACATGGTTTTCAAAGGACAGTAAAAAGACGTCTGTCAATCATAAACCAACAACAGGAGCTAAAAATTACAGTACAACATCGAAATCCCCCACACATGAAATCCTTATGCTGATGCCCTAGATATGAAATGAAAAACCTGAGAGAAGAAGGCTGTCCTGAACTAAATCAGATAGAGTGTGTGTGTGTGTCTGTGTGTGTGTCTGTGTGTTTGTGTCTGTGCACTCATCTATTGCAGGATATGTTTGTGCAAGTGTGTATCTGAAATTGCTTGCCAGTGCCTGGCTGCAGCGTAAACAAGACATCTAGACCTCAGCAGTGGAGGATAAGGAAGGAGGCCATGCATGTCCTCCATACAGGACCATTCAAACGGCCTCCACACACACACACACACACACACACACACACACACACACACACACACACACACACACACACTGAGCCTCCAAGGGAGATATATATGTCTGCTTGGCACTGCTCAAATCCCCAGTGTCAGTCAAGCTCAACCTGGGCATTATTATCACTAGCAAGTCGACAGAGTCCTATTTATCAAACCTCACTCCCACATCCACACATCCAGAGATACGGGGGTGGTGGTGGTGGTGGGGGGGGGGGGGCATACATGATTGACTCATTGAGGGAAATGTTTTGTTGCGGCTTCAGGGGGGAGGAGAAACGATGAGCGGCAGCAAGGAAGAAAGACCGAGAAAGATTGATGAGGGGAAAAAAAGGAAAGACAGAGAGAGCAGGCAAGAGAGAGGAAGCCGGTGGGGGGGGGCAGATTCTGGCTGTCACCATGTGGGACAGTAGCCCCCCAGCGGATGCTTTATTCACCGCACCCTGCTATTACCCAGCTGTTCGGCAGGATCTCGACCCACGTTGAGAAAAAGGAAACACTTTCAACAGAAAGAGTTTTTTTTCTTTTACTGGGACATTTGTGCTACATGCAAACATGGGGGGGGGGTCAGAGCGTTTCAGAGCCTAATTTAGAGCTTTTTATAGAAAACCCTGTTGAAAACTGCTCATTTGTCTGAAGAAAACAAGTAAAGGCTGTGAGACTATAATGAGCAGCTGAATGAAAGGATGCATGCGGCATGGCGGCTGCTTGAAGGCGTCCTGGTTGTTACCTGCTGTGGACGTGATCCGTCAGATCCTCGTTCATTAGTCCCATTAATGTTCACAGACAATAAAACACACAGCGTCCTTCACCGGCCTGACATCGCCACAAAAATAAACTATCAACAACACACAAACACACACCTATACACATGCTGTACACCGCGGTGAACCGCAACCTACGTGTATAATATGATCATGCCACCTTCAACCTGTGTGATGAGTGTATAATATGTGTGTGTGAGTGTTTGTGTGTGTATATTAGACTACGATGATGGGCCATGTATACATACACACACTCACACACACACACCTAAAAACGCACTGTTTATTCTGAGGAAATTTAGCTTCAGTTAAAGGGAGCTAGTTTGTCCTGTTCTCTCTCTCTCCCTCTCCCCCTCTCTCTTTCTCTCCATCTCTCTCTCTCTCCCTCTCTCTCTCTTCCTCTGTCTCTCTCTCCCTCTCCCCATCTCTCTCGGTCTCTCTCTCCCTCCCCCCTCTCCCTCCCCCCTCTCTCTCTCCCAACCCCCCTCCCTCTGTCTCTCTCTCCCTCCCACCCCCCTCCCTCCGTCTCTCTCTCTCTCTCTCCCCCCTCTCTCTCTCTCCCCTCTCTCTCTCTCCCGCCCCCCCGTCTCTGTCTCCCTCTCCCCCTCTCTGTCTCTCTCTCGCTCCCTCTCTCTCTCTCACCCCCCCGCCCCCTCCCCCCACCCACCAATTGTCCCGATCAGGTGACACCGATGCTCATTTCAGACTTTCAGACAGAAACAGAGTCAGAGAACTGAAGGACAAAGGTAGAGGGGGAAAGAAACGTGGACAGCAGCGCCTCCGGTGGAGGCAGGGGGTAGTGAGGGGGAGGCCCCCTGCTCTTATAGTCCCGTCAGCGCTGACAGTCACTACCCCTCCGTCGCTCAGAGGCAACGCAGACTTATGACTCTCGGTTTGTGTCCGGCTGTCGTCGACAACGGCAACCAAAGTCACACACAGCTGAGGTGGGTGGAGAATACATGGTGACGGAGGAGCCCAGAGAGCTCGTCACACAGCTGGTCACGCAAAGTGGTGGAGGAGCCACAGAGATCCTCCAGCCACGTTTATTATTTATATGTTGATATACATTTCTCTCTGACTAAATATGGTGGAGTAGAGGTACAAAGTATCATAAAATGGAAACAGTCAAGTAAAGTACAAGTATCTCATAGTAAATGAGTAAATGCCCTTAGTTACTTCGCACCTCAGGATGAGCAGTGAGCGGCAGTGATGAGCACCAGAGCTCATTCTTTATTGAAGGTAACAGGACTTAACAGAAAAGAAGCTGAAACTCGCTTATGGGTTGTTTTTTTTTTTACTGTGAACATGAGAAGAGACCGGGAAAAGATCACATCTCTTTAAGAGGAAGGCCGGTAAGAGGGACTCGACCCCTGCTTCATAAACTGCCCCCACCCCCCAGCATGGAACCTTATTCAGCACCACCCCAGATGGGAATGGCAGAGTAACAACCTGTTGAGATGCCAGGACACTGAACTACAGGAAAAAGGACACAGGCACCTAATAAAATAACACTATACAAATCTTCTGTGATGGTCACTCAAAATGTTACTGTAGAACAGGTCAAGGTTCAAAAACAGACGCAAACACAGCAAAGAAATCCAAAGAAACCAAAGAAATCAAACTATGACACAGGTCTTTCACATGTGATGTATCCCAACTGGGTTTCGTGCCTTTTCCACAGAGTCTAAGTAGCCAGTAAAATGCTAGAGCACCGTACCTGCAGGAGAAGGTGGTACTTCAAGACTCGCTGCATAGGAACCACCAGCAGGTCCCTCAGTGTGAACTTGCCATAGTTGGCTCTCTTTGAACACTCCTGTACAGACACAGCACAAAAAAGTAATCAGCAGACAATGCATATGTAGGAAACCAGTAGGTGACAGCGAGCAGTGGCCCAGTTTCTCCTGGGGGGTCAGAATTGTTTTTATAGGGGCCGTCAATGAAAAACGAGCTGGTGCAAAACTACCGAGGCTTCAGAGAAAACTTTACTGTAATGTACAGTCGTGGTGCCGACACTTGCAGAGCCTCCGGTCATCACCAGACGGCATCGTCTGACCACCGCGGCTGTGAGTTACAATCAGTTCATCATCTATCACAGAGTGAAGCTTTTACCTCCAGCTTCATGTGGACGTCCTCCCTGTCTTTGCTGATGTTATCCAGAGTGGCGATGGCCGTCTCCACGTGGCTGCAGTATTTCCCATAGATCAGCAACCTGGAACAGGTGTTTGGGTGATGAGACTGAGCTGGCCGACGCGTTGATGCTCAACAGAGCCATGAGCTCACTCTGGAACCACATGATTAGTGGCAAAAAGCCTTGTTTTCTATTATTATTATTATTCTATTCTATTACTCTAAACGTGCAGCAAAAAAAGCTGCCGTCCTTTATTAGCTTACACTGGTTTAACAAGTTTTTCAGGTCTTGTATGGACACAGTTCTAATAATGCTAATGATCTTTATTTTTTGAGCAGTCACAGTATGCTACAACTGGGCCGTAAAATGAGCCACGGACTGAATAGAGTCAGGAGAGTCTCTCTAGTTAAAGTATGTCTTAAGGAGGGACTCGATGTCTGGGGCGGGTCTGTCCCCTGTGGTTTTCAGCCGAGTTTCGAGACCGGGTGGGAGACCACTGCCTGAAAGTGATCAGTGCAATCCTAAAACCTGGTCTGAACAATGCTGGGAGCAGGTTAAAGAGGTGTAAACAGGAGTGATGTGTTCCTGGTCCTGGTCCTGGTTCTGGCACCTGATTGTAGGACTGTTTGAGGGATTCGTGGGTGCAGTGGAACGGTGAACTGTACCTCTCTTTGAACGTGATGAAGATCTGGTAGAGGTTCTGGGCACCTCTGTGGTGGACCGAGTCTTGGATTTCCAGCAGTAAACATTTGTGAACTTTAACCAGGTCCTGAAACACAACAGCAGACCAGCCCGAGTCTTGTTACTTTCATTCAGTCCCAGTAGTGAAAAGAAGAGCAACTACTCAGACTGGTGATGCCTCACATCAGCTTCAGCTAATGTGCTTTAGAAAGGACTCTGTTAATGTCCATTATGAACAGCATGTAAACTGGTTCCACTGTTGACACGGGTTCACATGGGTTAATCCAATAAGTGTCTGAAAAGACTGAACAACTACACACTATTACCTGGAACCTGGACGTAAAACCTGACAGCGGGATCGGTGACTTACCGGGACATTCACAAAGACCTTTTCCATCTCGGCCATGGATAAAAACATGGCAAGGGGCGTCATGAAGTGCTGCACGGGAGAGAGAGAGAATGCAAGTGAATGAAGCTCGTCCCTCCGGAGTGAGAGTGGGAAACTCATTTTGTGAGAAGCTGTAATAATACAGGGGCCAGGCTGCAAAGAGCCGCAGTCAGCAAAAACAAGGAGACTGTCTGGGTCACGACAATAATCTCATTTTCTGAGTTTGCAATTTAATGATTTCCTCTCAGACGCCCCCCTCCCCCAAGTCACCTCCACGTCTCAGAGGAGCAGGCTGGCACAAACTAAATTCCACCATCCACTTCACACCGAAAGTCATCTACCAAGACGCTCTGCTGGGAAATCAGGCGCGGCCCCGTTCCAGACGCCAGCGTGCACATGAAGGAGAGGGCAAGTGGGTGAGGCAGTCCCATGTTTTCCACCTTAGCAGGGCTAAGGTGGAACACGTCGTTGCTCGGAGCTCTGGTCTTCTGATTCGGTTTGTTCTACGCGGCACTGACGTTGCCGTTTCCCCAGCATTGGTCTCACGGCGGAGAACGCCTTCCCTCCCTGGGTCCCCTCAAACGCGTTCCTCCTCTCATTAAGAGCTGCTGATGAGTCAGCCTTTCTACAGGAGACCGCTGCTCTCGTCATCCCTTCACTCAAAGGAAAGTTAACTGGACTTCGGTTTTTGTTCCATTGCGGCGGAGTGTGTCACTGTCTCTACCAGATTTTTAGGGGGTAATAACATTTATAGTTATTATTGTGATAAATAACATTAACTCTGTCGTCAGTCCGAACATCGTTAAGTCTGTCGGGAGGAAAAAAAACTTCTGCTGTATGTTCCTAACTTCATTCAGTTTAGTTTTTGAACGTACTGATGTTACTGCTGTTCACTCACAGTGCAGATACAAGTTCAGCACTGTGACAGGTGCAGGAGACCCACCTGGTCCACCTGACTCTATAGGGGTGGGGACGACCTGGGGGGGGGGGTGTCACAGCATAAATCTGAAGGGTCGTGACGTTATTAATATGACAAAATGTGAAAAGATAAGAATACTCTTCTGCTACCTTAATAAAGGTTCTTTGCTTCTGACTTCTCTATTTTTTCATAGACATGATGGACCTCTGATGGGGGTCACAGGCAGACACTGCTTTACTTTGAGGGGGTCACCAGCCGAAAAAAAGTAAACACAAATCCAAATAACATGACTGAGAAGATTTAACAACATTGAACATAAAATATAAAACTGAAACTGAAGAATAAATACGGTTTATCCATCAAACTTGTTGGAACTGAAAGGGTCTCTGGTCCGATGAGCCGGTTTGGAGTGGACCCTCGACAAGATCCAGAGTCTGGCACGGCCACGTCTGCTATAAGCATCATAACCATATTGATACCTGAGCTGAGGCTAGGTCGTCTAGAACAGAGCAGCTGTGGGCCGACGTTTGCATTCGGACATTGGAGGGGATCTGACCCCTCGGAGGAAAATACCTTCTCTATAGACTCCAGGGTCTCGGTGTATTTCTCCTCTGTCTGCTTGATCTCTGTTAAACAGCAGCTCCTGATGTCAGTCTCTGCCTGTTTGTGAAATGCCTACACACACACACACACACACACACACACACACACACACACACACACACCCGTTACAACACGCTGTGGACTGACAACCTGTCGAGTCACCAGCCGGATGAGGTCAACACAGCCCTCGGAGCCAGATTCACACACTCTAGTCAAACTATTTTCCAATTACAACTAAATGTTTGAGGAACCATCACTTTTATGAGCCAAAACATTTATAACGTGAGTAAAAATTAAATTAACATCATAAATTCCTAAGTCACAGAACTCAGAGCGTCTGCAGGTATAAATATTAGATGTGTTTTAGATATGTTTTTATTATATCTGTGTAAAGCTAATCAGGGGGAGAAAAGAATAGTTTAATTCTGTTTAATAATAAACCAAAACTTTCATTAAGAAAATACGGTAAGAATATCTATGTACATATGTGTGCGACTGTGTCTTAACTGGTGTCGAACAGTCGACAGTGAGCAAGTGAGGGGAGGAACCGACCGGGGGAGGAAGCGCCTCCGTCTTCATTAGGTCCTCGTAGATCTCGCCACCTTCCTCGTCGTCGTACACGCAGTCATACAGATCCTCCTCATCCTCCACCCCGTTCTCACTGCGGCACACATCACAGAGCCCGATGGTGACATCACATTACATCAGGCTGCCGTTGGCATGCAAGGTTCCCACAAAAACACACACTCTCCCGGTTTTCATGCGATTCTACAAATCTCGTTAGTCAGGGACAACGCTTAACCCATGGCTGTGAAAGTGGCTCAGGATCACACACGTGCACACACACACACACACACACACACACTCACTCACACACACACACAATGTCTGTGTGCTTTTGAGCCAATTACTGTACCTTAGCAACTGGGCTAGCATGACATGACTCTGACTGTGTGTGTGTGTGTGTGTGTGTGTGTGTGTGTGTGTGTGTGTGTGTGTGTGTGTGTGTGTGTGTGTGTGTGTGTGTACCTTTTAATCTAATGCCTCTGATAAGAAAGACATATGAGGGAAAAACTCTCAAAGCAGAGTCTCTACACAGAGCAAGTACAAGACCAGGACTTGTGCAATGTTCTTATAAGGGGGGTAAATACTGCAGTTTCTGAAAATCAGACCACTTTTGGTCCCATTACAGCCCCCAATCTGGGGGGGGGTTTCGATGTTCCCATCTGCTTTACTACTGCTTACTACTACTTGAACTCTTTTAAAACTGTCGGTTTCCACTGTGACCTCCTGACACCGCATCAGGAAATGCCCCCACACAGGCTCAGCGTCCTGCTGCGTGGTGCAGCCGCTTTAGTAGATAACTTTCCCGATTGCACCTACGTCATCCACGTCCATGCATCTACTAAATGATCTGATGTTCTCGAGGCCTGAAGAGCTGCTGCTGCCACTGCTGCATCAAGCTGAATTAAGCTCATGACAGACCGGGGAGAGGCACGTCAGGTAATTTACCCTCCATCTAATTTAATCTCTGCTCCGTTAAACACGTAATGAACTCCGTGAATAATCTGGGAGCTGTCAGCGCTGAACAAAAAGCCTGAGCGTCAAAGCAAACCTCCACAGACTGGGGGATTTTCTGTCTCCACTGACAAACATCACTCAGTGCTGCCATTTCCCCCCTAATATCTGTTGATGGGTCCTGCTGCTTTGACCAGGGTTTAGGGTTCAGTGCCATCTAGTGGTGACTCTGCAGACTGCAGACAACTGAAAACCCCTCCACCCCCCCTCCCTTTCCAGGCCTGTAAGAGAACCTACGGTGGTTCATGGGCCTCAATGTGGTTTTTTGTGCATTCTGGGCTAATGTAGAAACATGGCGGGCTGAAGGGCTCATTCTAAGATCACGAAAAGACAGCGACTCTTAGTTTTAGGTGATTATACACTAATGAAAACATGAATGGGACTATTATTGTCTGCCAATATATCTGCCTGAATCCTGCACGCTGGTCCTTTGAATCCAGGACCTGGCATTAGCGGGGATCCTGAACCAGCTGGGACCCCACAGTCTGGTGGGGCCACCCTGAACTGCAATGAGATGTATTGATGAGTAAATGCTATGAATAGAAAATGGTTGAATTAAAACACTGGCAAATGCATGCACAGTCTAAACAATAGTACTTTGAAAAATCCTCATTAACCAAGACACAGTCAAACATCCCAGACTGAGGTTTAAATTGATGCGCTGCATTTAGATAAAGGGCCTTTAATGGTTTGTGCCAGGAGCCCTGTTTGCAATGTGGGCAGATTGTGTAATGTCATGGTTGGTTACTTGTTCATTCTGCCAAGAGAAAAATGAATTATTTGTTGTTTTGATAAAATAAAATATTAACCATAAAGTGCTTACATCGTCATCGTGGGTTAAGTGCGAGGCTTCAGCCTGATAGCATCTAAAAAGCCGCACGTTCAAATGTCAGGTTAGATCAAAGTTCAAGTTATGATCCCATGACAGTTTGCTCAAGTTCAAACTCAGTGTACATGAAGATCTGTGATTAACCCAGCAACACTTCCATGAGTGTGTGTGGGGAATAAGTTGAGAAAACAGGCAAAAATGACAAAGCCACATGCCCACAGGACATGAGGTTCACTAAGAAAAGGGCGGGGGGGTTGCCTTCCAGTCAATACTCAGGGTTCAAACGTTGCCTAGATTTAAAAGTGGTGGGAAAATGGGGAATAAACTAACAGATGAGTTTCCAGAATTAAGGTAAAATTAAGTAAATCCTGCAAGACAGAAAAGTAAGATTATCCAAGGAGGAAGAGGAGGAAAGGAGGAGGAGGGGAGAGGAAGAGAGGACGAGAGGAGGAGGAGGAGGAGAGGAGGAAGAGGAGGATAGGAGGAGGAAGAGAGAATGAGAGGAGGAGAGGAGAGGAGAGGAGGAGAGCATGAGAGAGGGGGAGGAGGAGAGAAGTAGGAGGAGGCGAGGAAACATACTCGATGAGATCCTCCAAGTGGTTGTAGATATCCTCATCTTCAACACTCTCTTCTGTTGGAAACGGCCTTTGAAATGGAAAACACAAAGACTGTTAGTCACAGGAGACATGTTGTATTATACAGTGTCACGGTTTATTCTTATATGAAATAATATCAGAAAACACGATGACACTGTTTCACGTCTAGGAGGATAAAGTGTCTGGTGTCGCTTTGGGAAACAAACCTGATTCCGGTCTGTTGTGCCGTCAGTGTGTGGGACAGTTTGGACAGTGTGTCCATGACCTGCAAGGGAAACAAGCGTCTGTTACTTCATCAGAATTGGGGAGTCTGCTGCATTTCTACGGGGGGGCACATGAGGGCAGCATTCTCCAACACTGCAACGCTGCTACCGACACCAGCTCCACTGCTTAGTGGCGTGCAACAACAGACACACAACGGCACATCCCCTGGCGGCAAACCCAACCGCACCATCCAACTTAAATAACACGGCGCATTAACACACACCAGTGTGTGGACATAATGTAACAGTGTTTTCGCTGTGTAACGACTCCCTCGTGCGGCGTTACCGTGCGCCCCCATGGGCCGCCGCAGTCACCGTCAGAACAACGTGCTCGGCCTCACCGGCACCCTTGCACCCGCCGGAGTGCGCGCGACCTGCCTCACTAATCGCAGCTGCGCTCGGCTGCCAAACGCAGTGTCGTTACCCCGGCCGGCCCTCGGCCCGGACCTCAGTTCACCCTGGCGTCACAACCCAGCCAGATGACGCGACACCGTGAAAACATGCCGGCATGCTCACGTTTGCAAGGACTCATCAGGGATTCAGCGTCGACTCATGTGCCCCATGGCGGGGAGGTCAGGGATCAATTCTGACCCCAGAGCAGCCTTCTGATTGGATCTGATTGATGGACCTCAGCATCAGTGTTTTTGACCGGGGCCCAGAGTCTGCAATTTAAGCGTCTCTGTAGATAAGCAGACTAGTATTGATCGGTCGCATGATATGTAATCAATCAATGCGACAAAGCGTCTCCTCATCATGGACATCAGATGGGTTGGAGGCCGTGGAACACAGTTTACAGTATCAGACTAAAACCTCACAGGGAAACATGAGCGGAACCGACCCCTTGTAAGTAATGATGGACCAGGCCTGTATGTAGCCTGAAAGACACAAGCCATGGCAAACAGATCCACACGACAAGCTCTCTGCTGCTTCTCTATACGTTTCATCAACTCGGCTCTTCTCTCATCTGGTCACAACGAGGACAATGTCCAGAGAGACCTCGGCAGGCAAATCAATCTCGACCCCAGTCCGAGCCGAAAGGCCTGGCCCTGAGGCCCTGAGGCCCTGAGGCCCCGAGGCCCCCGGCTTCTGTGTATCACTCAGCACTGAGGTTCACTCCTGGTGGAGGGAAGAACACTCATCACTGGGACTGGCTCTTATTCATTCTCAAGCCCTTCCTGGTTTCTTTTACCCCCTAACAGTACTTGGTTGCAGGCTTTTACCTCGTTTCCTCCTCCAGCGTTGAGGTCCAGATAACGTTGTTTTTACTGAGCTCGGAAAATCTCCTTTTTCTCACCTGGCACCTGCCACCTGGGATAACAAGCAGAGTAATCCGCAGCTTACTCCGTGTTTATCCTTATGGCAATTCGGATTTTTAATTTCATCTTATTTCACTCCTAGCTGTTCTTGCTTTACTTGGTTCTTTCTTTAAATTTTAGCTGCTTTATTTCCTTACTTAGGTTTCACTGTTTTACTTATTTTGTCTTTTTCTCATTTGTATTTTTTATCCAAGTATCTTTTCTGTGTTTCTTGGTAAAAACAATCTTCTGGGTTTTTTTTTCACTCCAGGTCTCCACCTTGATGCATTTCCTAGTTAAAATAAAGGTTAAAATCAGCCAAATTAATTTCCATTTATTGATGCTTCAGTACAGTATTTTCAGTAACAACAAACACAAACATCAACCACAGTCTGTTGCATTGGTTCTCTGGACCAAATCCTGCTCTAATCCTTCAACTCTCAAATAAAATCGAGAGCTTGTTCAGGACGATTTCGCCCTAAATTAACCCGAGCGTGACAAGTACTGCTGAACAGAATGGAAACTTTTTTCTTTTTCCACATCACATTAGAAACAAGAAGTAAAACCAGCAGCCGCCGAGCTTATTTAGAGCTGTCAGCCTACCGGCTGAGGTCCTGAGGCAGGTGTCTGAGGTTAAACCTCCTTTGCTGTCAACGTGCCCTTCAGCAAGAAAAGAGGAAGAGGAAAAACGGGTTCAGACTTCAGGCAGGCGCACAACTATTTCTGACTTGTGTGTTTCATCTTTTTTTCACTGGGGTTTTTAAGCTCCTCAAACATGTCAAGCTCCCGCTAACTATTAACTCGACATAGAGCATGTGCTCTTAAACATATCGTGTTAAAATACTGAAAAGCCTTTGTTGCCATCTACCCACAGACACTGGCGGACGCACTGATGACGACACATCCTGTTTCTGAGTGAATCCTCAGATATTTTACAGAGAATCATCCTCCCTCCACTTATTAATCCTCACAGAGTTGTTCCAAAGAGCCGACGGTTCGCTCTGTCTAATATTGAATGAAGGGCATGACGTCCGGAGTCCAGTTGGCAGGTACAACATGTCCAAAAGCTGAACAAGCTCTGGAGCTGTTCCAGTTGTAGCTGGCAGCCATTTTTTTGGACGAGTCGTGTTGCTCTTTGGCTTCAGTGAATCCATGAGTCACGCACATTTGCAACAAAACTGACCATCTGCACATGGCAAAGAAGGCTTTCTGAAGACTCGCATGAAGTATCACATCCGTCAGCGGTCGCACCACTAATTATAGAAATGTCAAGACAATGTGCACAAAGGAAATAAGATGTTGAAATTCCAAGAGGCAAAATGCTAAAAACCTCTGTCGGTCAGCAGAGCACAGATACAGATGATTACTATTTTTCCCAGAGCAGCTTCATGCATGACTTAAAAATACAACATGAATCAGCTGTCACGAGGTCTCCAGTGCAAGACCAGCACCGAATCTGTTCTAGAAAGCCACAGCAAGTGACCGCGTGTTGAGGCAATGCCGCCGAGGCTGGAAGAGCCAAACGCAGCTCCGAGCAGTGAGACCGGAAAGGAAGCGAAGATGAAAAGCCCCAGATCTGGTGTCTGCTGTGTGTCTAAGGCTCAGCAGCCACCAAGAAAAGCGGCCAGGGGGAGCCGCGGGCCCAGGGTCCGGGGCCCTGGATGGAGGCCGATGAACCCGCCCTGTATGACCACAGCCACATCTAATGATTCACAGCAGAGCAACTGATGTAGGGAGTAGGGATGCGTCTGTCCAGATGAGAGTGAGACAAGTGCACTGTGTGTATGCGTTTCACAGATAACAAACTCTACATAGCTTGTTCACTCAAACGACACTTTGCAATCAGATGCTCAACATTATTGGACCACGACGCCACTGATGGGATTTCAATGGAAGCAAAGAGCCGGTGGGGTAACAGAGGGGACATGAGGAAATGGTTCTGCTGTGAAACCCTCTGATTACCACCTCCTGCCTTATTCCCAGATGCTCCTTATGGTAAAAGGCACCTCTGGAAAACACTGCTTTTCACATGTGCAATGTGCCAACGGATTTAGTGGTTTCACACGCGACCCAGAGAGCTGTCCCAGTTTTCTGCACTCTGCTTCCTCTTCTCCTTTCTGGGGCTCAGCTCCTTTTCTCTCTTTTTCCTCTACGTCGCCAACATCAGCTAAAAATAGAGACCAGGTCGATAATCCAGGCGCAGAAACAAACAGACACACAAATGGGGTTGGATGTTTGTTTTCCTTTAAAGACTTTGCTTCTAAATCGAGTCACAGGGCAGGTGGACGCTTGGTTACCTGTATTAAGATCCACTGAGTCTCCGCCAACAAATCTGATCGCTGCATAAATGAGACTGACTGGGGATCAGCCGTTTTCACACACATACTGTACAAGATAAAACGCCAGAGGGGCTGATGGTGTTAAAGCAGCTTCGGACAATGTTTCCATCTTCTGCGGCCTTGCTGCTTTAGAGCAGATTTTTTTTCATTTAACTGCCATGCTCACAGTCTTTGAGTGTTCATGTTCCCTGCTTTGTCTGATGCTGAGTCTGTGGCTTTAAAATGTTCCACTTTGTTTAACTTTGCTGCACCAAGGAACCCAAAGCTCTTGCTATCGGCTGTGGCTCCAACGTTAATAATAAAACGAACCTTAAAAAATAAGCTTGAAACATTTCTAAACAACTAAAGAACGCTATCAATGTTATTTTTCCACAAACCTCCACTGCCTCTCATTTTTCCCGCAACACTTGATAAAACATTTAGGAACAACTGGAAAACAATTCGGTGAAATCCTGTTAGTATCTCAGAGATAAGCTGAAAGGCTGAAACTGTTTGAAAATAAGGGAACCGTGAATATCTAACAGCCTCTTCTGAAACACAAGAATTAAAATGAAAATAAACCATAGAGAAAGTGGATACAAAGCCTGGTGGTGTAAAATGTGTGTGTGAATAGTATAGTAATTAAGTGCAGCTTGATTTCTGCGTTTCATGTGAGTTGGTTTTTGCACGTGATTGATTACTGTTGCATGACATGCATAACATAAACATAAATGTAACATAAACATAACAAACATAATATAAAAAATGTAACAAACATAACAAACGTAACATAACGTAACATAAACATATCAAACATAAATGTAACATAAACTAACATAAACATAACGTAAACGTAACATAAACGTAACATAAACATAACAAACAAAGGTTTGTGCATGTGAGCAGGTCTGTCTCACAAGTGCGTGTTAAATTCAGTCCGGCCAAGGCTCAGTCGGCTCGGAGGCGTCGACTGGCTAATGTTTGGCCGTCAGTGCCACGGCTCATTAACGCTCGTAATACATAATTAGTGTGTTTGGACAAATGGCCGAGCGGCTGATTGGAATGCAGCAACATGTTCGCCGTTTCTCCCCGGCCTTGGTCGACCGCATCATTTAGTCATCAAACACTGCTTGACATGCACTAGTTCTACAGTAAAGAGGCGGTAGAGACAGAGTACACAGCGTCCAATAGAACACTGTTTGACTGAGGACCTGTCCACACCGAGACAAATCTGAAACACTCATCCAGAGATGCTGGCCAAGTGTTGGGGCCATATTCACGTCGCCTCTTTTTTGGTTCTATTTATTTCTCTGGTCGACGTCGAGATCATAAAACAGTGATGTGAGGGACACCACAGTGCAGCAGCACAGTAACAAATGTTTCTCTGGTTAAAGGATTGAATTTATGTACTGTGGTCAAAGTATTATTATTTCATGCTTGTCGGGTTTTCAGGCGGCAAAAACAGAAAATAATCCAGGTTTAATTCACAGCTGGCTTTACCATTCGGTCTGGGTGTCATTGCTGGGAGAAGGAAACGCAGAACACATCGGACCTTCAAGACCACATCTGGAGGAGGTCTGATTCGCCAGGTGTACCTGGACCAGATGTCATCGTCCAAGTACAGATCACATGTTAAGACCAGATGTAAACGGGATCATAGTGTGAGTACGGCAGGTTCAAAGAACTCCATCTCAACAGTGTGAGGTCAAAAGCAAGGTCATCCTTGCTGTCCAGGTGAATCACGTCAGCCTCCACAGCACACATCCCCTCAGGACACACACACACACACACACACACACACACACACACACGTTCACACAGTCCCCAGTAACAAGAACAGCAGATCTTTGAAACCCTTCACTCCTGCCCCCTCTGAATGTTTTACATTCATATTAACAGGCTGGGGATTCACCCAAGTGATCACACATTTGCATGGTTTTCACACACACACCACACACACACCACACACGCTCCCAACCTCCAAACTGATGTTTCCTTGCAGCTCGAGGCCTTGATTCACCAACACATCTAATCTGCCAGATCCTGACTTTGCTGACAGGTGAGGTAATGACGGCTGAATTTCACAGTGTGTGAATCAGCAGGCGGCTCACAACTGACCGGTGTTTTCCCATCAGTCACACCAACACACACTTTCACACACCTCTGCTGCAAAGGCGAGAAGAGCCTCACAAAAGTGTGCTACACGTACGCGGCAAAGAAAGGATTAACCACTGTGGCTGTCGCAAGGCCTTTGTTAATTATCTCACTAGAACCAGTCAATTAAAAATGCAGTCGTTTGTTCGAAACCCAAACTGTGGTGCTGCTATAGATTAAATTACCCTTTATGTTTGTGCATGAATACAAGTAACAAGTTCCTCTCTATTTTAAAGATTATTAACAAAAAAAATCTGCAAGTTTTTAAAGGGACACTTTCATTAAAAAAAACATTTTTTAAAAAGTACAGCTTAAACATTAACTCAAATGTCAATTAGAAGACAGATACAAAAAACTCTGCATCTATTCGATTCATTGTTAAAGTTGTTTTTCCACCAGAAAAAAAAAACAAAAAAAATTCTGCCAAATTCCAGCTTCTTAATTGTGAGGATTTGCATCGTTGCGTTTGCGAGAATAAACTGAACATGTGTGGGTTTGGAAGTGCTGGTCGGCCCAAACAGGTCATCTGATGATCACCTCTGGTTTTAGGGGAAACCTGACTGACACCGGTCAAAAGTCTCTCATTTTATAAACGCAAAAGTGAATCAACCAATCGAGAGAATAATCAGTAGATAAAATGATGAGGACAGGGAAGACAAAGAGAACATCCTAGTGTTAAATTAATGCTTTTATAGCTCCACTGGGGACGAATTTTTCTTCAGAGAGCTGCTCAGGTTCCTCCTCTGCGGCAGCGACAACTGACAATGTGTTTTCAGGAGAAACTGGAAGAAAATACCAGAGAGCCACTGCTTCTGTTGCAGATCAGTCTGTGTGAGTGGTCATGCCAAGCTGCAGCATGAACGGCGAAATGGTGATCGTTCTGTCAGTGGCACTTTTATCATCCAATTTTCAAGTGGATTTTTGTAGTACTGACGTTTTTCATCAACTATTCTGTTAAGCAACACTTGTCATGCTTGAAGCGAAATCATTCTGCAGGAGCCATTGAATTTATTGGAGAATGCAAAGGTTAAAGGTCAACATCGTGTTCGCACTTCAGAGAGGAATACCGTAAACAGAACACATCTGTACGTGTGGCCCACGAAAACCTTGCGTTTTACGACGGTCACAGACCAACACAGAAGATCAGACGGGTTTTTCAACACGTACTTTAACCGTCTGTGAACTTGACCGTCAACGGCCGAGGAGAATCCTCTGGGCAGAGGCAGCGCAAGGCATCCCAGAGCTATCGCCTTCACTGCTGTTATTGTCATTGGATCCGCCGTGGCAGCCGTGTTAAAGACATAACCTCCGCCGTCCGCCCACTCCTGCACTGATCCACAACACAATCTCCATTGTTTCATCACGCTGACAAGACGATCTCATTCCCTCGCCGCCGAAACACTATCCTGCAGTTAATTGAGGATGAAATGAAGCAAACAGAGAAAAACCAGCCTCCCCGGGGGTCTCCCCCCTCCAAAATATAAACTCTGCTTTTAAGAGCCGACCGCAGCAGCGAAGCCACCAGGATGCCTTTTAAAGGCTGCAGATGTCTCCTCCACCTAGACTCAAGTAGGGAGCTTGAAAGACTCGCCAAAACCACGAGCAAGCGTAAGAGCGAGTTTGAGAAGGCTGTCTGTGTTGTAAACAATGTCCTGAGGCGGTCAGTGAAAATCCATATGGACATTCCTCAGACCCTTTGATCCCGCTGCGTCAGTCATGGGCCCCCACGCTTCAGGCGGACCCGGGCCCATTTCAGCCCCTGAGTCCTCAGGAACCACGAGAGGCGACAGCGAGCACTGAAACCTTGGTGTAGCGGGGAAGTTGTTTGGACGCGTGATGAGGTCGACAATACGTCTGCCACTGAAGGCAAATTCTCCACGGCTGCAACGTTGATTCTCTTGGACATATGAAGGACATCTCTACCTGGAGAAACATTCTGTATATCAGTCAAAAACATTCAAAAGCTTCTTTATTTGAGGTGTGTCATCTTTTCAGCAGCTTTTTGAATTGAGGGCTCAGAGTTATCCTGGCTCCTGCTGCACTCTTATCTAATCAGGATCTGATTTACACCTGGGACACCAGGTGAAAGTAATTAACTCGCCGGAAGGACAGAAAAGCCAGCAGGTCTGTAGCTGTCAAGAACCGAGCCTCAGAGGCACTGAGAACGGAGAGAGCGCCTCAGTCGGCACCAGTTCTCCCACAAAACAAGTTAAAAAACAGAACGGTTCCCATCGGTTAGACGTGCTGTTTGAATTAGGGAGAAACAAAGTTTTCTACCAGATTTAGATAAAAACCCTCACAGGTACCAAAGAGTCTCAGCCTGTCTGAGATCCAGCTGCACCAACACAGTAGGTTTCTGGCCAAGCCTGACATGCAGAGCATCTGTGGCAATGCTGTGCTTGATTTACAGCCAGGCTGGCTGTGGGTAAACAAAGGCTCAAGCAGGGTTATTCATCTTGTTGCACCTCGCGCCGCTATTCATCATGGCAGTTTACATGTCAGCCATTTTATCACCTTCTGGATTAGACTGTTGACCAAAGCCATAACCAGCAAACACTCACTGAGACAGTGCCATAAATCCAGATCTCTATGGAGAAAAAGGGTAAACACAATGACATCTGTACTATTTACTCAAGACATTAGAAGTCTAGAAGGCAAATAAAGAATTCTCTTATAAAAGCAATCCTTTAAGTCCTGGCCGTCAGTATATAGTAATTTTTTTCTTTATTGGTTTTTATTGGTCATGTTTATCAGGTTCCGTGTCTGCATGCATGCAATAGGCAGGATTAATATGTAAAAAGCTTGTGCGATGATCGGTGGATGAAAAAGTAGAGCTGCAGCAAGTCAGAGGGTTGGCTCGTCGATGTCCGTCCTTTCTGGCCGAGTTAAATTCTGATGTAAGTTATGGTAAGAGCGGGGAATCTCTCCGATGCACGGACGTGACACATCAAAACCTGGTGATGAAATCCCAAATGAACACTCTGCTCCGAGACAGCTGATCTAACCACAGTGCCAATGCGGTGCAACCCATGCTTTTCCTTCCCCCGGATCTGTGCCACCATGGCTCGGTTCATAAATAGCCAGCATTTAGTATCTGCATGGCGTAAGTGGGTTAGTTTCATTTAGCGTACCCCGAGGAGCTGCCATCATAATCACGAGCAATTAAATGCACATTGTTTCAGCCTCACAGTGTGGATCCTGCACGTTAGTCACGCGGCCGTTTGCAGTCTCTTCATGGCTTTTCCCTGGAATAATTTGCCGTCAGAGTAAATTGCAGCACTTCGGACGCATCGTGTTTCCGTTAAAGTATCTTTAGAGTAACATCAGATGAAAGTGGCAGTTTCTGTTTCAGCGAAGGGGAACACAAATATCCCCAGCCTTTTTAAATTCAAGGCGAAATGTTCGGTCTTCGTGGCTCTTGCACTGACTCCACAGGTTTTCAATCAAAAAGAAAGTGACTGTGTGAGGGAGCAGCAGACGTCCATGACCGCTCTGATGTGGCTCAATATAGGTATTACTGTCCATCCATACGGGACCAATCCACACCTGATGTTTTAGGTCCTGTGCCAGAATGACCTTACAGTTTTTAGTCTGGTAAGGCGATAATGTCCCCGAAACAAACAACTGTCGTCCAATCGAGGGCAAAGCCAAACCCTGACCTGAGAATCCTGCAGCAGATCACACAGATACAGGGAAACTCGCTCATTATCAGGGCCTCGGTAGAAGTAAATGAGAGACAGAGGTGTAGTATGACCACGATAGCAACTTCTTTGGTTTTGGTGAAGACATTGATGGTTCCGGTACATTCATGGTTGGTCCAGCATTACATAACCTCAGGCACAGCTATAGACTATGGTCTCATTATTAACTGGTACCACAATGTTCCCCTGAAACTAAATGTCTTTAGTTCCCAGGTCCTAAACATACCTAAACCAATGTTTAGTCGCCATGGGTAGATTTTTCAGGACGTGAGAATCGAAAAAACGTTGGAACCGGATGTAAAGAAAATGTCACTGACCATATTTTGAGGTTTTGCCTCAGTCTAACCTTGTTCTGGTTTCAGGTCTTGGTCCAACATCAGCGTCCCCATCTAACAATAAGGTTGAGTACCGATGACGCCAAGAACATGAGAACAGCTTTAAACCTTTGTGCCAGCAGTGGCAGCAGTGATGGTGATGACAGCAGCACAAAGACTGACAGGATTGGTTCATTGTTCTAGAAAAAACAAAACACCTGAGAAACCATGATTGTGCACATGGTGGCTTTGGATTTCAAAGTGATATCTTTCATATCTTAGAGGGGGGTTTTCTAAACCCTTCCCTTTGTTTATTACTCAGACTAGGTCTAGAGGGCAGCATGAACCTGAATGCACCACAGAGCAAAAGGGCTTGATAAGGTTCAATATCACACCTCAGACCAGATGAAGGGATTGGTATTGATTAACACTTCCCTGGGGACACGAGCTAATCTAATGTAGAACACACACTACTCTCCATTAAAAAGTGTGTCTTAGGAAAGATATCTGAATCTGTCCATGAAACTAATTACACACTGTCCACTCTTGTCTGTTATCCTTTTACTGATGAAGCTGTTGTGTTCCTTAATAATTCCCATTGTTCACGATGCACAGATTTTTCTCTTGACTTTACTTGTTGTGTACCCAGGTTTCTACTGTCAGTGTATTCATACAACAGGTGTAATTTGTGCCACATCTAGTGGTAAAAGTGTGGGTTTCCGGTCTTGTAAAAAAGTCAGCGCTGTAGTAGAACATGCAGTGACCATTGGTTTATTATTACTCACTAACTGCAGCAGACAGCGATAAATATTGCGCTGCTCTAATTCCCATCGGTATGCGTGTGTGTTTTCCGTATTTCGGAGAACTCGAAACCGAAGCAAAGCTCTTCCCTCCAGATGAATCGAGAGGCTCCTTCCGCCATCTATTATTTTATCTAATGCATGAATTCAAACTCATTCCCCAACTGCCCCTGTGGTTTCAGAGGAGCTGCTTCTTTTGGGGTATTATGTAACACACAGCAGTGGGTATATTGTGATGTGGGATCGGATTTTCTGAGCACTTTGGAGGATGGAGATTAGCTTTTAGAATCGCCCCCGCTTTGACTGACAGCGCATCCACCCACTCCACCTCCACCTTTTGGAAGCAATACAGAGAAGAAAAGACCCCCCCCCCCCGTAATCAGAACCCTGAGCATCTGGAAAATGCATTGTGACATACATATGGTGTCTGCGTGGCTTCTGCAGGATCTTTATGTTACAGAAACACATCTCGGCCAGATCAGAAGAACAAGGATGTCCCTGCGAAATCCCATTCATTAGCTCGGATATGACGGTCAGATGTCAGCCGCTGCCTCTGGCACTTTGTGAAACATTTAGTGGACAGTTTCAATGTGTCAGAGACAGGGACGGCACTAGCTGCGAATAAAATCTCCCTCACCTTTCCTCTTCTAGATGAAGCCTTCAGGCGCCTGAAGGAAACTGGCCTCGAGCAGTGGGTTAGGGTTAGGGTTAGGAGCACCGAGTAAACTCGAGGAGTCTAAACATGACTTGACCTCAGAGCCTGGCCACCCGTCCAGAGGACACTGACCCCAGGCCATTCATCTTCTGAACTCAAATGCACCTCGTGCAGGATCAGAGTTTTACAGCTCGACCCAGTTTGTCCAAGGTTTGGCGGGTGTGTTTCTGAAGTCCAGCCCTCTGACTGACCTTTTCTAACGATTTGGAAGCCGGTACTTTTGAACCGGAGCTGGTGGAACGGAACGCTTTTGTCAACGCTAGCGTCACGGCTCTATCGGCGTGTCTGCCAGTCTGCTGGACTGAGATATCTCTTAATCCATTGGGTGGCGTGCAGTTATGACTTTTCCTCTAATGCCACCAATAGACCATTGACACTGGCGGTCGAGATGAATTATCTCGGATGGACCCTGGCTGGAAGGATGGATGGCCTTGATATTTGCTACAGATAGTTCAGGCCTCTAGAGGGTTAAATCTAATGACTCTGGTTATCCTTTGTCTTATCCTTTAGCTCCACCAGCAGCTATAAAGGTCTGTTTCACCTATTGAGTTAAACAGCTTGACATTCAAAAGCAAAAAATTTCGCAGGCCCATTCTTAGTTCCCAGCGGATGAATCCCCCTGTCTTTAGGGAACGCCTCACTTGTCATTAAGCTCAGCTCTAAGTTGATCCATTTGATGGACTACTGTGAAATTTCTGATGGATATTCAAGGTCCCTGAAGACATTTGTTTCCGCGATTTTTGTAGTATATGTTCACTGATGCAGTGAGGTTCCATAGTGCACATTCAGAATATGAACATGCTGAATCATTCAGATTTGAGTTCCAGGACCAGAAATTTCCATTGGTCTCCATGGAAACACATAAGGCCTTCGAGTCCTGTCATAGCACACACTCCGAGTTCATCAACACTGGGTCCAGCAGCCCCGTGGACCTGATGTGATGGCCGTGACACCGCCGCTGTCTTAGAAACAGAAGTCCTACGAACAGCCTCACACTTCGGCCATGATGTTTTCCTCTTGTCAGGCGGGAAAAGCCTCTGAATTACATTTGGCCTGTGAATGATCATTAAAACTAAGCACTTGAATCCAAAAAATAGCAAAAGTGTTCATACATATTTCTGCTAAGTGCATCATATTTGAAGAGTTCAGTTTAGAGCATCCTGTAGACAAACATTGGAAATTCTACATGCTATGATTATCTCATACTTAATAAATGGATACATTTGCTATTATGTTACATAACAGTTTCCTCACGGACTAACCTGATCACATTTCTGACAAAAGTCTGGTATCAGCCCTGCAAAACTAATACATCAGTCTGACACTCTTCTGTGTCCTTCAGTCTCTCCCCTGTGATTCTGGGTAGCAAAGCCCTCAGTAGTGAATCTGGGGGAAAAAGCCATCAGAAAGTAGGACACCGGGGGGGGGGGCAGTGTTTGTAGACCTGCACTTTAGTCTTTGATCCTGACCACGGTGGCTTAGCTTCACGTGCACTCTGGTTGGCCCAGACCCAGCGGTGGCCTATAATTACCTGGCATCTCTGCATGGCCATGTAACCTCAATACCCAGCAACAGCCTGAGATAAAGAGCTTCACGCCAAGGTTCCTGCAAGCAGAAGTCCTGTTAACCTGAGGCCACTTCCTGAAAACTGCCACCTGACACAAGAGAAAAGGCTGATGTGTTTGCAGAGTGGCTCAAATGAGAGTCACAAAGATCTACAATGAAAAAAGTCCTGAAATATCTGTTTGCTTCAATAGATTTCACTGGGAACAATTATAAAACATATCAAATGTCTGTGCTGAGTCCTTGAAAAAAATGCAAAAGGATTTTAAGCCTTTAAAATGAGTCATATATTCAGCGGGGCTACCTGCTGCGACTATGTCTTACACATTCAGTGGGAGGCTGCCTTTGAACTGGTATGGGGCAACCATGTACAACACATCTCTCTCTCTCTTACACACACACTCACACACTCACTCACACACACACACACCTTGGCAAATTTATGAGAAGCAAGCATATAAATTTTTCCAGTTGGAGCACTCCTTTGCCTCTTTTATTGCTTTGCAACATTGACACACACACACCCACACGCCTACACATCCAGGGGCCAGGGCCTAGTCACAGGAAAAGTGGGCACTTGATAGTCTCTGAAAGGACAAGTCAGAGGAAAGCTCAGGAATTTCAGGGGAAGTCCAGTTGTCTCGCTCGCACACATACAACATACACATCTCAACGGGCTCGTGGGCCCCACGGGGCCTCTGTGAGAACCTCAACCCGTGGGGCGGGGTCCGATTTTAGCCTCATGAGTGGGAGTGGAACACATCTGTCTGTACTACAGATACTAATTACACCGGAGAAACACATCCACACACTCATATAGAGAGAGGCCACTGCAGAGGGGCCCCGTCCCGTCCCCACCGCTTCCTCTTCCTGCTTCCTGCTGCTTACTGAGACCCGAGATGTGTCAGTCCTCAGGGGAGTCAGGTCAGAGAGCGCGCACACACACACACACACACACACACACACACAATCATATGCAAACATTCTACTCCCTCATTCTCATTTCAAAGGTCCATGTGACATTTTAAATGTCAGAGGAACGATGTCAGAATTGTTCTTGCTTTTGTCCAATGACTGGAAACATGTGGTGGGGTCTCTCTCTCACTCGGGCCACACTGGGGCCAACATTTCTGACCTGAGCCTATTTCCAGAAAACTCTGCTGCAGTAGGTCCTGTCATAAAGAGGCTGCTGCCGAAAGCTTCACTTATTATCCTGATCTGTCCTCCAGCCGACACCAGAACGACAAGCGCTTTGACCCCGTTGCTTCACTCTGAATCTGGGGTCAGTTCACCTAAATGTAGGATCATATTTTTCAAACCTAGATGTGATGGAGAGAACATCCAGGCCGTCTGAAATCGTCGCCCCGTAGCTGCATTCACAACACGTAGGAGAGAAGGTAACAAAGATTCCCATGTCTTCACGTCATCTCACCACTGGGATGGCAGCTGTCGGACACACCAGAGTTGTCACAAACATTCAGCTGTCCTGGTGGTAATTAGGAGGTGGTGGTTGACGTGAACATTATTAATGTGGGGTGGTCTCAGGGACTGTCGGTGGCCGACAGTAACCCGGTAGACCGGTGAGATTGCAGCCATCCTCTCGCGCTGTCTCACCACCATCAAACCCATGTCTGGCGAGCAGAGCAGCGGTGAGCCGTCCGGCCGAGCCATCTCCTGGGCTGGGTTTGTTTGTTTTAGCACGTGTGTGTGTGTTTGTGTGTGTGCGCGCATGTGTGCGTGCATGTGTGCATTCACGCTCGAAGAAAGCCCGTCGGTGTGAGGAATGCAGCTGTCAAGCAGTGAGTCACTGGGAGTCCATGAATTATCCAGGAAGCTTTCAGCACAGCGGCTTCAGAGCCGGTTACACCGACTACGATTGCAGAGAGTGAAAGTGAGTGAAGCAGAGACAGCGCAGACAGGTGAGCTCCAGGTAAATGACCAGCACCGCGCAGGACAAGTACAGGGCAAACATTTCCACAGCCACCGGACACCGGAGATTTCTCCGCAGCACCGACTCAACTCAGGCGATACAATGACTCGTGTTGCACAGGGAGAGACGAGGACTGATTCCCTCTATGGCTCCTTTCTACCCCCTTTGGCCCTAATTATCTGATGGGCCAACATGGGTTTTAAGAAAAGGCGGATTTCAGCCCAACACACTGACAACTGGACACACAAATCTGGACCTGACGGTGCCTCTTAAAACCGCTGCTCCTGCAGTTTAGCCCTGCACCACGGAGACACAGCCCGTGTCCATTAGCACATGGCAGACATTTGATATGTGAGCACACAGATCTGCTGGAGAGAGCACAGCTGAAGGACAAAGGAAAGGGGGGATGAGGGAGAGAAGATGGGGGGGGGTTGGGAGATGCATCAGCCTTTAGTGGGTTTCACAGTTAAATTTATCACAGTCAACTGAGGAGGATGACGCCAATCAATAAACCCTCTCTGTCTGTCTCACGCTCCCTTTAATTTCCCCTCCCCTGGTCTGTTGTTCTCGACCCCCCAGCCCCACCCCCCTCACCAGCATCCGAACAGCACATAATTGTTATCTTCATACACCCAAAAACACAGGAGAAGCAGTGTTAGAATTTGATGATAGGGTGGATCCCAGCAGGGCGGAGTTAACACTGCCTGTGTGCAGAGGTTGGTTTTCTGGCTGCAGAGGTAGACCACAGATTCATGTGGTGCCGGGACTTGAGAAACCTAGAAACCCAGATGCCATGAAACTGTGGCAGAGTGTCTGCAGTAAACATGGTGATTTTAAGTGCAGACCGGTCAACAGAATAGGACGCAGCTGCAAAATCCAAACCTGCTGCACCAACCTCTTGTTGCCAGATAACTGACATTTTATACGGTTCCACAGATGCAGGTGCGGCATCTCTGGGCCAATTCAAAGGAAACTGCGACACAGCAAAAGTTGCACGGTCTAGATAGTGGAATATAGCAGTTGATCAGAGGTAAGTTGATCGTGTGGGAATCGGCCCACACAGCGTTCGTCTCCATATCCTGTCTGAGGTACAAGTTGGGTCTTTGCTCATTTGTTTTCATGTTAAATTCTGTATTTGATATTTTTTTTTGATAAATTCAAAACTGAAATTTGTCAGGGAAAAAAAACACAATTTCACAAAAGAGTTGGAAATTCTCTGAATCGATAGTTTAACGCCTCAAGAAATTCCCTTTTTTTGATTAATCGCTCTTGTGAATTCAAGTGAGGTGAATGGAAAGTGTAAAAAACTTCCTATTTCAACTTCTCACATGTGATAACTTTTTCTCTTTCTGTTTCTTATCAGTGTAAAGTGAATATGTTTTGGTTTTTCGCCACTGATGCACAACATTTATCTTCTCTCTGGCATATTTCCCAAAATGTCAAAATATTCCTTTAATAAAATTTGAATAATACATAATTCAGAAATGCAAATATCGCATATGGTATCATTTGAAATCCATAATGTATAACATTAAGAATTAAAAAGCAGTATTAATAAATACCAGGTTTATGATGCTAATGAGCGTCACTATAGTTTACTGAATTTGCTCCTGTTGTAGTTGCATTGTGTACATGTCAGGTAATAGACTGGTCCACACTGAGTGGGAGAGGAGGATGTGGCCTGATGACCGAGGGCTACCGTCTCCGCCAGGCTGATCTCTGGTCAGCCAGGACTCCCCACAAACAGCCGACTGAGCACAGATGGCTGCGCTGGGGCCGGTCTCACTGCAACGGTTTTCCCAATTAGGAAACCATCCCTCATGTGACTGTGACCAAGGAAGACTCCTGTCAGCATCTAACTATTGAGAAACGAGCGGAACAGGCAGTAAAACAGAAGTGAGATCGTCAGTGTCCGTCAGGGACAATGGTGGACGCAAGTATTTTCAGCCATGTCGCGGCCGAGGAAACGTGACGTCGTCAGCCGAGCTCAGGCAACGTTTTCGACGCGTCCCATCCATCTGCTGAGGTTTTCCAAAAAACACTGACCAATGTCTCAACATGATCCGCTCGTCACCGAACACACTGGGTCATCGTCACAAATCTTTACTGAATCCGTACGTGAAGAAACCGCACCTGCGAGTAATCGGTGTTTCCGAGACAAAAGAACAATCGTCCGTAGGCCTACCGACACTGCTTGAGCCTGTTGAAGAAATGCCTACATGTGGTAGCCATATTTGTAGTTCTATAACAGTTTGCTCACAAAATACTATCCTGAGTCTGTATGTCTGAGGATAAAGTGAAGTTTTATGCTACGAGTTCCTCGTTTATGTCGACCTGACACTGACAGTTTGCCATTTACCTGCAGGTTTTCCTCTGCAGAGCCACAGTGAAGATCATCATCATTTATGACGACAGACACACACTGAAAGTGCCTTAATGCTCTGGGTTTCTGTCGTGCATCAAATGGCTAAGAAATTCTTCTGTTGATTACAAAACACTAGAAACAGGAAGAGGATTTTGTGGCTCTCAATATCCGTTAACCCCGCTGCTCTCTAAGCCTTCCTCTCTCTCAGCCTTCTTCTCTCTCTGCCAGGTGTGTATCAGTGTGTGCGAATGGCCTGTGCTGCCAAGTTTCTCCCCTCCCTACAGAGCTCACATGTGTCTACAGGACAGATGTACAAACCAGATGTTGCTGCTCTGAGGGGAAAGGGCTCCAGACACACCCGTGTGGGCTCCTGCATCGCGGTGCAGCCACGTTTTAAATCGACGTACATCAGCAGGCCAAAAGCTCAATGTTGTCAGGATTTTAACACACGGGCCCTCTGCCTGACTTCTGCTATGTTTTCTAAGGGCAGAGGAGTCCGGAGGAACCTTCGGGCCGGACGGTAAAGGCTGCCGAGGCCCAGAGCGAGACCTCCGGCCCGCTTCCTGACACGGACTCCAAGGTAAACAGTCACGCCTGTGGCTTTACTTGGTAGCAGTCCAGCAGCAAACAAACAAACAAACAAACAAACAAACTAAAAAACAAAAAGAAAATGATCGGGACTATAGGTGAGTGGCAGCTCCGCCCTCTCCTGCCCATTCACTGTGTTAGCCTCTGTGTTAGCCTCTGTGTTAGCCTCCACAGAGCCAGCCTAGCGTTTAATTCTGATCAGACATGGTGCTTTATATGTATGTGTGTGTATTTTTATATATATAGATAGATATATAGATATATCTATCTATCTATATATCTATCTATCTATCTATATATATATATCTATATATATATATATATATATATAGATATATATATATATGAGCTGCCCCTCCCCTTGGATTTGAGGTGAGAACATAGATTTGTATGTGCTCGTCCTAATTCATCGAGACTCTGTAGATTCTCTGTGAAAACAACACACATTTCCCTACGAGGGCGAAGAAAGAAAATTGCCAGTGGTCCAAATGTATTTTAATTATAGAAGTCTTGTTAATTAGACGACTTAATTCTCTTTGCTTCTTAATTCGCCTCGGCACACCAGCGCAACAGTCAAGTGGGACAGAAATAAGCCGTTGACCGTATCTAAAGCCCTTTTTGTTCTCCCATCTCTATTCTTAGGATCAAGTATTTTTTCATAATCCACAGAGCAGCTAGTGGCTGTTTTTCTTGCTGGTTGCATCATTAATGCGAGAGAAGGTATTAACATATCCCTTGTAAATCAAAGCCTTCATTAAGCAAATACTTTTTAGGAGGATATTGGCCAATTAGTCTACTTTCATTTTCAGAGAACATCGACACCAGCTTGTTTAGGAGTCAAACTTCAACGGAGACGCGCAATCACATTTTTAAAGGCTAAGCTGCAAATTCAGGAGATGGTTTTACGTGGGACGAACCCTTCGTCACGGTGAACGCGCAACGGAGTCCGAGCCCCAACCTGTAGCTGCATCAGGTCTTCGTTTCACATGCTGGCGTCTTTCGTAACTGTTCTATGGTGGGGGAGCGCCGCTCCCTGACCAGCCGGTTGTTCAAAGACAAACGTCTGCAGCTTCCTATTGTTTCCATTCATCGGAAAAGGCCTCGGACACCATTCACTCTCATTCTTGCATCTTACTGTGACGTGGCTTTGTGATGAAGGCTTTGTTCCCTAATAATGAACACACACGAATGCTGGTAATTAGGAGCCAAACAGAAACAGGTGTGTTCTTGCTTTTTTTATTGGATGTCACTGCTGTTGTCTTTCACTTCTGATTTGCTGGACCTGCTGTGAGTCCTTTGCTTGTCGTAAGGCCGGTTGCGAGCAGACTGTGTTAGCCGGTCGAGATGCTCTCGGTGCAGGGAGATGACAGCTAATCACTCCTTACGTCGCTCTGTCTGTCTGCGTCTTTCCCTCCAACGCTCATCGCATATTTTCAGCTTAAGTATGCGACCCCGTCATCTCATACACTCCTCACATCGTGTGCCCCCTGTCCGGCGGCAGCTGCGCTTCGCCCATGCCGCGGTTTCTAATTAAACCCCCCGGGGCCCCAGGAGGGCACAGCAGGGCCGTCAAAGAGCCGCAGACACTTTCACAGCAGTGCAGGCGAAGACAGCAACACCGATCAAAGCAACGAACCCGGGGCCAGACTTTTAACCCCTCGTAAAGTCTGCACGCCGAGGCATTTCAACTTTAACGAGAGGAAGCGATTAAACTGCTGGGTCATGTTGCTGACTTCAGCTTTAGCTGTGAGTTTAGGAGTGAGAGGAGAAAGCTGCGCTGTGGCTTCACACTGTTCATTAGAAGCTGCAATGCCAGGAAGAACATCCACTAATGATGCAGAACACGTGACCCAGTGGCCATAGAAACAGCTGCTACAATGACAGGATCAACTAAACACAGATACAGCTGCGATATCAGAGTAGGGCCTGAGTAAACCCAGACCTTCATTATAATTCAGAATCCAAGTCAGAGAAAAAGGAGCGTTCATTTATAAATTCTGACTAAGTTCCATAACCTGGACGCAAAGTTGAGACAGGGCGTAAAAGCAGGTACGACTGATCCAGATCATTCTTAAGGGATGGCTCCTGAGGGTGGATGCGGCAGGGGCCGAGCCTCCACCCCATGCACAACCCAGCGACCCCGCCTTACCTTTCCGAAGTCCCTGACGTCGAAAAGGTCGAAGGCTTCAAACAGCTCACTCTTCTTCATGCCGAAAACCTCGCCGCACGCCACCAGGAAAGTCCTGATGTTCTTCAGGCACAGGAACTGCGTGAGGGAGGAGAGAGAGGGTTCGTCAGTCAGCGACTCACAGAAATGTACAGACAGTAGCACACGCATGAACAATATCATGTGTCAATAGCTCTCATTTCCACTTTGAGGGGCTGTGTGACTGTAAATTGCCGATCGTGGCGGACTGTTCTGCGTTTCTACTGGGGGGTGGGGGGGGTGGGGGGGCTCCGATAGACATGAATCAGTGTTTATAGGCATCACGAGAGTATCTTGGTTCATTAATATGATGTATTTCCTGTAGAAATAGGCCTATCTGAAGCTCGCGGGAGGCCCCCACCACCCTGATCAGTCAAATCACGTCACTGTTTCTACCTCAACAATCTCAATCGCCGTTTCCTCGCTGAGCTGCAGTGGAGGAGCAGTGACAAAAACAGGGAAGTTTCTATTGAAACGACTGGAACTTTGCACACGCACCCAGGCTGCTGAAGCCTCATTTGAACATTTAAAACCTTGAACAAACGTGTAAAATTTTAATTTATGACAATGGTATAATGACTTTGTTTAAATCTCATCAGTGACGTCCAGGTTTTACTGGAGGACCTAAATTAGGTGCTACCCAACGGGCCGGGCATATCTGGCACTTAAAACAACATTGGAGCCATTTTTACAGGATCAGCTCCAGGGGCTGAGGGACTTCCCCATGAAACTTCCCTCTTAATACCTGCTCTGGCTGATCTTTGACGTCTGACGGTGCAGGTCTGTCAGTGTCAACCTCCGGTGCTCCGTCACGGTTCCTCGCCTCTAACCTTCCTCGCCTATCAGTACCGCACCCCGGTTCGGGTAAATACGTAGACGTGAATAAAGGGCTTCCTCTACGCTGACCTCACTGCTACTTTACTACGACGCCCAGAGGTCACCTGCTGCCGTCATCTGTCAGCCCATTCGTGTCTAAAGGAGAGAACAAAGAACTGCTGATTTTATGACAGTTCAGCCTGAGTCAAATGTCCATGAAAGGTGACAAGCTTGTTGCCTATAATAAAGCAACATATAACAGGTACTGTATGTTCAGGAAGAGGAAAACAGGCCTGGGAAGTCCTCCTCTTCCTCCTCCCCCTCTGTATAAACTCTGAGCTTCATCCCTGAGGAATGAACTAGAGAAATGGAGTCGAATGATCAATAGAGCAGCTCCCCTAATAAACAAGGCGGTCATTTACTGAGAATGCCTTGTCCAATGATCTTGACATTACATTCACATTCCGTGACTCCACAGAATCCGGATCCGGTCCGGTTTTCTGAGGCCGTTCGCTGCCAGCGCGAGGTGGGCGGGGCTGCCGGTGAGCCCGGAGAGGAAGCTGTCGACACACCATGGTTAGCCAACACGCAATATCTATGGCTTACGCCCTTCAGCCTTCCTGTAGTCGATACAGGATAGAACGAAAGAGGATGCTGATGAAAGACTTCAGGAAGTGATGTTTTTTGCCCCATCGCCGTTCACCGCTGTGCGATGACCTCATCTGTAAATGTGTATTTGAGGTGATTATTGTCAGACAGAGGTAGCGTTTTCTTTGTCTCAACATGCGAATGCTTGCAACAGTTAATGTGAACCTGTCACAGGCCGCTCATTTACACATGAGAAGTGTGGCTTCATGCGAAGAGACGCATGCGAGACAGAACGGGGGCGGAGTGACATCAGCGTCAACACTGACACGCAGAGCAGGGAGGCGCCGACGCGAAGGCGGCGACCGGCAACGCGGGGGTTGCAGCCTGTGCATCCGAGCAGCGAGGTGCCGCGGCAACAAGCACTTCATCCCAGCAGCGGCGAGTGAGGGTGGGGCAGGGCGGGGCACTGAGCGTTAAACGGGAAAGATACACCAATCAGATGTTAGAGCATCACGTTAGTCAGCTATCAACTTCATCAAAACTGGTCCTTTCTGCTGTCATCTGCCCCCCCCAAAACTCAACATGACCACGGTGCAGGTTCTGCATCTGCAGCAGCTGCTCTCTGGCCTTTGTTCAGATACTCCAGAGAGACGTTTCCATATAACAGCAGCTTATCATCACCCTCTCCTCCTTCTGCCTTTGTTTATTGGGTAACAGTTCAACAGGAAGACGATTTCATCGGCCATTTCCTGTTCCTTAAAAAGAGCGCCGCTCCACTGCCATTTTATTGATATGTGGAGTCCGCACACAGAGGCCCGACTGCAACTGTGTTTGACAGCGACACCTCGACCTCAAAGAGCTGAGGAGCAGAGGCCGAGCACCTCAACTTATTCTGTTATTCACAAAACTCCTCTGCCCTCGCAGCCCAGAGTGAGATCAGGTTTGTCTGTACATCCATGCATCAAATACGAAATGCCTCTCTACTCCGTCCGAGTGAGGCTTTACGGACGGCTTCACAAGAGAGAAGAGCCCCTGGCCAGGGAGCCCCAGATAAGAGGCGGCGTAAAGCAGCGACCGAATAATATTGAATGTTTACACTTGTCCACGTCGTTTCTTTTATCGCACAAGCACATCTTGTCTGCCTGCGGTCTCAGCGGAGTCCCGAGGGACCGCAGGGTATTATCTGAGGGAAGCAGCTTCTCAGGGCGCATATGGAGGACGCTGTCTCCGCTGCACCGGGCAGTAGACAGCGGCGGAGCAGTGCTAATGACCAGAGAGTAGCAGCGTGAGGCAACCGCTAACTGCCCCGCAGTCGCTGGACGTGTTAGTGTGTCTGATGTGTGTGTGAGTGTATGCACGGTAAGTATATACAAGCTCAGGTCAATACAAAAAATCGATATTAAAATGTACATCAAACTGTTTAGGTCGTTTAATATAGGTTATAAGAAATAATGTTTCTGCCGAAAGTTTCTACGGAATGCACCTTTAAACTCGTTTACAGACTATATTTCTCATTGTCAGAGCTTTAGAGCTGTTGCTGTTTGGACAGAGCCAGGCCAGCTGTTTCATCCTGTTTCCGGTCTTTATGCTAAGCTAAGCTAAGCTAAGCTAAGCTAAGTGGCGGTTGGTGGGAAATTATAAAAGGCTTTCGTCACCATCTTCATAGACAAAACAAATAATCTATTAATCGAGAACATAATCGATCCATCTAGATAATGAAGATAATCGTCGGTTGCATCCCTGCTGTGAATGTACCGCGTGAAACTGAACCAATTCCAAGTAAAATATTAGAAACGTCAGTGTGCATATTTCTGCATCTGACTGAAACCTACAAATAACCTCATTGTGTAGAATGAGGAATTAAGGACAGATTATGTTGCACAATCCCGGCAAGAAGCTCTGAGTAAACACAGTGACTCAGTGTTGATAACACTGAGTAGCTTACACAAGAACAGTGTGTGGATGGTTTCAAATCCCACCAGTGCACTTTGTCTTCATAAGACAAAAACACAAGCCACCTCACTGCTGTGCTTGAGCCAGGTCTCGCTCCGTATCCACAAGCAGTATCCAAGTCAACGCTCCATAGCAACAAGCCGGAGCCCCCCCCCAATACTCTGGAGCTTAATGAAATCGTGTTCTTGTTCTCACACAGAGCGACACAGTCAGAATTTGGCCATCTCTCTTCATAAACCTTTCTGACCATCAATTAATGGAAATCAAATGGATGAGTCTCTCACACATGGAATCAAGGCCTGTGCAAAGAATCTAATTTGGTGTTTAAAAGCGTTTTCTCCTGCTCAGACTCATCGTCATGTGGGAGAGCAAAGAGGAAAAACTGTTAGGAGGAGAAAGCGCTAACCGGACGTACGCCATGTGTCCGTCAGCGCCGGCTCCCCGCCGGACTACTACACTCATGTTATTTTCTCGGGTGCAAATGAGGTCATGTGAACAGGTCAAATCATGAGCGGCGGGACATCGGGCCGGTCGCGCCTGTGTCACGTCGGGGCCTCCGGCAGCTGCGGGACCCGGAAACAGGCGGCGTACCGCTCTCGGCCCAAGGAAGGGGTCTTGACAGCGGCCGGCTCAGACAGACGGATGAATGAGACGCCGTCGCTGCAAGCGGTCGGCGTAGCGGTCGTGGCCCTTCCTGCGGTGGGGACAGCTTTCATAGTTCCTTCGCTCTGGCTTCAGCTGCGGCAACCCACGCACTCGGTTCGTAGCCTCAGGCTGAAAACCTCCGACGCAGCAGATGGTATGGATGGTGTTTCCAGTCACTTTTTCCAGTCACATTTATGACCGAACATCCTTTGAACACCCCCCTGCCTGTCGCTGACAACCTCTTGCTCTCACCTCTAATCACATTTCCGGTGGGGGGGCTATTGTTGTTTTTGTTGTTTTTGGCTCAGTGGTTACCTCCCTGTGTTTCCAGGAGACGGCCCCAGCTCTCATGCTGATCCTCCCACTCGGAGTTCAGTCACTGTAACACAAGCACTATGCTCATACACACACACACACACACACACACACACACTACACACACACTACACACACTACACACACACACGGGGAGAAAATGCTACTGGTAGCAGTAATTAGTTAAAGCTGCACCAATGAGTATTTTTATATCAACAAGTGCAAAAAAAGACTGTAATGTGAAAGATGTCACTCAAAGTGATAATTGTCAGCCGGCTCTGCAGAGCGTTTTAGCCTCTTTCAGCCTCCTCTCATTGTTTCGGTTTCCCAGCCAGTAACTTTACTGTTTTGGTCTATTCTCCATTCTCATTAACCTCTTTTCCAGGCTTAGCGGGTGGCTGTTTTTCAGGAAAAAAAAAAAAAAGTAAAACAAGTCTGATTGTCATATTCGGCAGCTACAGAGCCAGATACTTTCGTCAGGAGCTGGTGGGGACCAAGAACAGGCTAAAAGAGAGGAGGGCGTACTTGACGTAGACTCATCAGATGAGCAAAGACACGACTCCACGTGAATGATGATGTAGCTCCTGCCATCAAGTGGCCAAGACAGCGCCGGCTGACGTGGCAGAGGCCTTCTCCTCCTGCAGGTCTACAAGCACAGCCTTATCTGTTTGGTGCGTGACGATGGTGGTCGGCTAATGGACCTTTCAGGCATTTCATATTTCCAGGAAAACGAAAGATACAGCAGTTGTGGATTAGGAGCGGCTCAGTTTTCCTAACTTATATAATTCATGTTGTAAATGAAATGAGTTGAGTCACTGAGCCAAATTCTGAAGGAAAACTGCTGGACTCCTTTGGCTCGCACCAGTCTCCTCATAAAACAGCCATCTGTTTGTTTTTTGTTTTTTTTATTCTTTGGATTTTGTACAAATTAAACATACAATATAGATATAATGTGTTAATTACCGAGCTTCAGCGGAGCTGGTCGGCAGGTTCTATTACTCCAGGACAAAGCCAGGCTGCCTGCGTCTCCAATTCCCCTCATAACGGTAAAAGACCATCGAGAACTTCTGGGCAACCTCCTCCACATGTCGCTGGACATGTCGCCCAAGTACAGTTTGGAAAAAATCAGCGGCCGCGCCAGACCACAACACCGAGAGACTCACTAAACCTCCTCCTCTTCCTCATCCCTGCGTCAGCGAACATCAGAACCACATCATAGCCCCCGGGTGAGAGGAGGACGAGGACCAGGCCTTGTGTTCTCAGGGGGGTCGGACGACATGAGCACCAGTAAAGGTGAACGGTACCAAACCGGCCGATCGGCTGCTGTTATGTTTAAATGGACAATGACAGAAAGAAGTGAAGATGACAGGAAGCTGCCCCCCCCCACACACACACACACACACCTACACCCCCATCCCCCACTCGTCGCTGCCCCCTACCCCACAACACCAATAAGTGTCCCTGCAGCCATTTTTCATTAAGTCCCAGTTTTAAACCCAGCGACCCCCAGATATATACACACTTACTCCAGCCCCCACTAGACAAGGGAATTGAATTAGTGTAAGTGTGTGAGATAGGGATCGTCTTGGCTACGGCAGCATCTCTCAAGCAGTTTCGATTTGAAAGAAGCTTTTCGGGGGGGTGGTTGTGAGTCCTTGAGACTTGAGAGTTGAATGTCACCCAAGATGAATTACACACAAAATAAAATCTACACACACGTGTGAATGCATAAACACTGCAGCGTAAATGGTGAGTGACAGCTTGACCCCCCTCACCCCCAACCCTCATTTTCTACCACTGCCGATCAACTGCTGTCTGACTCCTGTGTGTGTCTGTCCCTATTCTGATGTCTGGTTTGACTAACATGAGCCTTTCACACAACGTCCGTGCTTTGAAAATTGAGCCGATAAACTGAAAGTTTGTCTTTTCTTTTTCTTTTTCTTTTTTTTTGGTGAAACATATCTAAAGTTCCCAGATATTGTTAGCCCAGGAAGGTCGGAGCCTCCGGGACCCAGTGGATTCCAAATGATGATACCAACCTGAAGCTGCGTGAGCCTAAAAATGGTCCTATCCCTCGTATCCCAACGCACCTTTCCTACTCCTTCCCTCTCATAAATAAGGTTATTCCCATTTCTAGTAGGCAACGGTCAACTGTCCCTGCTGGATACAACAAGGGGAAAATAATCTGCACCAGGCATGAACCATGTATATACTGGGTCCTCGCACTTGCAAAAACATAAAATGCATGTATGTAATGTGAGATGAGGTCCGTCTGTGTTCATTTATACAGATGTCTTAGGAGGCAGGACTGTTGGTTTGCCTTAGAGCTTTCCAGCTCACTTGGCTCCAGGTTTCCACTGCAGTGAACCTGACAGTAAAAGGCTGCGCGCAAACATACACACACACACACACACACACACACACACACACACATACAAACACACACCTGCTGCTGGTGAGGGCCATGGTTGCACAGTTCCTGAACACGCACTGCCTTCCACAAAGCATCTTGACATTTTCATCAAGCTAAATAAAAAGGATCAATACTGCCATTATTATCATTTTGAAAGTTTCTGTGTAGGTTTTCATAATTATACCATACGATCAGAGGTCCCATCTGAGGCGGGGAGGCTCCCGACTACACTCAAAATGTCTTGATGATGATGATGATGATGATGATGGTCTGCCAGCGGAGTCACTAGACAGAACTGACTCAGAGCTTTCAGAACACTCAGCAGTGATTAACTGAACCATCCAGGCCAATACCGAGTAACGTAATAAACATTGATTGCAGGTACGTTCACCACCACTGATTCTGACCCAATGAAATCATCATATACATAATCTAGACTTTAATGTGCACTGGACCGGAGACAGAGCCATGGTTCAGGCATGTTACCTCGCTGACGGAATGAAGGGTCTGAGTGCTGCGTGCATATGTGCAACGCACAAATGAGGTGCAAGGAAAACATCTAGTCTTTGCAAATATCTGTTTCCATGTCAGCGTCCATGCAGCAGCACGTACATATTCATGTCATCGTGACGACACGGCAGAACAAACCAGTGGCACTGCACCGGAGCTGTAAACGGGCCCGCGCTCTGACAGCATGCCCACAGGAATGTGGTGTTTGCATTCCCTTCTTTAAAGTGGATCAACGTGGGCAGCTGAGCGACAGTGACCCAGGGGCGTCATCGGGCGATGCCCAAGCTGAGTCTGAACGCTCGCACACTGCACACTAGTTGCATGCGATCTGTAGGACAGGCCACATTAGTACCGGAACTCAGCAGGTCAATCATCAGTGTGCACACAGCTAAGATGAGCACGTTAGGTACGAAGGGGGGTAACTGATCAGTTCTGTTTCTCTTTTTGCCTGATTGTTCCTATGGAAACAACCCAGTAAGGGATGGTTTCCATCCAAGAAGATGGACAATAAAAAAAAGGAGAAGCGTCACAGCAGAAAAATCATGCTACAAGGCCGTTTATTTATTTTGAAATAATATATGATTCATCCCCCCACGTCAAAATGATTACACCCACCTGCATATGAAAGTGCTGTAGGCTTTGGTTTATCACCTCCACTAAAAGGAATATTTCAGATATTAATTAGGTCCACTTAAACAACGGTTTTGCCCCCTAAAAAAATAATCATATAAGAGCCAGAAAAATCGAGTAAAAAGTGGTGTCAGTGTGTGGTTCTGGTTCTGTGGTGCCTCTTAAACCCGGTTTTCTGGACCAAGGCTTCTGCTTGTTAGCGCCTAATCTGAGACCAGTTCCCGCCTGGACCCGCCTGGAAGGACGGCTGAGTCTTAAACTCGCCGATCAGCACGGGACGAGTTGGATGCTGTGTTTGTGTATACTGTGTGAATTTGGATTAAGGAGAAACAGACAATGCACACACACTGTGTAATGGTTGATTCTTACACTCCATCGCTAAGCGGGACCGAACTGCTCATGAGAGAGTGCGAGCTGAGACGTCGTCCCCTCTGTGTTTAGGCTGACTGGCGGGCTGGTACGTCTCCGCCCCTTTTTTAAGCCCTGTAGCCTGAGTCCGTCTGACTTGCTCTGCGTTGGGATCATGCGGAGAGAGCACTCTCCGCCTTCCTGGCTCTCCCACGCCGGCGAGCGGAGACTTTGAAGCCTGATGTACGTGGAGCTCTGCATGAAACCAGCTTTTCTCTTCACTGTTTGACATCACGCCACTTTGGTCTCAGCCTGATCAAATATACATACGTACCATGTATAATGCATTACCGTTTTCTCTAAGTCTACTGTCTTACAGATGTAATACAGTCGCCAAGGTCACCAAGCCTCTGATTCGGGTCGGGCCGTCCTCCATCCGTCGTGCCGCAGTCTTCCTCTCGCATGATGACAGCTCTACATTCGCTACGCTCTAGTGTCATGAATCGGTCACACTGTGCCGTGTTTGAGCCTTTTCTGTCTCTGCATCCTGCATCATGTTAATATAAACAGCTCATTCATCCATCTCCATGTAGCCTTGTCTGCATTTTCTCCGTTGTTTTTCATACTCTGGTCCTACTCTGAGGCACCGTGAACCCCTTCCGCCCCTCGCCACTCGTTAAAGTTGGGCCTGACTCTTACTCCTGCTCTGGCTTTCTCTCACTTTCACTTTCCAAAACCGAAGAAGGGGCATTGAAGCATCGAAGAGCAGAGTGTGGTTTACTTTTTTCTGTGTGAAGAGTGAGGCGGCTTCTCTCTTCATTCTGCCTGACATCTCAGCGCTTTAGTCTGAACTTGATCAAGCACATGTTTAGTTTCACTTCCTTCCTCCATTCCATTTCCTGATTTGCTGTGCTAGCTGAGGCTCTCAGCTGGCCTGTGAGAGTCGTTTTCAGCTGCTGCTCTCATCCTGCTCGGCAACTTATTAGTCTGGGTCGCAGAAAACAAGGCGACTGAAGGCTTATCGAGTTTTTCACTTTGCAAGATTTGTATTTGCATCAACTCCTAATAAAACCAACCCCATGCACAAGCTCACTGTTACATATTTAAGCAGCTGTATGTGTTTATTCAATGGACGCATGAATGGCTGCACTTTGCCTCAGCACACTGTCATTCTGTCACTCTGCTTGTCTGCTGGCAAGTTTGTCCTTAGCCCGGCCCTTTGCTGGCAGCATCAGACAGAACAACGTAAACCCACTGAAGGAGGTAAATGCTCCTATGAGCGAGTCTGAAAGAACATTGTGGTCTCATCAGCAAAGACTGAGATAGAGCACAACAGCAGCCCAAACGGGAGGAGGAGAGGGATGGAAGGAGCCGTGCTTCATGTCTGACAGTAGTTCTTCTGAGTACTACACCCACAGTGAGGAACAAAAGAAACCACTGAATATGGGGTTTCTCTGGTAGGAAAGTGAAATGTGGCAGTAGCTGTGGCTGAGCTGTGTCTAGACTCTGTAATTGGTTCATTACAGGCCTGTAAAACAACGATCAAAGAGGCTTAAAATTTTGCTTCACATCGATCTAAAGCCCTTAACTGGAACATTGAGCTCTTCAACTTAAACCTTGTAAACCTCTCAGTTTCATGCATGCTCAGAGTAAACATGGGCTGTCCACTCATCAGGCGTTGGCTTGGCAGAGATCAAACCATTTCACCAGTAAATAAGCTGATCCCAGCTACTTCGTCTGATCGTTTTACTGCTGTTTCATCCTGCATAATAGTAGCTGCTGGCTCATTTGTTGCCCTCACGAGTCCATTTCTAAACAGACGCGAGGCACCGTTTACCACAAACAAATCACCTACACACTGTTACTGCTGCAGAATGAGAACCAGCCCGAGCTGATGCCAACATCACACATCTGAACCCTCCAGAGCCTCTGGTGCATTATGCTTTAAGAGTGGCACAGGGGAGCGGCACAGGGGCCGACCCCTCCGGGGCCTCTATGTCCTCAGAGATGTGTCTGTGGGGGCCAGACAGACTCTTTGTCGCCTCTTCCCTTCCGCCTTTGTCTTTCCATCTCAGGGGTCCCGTGGATGAGGCCACAGTGGCGTCCCATGTGTTAATACTGGCCAATGATAAAGTAGCTGCCACGGCCCTCATGAATTATGCAGGGAGGGGGGGCTCCACCCTCAGTTATGTAAATTTAACTTTGGGGGAGACAGAGGGAGGAAAGTCGCTGGGGGGCGGGGGCTCTGACAACCAGCAGCGATGTGCTGGTAGAGGGAGGTGGTATCAGCATCACACATGTGAATGTATGTGAGAGGCCAAGACACAAGCCGTGATCCACTGACACACATCTACAGCACGGGTGAATAATTCATCACTTGGTGAAGCCGTTCACCACACCAGGAACCGGACCCATCGTCTTCTAGGTGTTTCCCTGGTGAACAGGAAGTGATGCGCTTTACCTCTCTGGGGTTTTTGCAATAAAAAAAGATGAAGTACAGAAGCTGGTTTTCATCATTGCTTTAACAGCCATGGCAAAGAAACAAGAACCACCTAAAACCCTCAGACTTTACCAGAAAACGTGTCTCACTAGACACTTTACCTTTACTTTAACAGGCCGGTGGCCCATGGGAAATGTAGTTCCGAGACATTGTTTTTAAACACCAACAGCACAAAAGTGGCACTTGTGTACAGCATATGTTGACATGCAGCTAAGCCTAGGACCAATGCTAACGTTGCTCTGAATGTAGTTTTATCGCTGGCTCAGTGTGAGTAAGTCATGAAGCCATGCATGAAAGAAACTCTGCCTAAAAATAACCCAGGCAATAACCTGAGCCCAGCCCCGAGCATAGCCGGGTTCACCAGGCCTCTTCCCGCGGCATCGCCGATGTATGTCCACGTGTCACTGCTGTAGGCAAACAGCGGACTACTGACATCTCCCTACTGGTAATTACATTGGTTCTTGCGATAAATGCACTAGTCAGCTCGTCTTACGGCCCCAAACTCGTTTACTCTGAAACCTCCGAGTAAACGGATCCTCAGACCGTCAATTTCCACTTTCACTGATCGCATTAAAACCCTGTGAGCTCTTTTAAACCGTCCACTTGACCCGCATGCCCAAGTGGAATGGCGGCCCGCCCAGTTCCACTGTGAACGAGCGGCCCCGGCAAATCATATCGACCAGGTTTCGACCAGGTTCCATCAGCTGTGCAGTGCAGCACTGGACCGTTGCTCAGGCCTTAATAACCTGCTTTGAGTCAGAGGAGAGCATGAGGGCGTCCGTTACAGAATAATAAACTCTAGTCCGTCTGTGTGCGTGTTATAATTATTCTGCAGCCTCAGTAGGTGAGCGTCTACCTCACTGTGTCACCAGGCCAGACGCCCAGATTCACTGTTATGAAGGAGAATATTAATCTGGTCCTGTTATTGAAGCAGATGGTATCTGACTAACGGGAGTCACATGACCACAGCTCTCTGTCTGTCTACCTGTCTGCCTGCCTGCCTGTCTGCCTTTCTGCCTGTCTGCCTTTCTGCCTGGCTGTCTGCCTTTCTTCCTGGCTGTCTGCCTCTCTTCCTGCCTGTCTGCCTTTCTGTCTGCCTGCCTGTCTGCCTTTCTGTCTGTCTGCCTGTCTGTCTGCCTACCTGCCTGTCTGTCTGCCTGCCTGTCTGCCTGCCTGTCTGTCTACCTGTCTGTATGTCTGTCTCTACCTTCTATGCCTGGATTCTGAGTTTAAAAAAAAAAAAGTATAATAATAAAACTCTTCCCACATGTTGTTGATTGTATGAGACTGGTCCACTTCTCTGGCTCATACCAGCCTCCACTGTGTTTACATCACCCACAGAGGAGCCCTGGTTACAGGAAGGTTTCGGTAACTGTTACAACCAAGTGAAGTAAAAGAATCAGAGAAAGTCAGAGTTTAACTTTCACACTGCTCTGAGCCGGTCCAGGTTGCAGAATTCCGTCCAATTCTTAGGCAGTTTAACGTTTCCTAGTTCGCTGTCAGAAACGCTTCGGTCTAAAACAATGATAAAGAGCTCAACACACAGGGGAGGAGCCCCTTCACACTTCGGCCCGTAATCCACACACGAGCAGGGACGTGAGGGAATAACATTTCAACTATTGTCATTTGTTAACTCCCCTCTTTTTAGGGTGTTTTCCGCCAACAGAAAACACGGTGGAGGCGGTAGCGAGCGCTGTAACCAAGATTTTAAAAGGGTTAGATTTTATCGAAACCAAGGGCTAATTTGCGGAATATACGATGCCGAATTTGATCTGTAATTATTGCCATCCACAGTACGTTTCAGTGATGTTCTAGCGTCCACGTACCGTTGCCGAGAAGCAGGAAAGCCTTAAACTGAGATAATTCTGAGGAGGTCTGGTTGCGCTCTCTCCGTCGGCGCTCGGTTGTAGAGCCCCGATCTCTTACCTGTGACATTTGCGGTCTGAGGTTGATTTCCTTTAGGTTGATGGACTGAGGTCTCAGGTTGTTGAGCAGGTGGCACAGCAGGACCCCGTCCCGGAGGGTCTGGGCCAGGTCAAACACCTGAGCGGACTCCCACGTCACCCTGTGGTTGGCGGGCAGCACCTTGCAGCTTATCAACCACAGCGCGCACTGCCTCCAGTACTCCATCATTATTCCGACTTCGGCTGGACGAGCTCGGGGGATTCGGTCTGCTTCTTCTGGGTTCTGGTTTTCTGTAGGAGGAGGAACTGCTGACGGTCCAGAGTGCGGCTTAAATCACACCATGCCGCGTCCGCTGCCTCCAAGAGCCGATAAGAGGGACCGAGAGCCGGCGGAGAAGCAGGCGGCCGCTCCACGGATGACGGTCCGGTGTACTAAGGCTGTGGATGGTGCGCACCCTGCTCTCCCCCCCCCCCGCTCTCTTCCTCTCTCTCTCTCTCTTCCTCCCTCTCTCTCCCTCCATCTGTGTCTCTCTTCCCTCCCCCTCGCCCCGCTCTTCACCTCCTCCGCCTGCCAACCATAGGCTGGCTGCGTGGAGCCAGAACAGTAAAAGAAACACCGAGACTCAGCCTCGCTGCCTGAACGACGGGCACCGAAACACGCAACAGTGATTTCCTTCATGTGTCAATAAACTTTATTGATTGTCTTTCTTTTTATCGTGAGCTCTGTCATCAGCGATGCCCAGGTCCGCCTCTGCATCCAGGTTTTTAACGATAAAGTTTGGCAGTTGAAGATTAACGCACCTAATGAGGACCAGACCCGTTTCGCTTTCCACGGAACCGGGTGGCACCGAAGGCACCTAAGTCACCGGCTCAACGCAGCAGCTGCTGCCCTAACAGCAGTGTTAGTGAGGCAGGTATACTCCAGTCCAACAACAGCAGAGAATGTGGCGCGTTAAGTGAGTGGTTATGTCTTGCATGATTTTACATGTATCTTCTGGGACATCTATTGTATAAGTGATAGAATCATGGATATCATCGACTCCAGTGTCAATACGTGACCGGTAATGTTGCACTATATATGTAACTGCTCTGTAACTGCTACAGGTTCCTCCTAGGTGATGCATCCTGGGTATTCTTAACCTCTCATTTGCATGAGAGGAGGAAATGGTGCAGCTCCTGTAAAAGCAGATCAGTTTCATCCGTCCATGTTAGGTAGGATAAAGATTCACTGGATGTTTTAGAAACGCCTGAATGTCCAGTGTGATTCTGTTCCTGTCGCAGACCGACCTCTTACCTGGTTTGAAGAAAAAGGGATGTTGGAAGGAACATGGCCTCTGTTTAGAGGGAAATCAGTCTAATTTACGTTTATGGCCTGGATTTTACTAAGGAGTCTCTCCTCCTCCATCTCTGGTTTCAGCCTATGTTTTCTCTCTGATTTGCAGAACAACAGCATCAGATTTTTGTCCTCATGAAGAAGCAACATGCTTCATTAATATCACAGACTGGTTTGCTTTCATGGTTTGAGACCAAAGTTTTTATGTTCATGAGAGTATTTTTGTACACAGATTTACTTCAGCAATGCTCCATGAGAGAGACAAAATGTGTGTTAAAATAGAAAAAGGCAAAGCATTAACATTCCCGACACATTCACCTCGTAGATGGCTAAACCTGCTCATCGTCTCAACAGCCATCTCTAACCGTGTGGCTGAAACCAGGAAACTGGCGTCCGATCCAGACAGACGCTGACTTCACGGGAATCAAACGAAATGTTTATAACAGCTCAGGAATGGGATCGGAAAGGATGTCGGTTATGACACTGTGTGCAGGTGACCGTTTCTTATGCACATTTTCAGTCTATGCCCAAACATACAACTGGGCAATGACAGTGGAATAGCCCAACCACCAACTTGCTCTTGCGCAAGGCAATTAGGCCCCAAATGGCCAAGTGGAGCTGCAAAGGGAGAGTAGAAGACAGTGGTGAGGACTCTCCAGATATGAATGAGAAGCAGTAGAGTGCATCTTCAGTTCAGTTTAGACCAGAACACGTTTACATTGATTGCACATCAAAAAGCAATCAACTACACAAAGACTGTGAAAAAAAGCAGCTGCAATTTGAGCAGAGGAAAGACATAACATCAAGGAGTGAAATGGTAAAAGCAGAGCTCTATAAATCTATTAAAAATGTATGCATGTATGTATGTATGTATGTATGCGAAATCCAGCATGTGAAATTGACACATACACTACAACTATCCAGTGTATGTGGTCCAGGGTGTGCAGAAATGTGCTGGGAATCGTAGTGCGAAGCTGAAGCTGTATGAAGCTGAACGATACCGTAAGTTCAGAAATGCTGGGAAGAATCCAAGTAATTATTTCATTTCACGGATTATATGACCCACAGATTTAAAACTCACAGAGGAAGGAAGCTCACAGGAAAGAAATGTCTCCATATAAAGAATCTGTCATAATGCATCAACACACAGGTCTGTGCAAACAACCCTGCGAGGATCAGTATCTGGGGTTCGCAGCCGTAAACACTCCTGTGATCCTGAACTCCTCCCTCGCTCTTTCTGCATCTCAGTCCCTCATCTCCTCCTCTTCCCTTCATCTTTATGCAGGAGATTTGGATGCATGTCAGAGGCGTAGGGACGCAGCACTCCCACTCTTTTGCTCATCCACATTGTATTCAGATGAAGCCCGATGGAGGATGGAGGGAGTGCGTGTGGTGCACTAGTGAGGATCCAGCCTTGTCTTCCACTGGCTGCACACTGGATGCCATTGCTGGCATAGCACAGATGACAGGAGCCGTGGCTCGCGGCTGGACGCTGGCGTTCCTCTCAGCACCCTTCTCCTGTTTCAGCTTCCTCTCCCAGGCTGGAAGGACAGACACACAGCCAGGCAATTATCAGCGTTCCTCCAAATAATACTGCACCAAACACACACCCACACACACACACAAACCCACGCACACACACTCACACGCACACACAAATCCTGAGGATGCTTTAACATAGCTTTTCACTGCTGGAGCTGTTGGGAAACAGCGTCACTCTCAGTCTGTATTATCACAAAACTGCCATAATGCAGATAAACTAAAATAATCAGTTTGTGCTGTTGCATCCAAACATATCGTTATTGCCTTCAGGTTTCAATCAGCGCACAGATGAATGATTTTCTTGTTTCTGGGTTATTTCACCTGGAACATGAATTGCACTGGAAGGTAACGACTAAACACGCGAGCTTCCAAGAAACAGCATGATTATGTATGGGCACATATGGCAGATGCGATTTTACTGCCAGGATTCTTCTCACCGTAGCGGCACATCATTAAAGACTGGGTCATGAAGATGAGCAATAACAAGAACAACCCAAGAACGAAGGCAAAGGATTTCAAGGACAAAGTATATCACAGCCGAGATTTTGAATTGAGGATTAAGATATTTGCAAGTGTCCTTGTCTAGTCCCCTAAAAACTGTTTTCATCCTACCTCCATTGATGTGCCTGTCAAAGTGTCTCATTCAAAGCATTTTCAAAGCAACAGTAGCTCTTTTGACGATGAAGAACAGCTGATGTGAACAGTTGCATGAATGAATGATCACAGAGAGCTGCAGAATTTAGGTTTTGTGACAGTATCAGATATAACAGTTGAACAGCTGATTACAGAAAAGTAGCACCGCAGCACCATAACCTAGAAATATCATAAGCAGAACTTCAGAGCGGAAAATGCTCAAACTAACTTTCACTCAGGTTCTATTCCATGGTGCAAACCTCTGTCACTTCACAGGGGTCACAGGTCAACACTTAGAATATGAATAATGACCTAACTATGATGCGTCAATATTGCTTGGATCACCACAATAGCTTGTAAGAAGGGTTCACAGCCTGGTGCGATAGTTTTTGGCTCGCTGATTGACGGGGAGATGAACCAATCAGTTCTTCCTATCAGGGAGCAGGAGGCTGGTGTTCTGCTGGGACAGATGTAGCTACATGATCCATAGCAGCCAGGGACACGTTCACCAGACACAGGCAGTGTCCCACATCAGCGCTACGCTACAATTCCAGGCAAGTATTTAACATATAGTGTGTTCACTCAGAGAAGTGACCGGGATCCATGAATGTTTCGGTCCGTATCAAAACGACGGTGCCACACGCTGACTCAGGCCAGCCTCGTTGATGATGAACTCTTTGATTTGCTAGCATGTAGCACGTAGGAGTGCTGCACGCAGGCATGCCCTCCTTGTCACAGATTGTTACTTTGCAAGTTTTCGCCTCAGGTAACACAGTGGCATCCCCCCCTGCCCCCCTGCCACATGATCCCAGCCCCCGAAGTTCCACGGCACATGAACACATGGACACTGCTGCATTGTCCGCACTCCATCAATATCTTCCTGCAGTGCTGCCAGGCTGTAATTTCCAGAGCTGACTCTGATCATTTTGTCACTTGATCTGGTGTAAGGGACGATCTATTTGTGCAGCTTTTTTATCCTCTCTGTGAAGGGCATGCTGCAACCCCCCGCACCCCCCAGAGAAAGCAAATGTTTCCTGCAGAGTTACATTCTCAGCTGTACCTGTGACTTCATGTATTCACATGTACTTCATTGTATGGTTTTTGACATCAAGAAGACCAGGATTTAAACTCTCATACTCTGCTACATACACAGCTACAGCAAACACTATCAGAATGAAAACCTCGACCACAAGCCAGATGTAACAGTGAAGACGACCACAGCTTTTGTTCATTGTTTTCTAACGGCTATTGATTGGCCGACCCTGCCCTTAGCACTCCATATCTATGGTTTAGGGGTCGGGAGAGAAATCAATGGCCTGGGATACCCGTGAGAGGCCAGGGATAAATAGATAAATAGAGCCTAGCCAGGCCTTGAAGGGTTTCATCAGAGCTGGAACAGTTGTGGGGGGGCTTGGGGACTGTCTGGATGGAGGCCATGAAGTGGAACAGAGACAGCATGACAAATCAAAATGACCTGAGAGAGTTCTTCATTGTATAGTAATTCCAATCTGGTTTTACAGTAGAGTCCATTAAATTCACAGATATATAAAGGCCAGGTCCACATCCACAGTCACGTCTGTGGTTCCCGCTACACTAGGACAGTGAACATTAAACCTGCTAAACATTCAGCATGATACCGTTGTAACTGCATGTGAGCATGCTGACATTAGCATTCAGCTCCAAGCACCACAGTCTCTGCAGAGAGCAGATAGCATTGCTGGAGAAGGTCACACTGCAAGTAAAGATAACGGCATGTCCCTAAAAGCAGCCCCAACCTGCAGCTCTGGCCCCATAACAGCACAAAAACACATGCCTGACACACAGGATATGGGAAGCAGGGTTATCGGCCCCCGAGGTCACTCTCCTGATGACCCCCCCACCACATAACTGTGGTGGGGCCGGTTGAAGGCAGCTCATCACTGCAGTGGTGTTGTGTGAGTCTGGTGGTTCTTTACCTTACATCACCACCATGGTCCAGTGTTCTAACCCCCCCCCCCCCCACACACACACACACACACACACAAATACACACACACAGTGCAGTGGGTGGTCATTGGTGGGTGCTTATCACTAGGTTGAGGTGCCATCCCCCTGCTAGGAAACTGACGCCGAGAGGACTTTATATAACATTTCAAGCAGATGTTACAAGGTGAAGACGAGGCTTTGAGCTGAGGATAAAGAAGTCAGCATCCCTTAACAGCACTCAAGGACTTTAAGGAGTTCCCAGGTATTCAATGATAGAATATGAATATGTGTTTCTTAATAATTGTCACCTCTTTAAGGGGGATTTTGAAGTCTTGAAATGCATATGAATCATTTTTCTACTCTTTTAACCAGATGTATAATTGAATAATTGATGTGTTGTATAGATTTTCCAGCTGAAACAAAATAAATGCTGACAGGAAGCCATGATTGATTTCACCACAAAATAAAATCTGACTTAAATCATCGATTTAAACGCACACAGTAGTATTTAGGTAACTGGCTGTGTGTTTTATTAAGGCTTTGTTCTAATGTTGATGATGGTTACTGCTCAGCGGTTTATCATGCGTGTCTGTGTGTAATGAAGGCAGATGGCCTCAAGTGTGGCAGACAGAGCCATCGGGGCTATTATCGGGGCAGCGGTGGCAGATGCAGCAGGTAAGATAAACTCTGTTTGATGTTTACAGCCGCAGGACTATCCATAGGACAAAAAACAAATTGTTTCTCACATGCCAGTAACTCACAGGTCCGCTGCATGTTTTGATGCTTCCATGCAATGGTGTCTTGTATGCTGTTTTAATCTTTGTTCTTCATATTACAAAAGTGTTACATAAGCATTACTCTGGCTTGATTTTAACACTTACAGGAATTAAGTTTCACTATTTGTGACTAAATATCTTGAAAAAATCACCAATGCTTAATGTGGATTTTCTTAGAAAGAGCGTAATTTTTTTCTTCAGTGTTGCACAGAAACATTATCGGTAGCATTATCCATGAGCAACATCTGTACGGACTGATAAAGTCCAGGGGTGGTGCCTCGACTTGTCTGAGTCATGCTGACAACACATAGCATTGTGAAAGCTGAGTTTCTGCATCAGCTGCTCCGATAAACGTAAATGACCCGAGAAGAACGTCCGTATTTACTACCACACGTCCAACAGTATCAGCGTTAACATGGAATTCTCGGTGGGATCTGGGATTCTCTGGCTCCAGAATAACACCCATCCGCCCCCTTTCCATGCTATCTGTTATTGACAGACTGTGTGTACAGTAGGTCATGTCAAACCATTAGGAAACGCAACTATTGACTGTTCCACTATATTTTTCCACTATTTTCTCCCTCGTGTGTGTGTGTGTGTGTGTGTTCCTAACCCATACAGCCCAGCCCATGCACTGGATCTACAACCCAGAGAGGCTCACGGAGGTTCTCTCTGATCTGGAGCCCTGTCCGGAGTTCAGGCCCCAGTCAGCGAATCCTTTCTACCGCCGGGCGACGGGCGAGCAGACCTGCTATGGAGACCAGGCTTTCGTCCTGCTGGAGTCACTGAGTCGGTGTGGAGGTACTGATCTTCAGCCTGACAGGCAGGATCCAGGGCTCTTATGTTGGTACCACTTTCTGTGAGCCTATATTAATATCTCTGTTACCCAGGGTTACATGACATTTATACTGACTTCTTGTTTCCTATCATAACGTAGATGATTCTGCAAAAATTTCCTAGATGCCTCAAAAGTGAACACTGACTGCATCTCACTGACACAAGTCAAAACCTTAGATGAGGCTTTTCCACATGCCTTTCTTGTGCTGCATTGTTATTTGTCACCTCAACAAACCCTGAGAGAAAATTTATCCTCCCTTGCCCTTTAAGACCACAAACCTCTTCCTGTCCTCGTCTTCTTGTAATGAAATTAACGTTTCTCACAACAACCCAATGTTCAGAGACCTGCGGTAGAATTCAGCATACAAAGTGTGAGTCTCCCTGGTCCTTTCTGATCATGGCAGTGAAAGGAATAATGAAACCCTGAATGAGTCTCGTGTCTGTGTGGTTAATATAAAGGTAGAGCTTTAAATTAGCACAGCTTGACGTAAAGGCTACAGTTAGGGGGAAACATCTTGTTAAACTGAAGTGTAAAAATGCCAAGTTGTAGTCTCATGTGCCCGGGGGGGGTCAAACTGATGGAGGGAGAGGAGTCGACCTTTAAATGATAAAAGCTACGGGCATTGTTCTGCAGTGTGACTGTTTTCTAAAGACACAGTGTCTCATGTGTTGGCAGATCTGGATGTGGACGACCTGACCAAGCGTATCTATGCATTCTTTGGTCCAGGAACCGTGTATGACCTTCCCCTCAATGATCCCTACCGGAAGAAAGGAGGTATGGGGCCGGTCAGCTGGGCCACATGTCAATATCACCGAGGTCCAAATGTATTAACAATCAACCTGACAAGCCTAAATGATCTGAGTGCCTCTGTCACTGACTGGAGCATGATGATTTTCCTGTTTGCTGATGAGGAATTCCCTCTCCATGAAAAGATTCCATACAGTCAGACTTCCCCGGCCTGGTTTTCGACCAGCGCTCGGATACTCTTTTAATGCCCGGAGCTGCTTTAAACCCCCAGAACTGCCCAGGATGTCTTGGTGTAGGGTAAACTGCAGGCAGCTCTACCTCTTGGAATAATGAGACGAGCTGTGTCATCATTGGCAGTGAAAGCCACCACGACTGAAAACACAAAGAAAAGAGCTCCACCTACTGCAACTTAAATTGCATCAACACACGGGCCTTTTGTGTCCTTTAGCCATAGGTATAGATAAGACTAAAGCTGTAGGACCAGTTAATATATATATTTCTGTATAAAAAGGCTATTTGTCCATGTCACCAGGTCCGAAAGCCATCCTTCCCATCGACGGCCCCTGGAGGAACGGCAGCCTGAAAGCTTTCATCAGAAATGTGGACGCTGGCAAAGAAGAAACTGGTAAAGACACAGATTATAAGTGTCTGTAAATAAAAAAGGGAGGATTGATATTATCTCTTCTGTATGCTGTACAGTAAGGTAAGGCTTTGCTTTGGTTAAACATGGCATCGGGGCCGACTGTATGTGGGCCAGAGTGAGAAAGGAAAACCCCTGTCAGTTGTAAGACCTCGTGTTCACCAACAGGCCAAAACTAACTTTGGCCCAGGTATAACCAATAGGCTTCCAGTGTAGCACTCGGCCTCCCAGACGAGTAAAACCCAATAAAATGGTAGATTTTATAACTGTCAGCTTCTTGTAGGTGACCATCCGGCCCATATGATGAGTGGAGTAAAGGGCGTTTACTTTAGAAGATATTTTTGCACAAGAAGCTCTGCTTACGTTTCCACATGAAGATCACTTAGTCTTTGAAGCTGATTCTTCTTCTTCTACTTACAGTTAAAAGCCACAGTCCCCGGAAGGACAGGAGCTTGTCATCTCGTCCTCTCAACAAAACCCTTTTAGCAAACAGTCAAAGGACGAGTCGAAAGTCTTTACAAATTAATGTTAGAACCTAAGCAATTAGCTCTTCCTTAAAACCGTTCCTTTGAACTAGGTATCAACTGGCATCAGTGTGGACCAGTGGTGTTTCTTTATCTTGGAATCCGGACCATCAGAGGATCCGTCATAAATCTAACCATTAATTTACCATACTTTGGTCCCCTGACTGTTCATGTTGCTGCCATGGTAACCCAGGGACTTGACTACATCCGGTTGGGGGATGTCAAAATGTGACAGACTCTTGGAAACCTATTTGTGAAACTCTTCACACTCTTCAAAACCCACTTTAGAGGTACCACTGTCACAAGAGTGCTTTTGGTCAGCCGGGCTCGCAGCGGCTGAAGTCACAATGGACACAATCAAGGCCGGAACGGCTACTTTCAATATCATTCATTATTTCATTATCTCTTGAAGGGTCTGAAAAAATTCGAGTTGCAAAATGTCTCAACATTGAATTCTGGGGTCGGTCTACGGTCTGGGGGTAGAGGGGTATGGGGTAATGGTGAGGGTGAAACAGGGTCAACAGGAAGTATCAGTTGTGCTGAAAAACAGACTAGCGGTTGCATAAAGACCTCCATGGGCTGATGTTTCTGGGGGATACTCTTTGTGTGTGTTTTGAGGCTGTGAAGTGGACTGCCAGATGGACGGTGTCACCAAACTGGCCCCGGTGGTGGCCATGTACGCCGGACGGCCCGAGATGCTGGAGAAGGTGGAGAAGGCCGTTCGGGTCACCCAGAACAACGACATGTGCGTTGCTGTGACACTGGCTGCAGCAAGGTAACGTGTGATCGGCCCGCTCTGCCTTAGCAGGCTGGGCAGGTTTTAACTTGGTGTGTTTGTGGTTTTTAGAATAGCAAAATACCAATAAAGTCAGCTATAATATAACAATAAAACAAAGTCAGTGAGTTACACTGAACGTCCCATAAAACAAGGCACAAGACTTGATCACGACAGCATCAGATATGCAGATATGACTCATCTGAAAGGAGAACGATGTGGGCAGACAGACCAAAAACTAAGACAGTGAATCTATGTCAATGCCCAGTTGTCATGAGGACTGAGGTTGTGGGTCAGTTCCCGTCCCACTGGTTCTGTCTGCTGGGGTCAAGTCACATGCAGGAAAATGCTGAACACACTAGTCCCATCTTTACAATGACATTACCAAATACAAAGCAGCATTAGTACACGTGGATGGAGTCACATAACCTCCTACACGGCCAGAAACACAACTTTTGCCCCAAACATGTCCATGCAACTCTCTGGAGGGAAACGAAATGAGCCAATAAATCAGGTAACACTCAGAGCAGCTGCCCGGCTCCTGCTCTGGCTACTGTTCCTGGATCTGTGTAAACTCTGAGGCTTCCTGACACCAACATGTCACAGAAGTGGAGGAACTTTTGGTCAATGCTTTGCCTTTGTTTCGTCTTTGAAAGATTTCTGGAGCATTTCATTCTGAATGGCCCAGATCCCAACGCTCTGGATGCAGTTCTGGCTCAGCTGAGCGACCCGAAGAGACAGAACCCTCAGGAGCTGGACCGGGCCGTTGTCGGTAAGACCACGGCACCTCTAAACCCCTAAAACAAATGGGCTGTAATTAGAGTGTTGTCCTTTTTTTTCATCTCACTCAGGAAAAGACTGGCAGAAGAAAAATGGAAGCTTTGGATAATGTACTCTTGGCTCCAGCTTCATATAAACATGAGCCTGGTAACTGGCTTCTCATCTGACTAAAACTAAAAAAGTGAATTTGTGTATTTCCTGAAATGATAAACTTTTATTGAAGCTGCAAGCAGCCTGTTTATTCCATCGGGGCAGCTTTTGTGTGAGGTGTGTTTCATTAAGAGGAGGATATTAAGTATAAAGCAAAAGTCCTTCTTCTTTTCTCTCATTCTTCATTAAAACAAGCAGAGGGAGTAAAAGACAAAACACATAGTAACCAGCAGGTCTTATGGAAAATGTGGTCAAAAGCAGAAGACACACAGAATCTGTACAGATGATCATTTCCTGTGGAAATGACCTCGAACAAATGTGGTCAAAAAGTCAGAATATAACCTTACAGCAAAGATGTCGACGATATTTAATGTGTGTTTGGGCAGCAGGTGTCCTCGGCCACAGACAAGCGTCACTGTTTAAACTGTGCGTTTCGTCTCTCTCTCCCTGTGCCTCTGCTGCAGGACATATCCACCAAGTGAAGGACAACCGGGACAAGGCAGCCCGACAGCTCATTCCCACCATGTTCACAAACACATGAGGTGAGCCGGCCGCTAGAAGCAGGATCTGGGTCTGTTCACTAAGCCCACGTAGCCTTCCTGTCAGTAGATCCGTGAGTGGGTCCTCTGGCCTCTGATCCCCCGACCGCTGACTAATGGTCTCCCTCCTCTCTCCTCTTCACTACCCTGCTGCCGAGATGAGTGTCTCAGGCTTTACAGGGCTGAAAGGCTGAGATGTTTATGTACACATGAGCAGATCTGCTGTTCAAAGGCCTGCTACGATGGAAAAATTAAAGGGACAGTAATAACAAAAATTTCCCCACGTTCAAAGGATGCTGTGACAGACCGGACCCTGTGATCTGTTTGTGTACTTCCTGCCATGTCACCCTCGCCGAATTAATCCATGTCTGTGTGCAGCTTTGCCAGGTGCGTTCCAGGGAGCGCTTCACGGAGTCCTGACGCTGACCCGGCTGGATGAGGCGGTCAGGGGCACCATGCGCTGCGGGGGATGCACCGCCAGCCGAGCCTCCTTCATAGGAGCCTGCTTTGGGGCACAGGTACCGGCCATTATTCACTGATCGAAGTCAATAAGAGCATGGAAAGAGTTCACGTTCCATATTGATTGTAAGTGAGAACAGTACACCTACCCTTAAACTCTCCGAGGTAGTCCTTTAAGGTGCTGCTGCCACCGAGCCTTTTGTTAGAAATGAGTCGGTCCTCTTTCCAACACTGCTGGATGAGTTGGCAAGGCCCAGTTTGATGGTGGCAGCGTTAAACCTTATCCTTGACATTGTGAACCCTCATGTAAACAGTTTCTCAGATCAGTTTAGTGCTGATTCATGAACAAGACCCATCGACCTCCCAGCAACACATCAAATACAATAATGTCACTCCATAAAGTATTTATGCCACTGTCCAGCTCTGTCTGTTGTATTCATTCATCATCATATACTAACTAACTTTACATTGTTTCTACTTATCAGGGAGTTGATGGTATTTTTCCTCATTTTTCATCAATAAAATGAGATGAAGAGGAGTAGTTTGATTTTATAGTATAATAGTGCAGCCAGCTGGTTTAATTTTAATTCTCTTTGTTTGCTGGGTGGTTGTGTAATACACTAGCCCCCCCCCCCCCCCCCGCTCCCATACCCCCCCATACCCCCATCAGGGTGCATGATGATGACATGTGGACCCGTGCTTACTTACATTCTGGGACAGGCCCAGCAGTGACAGATGAAAAACATGAAGAAATGTCACTTTGTGTATCATTGTGTTAAATTGTGGGTCTGCGTCTGATGAACTTGACAGTGAGCTGATTTTGTGAAATGTCTGTCATCTCCATTTGTTTTCAGACCGGTCTCCAGGGAATCTCAGAGTCCTGGAGGAAGAGGACGTTCAGATATCCTCTGCTGCTAGAGCTGGCTGAAAACGTGGTCAAAAACAGCCTTTGAAAGCTATTTAAAAGACTCTCTCATATTGCAGATGTACAGTTCTTTGACAGGACAATCTATGACGGTGGCATTTTAAAGTCTTGTACTGAATGAAACTCGAATCTATTTGCTCCTTAAAAGCTGCATCAGGCAAGAAAGTGAAAGTCTCTGCAATGTATTTATCTTGTGTTGTGGACACAAAACACATTTATCCTCAGCAGCTGCAATGTATGCAAAAAAGAATAAAGAAAATAAAGAACTTGTCAGTACTGTTCTATTGTCTTTTTTTAAAGTTCCTTGTGGCCGATCCGAAGAAAACGTGCCTCGCTCCGTTGAGAAAGTGGTTTTTACAAAGGTAGGTTTCAGCAGGTTTCGGTCCTGTCTTTCCCCTGAGAACTTTCAGTTAACATGAAGTGAAAGAGCAGATACAGATTAACTCCTGGAACGACCAGAGAGAGCAACATGCTCCTTCCTCAAAGGAGCTGTTCTGCCTTCTAAAAACTGCTGACTTCCATATTCACGTGTTTAAAGCACCCGCCCCAGCAGTCCTTAGAGTCAGCCAAGGCCTTAATATCTTTGACATGGTGTGCTTATAAAAAATCCAGGGTGTAGGCCACTGTCGGAGCCCATCGGTTGCTTTCACAGCTTATACCGATGTGTTGAAAATAACACGTAGGTGGCGGTTCGAGCTTGTTCAAACGGTGTAAACCGGCTTCTTCGGCGGTGTGACGTGTCACCTCGGCAGAGCCCGGAGAATCCACGTGCGTGCTGGGGAAATGCCACGGTTTCAGCCGCGCAGCCTGAACACTGAGCGTGGCCGAGCAGAGGAGGCGGTGGCCGGCTGTGCGTCGGTAGCATACAGAGGAGAAGTCATTTAAACTCTCTCTCTACCTGACTTCCTCCCACACAGCAGGTAGCAGACGCCGTCTGGCATAACTATATCCAGCCCCGAAGAGCGTTTTTGTTTTTCCGAAACCTGCCAAAGTCCACGTCCACGACACGGTTTCTACGGAAGAGGACAGGGTTGCAAAAGATATCACGATGTGGAAATGTTACTTTCACTGCTTCGGCGCTACTCATCAGCATAACAAGTCCGGTAGTATTACAGGCCAAACAGTGCGCGCTGCGGTTTTATGAGGAAACATAAACATTCATTACAGGAGAAGGCGTCGCTGTGTACAACCTCTCCCTGTCTTGGACGACGGCCTCCCTCGCTTCCATCAGAATCACCATGTTTGGAGTCCGGCCATGACTTCTGCTAAAACAAACTGTGACATTAAGGGACCAGATGAGCCTCCCCTCTCCTTCCCCACATACATGTGATGTATAATAACAATAAAACCTGCCATGTACCGTTTTTTAAGGGGAGGAGCAAGACCCAAAGTGTCAACAACAAAGGCTGGTTCCTATCTAAATACATTTGATCTGATGGAGCTGGATTCAGGTCTAGACTGTGTGTCAAAGGCCGGAGCCAACAGACATCCTGAAGGGCGACGGCGTCTAATCATGACTTAGTTGGAAGCTGCCTAAAGTTTTTAATTCATTAAAACAGACACTTCTCCTGCACAGGCACGCATGGTGCATTCACAGTCATTTTTATTTCCTTTAAGTTTCTGACTTATAAGATATGAATTCAAATGGCTTTTTTTCTGGTTGAATCGAACACCTAAAACCACCGTGGTTTACCTTTGAATAAAACCACCTGCGCTTTAGATTCGGAATCCTTCTGTTGTTTGTGTTGTTTGTGTTGTTAGTGTTGTTTGTGTTGTCATCATTCCTGTTGTGAACACGTCGCCTGGACCCGCTTATCCGCGAGACAGAGAGAGTGAGAAAGAAAGAGAGATATCCGAGGAACTTCCGTCTCCGCTCTGACGCAGTTCCTCCCGTTACGACCCCCCCTCGCCTTGTCGTGATTCGTCAGAACGAGGCGCAGACGGGAGCCATCTTGCCGGTGTACTATCTCTGAGGGACCAGCTGGGTGGACCTCCGACTGAACGCTGCCTCAATGGCATTTTCTGTGGGGATGGCCGTCGGGCTGTGAGACAGGCTAGCCGCTGTATTAAGTGCCTATTTTCCCGCCGTGCCATGGACTTCAACGTGAAGCGGTTGGCCGCAGACGCCGGTACTTTCCTCAGCCGCGCGGTACAGGTACGTCCGGCCGTTTCTATCCGGGTACGTTGGCGCTAGCCAACGTTAGCCGCTAGCTTGGGAGGCGTTAGCTTGCCTGCTAGCTAAACAGCTAACGTTCCGATGGCGTCTCTAATGCGTCTCTAATTATCCGCCGAGAATGAATCTCTCCCGCCGAGTTAAACACCGTCAGGCTGTAGGCAGATTTTAGCGGCCCCCGCCACATGTCACTGTGTTAAGATTGTTTATCACATCTATCGGAGCAGGCCGCAGGAAGCGGTAGACGCCGCAGCAGCGCAGCAGCCCCCGCTGGGCGGAGGATGTAGGTGTTCTCTCATGACCCCGCAGCCCCGAGGTTCCGCTCCGGGCTGCGGGGTCGTGATCACGCCGTAACCGGACATGTTCTGTGTCAGTTCACAGAGGAGAAGCTCGGCCAGGCTGAGAAGACAGAGTTGGACGCCCACCTGGAGAACCTCCTGGTCCGAGCCGAGAACACCAAGCAATGGACGGAGAGGATTATGAAGCAGACAGAGGTCTTGCTGCAGCCAAATCCGAGTAAGAACACACTTCTGACTCTGATGAACTTGTCTGGACTGACAAACAAAATGCTGACACACCGGCCCCCCAGGTACCGACTCTGTGCCCCTACCCCCACCCCACCCCCTGTGGCGAGAAAATCATCAAACCCCATTTACAAAGCTTTCATCTTAACACCACTCTCTAGTCGGTACATATTCAGGTTTCCTGTCTAAAGACGGCACACAGTTAAAAAATCCTCTTGTAGACCCGTCATGAGACCGATCCTTCCACACCTTATTTATTTACCACAGCTAGCCAGTGTTTGGAAGTCAGCCATTCTGTGTCGAATTAGTTCTAAAGGCTCATATCGGTTTTTTACAGACAGCAGATGCTGCACTGAGGAGTAGCTCAGTGCCATGAGAGTTGGGTCAGGGTGTCTCTGAAGTCTGTAAGCTCAGTTGTGCATCTTCCTGTGTTCACGCGGTGAAGCTGTATCGCTGCAGCACAGGCGCCGACAGGCCAGCTGCCGGGTCTTGTGTAACGGTCTTGGATATGGTAAACTGAATTTGTTCTAGTTTTCAGAGTACCACAGATATGCCGGCTGTAATTAGTCCATGTTCTTTCATGTGATGCGTTTCATTCATGTGATACGATGACAGTAAGCGAATGCAAGGGTTTCCTGTGGCGGTTGTGATAATGAAAGTTAATATTTTAATTTTCAGTTGTACAAGAGGCTGTCCAGACTTAGTGTCCTGAAGTAAGCGCCTGCATTGGCTTCCTCACTGTAGTCTCATGACTCTGTAATTGAGTTTTCTTGTTGTGAACTGCAGATGTCCGGCTCGAAGAATTTGTGTACGAGAAACTGGAGAAAAAAGCCCCGACACGGATGAACAACCACGAGCTGCTGGGCCAGTCCATGATCGACTCAGGAAACGAATTTGGTCCCGGGACCGCCTACGGTGAGTGACACACTGAGCCACCGGACTCCCCAGGACTGACATGAACATTAGACCCCCCCCCCCCCCGACCTGGGACACCAGTAGCTTTGGCTCATACCATCTCTCTTTCTCTAATTCTTGTGTCAAATTTCTGGGTTAAAATCTACAGTGGCCACTAAGAAGATGGCTGGTGTGACTCCCATTCTGTTGACAAACACAATCCTTCTCCGCGGTATTCATTAATTTATAGGAATAATGAAATGGTTGAAACTGAAGATTTGTTTCATTGCTGTACCAGTTTACCTTAATAAAAAAAAGGTTATTCTGTCTATTTCAGGCTTGTAAAATTGAGTCGAGGCTTTTTGACAACTTGTAGAGAACATTTAAACATCACCCTGCTGTGATGACTCTGAGCATCAGTATCATCACCTGACTGTTTTCTCTCAGTCAGTCCAGCATGTCACAGCCTCTTTCAGCTCTGTGTGCTGGTCCACAGGTCTCTGTGTCTTCTTGAGACACTCAGGCCTCCTATGAGACATTGTTGTGACTGTAGGTCTCCTGTCTGCTGTTTCTCTGGGGGTGAAGTTTTGTTTGTGCTGCTGACCTCTCAGGAAATGCTCTGATAAAATGCGGTGAGACAGAGAAACAGATTGGCGGGGCAGAGCGGGAGTTCATCCAAAGTGCTGCCATCAACTTCCTGACACCTTTCAGAAACTTTCTTGAGGGCGACTTCAAGACCATCCTGGTGAGTTGGACTCTCGACAGATTATTTTGAATCACTTTCACTTTTCACAGGACTTTGAACTTTTATTTGGAACAAATTCACAATACTATTGGCCGTAGAGTGTAGACTGTCCCTTTTTTTAAGCCTCAATAATCTGATAACACTCTGTACATGATCCTCAGGTCAGTCTAGGAGTCAGTCTTAAACACATTTCATTCCTTGTTGTCGAGTGTGTAGAAACACTTTCATGAATTTAGGTTGGTCCAGAAATTCAGAAAGAATCTGTTCAGAAGTGGTGTAAAAGTAAAGAAGTTTTCACATGTCTGTGAATGATGGTAAAAAGGAAAATACGGACACAAGCCTGAACAGGTCTGAGACGGTCTTCTCCAGAACAGCTGATCCACCAGACTCATACTCTCGGATCACCTTGTACTAGTGGGCTCTAAAGTGACGTGTTATCAGGTCAATATGCTGCCTACTCTGGGTTTGAGTTTATCACTGTCATGGTGGGGTTTTGTTTTTGTTTTTGATATAATTACATTTGAAAACTCAGTTTCCTTCTCAGCTGGGCTTTGACCTGAAGTTACGTTTTAACAGCTGATCACAGCTGCTCCCACTCGGCTATGACAGAATGATCCTGAACCAAACCTTACCTCAGATTATCAGCGTTATCCCCTGTTGTAATAGATCCTGTGCTTTTAGTTTGATGATGATTTAATTCTGAACACGAGACCATCAATCACACATTAAATTAGTATAAAAAGCACAAGGAAAGCACTGATCTCATCTGTGAGAAAAGTGTGACAGTGTTTGTGGAGCTAAGAATTCTGTCCACTGTGCTGTGATTTATGTCCAGAAAGAAAGAAAGCTACTGCAGGTCAAACGCCTGGATCTGGACGCAGCCAAAACTAGGTTAAAGAAAGCCAGGATGGCTGATGCAAGAGCCGCGGTAAGTATACACACACACACACACACACACACACACACACACACAGATCATCATCAGTGCAACACTGTCATTGCAGTGGGATGTTTATGGTTTTTCTAATGCAGATTAATGAACAGCCTTGGTGAATTCTACACTCTTAAAATCATTCACCAGCTTCGTTTCGGGGGAAGAAAAGCTTCTCTGGGTGTGTCCTCTGTCTGAAGTCACACACGTCACGACTGACACACCAAGTTACACAACAGAAAACTGACCATTTTATCTCTTATGACTTCAACACAGTCACATGAGTGACGATGGGAAGTTTAGACTTCCCTTTTCTCGGACAGTTGTTTAGTTTCTGTGATGTCCCCTTTTTTTATTTTTTTTCTTATGTCTTTGTTGTTCAAACAGATCATTTGGATTTGATTTTTTTTTAAGATAAACTTGTCATTGTGCCAAATTTGGCCCCATATAACGTCCCTTTATAGCGAGTCACATTAACCCTGGGGCCAGGTGGTGGGTTTCACGCATTAGAGCATGATGACGATGAACATCGGCACCAAGTGGGGGCCTCTAAACATCTTAAAATATAGGTGGGAAAAAGTGTTAGAATATTCCAGTTGAAAACCAGATTTGTTCTCACACACTAGTTTTTAATTACACATCCAAATGCAAAACTCATCTGACTTTTTGTTCTAACTGGGATTTAAATGGTATTAAGGGTCTGACTTTGTTAAAGGTTGCAGGTACTGTGTCATGTTAGTCCCACTCTGCACTGTGTTCAAGTTGATAGAGCCTGAAGATGATACCTCAGTATTTATCATCTGAGCCAGGGCTTGGCTCTACAGTAACAAACAATAGAGGTAAACATGGCAGTGTGAATGTTAAAACAACAGGCAAGATCCCGACAAAGTTGCAGTCTTCAGAGCATCTAGAGTGATGAGTGGCTTTGGAGCACATTTTTCTCTAAATGCAGGAAGAAACAATTTAGTTGAGACCCAATGAGCCTAATTTCATTCCTGCTCTAAAGAACTATTATATTATGGCATATTCGGAGAGCCAAGTTATCCCTGAGGACTGTTAAGTCGCTGATTTTTTTTTTTCTCAATTAATTAATTAATTAATTTATTTATTTTTAGCTTCTCAAAATGGCGGGGATATCTAGTGGTTATTGACGGTCTAATGTTGAGATGAATCTGTGCTGTAGTGAGAGTAGATATACCCTCTCAAGAAAGAGGACACTGTTGCGTACGTACGACGGGAGGTGTAGATAGGAATTTCTGCCTGTTAACACCAGCTCCAGCTGGGTATCTGACATGGTTTGATTGTGCCAAAGCTGAGGATGAGAAATGTATGTTGTGCTGCATCGTTGCAGTCCTGCTACCTCCCACAAAGTGTGGTTTTGTCAGAGCATGCTGCTCTCTTACCCTCACACAAACACACACAAACACACTCACACAGCGTAAGGATGTGTTGTGTTGGCTGCGGCCGTGCAGCAGCTGTAGCTCTAACTACTGTGTCACTGTTTTCAAAACGCAAAGCAGCAGATGTGAGCAGAGGAAGTGACAGAGGTGAGTGGAATGTTGGAGCCATCTTTGAAATGAACTCACACACACACACCCCCAGCCCCCTGATACTAGTGTCAGCAGCTGCTGTCGATCCCTCTGTATCTACTCCATGACACACACTGTTGGACCTCATGGAAAACGTCCTGGGGGAACCAAACCGTAGATACTCTCCCTCCGTCCACCTCCCTCTGCGGCTCTAATGTAAGCTGGAGGGAGCCGAGGACAGGGCGACCATTGTCCCCGTCAGTCTCTGGCCCAGACTCATGTTTATTGGACTTCTTACTAAGTCACAACATGCCATTGTTCAGCAGGTCTCATATTGAATCCTTTGGCTCAGTATGAGGAAGAGGAAACCTTTCCCTCAGGACACAAACTTCATGTTCACTTGTGTTCTGTTCCCGGTTTTTCCTTCATGTCCCATCTTACAAATCCTGTAATTGTATAAGTCTTGCATTTTTTATTTTATTTTACCTTTTTATTTTCTGCTGCCCTGTCTTTCATATCATGTCAGACTCTGCACAGATACAGATCCTGGCATCATTTTGTTTTGTGGTCGACTGAACTGTTCATCTGGTCATTTTTTATTTTTTAATCTATTTTTTGACTTAAATGATGGTAAATTTTAATATTCACTTTGTTTCAATTTGATTATTGCAAAGTATTTAATTTATTTAATTTTTTTTTTTTTCTCCCAATTGCCAATGAGCCTCAGACCATAGGACACACTCTGGTACGACTATAATACTCATGTCGTTTTTGTTTCATCTCCGCCAGGCAGAGCAGGAGCTGAGGATGACCCAGAGCGAGTTTGACCGGCAGGCGGAGATCACCCGGCTGCTGCTGGAGGGCGTCAGCAGCACCCACGTATGTAGTCCAGCTCAGACCGGCACAGATCCCGGGTTCGCAGACTGTGTTGAGTATGATGATTAAGGCCGGAGCCTGAAGGAGGACCGATGAGCTATTAAACCAATAACACCAGTGGTTTTGGCCAGTTGTTTAATACTGCACCTTCATAATGAATAGAGGATGGTCTGGATCGATGTAGCAGAGGCTGAAAGGGTCCAACTTTTAGTTCCTGGGGTTACACAGAAACACAGGTAAACCGTCGTCTTTAGGGTCTACACCTCCTCATTGTAACTCAGGCTCTCTGACCATAAAAATGTCTCTTAGCTAAAATTAGTTTCATATTTTGCGTTTATTCTCTGAGAGTTAAATGAGAAGATTGATACCACTCTGAAGTCTGTCTGGTAAATTAATATGAGTTTACAGCCGGTTGCCTTTATGATCTCCCGGTTTTCTGCCTTCAGATGGTGCCAGGCTAGTTTTTTCCCCTGTTTCCAGCCTTTCTGCTGAGCTAAGCTAATCGGTTGCTCATTCTGTCTGCGGTCAGTTGAAACCAGTCAAACTGTTGGCTCACCTCTGTTCTTGTGTGTCTCCAGGCACATCACCTACGATGCTTGAATGACTTTGTGGAGGCCCAGACCACCTACTACGCTCAGTGCTACCAGTACATGGTGGATCTGCAGAAGCAGCTGGGCAGGTAATGTCACAGCAGACCCCAGATCCACTAGAGGAGGAGCCCGGCCAACATTCAGTCATCAATGGTTTCGGAAGCAGCAGTTTTAATATGCCATCATTTCACAAAGCAGTAATCACAGTCATCACAGTACGTGTGTCATTTTTCTCTCTGTATCCAAGGAGAATGTTATTCTTAAAAGCAGCCATGGAAACATTTGCGTAGGTTTACACCAAATTCTTACCTTTCATTTGAAAGAGGAAAAAGAGGAATTCAAACAAAAGTAGTCAGGGACCAGTTCACAGAGAAGTCAGCTGTAATTGAATGCTTATACAAAGAAAACCGACCTGACTACAAAGTGTAACTCTGAATCATTTGACCCCCCAGCTCTGTGTCAGTGTTTGCTCATCCTCTTCCTCCCCCACCAGCTTCCCGTCCTCCTTCTCCAACAACAACCAGTCTTCAGTGTTGGGCGGGGCCAGCATCTCGGTGCCCACCATCCCGGTGTCGGCCTCCCTGCCCAGCGTGTCCGCAGGCCATGGCGGCTCGGCGGCTGCGGCAGCGGGTGGATTCAATGAACTTCGCAGTTCCAACGGCAGCCGCAAAGCCCGAGTCCTCTACGACTACGACGCTGCCAGCAGCAGCGAGCTGTCCCTGCTGGCTGATGAGGTGAGCCTGAAACGAGGTAGCTTATTAGTGAAGAAGAAAACTCCCCACAGGGGAAGAAGTGACTGAAATTCAAGGATAATTTCAGCGTTGATTTGTCTTTTGTGCACTTTTCAAAATTGTTGTTTCCATTTTTGCCTGATAGTCTGGTTTAATTTACATCTCAACTAACAAACTTGGGAACCATCATTCAGTCCCAGACTGAAACTGTTATGTTTCTCAGCTTTCCCCGTGTGTGTATCATTAACAGCAGCATGCTCTGTAGCAGCAGTGGAGCACAGGCCACTCCCTTTCCTGGAAAAGCACTCAGCTGTTCACGACAAGCCCGCGGTTGACTAACACTGAAGTAGCATTACCTCATTGGACGACTTGCCGTCAGAAACATTTTCCAGTCTGCCCTCACATTTACTGAGTACAACTGTGTGGCCTGCCCTTCATGTGAAAAAAACAGGATCTATAACCAAGTGTTTGAGGAATTTGGTGAATGCCGCATTAAAGACGAGTGTCGGTTGTTTGCCTCAACATGACCGGCACACGGATTGCGGACGACTCGGTTTGCGTATAGAACAGGAGATGAGACTCATTGACGTCATCCGATAAACTCTGAATCGGTCACCTTCGCTCTCTTTTGCAGGTGATCACAGTCAGCAGCGTCCCAGGTATGGACTCGGACTGGCTGATGGGTGAGCGAGGCAACCAGAAGGGCAAAGTGCCCATTACCTACCTGGAGCTGCTCAACTGAGTCCACTGTAACCAGCTGTGATCCCATATTTATATTGTGTTGCAGGGACAGGCCTCACTTCCTCCTCCAGTTCAGTCATTTTAGATTGAGTTTTATTGAATGAAAAGAAGATGGAGTCTCGCTTTTAGAGGACTGGAGCTGAATGAATAAATCTGAGTGAAGGGAAAGGAAATGGACCCCTCCCCTGATGTTTTGTTTTTTTTTTATGCAACTGCAGTACATTTCTAAAACCTGCTTCCATGCCTTTGTGTTTGATGCCATACAGTCTGCAATATGTGCCAGAACATCTCCCAAACTGTAACTTTTTTTCAAAGATTGTTTTGTTTACAATATATATCTCAGATGGTGATCTAAATGCTTATGATGCAAGGATTTTTTTCTCTCTTCCCTCTCTGCTAATTCAGGCTTTTGAAAGTAGTGATTCCGTAGATATGTTCTTTTAATGGCAAAAATGTACTTCAGTTGGAAGTGGAGAGGTATGCTGATTATCGTCCAGTCTTATTTTATCATATCTCTTATGGTGCACTAGCTCTTGTGTTTTTTTTAATGGCACCATATGTTGTGCCTCCTCTCTGTTCACATGGAGCCTTGCTGCACAGAGGTCAACACACGGCTGCCAAGCCACCCAGACAGCGTCGGAGTCCCGCGTCGGAGTCCTGCGTTCCCGCATCGGACACGTTAAGTGCCCTTCACGGTGAATCGGTTTTTCTCAAAGCGTTCGCCTTTTTCCAGCCACACTGGCAGTATCTGGACTGTTGCTCCACTCTACTCTCTGTGTTGAGCCCTGATATTTCTCCTTAACTTATTGACAATTGGAAACCAGCATTTTCACATTTCTGTTGGATGTTTATCAGCCAGGAAACAGCTGTTATTGCTGATTACTATTATTAATTTATGCATTGTTCATAAACTCACAATCTGTGACATGTCAAGTGCCTCTGGTTTTGGTTGACCTGGTGTTTACTATAAAGGAAGAAAACACCTTGAAGTAAAAACTTCATATCTTATATAATTTCATCGGTTTCCTCTAAACCTGCGTTTCAGCTCCACTTTGACATTAAGTCCTGCTACATTCTGGGAGATCTAAGTATATTACTACACAGCTGCTTTTTGATTTGTGTGTAACTGATAAGACAGCGTACAATTGTAAAATAAATATGCAATGTAGTGCATTAAAATTAAAAAAAATCAGCCACCGAGAGAGGTGTGGAGTTTGAGGATCTCATCTTTTTCATGCTCGTCATTGTACATGGAGTTTCAGTACTGAGGGAGTCAACTGTGGCCCTCACACTGGGCTTTTCTGTTTATCACCTCTGGGGGGCAGTAGGGGCAACGTGATTGGTGTGTCTGTGCTGTGAGGCGCTCCTGGTTTCTTTGTTGGTACAACCAGAGATGTTTTCAGGATCCGGTGTCTGTGATGTGGCAGAATCTCAAGAGACTGAAACGCCACTGAAATGTTATGGTGAAGCCTGTTCATGTCTCCAATGCATGAGCAGCTGAAGCAGCATGTAAGTGAAAAAACAATAATATATTAAACAAAATACACACAACAGACAAAACCTGATGGTGTGTACATATAAAGAATTTTTCCAATAAACAGCGCTTTCTCCCTTGTTCACACTCATTTAAGCTCATAAATGTCAGATCTTGAAAAATGACCTGGAAAATTCAAGTGGCATTTTACAGGTGCATCCATAGAAACCATTACCGTCTCTGGTGAGACTGAGGAGGTGTCGGATAGTCAAAGGTTGTGACTCGTGCCCACTGTGCTCCAAGACCCAAACAAGCTAAAGCTCTAAATGCATCGACAGTAGAACAGTGCCTCCAAATCCAAGCATATCGCTCTGAACCACAGCTTACTGTTAATTCTGAACAATTTCATTCCAAAGCAGTTTCTGAAATATAATGCATTGCCTTTACAAATTCAGATAGGAAGTCAATCGAGCAGATTCCCTGTGCCCTCCCCAGCGTTTCCTCAGGCTCTCTCCTGACCCACTACCCCCAGTGTAGCTCAGAGAGCAGCTGTGGACCAGGAACACATGAACCCCAGAGAATTGCTGCTTACGCTGAGCCAGTTCGGCCAAATGTCTTTGTCTAGAGAGGCCCTGGGCTGTGTATGTGAAACAGTGTTGGCCTTGACCTTAGGTGTCACACATGCTCCTTTCTGATCACTGCCTCATGGGACAAGCCTTTAAACCCTCTGGGACAATTTCAGAGGTTGCTTTGATATGAAGTGATCCCTGCTAATCAGCGAGTCCACCGCTAAGCGCCCCCCGCCCCCGTCGTCAGAGACGGTGAAGAGCAGCAAGGGTTAAGAGGAAGTGGAGTTCTGCAGAGTGCCTGTCGACTTGCCGAGGAGCTTCTTGTGCATCAGCCTATATGGGAGAGGGTTTTGGTTTAACAGCGTTAGCCAATTGAGATACTGACCGCTCGCTTTGACCTGAGCAGCCTCTGATACTATTTACCGAAGAGCGTAAAACTGTAAAATGTGACAATGTAAAAAAACTCTACATTTGTTTCTGAGACAAGTGGAGAATAAACTAAAGCGTCATCGCTTGCTGCCTGACAGACCAGACCCAGGTCCTAACAAAACCACAGCAATGAGCTTAACTTCTCAGTTGAAACATATTCAACCTTCCTGACACTTTTTCTAATCTTTCACATCTTTATCTCACTGAAAGAACCTGCCCACTTTGATGAAGTGAGCTTTACCCAATTCACACATCAGATGAGGGAGAGCATGCCTGAGAAAAAAACACTTCCTCTTTCATCTGTCCTCTTTTCCTTTGGTATGTTGCACAGAAAAACATCTGCCATCACAGTTTGCTTCTAAGCAAGAGTTCACCTTTTGAATCTTCAGATGTCATGTCACTGCCTCATGATGGTCTACAAAATAAAATGCTCCACATTGCTTCTGACAGAGTCAGCAGCCCGTTTGAGAGAAAAACGAGTTGTCATGAGGGAAGTCAGAGCAGGAAGAAACGGTGACAGAGATAACAATCTGATATCAAGAGCTAATGTTTATCTGATGCTGAGGAAGCTGGTTCCCACTGAAACAGGCAGCCACCTCATCCTCAGTTTGTCAGACACATTTTAGGCCGCGTGTCTATTTAGCCTCGCTAGTGGCTGGATTACGTGGACCAACTGGCTGGTCGTGGGCCAGCCAGTCATTTGTTCCATCAGTCAGTCTGAACATTCGTGGCCCCCAGAGCACGAAACCCACTGACTTTCCCTTTTTATGTCCCCCTAAGTATAACACCTGCTCTGTATGAAAAGAGCCCCCAATAATGTGTGTTATGGTTATGATTATATATAAGTAAAATTGAATTGAACTGAATTGAATTGAAAATGACATCCGTATCATTGTGCTCATTAGCAACATTAGCATGCTAACACACTACACTAAAATGGTCAGAAAAACATTACACCTTCTAAGCATCAGCTTGTTAGCATTCACAGAGGCTTCAGAGAGGTTCAGACCCCTTTGCTTGACTTTTTTGTACATTTAACTGTAAAGGGATAAAACTGACAATTTTCCTCATCAGTCTTTACTCGATAACACGATGACAAAGTGAAAACATGTTCTAAGAAATTTTCACAAAGTTGCGAAAAATCACGCAAAACACCGAAACACGCTTTGGTGTGGCTCCAGACTGGTCGGATGCCTCCTGTTTGCTTTAATTATCCCAGAGATGAGTCTAGAACTTGTGTGTGTGTGGGGTCCCACGTTTCACACCGCATGTCGGGACAAACACTACCGAGTCCAGGGAACTCTCTGTTGTCCTGTATTACACTGTGACCACGTAGGCTCATCCAAGTATGACTGCAAATCCCTCATACATGCACAGGTCACCTGTTCTTCTGAGGACCAGGCTGCACCAGGCAGCCGACTCCCCCCAGTCATAATATACAGTGTTTAATCAGCAGAGACCCTGTGGACATTGCAGCTCACTGTCATCGGTGACTCCTTTACATTCACGTATGGAACATTAGACCCTGACAGCTTCTGCTGTGATGAATCCACAGATACAAATCTAGACTTTGTAAAGATCCAACTCACACACATACACACAAACACAGACACGCACATATATGCACACAGTTGCTGTTCGAGTGTGACTGAAATGAATCTCGTTCGACCACATGAGGCCAAATTTCACTTCTCCATTCACATTTGCACTTATCTATGAAAGGCTGTGACCACCAATCGAAAGAGAAAAAGCGTCTCTTTTCACTTGGCCACACCAGTGGTAGAGACCGTTGTGGTGTAAGTTTGGCAACTCACCTCAAGTACGGACCCCATAACCCCAGCGGACATGTTGGACAGAGGCAGATCAGCTGCACCACAGCGAGCTCGGCTGGTTTACGCAGCTGCAAACGTTCAGCTATAACTCATATGGAGTATGCACCTGACCACCTCTGAACATGTCCGTCCAGCTCCAGTGCATTCACACGCCACGTTAGGTTATCAAGCTTTGGCTGCCATATGTATATTATAATATTATATACTGGTCTTATGACTCCTGACCTAATGAGGTTGAGTAATCAAATGAAATTCCTCTTGGTCAACAATCTGTGACCCATAGCACAGTAACTTCCGCAAATGATGGTTTCTTGGCCACACGTCTTTACCAATGTGATCAGGCTCTTCAGCCTTTTTGTTCAGCCAGAGGCTTCAATTATACATTTCAGGTCGACCCCCCACCACCCCCACCCCCACCACACACACACACACACAAACACACACACCACCACCACCATCACCACCACTGCTGCTGCTTGCATAAGCTGATGCCTTTATTTTATATCGCCTGCAGCCTGTTTCCTGACAGAAACTGAAAACATCAATTTGCACGCTTCAGCTTAATACCTGCTACGTGGTATTGCTTCAGACTGCATGTCCACTGGTCTCAGGATTAGTAACAAATCCCCAAGTCCAGGACGCAGGGCACAAGGGTTCAATTTACATTGTTAACGACTGTGTGGTGGTTAGTGATAGAAAAGTAGAAAATGAAAATGCGCCAACGTACAGATCAAATCAACTGCTGCCCTGAGTTGACTGTATTTCTTTCTTTCCCTTATCTGAACCCATCTTCATGCTTCTCATCGATCCTTCCCGCCCTGCAGATCAAAAACTCACTCTTCTAGTATATTTTTGAATTTTTGACTGACTGATGGCATCTTTGTTTTGTAAACCTTATGTGAGATGCTTGTGTTTCGAGGCTTCAACAAGACTAAGCTAGGGCTTTTATTTTTCATGTTCCCAACCACCATGACCCTGAGCATCACCACAGTGGTATTTTGGTTACTTTCTGGTTAGGTCTCTGGCACCCTGCACGGTTTTACCTTGATCTATCAGCCCTCTCGCTCGTGCGCTGCTATACTCTTCCACACGAGGTGACAGAAAAGCCTTTTGATGGCCCTCTGTGCTACACACTGCTGACTCTGTCCCCCATTTAATGATCTGATGTTTACAATGTGCACACTTGGTTAAATTTGGTGGCCTGTCCCTGTTTATTCCAACCAGTGCACGGCAGAATGGACTAGCAGGTAGCGGTACCGGGGTCCAGGCCAGCTCCTCGTGTGCACTGACTCACTGGAATTTCATGTCAATGTTGCATCGGAGTGTCGCTGATGGGAAGGAAACCTCAAACCCCTCCTCTCCGAGATACAGAACTGGGCAGTTGCTGCAGATCTTAGCAAAACAGGAAATTTCATGTTTCCTCTGCTGCTTATAACAACAGCTTGCATCACATTACTTCTGCATATGTTGACACACACATACACACACATACACACACACACTCACACAAGAACGGAGCCATGTTATACATTGGGGTATCGGTATTAGGGTCTGGTTTTGAACCACACTTCAATGGCCAAAACGCAACATTGTGAAAAATGAATCGCCGGTTGTTTACATACTTATCATACACTCGTTCCCTCAGTAATGTAGACAGTTTTGCAATAAATTGAATTTATTTCCAAAAAGCACTCACTTACATTTCTCAGTAATATACTGTACAGAATGTAGTTTTGTGTAGGGTTAATAGAGTATCAGTAAGATGTAGGCTTCAAACACTTCTTTTTAATTGATTTTTGTATCATTCTGGGCTGGAAGGTGAGGAGAACAATCCCTAAAATGCCCACGAACGAAAGTATTATGGGAAGAAAAAGCAGAACGTACCAGAATATAGATTCCCCACCTTTTTCCCGACACACAGATGACTGTAAGTGTTGCACTCTGTGTGTTGTGCGGAAGGGATCTTCACATTCAATGTCTGACATGCCAACCATATTGACCGTCTTTGTTGTTTCGAATGTCCCAAACCATTCTGTCTCGCAGCAGTTGAATGGATTTCCTGTGAGGAAAACAACATGAAGTTTTGGAGCCAGGGCGTCAGCCAGACCTGGGGGGATGGTGGACAGTCTGTTGTCCCTCAGGTCCAGTACTTTCAGGTCAAGATTTAGGAGTGAGGGGGGAAGCTGAGCAAGAGAGTTTCCTGAAATGTTCAAAAACATCAAACGTTTGAAACATGAGAAGTCAAAGTCTTGTACGTGAGTGTTTCCCAGACCCAGATGCTGCAAGGTTCCGCTGAGACTTTGTATTGACTGCTTGACAACGAGTCCCAGGTTATCAGACAGTTCCAGGTGTGTTAGCGACAACCCAACAAACGCAGACGATGGAATTGTTTTGAGGTTGCATCCTTTAAGGTAAAGCTGCCCAAGGGATGCAGCATTTTTCCAATCTACGCAAGCTGAGACAGTGTCCGTACTGACCTCGACTTCTTCAGAAAGACAAACGCCGATGTTGTTATAGCTGAGATCCACCGACCTGAGGCTGGGCAGGGAGGAAAACAATCTTGAGGGTAACCCCTCAAGCTCATTCAGGCTCAGGTTCAAGTATGTCAGATTGCCAAGAGCGGTCAGTGAACCCTCATCTGCTACAATCTGGTTCAGCCTGTTGTTGCTGATGTCCAACTCATGCAAGCTGCCGGGGAACCGTTCAGAAGTCAGATTTAAGTTTTCCAGACAGTTGGTGCACATTCGAAGTCTGGAAAGGGTAGGCATTTTCCAGATGAAACCCCGGGGGAAATACTCCACCTGGTTCCCTCTTAGATCCAAAATCTCGAGAGAGGAGATGTCGCCGTGGAGACCATCATCCCACAACTGAGCGGTCACGTTGCTCCCATACGTCTTCAGATTGTAGAACTCGACGGTTTTGGTCGTGTTCGGGAACGTGGTGTTGTCCGCCAAGTGCTCGTAGAACCTAATGCTGTTGCGGGACAGGTAAAGGTTCCGTAAGCGACTATGGCTGGGCAAAAAAGGGAAGAAGAGCAGTTTGTTTTCCGATAGATCAAGCGTCTCTAGCTTGAAAGTATCATTGAGGTCTTGTCTGGAGATGAAGGACTCTATGAAGTTGTGGCTGGCATTGAGGACCACCAGCTGGGTCATGTGGAAGTCAGTCAGGCAAGGCAGATAGTTGAAAGCCAAGTTGAGCCGCTGGAGCTTGGGGTTGCTGTCGAAGGCGCCGTCAATCTCAAACATTATGTTCCTCTGCAGGTCGAGCTCCCTGAGCCGGTGAAGGTCCCTGAACGAGGTCTCGTCAAGTCTCTGCAAGAGGTTCCCGGACAGATTGAGATACTCTAAAGACGTCAGATTTTGGAGGAGACTGGCAGACATTTCATCATCAAGCTTATTCTCAGACAGATCTAACGCTCTGAGAGCGGGCAGCTTCTTTAATGCATGGCTGGTTTCCGTGTAGTCAACATTTAGATTGTTATTCGCCAAATTGAGGCTTTCTAATGACTTTGAGTCTTGGAAAGTGTTTGATTCTAATTTCTCCAGACGGTTACAAGCTAAGCTCAGGGAGTGTATTGAGGGGTAAAGGCGGAGAGAGCCGTCCTGTAGTGTCTGCAGGTGATTGTTGTTGATCTGAAGCTCCTCTATGTTGCGTGGTAGTTTTGAAGGCACGGATGAGAGTTGGGCATTGTTGCAGAGAGCTGCTCTTTGAATCTGCAGTGAAAAGGGACAGTACACAAAAGTTAGTGTGTTTGCACATTTGTATGTTTGCTGTTGGGAGGGAAATGTTTTAGCAAACTGGATTTGTGTCAGGGACAAATCTTCATTGGCCTTTACATCATAAGTCCACATGTATTTACTATGTTTTGCATCAGGACATTTTTATTGCTCAAGAAGCTTGTTGATCTCTTCAGTTGAGTATTTAACCAGGTGTAGGCTGAAAGCAGCACATGGTCTCTAACACACCCAGTAGGCACATTAACACTCTCGCAGTAGTTGCACAAGTTAACAGTCACTGAGACAGTTTATCAGCCTAAGTTGCTCAGTTCGTTTTCAATGAACCGGCGGCATTATTCTTTTCCTGGCAGCCTGGTTGTTATTGGTTCATCTCTGAGATGTTTTTGACATATTTCATGGATTAAATGGTTTACATTTTAAAATGTTTTATAAACAATCTGCAAGATTTCTCCCTTTTTTTCTTTGTGTACCTTTTTACACTATGGCAGACTTTATAAAGGCACTGTAAATTGTAACAGTTATTTATTAGTATTTAGTTATTCACCAATTACTGCTTAATATATATATACAGTATATATTAATTAGAAAATCTGAGGGTTTTCGGGTTTCAGGTTAAAGGGTACAAAAAAGATACACCCTACATACAAAGGCCCGTTCGGAAGTGGGCTGTATTAATGATTCTGATATTTAATATTGCTGAATTTCAAGTTTGGTGGATTCATTTACAAATTAATTCATTTACAAATTAATCCACCATAACAAACCCTAGTGAGGTTAATTAATTAACCTCAATGGGTTAATTAATTAACCTCACTGGGGAGGCAAAGTGGGAATTGTCAGAGCAAACAATTTTTTTTTAATTTCTCTGCTACATGAGAAGGTTTAGTGTCAGTCACCAGGTCATGGTTACAGAACATCTGATCAGATGGTTGGCCTGAGTTTGAGCCCTTTTCCTCCTAAACTACATTCAGTCTAAGCGCGATTTCTCTACGGCACAACAAAGCTTTTATTAGGCAAAGCAGAGTGAAAAGAGCCGTCTTACCAGCTGACATCGGCTGAGCTGTGGGTGACTGGAGGTCGGTGTCAGGTTTATCCACACGGGTAACAGACAAAGCAGGATGGGAGTGAACCCGTGGACCGGCATTTTAACATCTTTACTGTCGACAAGAAGACAGAAGGGGAGAGACATAAGTCTGCGAAAGATGGATCCTTGGCTCCTACATATACTACTGTACTTTTACATTAATATTTATATATATTATAATATATAATATTTCAAACGTGTTATGTTTGAAACCTATGAATAGGTGCTTGTCATAATTTACATGCGATGTCTGAGACAGTGACATAAGCACTGTGTCTTGAAATAGTGTTTTCTGTGCGTGTTAACCCATAAATGGATTATGAAACGAGCAGAGGCGGCCAGACAATGAAGTGTGAAGGTCAAAGCGGTGGACGGGGGCACAGGCAGTTTACACTCAACCCTGAGAAACCTGGTCCACTTCAAAAGCCGTGCCGAAAAACGCCCTTGAGCTAGGGCTTTTTCCTGCCGGTCCCAAACTTTCCTGGTGACTTGACAAACATGTGCCAACTGTGCGTCCAGGTCGTGTGTCTCTCATGGTGCAGGTTTCTAGTCCCGACATCGTTTGTGTCCACAACACATGTTCTGTTGCGTGTGGACGACCCAATACGACGTGGAAAGACACTAAGGCAAAGACTTGGTAAAATTTCCCATATTTCAGCTCAAACCACTGGGTGACGCACACTGATTACAGAGGCCTTGTGTTCCCTTGTGTCTCACACACACTTGTAGTTTCTTAATTTATTAAAACCCCTCACAGTCTTTTTTCTGCCTAACGAATACGTTTTTTTTTGTTTTCCTTTCTGTTTCCTGCATCAACACTTTATCTCAGCATTCTCGTGACTTTGCTGCTGCACGAATGCCTCATCCCAGTCAACCTGATGCCGACGGAGGACGGAGTACAACACCGGCAGGGACTCAGTTCCTCATCGGTGTCATATGTTCTGGAGGAGAGTCGACCACTGGAAAGACATTTTGCAGAACACTACTTTCCCTTTATGAAGCTCGTTTAGAAAAGAAACACATGATCTATGATTATGACATGATGATATTAACCCCACTAATATTAAAAAGATGCACAGTGTATAATAACATTCGTCAGAAAAATTATTAGAAAGTATGTTCAATAACATTTGAAGATACAAACTGAGAAAAAAAATCATGATTATTACATTGAAATGTGTCATTTTGTTTTTTCTAAACTTTAGATGTTTAATCTCACACCATCCATAATTCATTGGACAGTACTTCAATGCAATACTGAGCTATGTGATAACATTAATAGAGATTACTGATGCTACTGTTTCAATTTTCTGTAAAGCTGATTAAAGTTTAACTTGACCGACCGAAAATGCCTGGCAAAAACTAAGCGACATAAACTTGTCCTGAAAACGATTCTTTTCTGCTGACATTAGTTTTATCGCGTCCAACGCCACTGGCAGGATCCACAGTCAGCTCCAAAGCAGCTGGTCAATGAGGGTCCTGCCCCACCAGGGGAAGGCAAAACAGCTTTAAATGCAGCTTTCGTGGTTTAGACTGTGCATGCAGTTTGTTTTTTTTTAGCAGTCGCAGCATCAGTGGGCACTGCTGCACCAGATCAGTGCATCGTGCATTAACTCACACTGGCGGTTAGGCGTAGATTTCCCCAGCCACTGATGGTTGATCCCCTGACCATGTCGCTGGTCCGACTCGCTGTTGCACTGTGTATTCTGGTGTGTGAAGTTCAGCTGCTTCCCCTGCTCTCACTGAAGCCCTGATGCCTCTTTTAACTATTCACGGAAGCCGGCAGGCAACGGAAACCGAGTCACGTGGACGAGCTGCATTCAGAAAGAGGTTCTCAAGCCCAGGGGCCCCGGGGGGGGGGGGGGGGGGGGCAGGTTTAACAGTTCTCAACCAGAGCTGCAGCTTTTTTTCCCTTCTCAAAGCCCCGTGAAAGTAAAATTGATGTACAGCCAACTAAGGTTGACAGCACAACTGGTACCACAGAAACCCAACGCGAACACACCCTTCACACCCTCAGCTCACTCTGATCAGTCGGCTGTGTAGAGAGGAAACCGCTCACACACACACCCTTCCTGCCTGATATTCCGCCTGTCACTGCAACAGCCTTTACAAAACGCACACAAGCGCACAAAGAAACGCTGGACCCCCTGTACACAGTAACGCACTGAAGGGCCATGGTGCTCGGGGGCAGGGAATCGAGTAGGCGGCCGGTGGACAGCAGAGATCACATCACAGCAGCGTAGAGGAGGAGCCCTCCACTGGTCTATGTCCAACATTAGCAGCAACATGGATACGTCAAGTTCCTTCAGTAAACACTGCGTCTCTTCCTCTCTCTCTCTCTCGCTCTCTGCACCAAGTTCTATTGTGTCTCTTGGTTAAGGCCATTTCTGAATGTGTCTCTACTTAGTGGGAATTAGGAAACAGGAAGTGAGGGTCGCATCCTCCGAGAGTTGATTCATCACTGATTCCTTCCCATTTTCACACTGGACGTCTCTAGTTCTCATTTCCAACTCCGTCGTAAATCTGAGTTTCCACAAGACTTTCTCACCCATTAGAGGTTGATTTACTCCACCATCCTCCACCGCCTCCACCTCAATTGCCTCGCCCACCTCCACCACCTCCGCTGCCTCAACCTCCATCACCTCGCCCACCTCCGCCGTCCTCCACCATCCTCCGCCACCTCCACCTCCATCGCCTTGCTCACCGCCACAACCTCCACTGCCTCCACCTCAATCGCCTCGCCCACCTCCACCGGCCTCAACCATCCTAAACCATGTCCACCTCCGTCGCCTCGCCCACATCCACCAACTCCGCCTGCCTCCACTGCATCCACAACCTCCTGCACCTCCACCTCCATCACCTCACCCACCTCCACATCCTCTGCCTGCCTCCACCGCCTCCCCCACCTCCCGCAACTCCACCACCTCCGCTGGCCTCCACCGTCCTCCACCATCCTCCTCCACCTCCACCATCCTCCACCACCTCCTGCACCTCCACCGCCTCCACCACCTCCACCATCTCCGCCGGCCTCCACCCCACCTACCCCACCTCGGGCGGCCTCCGCCGCCTCCACCACCTCCGCCGTCCTCCCCTCCACCACCTCCATCGCCTTGCCAACCTCCACCAACTCCGCCTGCCTTCACCGCCTCCCCCACCTCCCGCACCCACCGGCCTCCACCAGCCGCCCCCACCTCCATTGCCTCCCCTACTTCCGCCACCTCCACCACCTCCACCTCCCCCACCTCCGCCGGCCTCCATCACCTCCACCACCTCCACCGGTGTCCTACAGCCTCCACCACCTCCGCCGGCCTCCAAAACCTCCACCAGCCTTCACCATCCTGCACCACCTCCCGCACCACCTCACTGTCCTCCTCTCCGCCGCCCCCACCTCCACCTGCAGCTCCAGCGTGAATGCCTGGAACCACTCTTCGCCGTTCAGGACTCCAGGCCGCATCAGCGCGTGACGCGGTGTGAAGTCTGTTTTCTGTGCCTGAGAGCTGAGCGGCCGTTGTGGTAGTTGGAGCGTGACGTCCCCCGAGGACCCTGCGGCGCAAAAGCATCACAGCACTGAGAAATTCCTGATCCAACATCAAGACAAGTTCTCACTGTCTCAGGTTTAATGATTCAAATGACTGATTTCTTGGCTGCAGATATACTCATCATCAGTGTCGTCACACAGCATATTTCAAATTATTCCTTTTTCAATATTTTTATCTTCTGTTTAGCTATAAAAATTTACTTCTCTGCTGCAGTAAGTGAAAACAGATTCAGTTTTCACAAACCCACTCGACACCAGGTGGAAAACCTCTGTCTGCTCTGCACGTGACCAGGACTTTCTGCGGTGCGGAGCTCGTTGGTGTGATCGTCTCCTGCGAATCATTTGCATAACCAGCACAGGATGATCACTGCCCTCTTGTGGATACAGGATGTATTACATATTTTGGGGGTTACTTTCTTCACCTTGTTTTTGCACTAATGAGGATTTAAGACGACTCCAAAGGAAGCTCAGAGGCACTTTAATTATTTACATGTGATTATATTATTTTCTACATCATATGTTAAAATTCGAATATTATGTGCGTGATGATTTCTCAAGTATGATCTTGTACATTCTAAATAGTAATTTTTATGGTATGAGAAGTGTTAACGCAGAGAACAAGATGTAGATCTCGTCAATGAGGGGTTTTTAAATACCGTTACTGTTTGTTCTGGTAACATAAACTAAAATGACACTCAAACTACTCAGATGTTACTCAGAAACCCTAGGCCACTAAACAAGGTGGCCACGTGGCCTGAATCTACAAGTCTATTTCATTACTTTGGACACTTTGAGGCTCCTGTATTAAAACCATGTCTATTAACCCTCGACAGAAGATTCGGACCTTTCCACCTTGCGGTACTCTCCAGACCCCCTGGCCCAACTTGTGGGTTTTGAAAGAACTTGGAGATTTTATTTCAGACCTCGTTGCTCACTCTGATGAGGTTCTACTTATGGGTAACTTCTACATTAACCTGGATAAGGCCTGTCATCCTCTAACTGAAGCCTTTCCAGCATTCATTGATACTTTTGGTTTCACCCAGTTTGTGCATGGACCCGCTGCAGTGGCAACACCATCGACATCTCTCGACACTGTGGCTAAACGTACAAACAAGCAGCCATTTCTAAGCTGCTCAGCCTTTACAGCTCATGGCTTTTTAGACTTTTTCTGTGGGAAAATGGATGAGATCAGATGAAAAATTAGTTGCTCGTGTTTAGCTTTTGATGCAGAACCAGTTGAGCATTACTTTGAATCCCAGATAGTCTCTTTTCGAATACATTTTTATGACTGTATATCTGGAATGATTGTCAGAGTTGGTGTTGGTCTAAGCCTGCTACCTGCCTCCATGACCTGCCAGTTAAACTCTGGCCCGGATTGGTACCTGTAATCCCACGTATTGTTAATTTATCGTTGACTTCTGGCGATGTCCCCATTAGCTTTAAAACTGCTGACAGCCTGGTTAAACAATCAAAGATGGAGAGACTGACGCTGTTGGACAGGTTGTCCCACAAACGGGTCTGAACAACACACAATAAGAGGAAATGGAGAGTCTGTATTAGTCTATATAAGGAGACACTCAGACAGGGACATTTAAAGAGAAAGGGATAAGTAGGCCAACATTAGGTGGCCGGGCTCTTAGCATCGGCAGCACACATTCAGTGAATCGTCCCCTCGAACACGCAGTAAAGAACAATGCGTCCGGTACTGTGATGTCTTTTGTTTTCTGCTGATGAGAGATAAGCATCTGTAACTGGTTATTTTTGTCTATTAATCCTGAATTGAATCACAATTTCAAAACAAAAAACCGTTTCAGCTTCCACCTGAAATGTAAGATGCATCTCTGGGTTTGCCGCCAAGGATCAGACACAGCAGACGTGCTGCGTTGAGAACAGTAGCATGTTCCGTTCACCTGAATGTAGCTGGAGTCGCAGTTTTATCACCTTGATAAATCATGTTGTAAATTATTTCTTTCAGCTCCAATGGATCGAATGTATTAGCAATGTGCGGGATGACTCCTCTTAAAACCTCCTCGAGTTTTTCAGTGAATTCACCGACGTGAAGCTCAACGTTTTGCTGATTCAGGTTATTCTCAGAGAAAAATCCTGAAGCCGCCTCTCATTTGGTGTTGCTGAAGGCTGACCGTTGCTCTGCTAATGCAGATTTACTATTTTTGGCACACATTTCTATATTTGTGAGGCATTTTCCTGTAACTGCGCACAGATTAGCAGTGTTTATAGGCCCTGGTATATTTGCTGTCCAACTATCTGTATAGCAGCGATTCATATGCAGTGAATGCCTGCAGCTGTGGTATAAAATATGAGCTGATGCATGAAGCCAACAACGATTGAGATGTGAGATATAATGTCACAATATAGAAAGATTTGTACATTTGATAAAGTGTAAGCAAATATATTATTTTAAAAAATGTAGTATGAGAAAGAACATAATGGTGTATGTCGGAGTGAAAACATTTTAAAAAATGCAGCAGGGGGGGCTCAAAACATAATGGTGTCCATGGAGAGTAGTCATGATATATAAACAATGCCCTGAACATAGTAAAGCATGTCATTAACATGCCTGGATATATTGGGGATGCAAATATATTCAAATATGGTGAAGCATGTCTTGAAGATATTGATGTAAAATTTTTGAACAGCAGAAAAGAAGCGAGACTTGGACACTGGTCCATGATCCGCACCCAACCCACATCACAGCTCAGGACATTACAAGCTGAACGCAGGACCTTGATCTGATACTTTTTTTTCATGGAAACTAAGGGTGACGTGTAAACTGCCCGTGTTCTGGATTTTGCCTTCACGCCAAAGGAGCAAGTGCACAAAAGCAGTCAAACGTATCTGAAATGGTTCGTTTTGTCCGCTGGGTGAAGCGTCTACATTCTTCACCTCACTCACTGATCAACGGCCAACAGTCGCTACTGAAGTCACTGTACACGCATGACACCCTGTAAAAACGCTTTTCCCCGAAACTGCAGCTTTTCAGGCAAAGCAGCTTTGTGACGATGCATTTTTCAGATTTTGCAAGATTTATTTATTCTAGAATTTAGGAGAGTTTCTCAACCTGTAACACAAGACTTTATCTGAAAAACTCAGCCCTTTGGCTGAGTCTCTCTCTTGCAGTTAAGAATTTATATTTACTGCAGTGGAGCAGCTGTAGGGCCAGTCCACATATGGATGATCTCTATTTAGACCAACAAGTCCTCGTGTAGCTTTTTGTTCATAGTTTAAATCTACATAACATGTAGTGTAAGTGGACAGCTGTGAGTATGCAGACAGAACAACAGGCCATGGAACGAGCGGCGTCTGAGCCTTGCACAAATAAGCACAAGCATCATCCCATCTGTGTTCTAAGAGTGGCACCACGTAGACTTTATTTTCAGGCCTTATAACCATACAGTATCAACAGTACCATAGATAAAACCAATAAATAGTGTGTAATAGCACGGTAGCACATTAAAAAGGACACGTTAACATGAAACGAATATAGTGTCCAAGATTACTGGATGAGTATTTTAAAAAGGGCAAATGTTTTAGTTCATACACCAGCGTCCATGCACATGAACGCATGGACAGTTGGTCCCCACATCTTGCGTTTGCCTTTATCAAAACACAACATTAGGTCACACTGATTTGGCATAAATCCATTATAATCCAGTCACCGATGACAGTCCCCCTGTGTTAGTCCATACTGAGCCGCTTCCATTAACCAACACAACAGAAAGCTATTCATAACAACTACTGAGTCTCTAATTAAAATGATGTCTTAAAGTATATGCCAGTTTAGAATAGTTTTGGCCTCGTTCAAGCTGATGGAAAACCCCCCCCAAAAATATTCAGCACTGTTCAGATCTGATGATGTTCCCCTGTTCTGTCAAAGTAAAAGTCCAGCAGCTAAACTGTAAAAGTGGAAATTTCCACATGTTTATGACCCCCCCCCCACACCCCTTTAGTCTGTCTAGTCCAAAAACTGGCTCAGAGTTCATGTCCAGCTGTAGTAGAGATGCCAACAGTTCTGTTTGTGCACGTGAATCGACCTATTTTTCCTGGAAGAAACACGACCCCCCGGCCCCCAAAACCTTCTGACGAGGTGCAGCGAACAGGGTTGACACTGTGGACAGAAAAAGTCCTGCGCTTGCTGGCGGCCCGTTAGTTTAAACGGTGGCGCATGCGTCTCTGCTTCTAGCCGTCCAGAGGTTTCCCCAGGTACACCATGGTGACCTCGGTGTTGCCGTACACCGCGGAGACGGCAGGGAACAGGCAGGCTTTGGGTAATCCACGAAAGGCTACGCCGAGAAACTCGAAACCTCTCTCGAAGGCTAGCGTCTTGTCGTCCATGTCCAGGATCACCCGGATTCTCTCGCCGATCTGCGGACACACAGGATGACACATTCGAGTTGGACTAAATACATACACACACACACCAGAGAACGACCACATTAAACATGACAACGGCCGACGTTTTCATGAGCAGACGTGGCTCCAGCTCCCACCTGATATTTGGGTGCATTGTTGCACTGCGGGAAGTTTCCGTTAACCTCCCCGTTGTGGAGCAGGTTGTTGTCGACCAGGTTCCAGCCCCAGCTCTGGTCGTCGCTGCCCAGCAGGGCCACGTAGCCCTGGCACTGCATTGCTGCCCGCTTCGTGGCGATGCCTATCACCGCCACGGTGCCGAGGGGGCCCTCCCACCAGATCTCCCAGGCGTGCCGCCCCTCCGAAAAGCCGATCTTGCCACGTGCACCATCTGTGCTCTGGGCGATGGGGTTGCGGTGCAGGGTGAAGCCGTTCTTCTTCACGTAGACGTTGCGGGAGCAGTCGTGGGAGCTCAGAGCATGTTGGAAGGCCTTGAGCTGTAGAGGAGGAGAAACGGGTCAGGTGGTTTACAGCTGTTAAGGTCAACAGAACCTTTGATACAGGGACTGTGTTTATTGGTGAGTTGCAGAGATTTGGATAACGTCTGCCACTAGAATCCGGTTTCCTGCACAAACAAGGTGAGAGCTGGTCCTGGACTTTCCACCGTGGAGGACACCATGTGTCGCGTCGGTCGGGGCCTCGGAGCTCAAAGTATCTTCATGGTGTCTGATAACAAGTTTTACAGGTAGATTATCAGGACTGATAATTACAGTTTGAGATCATCAATATCCTCACATGAATCCCTATTTGTGTGTGTGTGTGTGTATATACATATATATACATATATATATATATACATACATATATACATATATATATATAAATACATATACACATTATATATACATATATATATATATATATATATATATATATATATATATATATATATATACATATATATATAAAAAGGTTTAGCAGAAGTACATGGTTTCACTCTGAAAACAAATGCTGGATTTTGCCATTTTTAAGTGTAGAATCTGATCTAAACCTGCATCCGCGGGTCTGAAAATGAGGTCCGGGGACCTCCCAGATTCCCTGAGGCAGTTAAAACAGGGTCCCAAGGAAGAATGAAGAAGATTTTTACCAGCGACAGTCGCGTTCGGACGCTGCTCTAAACAGAAGTTCCACTCTCCGTCATTTCCCTGCATCTGATGCACAGTTATGCAACCGTGAAGAAAAGCTGTGGTTGTCGATGGTCTGATGTGAGCTAATGACAGTACAAAGCTACTCAACCACTACCACTGTGGCTCGAAACAACCTAGCACCAAACCCCATACAAGAATCTGTCGATTTAATTCAGATTCATCCTGTAAATGACCTAGTGTCAGTTTGCGGGCGCCACGGTGGGAATCGCTTGGGCCTTCTGCCGTGCGATGCTGGAGCGTGTGGATTCATCCCGAACATGGTCCGGGTCCCCACATTATCGGTCACCTGTCAAGGTGTCTGCGGAGCAAAGGTGGCGCTAAAAGGGCAGATCTTCCAAAGGAGTCCGCCCGTTATCCCCCAGCCAGACGCGCCAGCGGTACGGACCTACCTTCCCCTTGTAGGTGGGCAGGTTACACAGGATGTCAGACCGCAGAGCCTCGTCGCTCAGAGCCCGGGTGCAGAGGCTGCGCCACACCTCGCTGTTTTCATCCGCCAGGATGTTGTTCCAGTGCCAGCAGACCAGCGAGCACCGCGTCAGGTCAGACAGCTCCAAGTAGGAGAAGACGTGCTCCAGCACACGGGCCGGCAGCCTCCCGGCCACCCCCGCGCCTGCCCCGACTGCGGCGGCGTAGTTAGAGCCGGCGGTGCTGCAACTGGCGGCCGCTGCTGCGCCCAGACAGGCGGAGCCTCCTCCTCCACCGACGGCTCCAGACATCGTGGCCCAGCTCCTCACCCACACCCGCCGACACAGTAGTCTGAGCTTACACCGAAGAATGGCTCCTACTGCGGGATCCACGGCGACATTTCCCCGAGAGATCGCACGTAGGTCGCCCCGAAACCACAACAGTCCGGACCCTGCTCCCCCCACCTCGACGGCTGAATGGAGACGATGCGTCAAGGTCCTGGAAGAGCAACACCGGGCGCTGCGACGCGGGCAGGGAAAGCTGGGGTACGATGAGTGGGCTCTGTGGTCGCCGTGGATCACATCCACGGGGGGGCAGGTCCGGGGGGGTTCCGAGTTTTGAGCTTCGGAGAAACCCCGGTTCCAGTCCTAATAATTTTTTGCTCCCTGCCAGGACCGCGGGGCGGCGCAGCCGTAGACCTGCTACAGCGACGCAGTGACAGGATCCGGGACGGTTCAGGGCAGATCCTCCGCAGACCGCGCATAGGATCCAGGACCTGGACCAGACGCACACTCGGGGGGTCCGGTGCACAGCGTTGTCTGGCCCGTTGCCTCCCTCAGTCCAGATCCGTCGTCGTCTGGCAGTTTGCGCTTTTATCGACAAAAGGAAAAAAAAGACAACCGTTAAATGCGGGAAGACAAAAACACATCAGGAGAAGGAAGCAGGTCACGTGATCGTCGGACGCCACAAAGTGCGAGATTAAATAGTGGCCGATCACGTGACGCCGCTCGGAAGTGACGCGGGGAGCTCAAAAGAGTTCAGGAAAGCGTCTCACCGGGACCAGACCGGGACCAGACGAGGGCCGGACCAGACGAGGGCCGGACCACCGGACGGGACAGGTACACTCCCCCCACCGTCGGCTGTTATCCGCAGAAGAAGGTCTGCGCGCGCGCGAATGCGTGTGTGTGTGCGCGTGCGCGCGCGCGCGCTGGGACCGGCTGGGCAGCGGGACTCAGCTCCCTCTGTGCTCTGCGGCCTGTGGACAAGCTGCCCCCCATCCGCTGTCCCGGTCCCGGTCCGGTCCCTTCCATCCCGGCGGTTTACAGACAGGTGAGCAGCAGGTCACTGCGGGCGCAGGAACCCACCTGGTCTGAGGTCGTCTCTGTCCGATTCTCCTGCCGACAGGTTGCCAGCTTTACCTGTACACGTCACCTGTAAATAAAACCCGTGCGTGGTCGCGTCGGTCCCGAGGCTGCGGACCGATTCGATCCCGCCTCGTTTTGTCTCCGGTTCGTCGTCGCTACCGAGACGACGCTCCCGTCGGTTAAGCTCCAGTCGTCGGTCCGGGATGCAGGACGTCACGGGCTGGACCACGCGACAAGCCGTAGCTGCAGGTAAAAATAAAACGGAGCTACTGCTGCAGGAGGAGGAGAGCAGCAACGAGTAGTCGACTGATTGATCGGTTGATCGACAGAAAACGAATCAACAACCCAAACATTCTCCGTCTATGCACCCTCTGATGTGATGATAGTGGATCCTGGTGATAACTGGACCTCTGGTCTCTGGACCTGTGGTCAGACGGACCCGACCCCTGAGGACGTCGCCCTGGACTCACTCGATTCAACATCATGGAGGTTGGTGACAGAGAGACGAGGAGACAGGAAGACGGAGAGAGAGAGAGACAGAGACGTGGAGGGAGACAGACAGAAGAGGGGGAGAGAGACAGATGGGCAGAGAGAGAGACAGGCAGACAGACAGAGAGGGATACAAGGAGGGAGACACGGAGAGAGACAGGGAGAGAGAAGGGGAAAGAGACAGAGAGAGAGAGATGGGGAGAGACAGCGAGAGAGAAGGGGAGAGAGACAGGGCGAGAGAGAGAAGGGGAGAGAGACAGAGAGAGAGCGTTGGGGAGAGAGAGAGCGAGAGAGAGAGAAGGGCAGAGAGAGAAGGGCAGAGAGAGAGAGAGAAGGGGAGAGGGATAGATGGGGAGAGAGACAGAGAGAAGAGAAGAGACGGAGAGAGAGAGAGACAGACAGAGAGAGAGAGAAGGGGGAGAGCGGAGGACAGAGATGGGGAGAGGGAGAGAGAGAGAGACAGATGGACAGACAGAGAGAGACAGATGGAGAGAGAGCGGCAGACAGAGAGAGACTTGCAGAGTGAGGAGGAGAGCGACAGACAGACAGGGATACAAGGAGGGGGACACATAGAGAGACAGAGAGAGAGAAGGGGAAAGAGACAGAGACAGAGAGAGAGAGAGACAGACAGACAGGGAGAGAGAGACAAAGAGAGAGACGGGGAGAGAGAAGGGGAGAGTGACAGAGAGACAGGGAGAGAGAAGGGGAAAGAGACAGAAAGAGAGAGATGGGGAGAGAGAGAGACGGGGAGAGACAGAGAGGGGGGCAGAAAGAGAGAGAGAAGGGGAGAGAGAGAGACGGGGAGAGAGAGAAGGGCAGAGAGAGAGAGAGAGAAGAGAAGAGAGAGAGACAGAGACAGACAGACAGACAGAGATACAAGGAGGGGGACACAGAGAGACAGGGAGAGAGAAGGGGAAAGAGACAGAAAGAGAGAGAGAGACGGGGAGAGAGAGAGAGAGAGGAGGAGAGAGACAGAAAGAGAGAGAGAAGGGGAGAGAGAGAGACAGAGAGAGAGACGGGGAGAGAGAGAGAGAGAGGAGGAGAGAGACAGAAAGAGAGAGAGAAGGAGAGAGAGAGACATGGGGAGAGACAGAGAGAGAAGGGGAGAGACAGAAAGAGAGAGAGATGGGCAGAGAGACACACGGACAGAGAGAGACAGAAAGACAGACAGAGAGAGAGAGAGAGACAGACAGAGAGTCTCCCTGTCCCTCGGTGGAACATCATAGGGTCAGAGCTTCCTCTGGTGACGGAGCTGAGAAACCTGTGAAATGTGAATGAATGAATGAATAAATGTATGAATGTGCTTGGACTGTCTGGGTCCACTAGGGGGCGTCACGCTGACGGCGGCTCCGGCCTCAGTGTGTGAACGGGGGCAAACAGACTGTTATGGAGTTATGGACCAGTTAAGGACCAGTTAGACCTCACTGCGGACCACTGGCAGCGTCGGGGGAACATCTGTGTCACAGAGCACATCTGTTCCAGATGTCTGTGGGGTTTGGGAGGTGGATGTTAGACCTGTTTATTCAACAGACTAGTCAATGCAAACACCTGAGAACCCTGCGGTTTAACTCTGGGAGTTTGGGAGACGACTGCGGTCGGCTGCGTCTTCTCATTGGTTACGAGTGAGACCTGCCTCTGTCCGCTGGCTAGTGGGGCTGAAGCCGTGGAGTCTGGAGCCTCTGACTCGCTGGTTCAGTGCGTTTCAAGCACTTTGTCGTCTTTTCGTTTCTGAAGGAGAACATTTGTCAGTGAACACGCGTCTGTTCCACCCAGACGATCTTTGCATTAGTGACAGGCGGGTGAAGCCTGGTGAAGCTTTGAGGCCAGAAAAATATTCGTAACCTCAAACAAAGCAAGTAAAGCAACATCTGGTGGTTGATTTAATAGTTTTGGCCTCATGTGAGCGATGTCCAAGTGCTTTTGTTCAGATGTGCTACACCAGATGTGGATGTTACAGTGAAGTGCTGAATGACTGCGCTGCTCACAAAGTCTGGGTGGGAAACATCTCTGTGGTAGGAAATATCTTTCTGCCTGAGACTGAATATGATTGAACCTCACTGCTGTAGTTTAGGCTCCGTGTCCTATGGACTTGTCAGTTTATATTTATTTAACATTTTGTGCGCATTAGGATGTGATGTGACTGGAGGATGACGTCCATTAAATGATCCGACTGCTGCTGTTACTATGTCACCTGGAATCAGGTGGAAATGTTCTGATATTGTCTTTCTAATCGCCACATCTCCCAGTTACCCTGGTCTCCTCTTAATGCCCCCCCCAACACTAGATTCATCGTTCAGCTGGAAACTTCACAAACCCTTAAATCGACATCGTTTGATTGAATTCATGTGGCCTGTGCTTCTGTCATTGCAGTATCTGTGAGAGCGTGGCCATAATGAATCCGGTGTACAGCCCTGCACCACCGGGGGTCCCCTTCACCAATACCAAGGGTCTAGGCTACCCAGGTAAGTTTGTGTCAATGCGTCGCTGTTTAAGCAAATGTCCTAAGTCCTGGAAAAAGCCCTGAAATTTGGAGAAGTGGCAACCGTCGGCTTTCTGTTGCAGCCGGATTCCCAGTCGGCTACGCGGCAGCTGCTCCAGCTTACATCCCCGGCATGTATGCGGGAGCGAACGCAGCCTACCCCAGTGGTAAGAGGGGCTTCCCACTAGAGTTAATATAGATTCACACACTTCATAAACTTCACATACCAATGTGCTGCATTAAAATGCTCAAATTCAACATTTATGTTCAAAGGTTTTTTCATTAATTAACCTTAGGAACAATAGAAAATAATCTCAGTTTTAGATGAGGGATGATTCATAGAAGCTCAGCTGAGAAGCTTCAGGAAAAAAAGCACTCAAGGATTCACAGATAAAAGAGAGCTCTTTCTTTCAATTCTTCCCTCGTATTCAAGAACAGAAATAATGACGTTGGTTGGCAAATGTAGAGGCTACGGGTAGCGGATATAATGTGAGCATTCATCCACAGCAGCGCAGAGAGATTGCTGTCTATGTTTACTGAGCAAGGTTCAGTCTGCAGAACCCTGACAACCAGGATACATTTTCCACCTGAGAGCTACTCGGTCGAGCTGTGCTGCAGTCATGTGTCAGAGTTAGAGGGCACTGACTTACAATTACCCAAAAACAAATTCAGATGAGTCTGGCCGCCGCTCGTCCCCTGGCCGTCATCCGGGAGACGGTCCGTCTGAGAACCGGTGGCTCTAATGTGCGGTGTCTTACTCCCTCCGCAGGCTATGCCCCAGGCACTCCTTTCAAAATGTCCTGCTCGCCCAACACGGGGACTGTCCCACCGTACTCCTCCTCACCCAACCCCTACCCCGCTGCCGTCTACCCCGTCAGGAGCACCTACCCCCAACAGAGCCCGTACGCACAGGTCAGTGTGTCGATGTTGTCCAAGGCCAATGGACCTGGGCCCAGGACGACGCTGTCGTTTCTGATTTCACTTCCTTTATTTTTGAGATCTCATCTTTGTGTTTTCAACTGTAACACGCTGCTCTGTTCTGCTGCAATCCAGGCGATAATACCCTCACAACAGCAAAGCGCTTACTACACACAGCCGCTGTACGCCGCACCGCCTCATGTCATTCACCACACGACGGTGGTCCAGCCCAACGGGATGCCCACCGCCATGTATGCCCCGCCCATCCCTCCGCCACGCCCCAGCAGTGTTGCCGTGGGGATGGTAGCCGGTACCACCATGGCCATGTCCGCCGGTAACCCTTCCCTTCCTTGAATTAGTCTTTTTCTGTTGCAGGTGCATGGGCATCTGATGCTTTTCATCTGTTACATTATTGCGGATTTGAGGAAAATAGTTTCCAATCATTACTTTTTAATTTAAAGTGTGGACTTAGGTTTTTCAAGCAGCGGTGTAATAATTGCCGTTTAAACAGCTGAAGGCACAGAGTCCATGGAAAGAGACTTATTGACAACATCAAGAGTGGGACCTTTAAAAAAAAACCAAAAAAAAAACAGGAGCTAGTCCCCAAGCAGACGGTCTAATAAGGGTCTAATAAGCAGGTTGGAGGCAGTTATTAGGCTGGTAAAGGTCTCAAGGGAAATGATTTCTGACTGTGGAGGAGCTGTCGGTCTGCGTCACTTTGACTGCATCCATCAAACCACCGGAGAGTTAATAACCATCGTCAGAGATGAGTGAGGAGCAGGGATCTGAGTCAGACTTGTGAAGACTCTCAGAAAATCAGCGGCACTTAGCGAAGGGCAGGGCAGGGGCTTTCTCCAGCAGAGGCTGTGGGTTACTCTCATTGGGCTATTCGAGTAAGAGACGTGTGTTGCTGAAAGACAGCTTCATAGCTCCTGGGACTCTTATTCTTATTTATTGCCCTGTTGGGTAAAGGTCCCCGAGTGTTTCCGAGAACCGAATGTGGGGATGGAGGAGTTCGGGTACAACTTCAGGCCGAACACTTACAAACACGGGCAACAGAAATCTGGCAAAGGCCCAAACTGCAAATCTCTCATGTAGTTAAGGAAGATCTGTCAAGTATAACTAGTCAGAGATCAGTCTGTGCATGGGTCAGATGAGGTTTACTGGGAACTTAAAGGAGTAAAAAATGAATATGCTTCATCCTCTACTGTTCTTTACATGACTCATCATTCAAAACAAAAGAGTCATCACTCATGACTCTATGTTGGTTTAATATTCGTTACTCTCCGGTCAGACACTGTCACTCTGTGCAGGAGGTTCAGGTTTGGACGAATTAAACATGTTGTGCTCTCAGATACTGGTAAATAGAATAAAGTTAATTATTCATTGATTCATCGATAGATTGAGCAGAAAGGCCCAATGTGAAGTCACGATCTGTGTTCACTCTGCCTCTCAGGAACTTTGCTGACGACTCCGTCGCCAGGGCCCGTGGCCCCCCACCCGGTCTCGATGCCCACGTACCGGCCTCCCGGCACACCCAGCTACAGCTACGTGCCCCCCCAGTGGTGAAGAGAGGGAAGCGTGAGTACAACCTGTGGATCCAAACCACTTCGCCAGAGATGAGCACAGATCTAAACGGTGTGATTGAAGTGTGTTGCTCCCTCTGCAGGTTGGAGGACGGCAGAGATGTTTTCACACTCTGCTCCAGTGTTGGTTGCTCCAGGCGAAGACCCGTTCCATCGGCGTCCGCAGCCAGTTACTCCTCTTCAAACATAATGTGAATTTAAAACCCAGCTACAACAGACCCATTCAGAGAGGGAGGTGGTGAAGAATAGGCTGCATCCCATGCCAAATCCCACCGCCAGCACCTCTGCAACCTGCTGCATATCTCACATCCAACAGTACAGCCTCCATGCAGCCTTTTGTGGACTGTCATGCAGGTTTTAATAGCTTCAACTCTCCAGTAGTGAAAGGGGAGTTTTGGACATTTTGTTGTGTTTTTTTTTTTTTGTTTGTTTTAAATTTGGGGACACACATGATGGTTGAGTGTGTGTGTGTGCGTGTGTATATGTATGTATGTATGTATGTATGTATGTATGTGTGTATATGTATGTGTGTGTATATATATATATATATATATATATATATATATATGTATGTATGTATGTATATGTATATGTATATGTATGTGTATATATATATATATGTGTGTGTATATATATATATATATATATATATATGTATATATATATATATATATATATATATATATGTATATATATATATATATATATATATATATATATATATATATATGTATGTATATGTATGCTGTAATGCTAGCTCAGTGTACCTGCTGTGACAGATGCAAACCCAACTATTGCCGCACATCCAAAGGAACTAAAAAGACAAAAAAATAACGAAGGAATAACCTGCAAAGCTGAATCACCAGTGACCATGTCTTAAATGTGAAAGAGGAAAAGAAGAGAAACTTTCGTTCATGCAAAAAAGTAGCTGCGTCCTGGCGGAGGCTAAACTATGCTATCATCAGCGTTTTGCATTTTGGTGAGCGATGCTAGGTCGCCATTGTTTCTTTCAGTGATGCAGTGTTCGCATTTTGTCCGACCATTTTAACAGAGCGGTGGGACTTTGAGTTTGTGCCTCTGACCGACGGCCGTTCCAACTTTTACCACTTTGAGTGTTTTATTTTCCCTCCCTTGCCAGAAGTTTTAGGAAAAGAGTGTCAACTCCTCCAAAAGTCTGAAGCAGATTTGTTTCCTGTTTGGGTGATTTCAGTGTTTGAAGTATTCACTGATTTTAGCCACAAGTGTTCTTGGTGTGTGTGTGTGTGTGTGTGTGTGTGTGTGTGTGTGTGTGTGTGTGAGAGAGAGAGAGAGAGATGGAGAGAGGACTAAAATAAAAACCATTAGGAACGGTGCCACACAGTGACGTGCTCTTACATCTGACCCAGGTCACAGGCCTGAGTTTGCCCCAGGGCTGAAGCCCTGCATCACTAAGCTTCCGCTGACTGTGGACCTGTTAGCAAACTGCGATCAGACCGAGCCCCACGTGTGGAGAGAACTGCTGAGTGAAGGCACTAACCCAACCTGACCTTTGACACTGCTCGTTGTCTCACCTGGAGGCTCCAGACTAACTGACCCACCAGTATCGCTGTTGCAGTCATGCTCTTCCATGTTGCCTCAGTTGGATAATCTGTTTTGTAAATGTTATTTTTGTGGTTTTGTCTCTTGTTTTGTATTCTAAAGAAAAAACAAAAATAAAAACAGTTCTGAGGTGATCGTTTTTCTCAGTGTTGTGTTTTTGGTTATTTTTTTTATCCCCCAATGGTCCCTGGCAGGAATATATGACGCATGAAGGACCTGCTGAGGTAAAGCTTAAAAAAAAACAAAAAACAATGGTACTTTTTGGTCGAGACCAACCACAAACTTCAGTCTCTCTCAGTAGAGTTCTAACATTTCCTGCATGGAACCAACATTGGGTCCGATCCAGCAGCAGCGGTCGCTTGGAGCCTGACTGATGTGACGGGATCATTACTTCACATACACACACATTCAGAAACTACAGCAGTTTGACCACACACAACTTTACAACAAATGAGAATCAAGTATAAACACATGAACTGAAACACTTCCGTGCTGAGTCTGGGTCCAGGTTTTGAGGATCCGGGGCCTCTGGGCTCCTGAGGAGAGCAGGACCAACTGTGACCACAAGGCGGCAGTGACACGTCGCCGAGGCCACTGAAGAGGAAGAGGAAGACTTCCCAGCATGCACCGGGGCGCGCCAGTTTTGAGACTATTGGACCTGGTCCCGGACTCCGCGCTAACACGTCGCCATGGCGGTTTCAGGCCTGATTCCAGGCCGGTCTGACCCGGACTCGTCGGTGGAGGTCGCGTTGTCTCCGGAGACCAGCGGCGCACGTGTGAAGCGGGAGAGCGTACGTAACGACGCAGCGAAGCGTCTTTAACGTTTGAGCCGCATCCGACGAGCCGGTGGCGGGTCCGTCCATCCCCGGGTCGTGTCTGCCAGGTGTCAGTCCGGTGGCTCGCGGTCAGTGCGGTAACTCACCGGTGAATCTTCTCTTCTCCTAAGATCTGGGTCAGGACTGGGTGAGGTCTGAGTCGGTCTGAGTCAGGTCTGGGTCCGCACTGGGTCAGGTCTGTGTCAGGTCTGGGTCCGCTCTGGGTCCGTTCTGGGTCAGGTCTGGGTCCGGGTCCGGGTCCGGGTCCGGGCCAGGCTCACCTCCTCGGGCGCCCGTGTTGACCTCTACCGTGCTTAGCACCCAGAAACCAAACGGGTCTCTACAGCTGAAACGATTAGTCGATTAACTGATTAAATGAAAAAAAATTCACTGGTTCCAGATCAGAACCTTCTCAAGTGTGAATATTTATCGGCTCCTCAGTTTTATGGACACTGAACTCAGCATCTATTGGTTTTGACAAGAACTGTTTAAATCCGATCATATGATCTAAGCAATGAGGCTTTTTCACTATTTTCTGACATTTTATTCACTGAACAATGAATCGATTATTAATGAAAATGACTGTCAGACTTGTCGATAGTGAAAATAACTGCAGGTTCTCCTGTGAATGAATAATTCGACCTCACCAGAGGTTTTTCTGTCTGATCATTACTGACACAGAAAAAAAAAGAAGTCTGATAGAACACAACTCAACGGCAAATATAAAGTAAAAGAGTTCAGGTCTGGAAACTGGATCTGGACTCAGAGTCCCTCTGCCTACCAGGTCTGGAGGACCGAGGACAAGTTTGACGTTCGACTTCAAGTGGAGCAAGTTTCTAAGAAAACTGGGATTAATCAGATGATGTAGGTAGAAATGATGATATGGAGTAAACCTGGGGCTTTGGGGGCCCCCAGGGATCTGGGGCCCCGGGGCAGTTGCCCACTTGGCCCGGTTGGTGATGGAGTCCTGATGTGGCTAACTGTCTTTCAGAGGACCTGATGTCACCTCTGACTGTGAGCAAAACTGACTGGGGCTGGTTTAACAGCAGAGGGTCCAGTGGGTCTGTTCAGTTTACCACAGGCACAAACCGGGAACGCTGGTAAACGAAGGCCGGACTGATTAAAATAATAAGTCCACATAACCAGGAGCTGGGAGCAGGGCAGGAAGGGTCTGGGCCACGATACAGTTCAGTAGAAGCAGCTGACCCGACAGAAACCAGGCTGAGCTCATAGTGTGATGAAGGGGTCGGTACATGACGTGTGTGTTCACTGAAGCTCGTGATGGACACTTGTCTTTTTTTCCCTGGGTAGCGCTGGCAGGTACGGGGGGTGCTGGCTGGGTTTGAGCAGTGGCTGGAGGATGAGCAGCCCAGGGCCGAGCAGCGGGATGAACAACCCGGTTCAAGTCTTTGAGGATTTATGGAGAAGGCTGCGAGAGTGCCACCAGAACGCACTTCAAGGTAACTGATCCCCCCCTCCGCATGACCTGTACACACACACCAGGTGAACTTTCTCTCCGGTTGGTGTCGAGAGGTCAGATGCTAAAATAAAATCTGCCCCGGGGCTTTTTTGCTTCTATTTCAGAACTGGAGGCAAAAGTGAGCAGGTTGAAAAAGGAGCGTTGTTTGTGAGTACGCCGTGTTCTTCTGCTTATTAAAATGATGATGATGAAGACAACACAAGCATTTTAACCTGAGCTTGAGAAAACTCTGTGTGAGTGTTTAAATTGTAGTCTCGTCCGCAGCGTCTAATCTTTGCTGCAGCTGAGGACTATTTTCTCTGTAATTACCTGAAACGGCAAAGGAAGCCTGTCATGGTTTGTCACAGACAAGGCGTCGTCTTCAGCCATGTCCAAAACCCAAAGACGCTCGGTTTACATCACCAACGACAAAGAAAAGCTTTAAATCCTCAAACCTGAGGAACGAGGGACAGCAAATCTTTGCTATTCCTGTTTAAAACATATAATGACCAACCACTTATTAAAGTAATTGACGGATCAGCTGATGGACAAATCATTGCAGCTCTAGAACTGTGGGCGTGTTTGTTTTCTACAGGGATGCTCAGAGGCTTGAGGTGTTTCACAGCCGCAACCAGCAGCTGAAGGAGCAGAACCAGAACCTGCAGGACGCCCTGGGTCTGTTGGAGGAAAGGTAACGTTCTCCTGGATGGGATGAGCTCAGACCTTCGTATGAAACATGACCACCAGCAGCTGTGTTCACTGGTTTCAGGCTCCGGGCCACAGGGTGTGAGCGATGTGCCATTGCAGAGGAGAACCTGAAGAATGACCGGGACCAGAATCTTGACCTCATCGCCAGATTGAGTGAGTGGACTTGCTATAGCCACATAGAGCGGCCACTAACTGTGGATTAACACTGGAGCTGTGGGAACGAGGAGAGAACACATTTATGTTCCGATTTAAAAACTTGGTCCAGATGCCTGAAGCTCTTTGGGAAAACAGTTGAACCACTTGTAGTAGAGGACGTCAAAAAAGATTCACCCTCAGACCTGTTGTTTGTAGTTTAGATGTGATGTGATGTGATGCAAAAGAACAAAATACATAAAAACCTGCAGGAAGTATCTAATTTCAGTAAAAACTCTGTGGCCTTGCAGGTTTCTCAGGTTTCCTCTGTAGCCATGGCAGTAGCACCCCTTAGCGACGGCTACATCGGTCTGTTTGTTTGACTGGCCTGATTTGCCGTTTTTTGTGCAGACATTGGTGAGACCTATGAGGGGGGGGTCTCCTGACTTTTGCCTCAGGTCCTGCAGCGCCACCAGGAGGTTAAAGTTTTCACTTTGCCTCTGAGAGTCCCGAACAACTCTGGTGTTCCCCTGACTTTCTGTAGCGCCACACTGAGGTCACAGGTTCAGTTTGTCCACACACTGCTTTTACAACCAAATACTTGTGTAACTATTAAACCTCTGCTGTACTTTGTGTTTAGGGCTTATTAGCACAGGTTAAGATGCTAAAACTGGTTCAGAAGAACTTGTTAAACCTCATCACGCTAGTGTCGTCGTTAAGAGCATGTCAGCTGAAATCTACAGACTCCTAGTAACTCATGACATGTGAGACTGCATGATGGGTTTATATGACATCACTGCACTGTTCCATCAGATAAAGCTCCTGGTACGTTTAAGAGCATCATGTCCTTAATGAAGCTATGGTTTGCCGTTTGTTCCACAGAGAGCGAAAGAAACGGCCTCGAGGACGACAACAGAAAACTACGTGCTCAACTGCAGATGTTACAGATGTCTCGGTAAATTTCTGTCAGAGCATTGTCTCTGACCTTGTGAAAATGTTCAGATTAATCAAATGCATCAAATTTTCTGTTTTGTAAAATAAATACAGCTACAGGTGTCTGAGCTGAAACCGCAACTGTATTGGTTTCACGTCTGATCCGGTCCCCAGTCTCTTCCATGCGTTCGAGAACAGTTTTTAATCTTGGTGTCATGCGCAGGATTAAGTCTCAGTACCCAGTCAGATATTGCTGTTTGTGTTGTTTTAATCAGCTCGGAGCCCCAGCAGACATGGACCCTGGAGCAGGAAGAAGGCGTCATCCCAGACTCACCGGTTCTGCCGAGCTCGCTGCCTGCGGCGAACAAGCTGAGGAAACGTAGAAATGTGGTCAGAGGCGGCTACATTCGCTATGCAGAAATGCCCTTAGCACAGAGCAACCACTCGCTCTTTGGTGGTCAGTCTTCCTCACAGTAACCTCAGACATTTAACGGCCTGCTCTGTCCTCCTAATTCCCTGAAGGCACCAAGTCCTCTGACTTGTTGTTTCAGATCCGAACCAGGAGCCTGCTGGTGCCCCCAAGAATCCCGGAGGAGCAGAAGTCCTTGTACCCAACACATGTGAACTGGATGCATCCCCGACCTCAGGTATGACTTTGTCCACCGAACTGCTTCGTATCAGCCTTGTTTTAGGATCAAAGGACTTAGAAACGGGAAGGACTGTACCTATAGTGTTTGAGGGAAACTGCAGCGTTTCCTCCTGAGTCATTTGACACCCTGGTGAGAACATTTCTGACAGCTCCCTTTGCAGCACCGGTACAGACACACCCATCATATGGGCTTAATTCACAGGTCAGGACTGCCCAGAAAAATCCACCCTGTGGGGGTCTGATTACATAGTGGTGTTAGGTAGGGCCCCCTCCCCTCAGAGACCAGTGGATGGAAAAAAAAGTACAGCAGGAGCCACCTCTGAACCAGGATCCATCCAGGAAAGCTGGATTCAGTCTCTGTCTGCTGTTTTTGATGCCAGGCTCGTAGAGGTGATGTGATGTGACTGGTGGTGAACACGTCTCTGTATCGTTTCAGAAGACGTGAATCACCATGTGGAGGCAGCGATTGCAGAAACCTGTGATCTTGAATGTCCTGACCAGGTACGTACGGGCAAAGGTACAATCCTCTGAGTCATAATGTATAAATCTTAGCCCAGGCATCAAAAATCTCTTTTATTTCTTCCTCCTGTTTCCTGTGTTTTTTTTTTCTCTTCATAGAAAAGTGAAATGGCTGCAGGGCAGCAGAGCAGCTCCAAACCTCCCTGGAAGAACGACGTGTGTTTAAAGTGAGGAGGACAACAGTTGGGACACGCTCATAAATCTGCAAATATTTAATGTAGTGGTTTTAACGAATGATATCTAAGTTAAAACTGTGCAGCAATTGTGTACAGAGTTTGGTGACTTAGAGAAATCATTCCAAAACACACCCATGTCGGTTTTCCTGCCTCAGGCCTTACTGCCCCTCAGGTTCAACCATGCTGGTCCACAGTCCGGATGTGACCCCAGGAATGTCCCTGTCTCTGCTGCCACGGGTCAAGAGGGGGTCAGAGGGTGGCTCCGTCCACAGAGCCAAACGGAAGAAGGAGGAAACCGAGCGGGAGGAGCAAGAGGATGACAAACGGGGGATCCGGGAGGGGGGTTGCACACAGAGGGAAGGCTGGCACACGGAACCTGAACCAATCAAACAGAGGGTCACGCCTTTAACCAATCAGAGCTTCCCGAGGCGGCCGCTGCACAGTAAGGTTAGAGACCTGGGTGTGACTGTGTGTGTGTGTGTGTGTGTGTGTTTTAGAAGGCAGTGTATATTTCTGGCTGTTGTACATGAACCAAATCTATTGCCCTGGCCCCCATCCTGGAACCTCACCTCCATCTATCCCTCCACCCAGAATACCCGTTTCAGCACAGTCCGATCTTAAACAAAAACTTCCACCAATTTGTTGTCTTCTGATGAGTGTAAGATCATATTTTAGCTGTTAGTGAAAAGTTGGACAGAATGATACTTTGGTGTTCAAATTTCTGACCTTTAGCAGGTTCAGTCGGCACAAAGTGCGTCTTCCAGCCAGAGGCCGAATGTTTCTGGTGCTAGTCCTGCTTTCAAGAAGCCAAATGGGAGAATCCGAGGAGAAAAGGATGTTGTAGGGAAGAAAAGAAACCTTCTGCAGGACCTGAACGCATCATGTGACCAACACGAGGCAGGAGATGGTGAGTCTCCTGTCCTGTCGCCGTCCTTGGGAGGAAGGTCTCGTCTCTGACTGTAGATTGAGGTCGTGTGGTTTGTTTTGCTTCCATATTATGAGTCAAATTTCATGTGACGCTGTTAACTGTGCTTTCCCAGCTGACAGGAAGCCCAAGGTGGAGCCCACCTGGAGCCTTGACCCTGCACTCAACCCGTCCATGTATGACAGTGATTGGAGAGGAGATGAGGTACGGTCACATGACCTGCTGCCAGTTTCTGTCACTGACACCGACGTGTGTCTGTTGTTGCGTAAATAACCTGGTGAGAAGTGTCCACCTGTGGCCGCTGCTCCTGTTTGCTAACGAAGTTTTACTGTTTTTCTCGGGCATGAATCTTTAGACGTCTCTTAAATTTGAATGTGCATGAAAGGTGAAAAGGTTTGATAAACGTTATTGATGTCAGGATTGGATAAACTGCACAGATGGAGCCTGACTCTGGTCTGGTCTATATTTTAGCAAGAAGAGGAAAAAGAGGTTCATGGAGAACTGGCAGATAGCGACTGCACCTGGGTCAGTCACAGCATGCTCCAGTGTGGGGGGGGTGGTGGCTGGGACAGAACTGACAGGGTCTCTGGTAAATATAAACCACCACTCTCAGGGTAGAGATTCCACACAAGCTGATGCTGTGAGTCTCACCTGGGAAAAAGTCTTTTTTTTTTTTTTTTTTTTTTAATTAAATATGTTGAATGTGCAGTGACTGAAATGTTTAACCTTTTAAAACTTTGTGGAAACGGTTTCCCGTGTCGTCTTTTCAAGGACTCGCCAAGAAGGCAAATGACAGTTTGGATCTGATATTTGACACCACGGCCGTTGGGGAGTACAAGTCTTACAACAGTTCACAGCTCATCCAGAGCCAGCCCTGCGATAATGACAATGACAAAGATGAGGAAGAGGAGGAGGACAGTGGTAGGTGTGAACCGTGTCTGTCGTCATGATGTGTGATCATTACTTTTCCTTGTTTGTCATTAGAGTTCAGCTCTTAGTCTGAGGTTGTGTTTGTTTCCCAAACTAGAACGAGATCCTCATGAAAACACCCCAGTTGCGAGTAAACCTCGGTGAGTCTCGTGGGGGCGGTCTTACAGTGGGGGCGGTCTTACAGTGGGGGCGGTCAGTTTCCCAGAACCTAAATATTCTCTCTCCTGGTCAGACACCCAAAATTTGCACACGTTGCAGTGGTTCGCAAGAAAGACGAGCGGAGAAAACTGAAGGGCACCACCTGCAAGGAATGTGAGATTGTGAGTATTGTGATTATGAGGCGAAGTGGAACTGACGTGTTTTGATACTGATCCTATTTAAATGCCTGCTTTTTTTTTCCCCCTCCAGTATTACACTCATCTCCCAGAGGAGGAAAAAGAAAAAAAGTTGTCAGCATGCTCCAGGCATCGCTTTCTGTACATCCCTCCGTCTACTCCCGAAAACTTCTGGGAAGTTGGATTCCCCTCAACACAGACATGCATCGACAGAGGTAATGTACGTCTCCATTAAACCGTTGTGACCCACGTGCTCAATCACGCGCGCTGAAGTGAGATCATCTTCCCTGTTTTAGGTTATATCAAGGAGGAGAGGAGTCCTCAGGTGCGATCCCGGAGGAGACAACCATTCAACACTTTATTCTCCCCAAAGCAGGACAGTTAAAGAAGTTTGTACAGCAAAGACAAAAAAGAAAAAAAGGAAAACACTACACAGAGGATAAGCCTGTAACTGTTAAACCTGCACTGAGGAGTAAAGTGGAGCTTAAACAGGATGTGTCCTTTAATTTCGACATGTCTGTATGTGCAGACTGTAAACATTTGGCAGGATGATTTGTTTTTGTAGATATGTGAAAGTGAGACACGTTAAGGTGAATACAAGTTGACTACACGTTTCTGGATGGTCGTACATGTCACAGTTCTTCAGTAACACTGAACATAATCACAAGTTTGATTAAATCATAACAAAATGACGTAAAGAAAAAGGCTTTTACATCTTCTGAAACTAAATTCAGTTTGTCCAGATCCTGACCTGTCAGGTTGGAGCATAGCGACCAGGTAAATGTGTTTGGTTTGGCAACGGATCAGAGTTCACACCAGAGACGACAAAAAAAAAAAGATTTCTCATTCTCATGAAGTGCAGGTGGTGGGTTGATCACAGCGGAGTCTCTCTGTCAGAATACACCAACAGGGCCTCCCCAACGTGACTGGTCACCACGCTGCAAACAACAACAACATCAGGAAACAACATCAGTGGTTTAATAATGATTGGCCAGCTCCGAGTCTTCGGAAGGTCACAGTTCAAAGTTTCACTCTGACAAACAGTGAATGTGGTCAAGAATCAGATACATGAACCATTTAGTAAAGTAGAGAGTTAAACTTGTAGTAACAGTACAAACATTAGCTTCAATTATGTAAAGATCATTTTAAATTATTTGATTTAATTTTAAGTAAATCTACACATCACAGGCAGTGGGACCACTCACCACAGCAGAGACGCAGCGTTACTGTCCGTGGAGAAAACCAATGGGGACAGGGACATGGCTGCCACCTGGGGGGGGGACATGTGGTTACTCAGTTTAATCTGGAGTAAAACAGGTTTCACAAGATCAAATACCATTTGGTTACAACATTGATGCTAAGTGTATGTGTGCCACTCTACCACATTTGACCATGAGTTGGTATCAGAACTGAATAAACATAAACGTGATTAACAATCACCTTGGATAAACAAGTCCAGATCCCAAAGTGCTCGAAGGACAGTCCGCTCTTTAGTTTGACTGTGGCCAACAGCAACAGGAAGCCCAGTAATGCACTGTGGAGGACACACTCAGAATACACACTCAGAATACGGGGATGGTCCGGTCAGAGATTAAACCCCCCCCCCTCCCCATTTAGGGAAAAGGGGGCCCAGGGCGCTCAAATGGCTTTATTACTCAATCATCTGCCTCCGGTACGACCACGTGACTTGGTACTGTCTCTCTAGGCCTCCACAAGTTACCCATAGTTCACTGCTCCTGTCATTGTGCACGTCTGAGATCATGCTGGCGACCTGAGCTCCTCATCGAACAACTGACGGCACCTAGAGCTTTTCCTATTTTCATCCCCTGCGCTGTGTTCTCTACCTGCGCTGCTGTTCCAGTTGTTCTAGACAGAGCCTGTCAGAACCCTGGAGGATGTGGGTTTGACGATGAGCAGCTCCTCTATACAAACAATAAACAGTGTGCCAACTAACTGCAAAAAGAATAAAACTATGAAATACCTGGCACAGCAACCACAGTGAAATGTGTAAGTCTGAAGGGATGGGAACTCCAGGGCCCCCAGCAGGTCACCTGTGGAGAAACACAAGTACACAAGTCGTCCCGGGATGATGTCAGAGCTACAACACGACAGACCATGTGAAGGTACGGTCTCCTAGGTCATAGACCGATAAAGTCCTCAGAGAACTGATTCTAGCAAAAGGAAGCTCCGCCGGGCTGTTGGACCCGACTAGCTTAGCGTTTACCTACAAGAGAGACAGGTGACACTTGTGCGGGGTCATTCTCACCTGTGGGATGAGCAGCAGCAGCCAGCAGCAGGACACTGGTAGGAAAATCTCTCGTTAGTCTCTGACAACACCCAAAGCCTCACTGGCTCATTTTTAGGTTCTGATGAGCTCAAACTGAAGACGCTGGACTTTCTTCTTACATTAAATGAGTCTAAAGAATTCACCAGCTGTTGACTGGCATCGGCGCTGCCTTCCTGGAAGCCAATCACTCATTTAAAGGAGGGCATGAGTATTAAAAGTTTATCCAGGTGGTTCTGTTTAGTCTGTAACAGGACAATCCTGGTTCCTGTGCGTTGCCTTGTAAAGGCCCTTTAACACTGGTCCACTGGGACGAAGCTGCTCCTGCAGTGGTTCTGTTTCTAGATCAGGACTCAGCTTCACTGATTCCGGAAAAACTGATCTGAGTTTTCTTGCTGACGTTGCAGGTTTGATGTGAGGAAGCTGAATTTAACACCCTGATAAATGCTAAATTGAAGATCACTGACCAAATGAGCCTGAGGTCCAAGTCATTTAGAAGAGTTTCTTCCTACCTGAACCAGTAGTTGATGCAGTTCTGCTCAAGGTCGCTGAAACAAAACCATCCGTGACAGAGAGAGACAGTCAGAGAAGGACCAGCGTTCGTTTCCCTCGGCCATCGGACGGCTCAGACTTACCTCAGATTACCAGGCCCGTAGTGCGCCTGAAACACCCGGTAGGCACCTGCAACATGCACCAGAACAACCCGGGCTTTATACTAGAACGGCGGACAGAGCAGCATCTCTCCACTGTGACGCTCAGCTCTCAGGAGTGAGGATGTGTTAAACCTCCCTCCGACAGTGGAACGTCTCAGGCCGACTGCTCTGTCTGACCCACTGGGCGATGATGAGACTTAGGACATTATGGAACGCACCAATAAAAGCATTTAAACCGGTAATCGAATGAAACAGACTCACCAACACAGAGCAGATGACCGACGGCCCAGAGGTAACCGCCGCGGTCGAACTACAGAGGAGGCAAACGTGTGAAGAGATGGGATTAAGACCAGCGACTGACCAAAAGCCACCTGGGTTCCTCCTGATCAGGACTCTCAAACACTCCAGCACCATCGATAAGAAACTCAGGATTTATCGTACTGGGATGTTGTTATTATTATTTTGATTTTTATTATTACCTGTGGGTCACAGAGGGGGAGGTTGATGGCTGAAAGCAGCAGGAGACAGACGCTGTGGGGGGAAGAAGATTTGAAGTCTCCATCATCTTCGTTACCGTTTTACTGCTGAGCTGGTTCAAAGCTGCACAAGTGCTTTACACACACACGCGCGTTTATTTATGACCTTTATCAGGACCATCACCATTAACACTGTGATTATGAAAGTGTGCTCCCTTCATTTGAGAGCTGAAACGCAGTGCTTCCCCTTCTCCTTGTAACCAACCTGATAAACTTCAGCCGCCGCATCCTCTGTTGGTGCAGAGAGAGACAAGAGCGGCATGTCAGAGCCCCGCCCTGTCAGAGCTCGTATCTGAGAGCACACCTGTGCAAGCACTTACCTCTCTGTGGACGACCCTCAGGATTACGTAACTAACCACGTGAGAGGAGTTCTGAAGCGTGAAGAAGGAAGGGATGCCCTGCAAAGAGAGAGCAGACATGTCAGTGGCACCACTGCAGTCGGACGGCGCCGGATCCGACGGGTGCCAACGCCGAACCGGTGTGAGCCGGGCCACGGACATCACTGGATGTAGGAGGCTATGTGACGTACGATGCGAGACAAGGCTCTGGAACCAGCGTATATGTTTCCCACAAACAGGAGGGAGGCCGGGAGCCAGGGCAGCGCTGCCGATCTGGAACACAACAGTCACACGTGTCAACAAAGCTGCCGCTGCTGCCGCCACCAATGCGGTGCAGGATTCCCACCGCCATCCGCAGGAAGTACCTGGTGATGCGGCTCATCTCCACCCATCCCAGCTTTCCAAAGAGCAGGAGGAGAACGGCGCCGACCAACGTCTGCCATCTGGAAACATGACCACAGGGAGGTAAACCGTAGGGTCTCTCACTGTCACGTTTGCCTCTCACCAGACATTTACAGGAGTTTTAGCGTTGGTCAATGCACATTTATAATTCTTTTAAAAAAAATCCAAAATGATGAAAATCTAAGAATCATGAACTGTGATGCTGCAATGATCGGTCGATTCACACAAAACTAATCTGCAGCTTTTTGAAGATCAGTTCACCATCATGTGTTGATGATGTGAAACTGTTGAGAGGAAAACCTCCTGTTCTCTGGCTTTTTAGTAACAAAACCATCCATCAAGAACATAAAAATCAGCTAAATCAGTCACTAATGAAGATCATCACTAACTGCAACCCCCATGACCTGAAGCAGCACTAACCACTGCAGACATCCCATAATGACTGTGAATCATCAATTTTACCTTTGGATACTCACCCTTGAAATAAGGTCGGGAAGGTGAATTTTAAAACTGACAGGACAAACTGGAAAAGAGGAAGAAGAGGAAGAAGCTGTGATTCAAGTCATGGCCTTCCACATGCAACCTGACAACAGGAGACGCTCCCTCATTAGCACCAAACTCCTGTCAAAATTCTGCCAATTCTGAATGTATATGCCCCCCCCCCCACACACACACACAAGCCCCATGACTTCTCAACTCTGGCTGTATTATTGATTATTGACGGGATGCATCCTTCAGTTGGGCGACAGTTCATCCTACAACTTTTTTTTAAATAAGTTGGTTGCTTTTACTTCCTGCAAAAGTGTTCTGCCAAAATAAAAGCGGAGCTTCAGTTGATAGCGCTGCTTTGGCGGCTTCCGTTAATGTCTGATTCGTGACGGTCTTAGATCATGAGGGTTGTAACTGATGATGAGGTTTAACGAGGACTAGACCCGGTCGGGGGGGGGTCGCTGTCCTCAGCCTGGAGTCCGCCTCCAGAGGAAGTCTGGTCGTGTTCCGGTGAATAGTTTAGCCACTGGTTGTGACTAAGTTCCAAAGTTAAAAGAGTTGTTTTCTGGCCGGAGTCCGCCGCGCACCCACCTTGTTCGTGAAATGAGACACAACGAAGACAAAGCTGAAGGCGAAGCCGGTTAAGTGTCTCCTCCACTGCATGTTGACCTGCCGCCGCTGCGCAGCGCTGACATGGTTCTCGGAGCAGAGAGACCTGCACGGAAAGCCCCGGGTCCGCGTCCGACCAGAGGCTACATAGACCGAAACTTCCCTCACCCCCTCACCCCTCCCACACCCCTCCCACACCCGGTGACACGTCAAGACGCTGCCACACAAAGATCGTCTATGTTCGAGATCCTTCGCTGGTCCCACTGCGCCCGACCATCCTGGGGGGGCTCATGGACCCCAGGATGTGGGCGGAGACCTTCATCCGTTCACCAGTTCACAGACCGTCTGATAATCAGTCACCCGACTTCACTCATGAAGCTCAGCTTACTTTTCATCAGGAGGCTGTGTGTGTGTGTTTGTGTGTGTGTGTGTGTGTGTTTGTGTGTGTGTGCGTGTGTGCGTGCGCGTGCGTGTGTGTGTGTGTGTGTGTGTGGTGGGGGGCGGGCGTTATTGAAGGGTGGGTCTCGGCTGCATCATGGGAAGTGTAGTTTGGTCCACTATGATCCACCATGATCCCCCATGGTCCGCCATGGTCTGCAATGGACCGCCATGATCCATCATGATCCATCTTGATCCGCCATGGTCCGCCATGATCATGGTCCATCATGATCCATTATGATCCGCCATGATCCATCATGAGCCACCAAGATCCATCATGATCCATCATGATCCGCCATGGTCCTTCATGATCCGCCATGGTCCGCCATGATCCATCATGATCCATGATGATCCGCCATGGTCCATCATGGTCCGCCATGATCCATCATGGTCCGCCATGATCCGCCATGGTCCTCCATGGTCCATCATGATCCATCATGATCCGCCATGGTCCGCCATGATCCATCATGGTCCGCCATGATCCGCCATGGTCCTCCATGGTCCATCATGATCCATGATGATCCGCCATGATTCACCATGGTCCCACCGGTGAAAACGTTCCCGTGTGTTTCGTGTAGTGAGACACCGTCGCTCTGCCGCGCTGGTGCCCGGAAACAGGGTCAGAGTGGAGCCTCTGCGGTGGATCTTTGTAGAGTCACGTGGTTCCTGCAAGTTTCCGTGTTTACAGCGATCTGTGCTGGTCGAGGTTCAGGTTCTGGGGAGGACACGTTCCGGTCATGGCCTTTCTAAAGACGCAGGAGCGGACTAAAGACAGGTCGGTGCTTACTCACCTGTCGTCGCTTCGGACGGGGGATGACCCAGCGCGCTCGCGCGTGTTTTTGTGTACGTGTTGGAGTGTGTATTGCAGTGTGAGTGTATGTTGGAGTGTGTGTGTTTGTGTGTGTTTGTGTGTTTGTTTGTGTGTGTGTGTGTGTGTGTGTGTGTTTGTGTTTGTGCTTGTGCGCTTTAGTGTGGACGAGTCCCGGTCCAGAACCGGGTCGCGCCCACCCAGAAATCGAGCGGTGTCGCTGTCAGCTGCAGCGCAGGCTCAGTGGGGTTCGGTCAGGGTGGTTAATGCAGACAGGTACCGAATCTAAATCCGTGTCAAGTTTCCCAGAATGCCTTTTTGTAATCGTGGACCATCAGGGCACCACCTGTCCTTGGGGGGGCTAAATTGTACTGTTGGGCCCCAGTGACCCTGTTGAAAACAAAAGAGCCAAAAATCCTCCTGTTCCAGATTCGCAATAATAGATAGTTTTTCCTGCAAATTTCTGAAAAATCTAAATCCAGTCTGAGGATCCAACCCAAGTTCGCACTTTAAAGGCACATTCTGAACCTTTTTAGCAGCTAAGATTGTGGCTACATTCACAGATGTGACTGAAGATGAGTTTGTCTTCGTGAACACGTTTAGTTCTAGTCGACTTGTCCTCAGCAGGTTGTTACTGAATCTCTGCGTCACTGGGTCTGTACCGGCCCAATTATTCGAAAACAGAACCAAAGCTCTGCATTATAAACCAGGTGCCTACGTTACCCATAAGGCCAGTTGAGCTAATGACATCACTTAAGACCACTGATCAGACACCCCTTTCCCCGGTTCAGCCCGGTCCGGTTGTTGTTCCCCTGTATCTAACATAGGAGCGAGTCTGCTCCTGGTTCGTATGTCAGCGCCAGGTCGACTGCATCGTCCGGCCGTGGCCAATTGCTATCGCCGCCACCCGGCGGTCCTTTCATGTGTCTCCATCTCGTCCTTCCCCAGGTTCTCCCTCTTGTTGCTGGATCTGGAGGAGTATTATTTTGAACAGCACACTGCGTACCATGTGACAGGCGGCCCCAAAAAGGAGAGGTAATTAAAATCATCCACAGCAGCGCCTCATCTCTTACCAGCTGCATCGCTCACCGACGCCAGAACGCCCACAGTCGCTTGGAGTCGGCCTGTGAAAACCGGAACAAGTTAAACTGTCGGTCTCCGTCAGTCTCAGGTTCTCATGTTTGCTTTCGGCCTTTGGAGCTCGAAGTGGCTACTGCAGCCTGTGACGAGCAGCTGTTCAAACATCAGCTCATCCTGTTATGGAGGCTTGAGCAGACTAAAAAAACCCAGACAGTTTGGTTCTACCTCATATCAAAACGAGGGGGGGGGGGGGTCAAACCCTCCATAAAAAACCTCAGGGCTCTGTACCTACTCACTGTGACTCTTTGACCTTACATGACCTTTGTAAAACGAATATGGGAAACAGACCCAGTGGATGTGGGCGAGTTAGTTTTAAACAGATTGCATATTGTGACTCCAGTAAATTAATTTACTGCTAATAGTGTGTCTCCAGTCAGCCCAGGGCACCCCCCCCCCCATGTCCGAACAGCCTGGAGATCAGCTGAGACCAGACCAGAGCTAGACATCACACGCATCTGTCCATTTACTTCACTTCTAAATGACCAGGCTCTGCTGGTGTGATCTGTGGGAGTCTATTCTGGTTTAGAAGAGGAAAACGTGGCTCCAAAAGCCAGAGAAGGGTCACTAGAAGTTAATTAGCGATTCCTTTTGCTGACTTCTCCGAATAACTTTAAACAGCATATTTCCTTATCTGTTTCCTTGTGGTGCAAAACATCAGTTCAAGCATCAAGTTCCATTTAACACTGTAACATTACCGCTCCTCCTGTTTTCCAGAAAAACGAGAGGCTCACTGAAGGTCTGTTCCAGATCAGTCATATTTGATCCAGAGGATCTGACAGAGGCAATTCTAAAGGTTTGTCTCTGTAACACTTCTAATGTCCGTTACGTCTTTTAGTTCTTTTAACCAGGTGAAACGTTTCTAAGAATAATGATTTGCCATAAATTGGACTATGAGTAGGAAAGATTTACATGTGAGTCCTGGAGATCATCTTGTCTGGGAGAGGACTAACAGCACTCTGGTTGCAGTGGGCAGGTCTGGTCCCTGATCCTGGTTTCTTCTGTTTCTGCAGGTCCCCCTTCGAGACTGTAAGAAGATCGAGTTTGTGGAGGGAGAGACCAACCCTTTCAACGAGTGAGCACGGTTTCATCTGTGGTGTTGCGTCCTCAGATCACACGCTGATGTTTATTTACTCCGTTAAACTGGTTTAGTCTACAAATTTTAGGACACACCTGGTCTTCATTCGTTGGTTGGAACATCCCTTTAATGGACCGCGGCGAGGTTTTTCAGTACGTTAACTTTTGTGTGTTTTCCTCACAGGCCGAGGCCATCAGCCATCTCGGTTTTATGCGGGCAGGTGAGTTACCATTGCCATGGAGACGTGATTTTATGTTTGACTGACCGTCGAAGTAATGATGGTGGTAGTGAGTTGTTTTATTTCTATTGGGGCCTCGCTTGTTATTATTTGTCATATCGGTGTGATTTTTGTGTGGAAGGTTTTTAAACATAAAAATCCCATTTTCCTTGTGATTTCAGGTTATTTACATCAAAGAAAGCAATGTGATCGCACCATACAGAAATGAGAGGGTGAGTCAGCCCAGATTCAAGGGGGGGGGGGTCACCCAAGAGGTTTCTGTGTTCACAGCTGCTGGAACCGACTTCTTCATGCTCTTTGTGTGTTTGTTTGTTGTGTGAAAACCTCATCATGCATGTAGTCTGTTCTTTTCTGAGCTTGAGACACGTGCCCCCCCCCCCAGGGGAAGTGACCCGGTGGATCATTCTTATTATGCAGTATGTTAAACTGTGACAGTGGTAAACTTCACATCCATCTGACGAAATTTGAATTCGTGAATTTGGTTCTGTTGAAGCCAGACAGAAGCCTTTGGGGGGGGTGAGGACTCAGAGAGGATCCAAGACTTGTTCATGTTCTCCCTTTGCTTTGACAGGGAATAAAGAAAATGACCTTTCAGTTGGAAGTTTGGAGTAAAACCGAAGATGTTGTTCAGACATTACTTCAGGTACGTGACTGACACGGAGCGATTGTCAGAGCAGCGTCAGACATCAGCTCACCCTGCAGCCTCCGGTCAGACAGACCTCAGGCACCGAGCTGCATTCATCTCAGTGCTGCTAGGTGTTGCGCTCGCTCTGCTCCCTCTGACTCTGGTGCTTTTTGCAGCTTCACAGAGCCTCCTGTCTGGAGAAGCTTGGAGACCAGACGGCAATGGTGAGTCAGTCAGTGCTTTGAGTCCACAGCAGACCTCTGAAGCCTGAGGCAGACAGTGAATCAAAAGCACTAACGATTCTTTCTGCCTCAGCTATTTATTCCACATAGTCTTGCTTCCTTCAGTCCATGATTAGTTTATAATTGTTTGAAGAAACCTTCATTTCCTCTCGTGTTTTTTTTCTAGATTGCAGCTAATTTACAGTCCCGACTGGCGAGATCATCGTTTGACAAAAACTGGTAAGTTGTCGTAAGACGTGGGGACGTTGATACAGTTATTACCTGCCGCTGTGCTTCACATTTCCCAGATAGGTGCTGATAATGGAACCTGCGACCGAGTCCTGCCGTCGCAGAGATGAGCCACGGCGGCTCGGTGGGCACTCACGTCTCTTTGCCACTCAGCTTTCAGGACGTGGCCGAGAAGCCTCACATGGAGTGCGCGGTGGAGATGGTCACGCCGCTGGTGTCCAACCCGGGCCACGTCTGCATAACCGATGAAAACCTTTACTTCCAGCCACTGAATGGACACCCGGTGAGCCGGTCCCTGCGGGTCGTTTAGCCGCTCCAAATGCTGAATAACGGTTGCCTTGTCCCAGGTGAATTATTTTTAATTGGCTGGTGTGACTTTTCATGTCAGGAACATGTGATTCAGATCAAACTCCACAGAGTAAGGAGGATCTACAAAAGACGGCACGGTCTCCGACCGCTGGTGAGCATTACAACCTGGTGGGTTGGTTTAGTACGGACACACAGCTGGAGGATCACAGGTGTGTACTCCAGTATGTTTCTGTCTCGCCCAGGGTCTGGAAGTGTTCTGCACTGAGAACGACTTTTGCTCCGACATCTACCTGAAGTTCTACGGCACAGCAGACAGGGACGAGATCTACTACTACATTGCTACTTTCCTGGGTGAGAACGCTTGCAGCCACTAATGAAGCCTAGTCTTCAAAATGAAGGGTTTCCTCGTTTCCTTGTTGTGTAAATACACAACAAGAAATAGTGAGTGAACCCCTTGGAATCTCCTGTATTTTTAAAGATAAAACTATAAACAAACACAACCTGTTTTATCTGATAACACAAATCATTATTATATAATATATAATAAAATATTATTCAAACATTAAACTTTATTTATATGGTTTCATATCATAACAGACGTTAACTTGGAGCTCATTTCATATAGAGCAGGTCCAGACCAACCCTTATTGTTATTATTTACACAGACCCAACATTTCCCCTAATGACATGGACTGAGGCTAACTTTACATCCATGTCTGTCCAGACTTATGCAATATATGTGAAGAACCTGAAGAAATTTAAAAAGGTATTAAGGGTATTTGATCATAATTAGCCAGAAAAACCCCTCTGTGTGGCGGCTGAATGCTGAGAGGAGCCGTCGGAGCTTGTTAACATGTCTGTTCGTGGGTCTACCGTATGCTGAGAGTGGAGCATGGTGTCCATAGTGCCCATGGCAGGACATCAGGGAGGAAACAATACTGAGTATTTGCGTTAACGCGGAAAACGAAGTAATTCCAGAGGGTTCACTGACTTTTTCTTGCCACTATTAGCTTTAAAAAAACAAACAATAATTTCAGAGATTTTTCCACTGTGGCTTTAAAATTCAGGAGAAAATTCTCAGTGATAAAGGTCACATAAAAAGCATTTGCTTTAAAAACTGTGTGTCAGTTATTAGCGTCGATCTGAAAGTGCTGATAGTGGACTTTGGAGACCAGTACCGGTGAAACCCAGCAGCATGCGACTGGCTGGGACCACTGAACCATGCTGCCTGTCTCCTCCTGGCTCAGAGAATCACGTGACGGAGCACACAGCAGAGAGCTACATGCTGCAGTGGCAGCGTGGTCACCTGAGTAACTACCAGTACCTCCTCCACCTCAACAACCTGGCCGACCGCAGCTGCAACGACCTGTCCCAGTACCCAGTCTTCCCCTGGGTCATCGCTGACTACAACAGTGCACAGCTAGGTGGGTCAACCGGCCACCGCCCAGCGAGTTTGGCACCTACGTTCATCTCTTGCTAAAATCACCCATGTCTCTGTCTCGCAGACATGACAAACGCTGCCACATTCAGGGACCTGAGCAAACCCGTTGGAGCCCTGAACAGAGAGCGCCTAGACAGACTGCTGGTGAGACGCCGCCGAGGCACTGCCGAGGCGCCGAGCATGTCCGGTCGGAAGCTCCTCAGTAACCACAGAGCTCTTCTCTTCTTCACAGGCTCGCTACAGAGGCATGCCCGAGCCTCGCTTCATGTACGGCAGCCACTACTCGTCTCCAGGCTACGTCCTCTTCTACCTGGTCAGAGTCGGTACGTCACACAATCTGATACACTTTGACCGACATGTAAACCCAGACTCCTCCTGCTGCATCCAACCCGTTTTCAAAACTGATGGAAACGGATGTTGATGATGCTCTTTGATTGAAGGAGGAGCAGTTGTGTGAAAAGCGAAGGTTTTTAGAGAAACCATATCAATGTTGCCCCTGGATTCCCTTCAGAAACTACACCAAGGTTCTTCAGATGTAGATAATGGAGGATGGTAGCCTTGTCCTCCACTGTCAAGCTCAGTAAATCTAATTGAAACGATGAATCAAACAGCCTTGTGTTGGTTTCTCTCTTACTATCCGTGGCCCATCTTTCACAGTGGCAGGTGCCATGTGACTAATCAGACTAATTACACAGATGGGGTCACATGCGTATTAGGCCCCGTTCCCAGTGAAACGCGATGACTGGTCGGTCTCTGCACCGTCCTGACGCCGTTCTGTTGATCCCTGCAGCTCCGGAGCACATGCTGTGTCTGCAGAACGGCCGCTACGACCACGCAGATCGCATGTTTAACAGGTACCGAAAATCTCCCATCGGTCATGCCTGGACCTAACGTCTACCCTCCACTAGTTTTCTCCTATCTGGACCGAGACCGAGGATTCACCACCACTCACAAATCCGTGATACCTCCTCTTGTTCTCATACATAATGAACAAAAATCTAAAAAAATTACAGCTCATAAAGTGTTATATTTCTCTTTAATCTGTAACACCAAGCTGTAACAGTTGTATTTCATAAATGTCTTTATTAAAAGCAGTGTATTGAGTTTAAATACTGAGCTTGTGTATGTTGGTGTTAACTGAGCTGTCTTGCTTTCTTACAGCATAGGTGAAACATGGAAAAACTGCTTGGAGGGAGCAACTGACTTCAAAGAGGTAACAAGCTGATCTTCTCCACATTGTGCTGTGTTGTGTTTCCCTTGTGAAAAGTCGCACTATGACGTTATCTCAAGGAATGTGTTGTGCGAGTCTGAAAACAGTGAGAACCATCCAATGCCAGCAGACTCATTGTACAAACAAACCCATGAACTCTGGATAAAAAGCCAGTTAGGCATCATCACTGTAGGACACTGGCGCGACATAGTCCTTGGAGCTTTGAGACTTTTAGATTTGATCCAAATCAGTGTCTCTGTATGAAACTTTAAATGGGTCGACGTGGTTTTGTTCACCCTGGTTCCTTTGTCTCTATACGGTCCTCCTCTATGTCAGGTCTTATAGTGACGTCTGGTGGCACCGCTCTCAGTGGAAGATGCAGATCACCGGAACCACACGACCTAAAGAGTTTTAGTTCTGTCAGAACCTTTAACCCACAAATCAGCTAGAAGCTCCTCAACAACCACTGACTCTGCTGTTTATTGGTTTTGCAAACATCCGCATTTTTAATTAACACGTTTGGTTTTGACATGGTGTGTGTGTGTGTGTGTGTGTGTGTGATGTACTGCTGTGTAACTGTGTCTCATCGGCTCTTGTCCTGTTTGCTGGACAATATGTTTACACTGTGACCTGCCAAGTGACTGTGGATGTAAAGAGCTTTAAGCCAATTCTGGTTCAACACGTCATAAATAAAAGACGAACTGATAAGATCAGTGTGGGCGAACAGAAGAGGGAGACAGGGATGAGAGCTTGTCTTGGGGCAGATGTTGACCTGTGTGTGCTCCTCCTCCGTCTGCAGCTGATTCCAGAGTTTTATGGGAATGACTGCAGCTTTCTGGAAAACAGACTGAGTCTGGATCTGGGCCGGAGGCAGAATGGGAGCTTAGTCGGTGAAGTCCTCCTCCCTCTGTGGGCCTCAGGTAACTTCCTGTCGGGCACCTGATTTAAAGTGTCAAACCCCTCCTCACCCGCCCACCCCCACGCTCTCATCCGCCCGAAAGCAGTAGCCCGTCCTCCCCTCGCTGTGTGTGTGTGTGTGTGTGTGTGTGTGTGTGTGTGTGTGCCCTCGTGTTGTTGCATGTTCACTGTGTCTTCACTGTCACTTCCCAGATGCCAGCGATTTCCTTCATAAGCACAGGGCGGCACTGGAGAGTCAGTACGTGTCCGAGCACCTTCATGAGTGGATCGACCTGGTGTTCGGCTTCAAGCAGCGAGGCTGCGAAGCCGTGGCGGCTCATAATGGTAAAGCACGCGGCGCCCATCGTCGACATGGATTCCGCCGGAGCTGGACAAAGTCTGACGTCTGTCTCGTTGTCTTTCAGTGTTTCACCCTCTGACATATGAAGGCGGCATCGACTGTGACAGGTATCACTGAATATCCCTGCCTCCGGAGTTGTTATTTTAAATGTCTTCTTTGTGTCATTTACCAACCGTTCCTCCTCCCCGTCGGCCCGCAAAGCATCGAGGACCCTGACGAGAGGATAGCCATGCTGACGCAGATCCTTGAGTTTGGCCAGACGCCCACTCAGCTGTTCAACAGCCCTCACCCCCAGAGGATCACGCCGCGGTTTCATAACATTACTCACAGCCCAAGCATCAACTCACCTGTCAGCGAACTGTCTCCAGGTAGCACTGAGGAAACACACACAGGCTCACATGATATCACACAACGGATCATCCCTGGCAGAGGGTCGCGATGCGGTTCTGTGCAGCAGAGCCCACGTCGTGATTTACGCTGAGAAGAAGAACATGTGTAGACTGTCGGTAGAATTGGTAGAAGGCAAAATCATGTCCGGTCATGACAGACTGGCCTGTCATTGTCTGTCCTCTAACGCAGCTTTCATGCTTTTTCCACCCTGTATCTGATTCCAGTCTCTCAGAGCGAGGACTCGTCCTTCGAGGACCTGACTGAGGAGAGCAGGAAGCTGGCCTGGGCGAACATGGGCAACCTGACGCTGGTCTCCAGCCACAAGATCCATAAAGAGTGAGTCAGGCGGCATTCAGTTGGCGTCTGCAAACGCGTCAGTAGTCCGCATAAGATGGTGTGAACTGAAACGAAAGCTCTGGTTCAAATAAGAGGAAGTACATGCAGCTGCAGTGGCTTCACACTTTCCACATGTGTTGTAAATATTAACATTAAAATGTTGCTGAGACCAAGTGGCGGCTGTGAAACTGCCTTCCCAAGTTTGGAAAAATTAACTGTAGAGCACGTATGGAAAATGTGATGTGATGTGTTTTCTCACATGTTCAAGTCCCTCTGCCACTGCTACACCAAGCTAAATCAACCTCCCTCCCACATGTGCTGGATGCGTGCAGGGCCGTGACGGGCATCGCAGTGACTCGGGACGGGGCCGCTGTCTTCTCCACTTCACAAGGTCTGCAAGTATCGCCTATCTTACCAGTGACGGACATAGATGATGTGGAGGCTCGGGCGACAGGCACTGCCTGACGGCCAAGGGACTCTGTGCAGTGAAATGTCTGTAGAATAGAACCAAAGGCCCAGAGAACAAAGGTGTTCTCTGTGTACTTTGGTTCTCAGGCCTGTGGCACATTATACCTGAGACATTCTAAGGTTGTAGAACCACTCAACCGTTCGCCTCTTTTTTGCAGACTCCACCCTTAAGATGTTCACCAGAGAGCTGAAGGAGTTCCAGAGGAGCATGTCCTTCTCTAACATGGTACGCTGCTCTGCCTGGTTCCCTCTGTTCCCTGCTCTGCCCGGTTCCCTCATTTCCCTGCTCTGCCTTGTTCCCTCTGTTCTCAGCTCTGACCCTCTTTCTCATTTACAGGCCTTATCGTCATGTTTGATGCTGGCGGATGGTAAAACTGTGGCCTGTTCTTCATGGGACAACAATGTGTATGTACAGTAACGTGCACATTCAGTCTGGTTTCCAGCAGGTTGTCACCGTTCTCCTGCTAATCTGACGTGGTCCTGGTTCCTAGGTACTTCTATTCGGTCCTGTACGGCAGGCGGCAGGACACGCTGATGGGTCACGACGATGCTGTCAGCGAGATGTGTTGGTTTGATGACCGCCTGTACACGGCGTCCTGGGACTCCACTGTCAAGGTAAAAGCCGAATAACTCAAACAAAGTGATTTTAACTATAATGTCCAGGATTTTATTAATAATTATCTGTGAAATTATGCAACATTTTGTGGTTTGGGCAGGTTAAGGGTCAATGAAAAATGCTAGTTATACAACAACATGACATCACTGTGGCTGGCGGACATGTTGCATGTATTGTTTTCTTAATTCTATTTTTATTTTATTTTCTATTTATGTGTGTGTACGTACATTGAGAGAAGAAGAAAAGTTATATGTAATTACAAAAAAAATCAAGGCCCTGATTAAAAGAAAATATTTATAATCTATAATCTTGTGATGGTGAAAGGAATATGTTGTCACAAATGAGATTAATGAGATTAATTCAGAACGTATTGAATATAACAACATGTCTTTGGCCAGAAGGTTTGATTTGTGGTTTAGTTTATAAATCTGCCATCATTACACTGATATTTAAATCCCAGGTGTCTGGTAGAGTGTGTGGATTAGATTAATCTGGATTAGTCTTGTTTTAAGGTCTCCGGAGAGTCTTGTAATCGTGAGGATTCTGTGTTGTTTGTGTTGTAGTCTACATGAGACCTGTGCATTGTGTGTGTATTTTATTTTTCCTCCAGGTTTGGCAGTGCGCGCCCGATGGCTCCTCCAGTCACAAGAGATCCCAGTTTCAGTTGCTGGCTGAGCTGGAACATGATGCCGGGGTGAGTGAGGGTGTTGCTGGTCCCGTAACCACAAATGAAATGTGGAGCTGATTCAGTCAGACAGAGGAAATGTAACTTCAGGGACAAAATGAAACAAGTCAAACTGAAAATACATTTGACTTTTTCAGAGTTTAGAGTTAAAAAAGAATTATGCAATAAAGTATGATGTGATATACAGTTTTTCGATAAGTCACACAAAAAACAAAATTCTCCAAAATGAAAAACCAGTTCATCTGGAGAGATAAATGTGGTCAAATTTAGTTTAAAATAATTTATGTCCCTGGCGTCCCCCCCCCCCATGCTCAGGTGAACACTATTGGTCTGAATCCAGCTGGGACTCTGCTGGTGTCTGGCTGCAAAGACGGGACCGTCACCATCTGGGACACCGGCAGCTACGAAACACTGCAGCAAGTCCAGTGCCATGCCGGAACCATCCACCACACAGCCTTCAGTCCCGGTAGGGGTCGGACCGCTCAGGCAAGCAGTCCAGACCCTTAGTCATCTCAGTGTCAGCCTGGTCCGAAACCAGATTTAGTCCAGAATCTGCCTTTCGGACACACAGAGCACAGTGACTGGTTTTGAACTCCCTTTGTTTTCTACATACAAAGCTCCGTACCACTGAGCTCTTAAACAGGCCTTGACATCTACATTGACTCATTTGTTGGGTGTTTTATCTAAAGCGACTTACAGGTGAGGGACAGCCCTGAAGCTCCAGTTTGGTCGGAGACCTTGGTGCTAGTTTAGCATGTCGGGGTGGAAGGTTAGAGGAGGTGCTCTCAGAAGAGAGAGGGAGGTGGGTTGGAGCAAAGAGGGACTTATATATGTCTGGTTATCTGGTGCACTACCCTCGTTGAGAGGGGCGACCATGGAGAGTGATGTGCCCTTATCTGGGGGGGGGTCCTCTCTGAGTGGCTCAGAGAATCGGCCGCTGAAGGTTGATACCTTTGTAGTCAAGCAGGAGGCAAAGACATCAGCTGAGAAGTTTATGCCTGGTGGAGGTGGTGGAGGAGCTGGAGGAGCGAGTAGTGTTTCAGGTACCGAGTGTTTCTTATTGTGAGAATCGCTTCGGCAGCACCGATGCTGGATGAGAAGGAGGATGTGACTGATGACCCCTGAGATCAGCGGGGTCACAGGGACAGTGTGTTGTTAGTGCAGAGCAAAGGGGTTGCTGATGGGCAGAGGCCGGAGGGAAATCAAGAGAAGGATGTGAGTGGGGGTCGTTGCCTCAGCCGGGGGGTTGGCCAGATGTCTCGTTAAAGTGATGCTCTCTGTGTCAGGCGGCAGAGGCAACAGAGGCAACAGAGGCAACAGAGGCAACAGAGGCAACAGAGGCAACAGAGGCAACGGGAAAACAGTGCTGAGGAAAAGACAGAGTGCTCAGAGATAACAGGACTGTTTACCATCAGGTTGACTCGCCAGTCTCAACCTGGTCTGGGCTGACACTTCAGTCACGCTCTCTAGCGACAAAGCATGACCGCATCTGTTCATGCATCAGGATTGGTTAGATCCAGCCTAGACGGTTTCTGGATGAGCAGCACAGAGGGTTCGTTCCGCTGCCCCAGAACTCAGAAGCAGTAAAGCACAGCTAATGTGGTCGAAAATGTTAGCAAGGACCAAAGAGACAAATTGTTGTCATAGTCTGTCCTGCAAAGCAAACCAGCAGCCGTATAAGATGACTTTATGTCTACAAGCAACAAACGAAGCCTCATTAGTGGTTGTATGAGCTGTACTGACAAATGACATCACCATGAAAATGGTCCGGGGACCTGAGTGGACTAATAATCAGGGCTGGACTCTGATGCATCGGGAATCAGGCCCACAACTGACGATAAACGCTCCAGCCCCCAGACACAACAGATTGTGGAGTAACGGCTTCATCTTTTGCCTCCTCAGACAGCCGACACATCCTCGGTGTAGGCGCCGACTCCTGCATGAAGGTCGTTGACGTTCAGACGGGAATGGTGATCTCATCTGTGCGAGCTGCGGAGGAGCAGAGGTAAGGCCACACCCCCTGCAGGGTGGCAAATGCTCACCTCAAATTGCAGGGTTTCCCAGACCAGAAGTCACAGTATCCGAGGCTCCATAAAAACATTAAAGTCGTGCATAATCATACTTTTCATCATTTCAGACTGAAGAGTTTTCATGCTTTAATTTGAGTCCCAGCCATTTTAAAGGCAGGTCTGCTTGTGGTTCCAGGTGTTTCTGCTGGGACGGGAACTCAGTGCTGTGTGGGGGTCAGTCTGGTGACCTGCTGCTGTGGGACCTGCTCAGCAACACCATCACCAAGAGGATTCCTGCTCACTCAGGTACAGCGAGGAAAAAAAACTCAACTTGTTATCATTTGAGGTTGAAAAAACAAAACATTGCTCCAGTAGAAATGAAGTGATTATCAGCTTGTTGATGGAAAAATGTGCTTCCTTTGCCCAGGTGCTGTCACAGCCATGTGGATGAATGATCTGTGCACCACCCTGATCACAGGTGGAGAGGACCGACAGGTGTCCCTCTGGAGGCTCCAGAGCTAAAGAACCGGTCTCCGAGGCAGAGCCTTCCAGTCCAACTACGTGACACGTGTCCTGCAGATGACCTGACCCCGAACAGACTCATCGACCAGCTGTGAGAAGCTGAAATTGTACTGTAAATGTACAGTATCACAGAGCAGTGGAAGGGGGGGCAAAGTCAACCCAGACTGAAGGTCATCAACATTCCCATTAGTCCCCAGTGGTCACCATCTGCATATTGAGAGAAAATGTCCAATTGCAGTTTTGTGCATGAGAGCAGGAAGCGAAGTGACGTCCATTCCTTAATTTTCAGCCTATTCTACATTTCTGAGCATCATTTTTCTCATTTATTATGTGCTACGTATCATGTTTCTCTTTTTTTATTCATTTCTTTTTTTCATTAGCGATCATGTTTCTATAGCTTTATGTGTATTTAATGCTGTGAAGTTGACTCACGCTGTCACAGCTTCGTGCTGCTCAGGTACTGCATTACAAAATAAGGTGAACTTTAAAAATAGGGTTTTTCTGTTCTTTTTTTATTGGTTTCCTACAGACAGATTGTTACCTGAAGCTGCACAGGACGCGAAAAGCTAGAGGTGAATGAATAACATGTATTTACAGACCGGCTCAGTTTTACTGTGTGAAAACAAACAATTAACCACTTTACCATACATAGTATTTATCCAACAACAGTTTACAAAATGCTTTAGAAAAACAGAACAGAGCAAAAAGAAGAGTCTGATAATATAAGAATAATAGACTCGAAGGTTTAGAGGATGCATGAACTGTTTCAGTGAGATGAAACGCAAATGAAATGCTAGACATCTGCTTCTTCCTGGAGAACAGAGGCTGTGGACATCTTGGATCCATGTCAGTCACAGTGGTGACAGTGTTCATGTTGGGGGGGCACAGTTTCCAATAAAACAAAAGCTTAAACCATTCATGTAGAGCAGGTTTGAAACCCTGGATTCTGCCTCAGTGTCTTCCATCACCAGGTCTTAGTGACACAGTGACTCAGGCTGCAACATTACTGAGCGTTCTTGTTTCTTTCAGCCCTGTGAAGAGGGAACCAGCCATTTCTTTAAGGTTCCCTCCACAGATCATCTGTCGGCGGAGCAGCGTGAACCGGGACCGTGGTTCTGATGTCAAACCCTAGGTGGTGCTCTTTGGCTTCTCCGCCACCTGAGCCAAGTTCCAAACCAATGGGACGAAGGGACCTGAGCTCATCCTTCACTTATTAACCTGAGGACATATTGTGTAGTAAACAACTTTGATTCATAGGAAAAATGACGAGTTATGATGTCACACAAACTTTAAACATGATGTTAACCTTCAGATTTGGCTCTGATCAGGGGACACCTTTCTGTTTCTATTAAAGCTGAATATCATTAGATCAGAGGTGCAGGTGTCCTGTTTCACTTCTGGTTCAGTCGCATGGTTTCAGAGCAGCTTCCTGGTTTCAGTCGGTGTTTGTGCTGAGAGCGTCAGGTGACGTGAAAGCTGGAAACTGGAACAACTGGTTGGCTTTGAGTCTCAGTGGCTGGTGAAGAGCGGATCATAAAGAATGCTGTAGATTTGAAGGAGATGGGCTTGGCGGCGCTGCTCATCCCATCCTCGGTTCTACTCCTCTGCATTTTTCTGTGAACAGAGGAGACGGGACACGTTACTCACAGTGTGATGAGATGAACGGACCCAAAGTCCTCAGTGTGTCTTTAATTGAACCCGAACGACAACCAGACAAGCTGGCCCAGTTTATGTGTGATTGAAGCCACAGCAGTGAACAGACTTTACCTTGAGTTTGCGTAAATTGGCAATGGCTCTGAGTAACTTGGGCGTTGGAGGTTTTTGTCCGAACAGAGTCAGACCTTTCTGCTTTTCCTCGTTTGTCTTGGCCGCTGCAGGTCCTTTGGCCTTGATCAGCTTCCTTTAGTCACACAGACACGATCCTTCGTTAGCTGCATATTCCATCTTATCTAGTTTTTTATGTAGTGAAGTTTTTTGGAGAGAAACTGCATCGACCAAACCGGCCATAGTTATCGACACTGTCGGTAACGGAGACTCACCTTCCCTTCCTGGCCAGCACTTTCTGGGACTCTGGGTAGTGGACCAGGATGTCAAACAGGTCCTTCTTCTCCAGGACAAAGAGGTTAGCAAAGCCGTGTGCTCTGACGTTGGCCGTGCGTCTGTTGCCTCCGTCTTTAGCAGATTGTAGTAAACTGTTTGTATGCGTGTGTGCGTGCGTGTGTGTTGGGGGGGGTGTTAAAGCCAAGGCATAGTATCACCATTACCACACCTGCCCTCTAAAATAGACTTATAAATGTAAGAATGAGCTATTACAGCAGAGCTTAAGCTGCATTTACTTTATGAAAAATAGATATATAGTTATGTTTATGAGATTTTTTTTCATGTCAATCACTTATGTATATCCAGGCATTTATTGAATGATAAAATGAAGACAATGAGACCTTTTTTAATGGGTTTATATCTTATTCCTAGATCACACTTACCTGATTTCTCCAAACACACAGCCGGCCTTCAGAGTTACAAACACAATACTGTTGTCAGGTCCCCCCACTACCTGCACCGCTCCGCTCTTAATGATGTACATCTCTTTACCGATGTCGCCCTGCAGAGGCACAGTATTCACACATAATAACAGGCCAGATACACCCCAAACACACACATGGAGTGTGTACTCACTTTCTTCACAACAAAGTCTCCAGGTAGATAGATGATCGACTTGAGCCTCAGCAGCATGTCCACCAGCATCTGCTGGTCACATCCCTGAGGAGAGAGTGTGAGGTCCACAGGTTAGTACCCAGGTCTGTCCTCAGATGGACGTACGGCTCCAGGTGTCCAAGATGACATTCGCTCAGCCCTCGAATCACGACTCTGACCGAGCTGGGAAGGGCTGAAGTGGCCGCAGTGGTAAACCTTACTGCTTTTTTTCAACCCACTCCGTATTCTGACGGTTTCACTCAGTAGAGCAAAATGACCCGTTGCACCAACCAGAGGACACTGTTGATGCCAACTCACTTGAAACAGTGCGATCTTCTGGAAGGTCGTCATGTTGATGTCCACGGCGATGGCGGTCTTCATCACCAGAGGCATCTTGTCCAGCAGCTCTGACTCATCTGGAGGGGACAGACAATGCGTTTCCATGAGTGGAAGTGGGCTTGGAGGTTCATGCATGTTTGCACTTGTGGCTCCACTGTGAGGGTGAGGGTCCAGGTCTTGTCTTTTTTGTGTATATTAGATAATTATTGATCAATGTCAGATACTTCAAATAAAACTGAATCTTTTCACAACGGGCAGTTCGAGATATGATGGAAATTTCTGGCTAACTGGTTAGACTTCTGGTATAGAGTTCTTTCCCACTTACCCAGCATACCCTGAGCGGCCCATGTGTAGTTGTACCAGGTCCGGACCCTGTTCTGGACCACCCTGGGGATGGTGTACGTGTTCATGTAGGCAACGCAGCTGTCCATTGAAGCCCGAAAATATGTCTTACCTGCTGTCGCTGCCCCAATGACGTCTCTCATCTGGAGAGAGAAAGATGGAAAAGGTTCAGGAGAAATTAGATTTAAACAGATGACACAACAAGGCCAGAGCGCCGCAGATTTATAATACTTAATCAGACTGCAACAAATCTCTCTGTCTCAGATCCTCCTACCTGTCCGATCAAACTGGAGAACACAAAGACACCGGTGAAGAAGTTGGTCATCTGAAAGGTGATCTCAAAGGTGGTCACGGGCTCTGGGAGCCCCCCGATGTTGATCAGACTGCGGACGGCGAAGTAGTAACATCGCAGATACCTGTGGAGGAATAGAAGTCGAATACGTAGGAGGGAGATCCTCATTTAGTTTGGATGAAAAGAACCAATTACCCCCCGACGCTCTGCTCTGTTCAGCAACACACATGGTTCATGTACACAAACTGTTGTCAGACCCTCCCTGGATAGGCCCCTCCCCCTGGAGCCCCTCCCCCTCACTGGACAGGCCCCTCCCATCCCTGCAGCCCGTGGATGAAGTGCGTTTGCGCTTTTGTCTTAGTTGTATTTTGTTGCTCTATATGTTAATTTTCTTTTCATTTGTGTTAATGAAGCTTATTTTAGTTTCAGCTCATGTGTGGCCTCCCCCCTTTGACCATCTAGAGGGTCTGTGAGTTTAGCTGGATGTTTTGTGTTTTGGGAGGGGTCACCCAATCAGGTTCAGGGTCACTCTGCAGTGAGCACTCAGTTCCTGTAGCAACTGTCGCTTTGTGTCATCATCTATCATCTTCTATAGCATGAGATGCATTGCATTATGGGATTGTTAGAAAACAGACTTTTTTCCTTCTATAGTGGGGATTTTCGAGGCCACATATAATAGAGCTGATGAATTAGCAAATATGGAGCAACTTTGGACACGGTCAGACCCACGGACTGGGGCTCAACATGGGACGGCCTGTCAGTGTCTCAGCACCACGGGGAACCACATCCATACAGGTCTTACCCACAGACAACTACAAGACAAAGCGAGCCGAACGTACGCCATGCCTTTTCCGTCGTACACCCACAAGGTGGTGCCCAGACCCTGCTTCACCGAGGCGTAGTAGTACACACAGGCGTTGAGATGGAGCATGTAGAGCAGGTAACCCGTGGTGCGAGCCACTCTGCATCAGAAAGACGGGACAGACGAGACAAATGAGGTCAGGACACAGCAGCAAAAAAGTAAGGAAACAGCAGAACAACTCTGGTTTGTCCCTGTTGTTACTATACAGCCTAGTTTATGGTTAATAACTGTTTACGAATTGGTGAATTCTTCCTCATGTTGTGCTATAAGGATACCTCAGCACTGGAGGAGCTCCATAGTGATCAAGGAACAAAATCCTTTAAAGAATCACAGGTAAAATTCAATCTACATAGAAGGGCCCAATGCCATTATGTGTTGAAATCAAACTTTAAGAATGATCCAAGGCCACAATAGGCAGGAATCTCCTCATTCTCTGTCTCCAAAGGGTCGGCGAGTGTCCATGTTTTGTTCCACGCCGCTGTAGGAGTGCAGCTCTACAGTGTCACCGAAGAAGACCCAGGAGAGAACGGGGCCGGAGTGGGCCAACGTGTGGCAGGCGGCACCCACAGGGCTCATGCAATTTTGGATGATATTTTGTTCTTGAAGTGCACTGGAACTCCTCCACACTTTATTGGGCTTTAAGATGAGGAGGTTACACTAATCCGCATGCCCTCCTGCCTCTGACTTATCTGCACTGACAGTTAAATCCCTCTTCAGGACTGGGTTCAGGAGGTCTTCATGCTCGGCAGGAGGCCGCCGTCAAGGCCTGGCAGATCCTGACTGGAGCGGCTGCACCCTCTTCCGTCATATCTTAATTTAGACAAGTACTATATGAAAGGAGAGACTCTTTGTAATTGTGGTAACGGGCCTAAAAGTTGTGGCTACAGCTTAGCCTATTGCGACACTGAGCCTAATATTTTTCATATCACGCACCCTGTACTCTTCTGTGATTTGGCTTTATCATTTACTTTTTAGTATAATTTCTAGTTTGGAGTCATCTCTGCTCATCACAGTCCACTTAGTCAGAGGCATCTATATCTAAGTCCATGTAGAGTATGTATGTAAAAATATGTGTGTTCAGGTTCTTTGATAAACCTTGTAAATTGTGTGATACCTGAACCCCCCCCCCCCCCCCAAAAAAAATAAGACGCAGCAGGCTGTGAAAACAGCAAAATGTCTTGTTTCTGTTTTGGATTGAAAATCTAGTTAATGTACTGTTTGTATTATATATTAACATTTTCAAAAACGTGTCGTGTGATATGAATTATTCAAACATTCTACGTACAAAGACTGGGAAGCTCTGCAGCTGCCAAATGACGTGTTTCTCTACTGTCGGCAAACAAACTGCAGTTCATCTAATAATTTACACACTGATGCTGTACACAACACTGTGTACTGATAGAAACCAGGTTGAGGTGTTGGTCCACGGGCATTTACCTCCAGATGTAAGCCTTGTCCATGATGCTCTCAAGTCGGTCACTGAACTCGAAAAAGGACTCGATCTAGGACACATGAGGAAACACACAGGAGATGTGAGGTCTAGTCAGACAACACAAAGTGGTTCCTGTCTGTTTTGCCTAGTTTACATGGTCAGTGGAGGCGCTCGGCCACTTGCTTACCCTAATGAAGCGGTTGAGTCGATAGATGGTGGAGAATTCAAAGTGCAGGCAGAGAACGTCGATGGGGACGATGCTGATTAAATCGATCTGCTCACAGAGCAATGATACATTTAAAAAGTTCACCAAGGTACAGAAGTATCCTCAGAAAACTATGTTAAAGTGAAGGTACTTGACTGACATATTATTACAGATTGGATTGTTAATACGGATAGAAGATAAATGGGGGGGGCGTCCAGATGATAAATGAAGTAAGACAAACACTCGAGAGGAACCGAGTGAAAAGTTTAAACTGATCTGAAATGGGGCCCCTCCCGAAATTTTTATGAGAGAGCAGACAGTGGAAATACTCCAGTAAAGTACGAGTGCCTGTGAGTACAGTGAGTAGATGCGCTTAGTTACTTTCCTCCCCTGGATGTGTCCTGACTTGCTCACCTTAAATCGCTGTGATTTCCGATAGTGTTCTTTCGTCATAACTCTGTCTTTCTGCAGGAGACACAAGATTCATCACAGTGCAACTGACACTTAATGCCTCTCAGCTCTCACAGACACAGATCAAATGCAGGACAGACACAGAGACACTGCTTTCTGACTCACAATAATGTCGCCGGCTTTGACGAACTGAAGTCGCGGCTGCCAAACAATGATGTCAACGACGTTCACCAGGTCACTGATGATGTCAAAGAAGATCCAGAAGGGGTTGACGGTCCGACTGTGGTAAGGGAATGCCAGCCGGGCCGAGCAGAACCAGACGTTGTAGTTGTAGGCCACGGCCACCACGGCCAACCAGGCGATGTAGCGTCGGTCTGGACACAGATTTCAGAAACAGATCTCAGTACCGTAGTTTGCCTGCACATTCATCTGGGCCGGCTGTCCGGTTACCCACCTGTGAATGGATCTATGGTGGTCCCCAGAATGGAATCCATCGCCTCCTCCACAGGTTGGAGGAGGCTGTCGAAGCAGGAGCAGCTGATGTCTGGGAGGAGCTTGGCTTTCTTCCGGGCCTCCTCCGCCAGCATCTCCTCCTCCGCTTTCTTCTCTGCCTCCAGCCTTTTCTCCTCATCCTTTTTCTTCTTCTCCTCTGCCTTTTTAGCCGCTTCTTCTGCCTTCCTTTTGTCTGCTTCCTCCTTGGCCACCCGCTCCTCCTCCTTCAATCGAATGTAGTCCTCCTTCTTCAGAATAGGAGCTGGACAGACAGAGAGAGGGATGCTGGATTAATGGGCTCTTCCTCCACCTGGGCGAGCTTGTTTTCGGCCCAGGGCATCCGTACTTACTGACGGGTGGGGTGATTTCCGGGGAGGTGGCGTAGGGATCAATGACTTTGTCTTTGAGCATCTCTGTCCGCTCTCTTAGCCTCCTGACCAGATCTCTGAGGGTGTCATCTGTGTAGCGAGAGTAGACGACCGGTGGGGGAGGGGCTTGTTCGCTGAGAACAGGTAAAAAGAAGAAGGGGCAAATAAAGAAAAACCTCAGAAAAGGTGCCATTAAATTAGACAAGAGCAAAGAGACATGGGAAATAATATCTGGTGAGCAGCAAGAGAAGACGCCTCAATGATTTTCTCAGTAAATGGGACAATTCGTGCTTGTGCACTTCATGTCATTATTCTCAGTATTAATCTGGTCTTATAGGTGAAAAAAGCACAACTTTACATTATCTCATAAAGATCTGATATTATATATATCTGATATTAAAGAGATTGTTCCACCTTTACTTTAACCTCTAAGAGAAAGTAGGATTCTCTCATTTAAATGAGAAATAAAATCCCTGTTTTTTTCTTTTTTTTGGACAAGTTTAAAAGAAATAGCCCTAAAATGCCCTAAAAAAGTATATAAATGATCTGCGGAGAGCAAATTGACTTCTTAGAAATCAGTGCCCACTCGCTTCCTCTGATCATTCGCAGTCATAAATACCACTAAGCTGCTAAGCTCCTTTCCTACTTTAGGAGTCACCGTCTGCATAACCCAGCATAACCACAGTAGCTCGGGCGGCCCATCCCCACGCTGTGGCCCCCGTAAGGATGGCTGAAGCAGTGGCGGTGGGGCCACGCGGCCCTGCAGCCGCTCGGACTCAACCGATGAAATGTAGGGTGTGGTCTCCAGATGGACCCGAGTCCCCCCCCCGCCCCACACAAAAAGCGGACTCCAAACCAAACACCAGTTCACCAGGGTTCAGTCTCGCAGAACCACAGAGGTCTGTTGATTTCTAAATGCTTTATGATGCTGGCCTGTCACTGACAATTGGGATTAAACAATTTCACTAAGCAGAATAATATCTTGCATTTTGACCTGGCTGTTTTCTTATGTGAAGTGAGATAAATCATATTCTCTCCTGCCCCCACACCAGCTGAGCACGGCTTCCCGGCTCACGCTGTGGGCGCAAAAGGCCTATCCAGTGGTCTTACCCCTCAGCCCCCTCTGGAATGGCAGGATCAGCAGGAGCAGGAGCAGGAGCAGGGGCAGGGGCAGGGGCAGGGGCAGGGGCAGGGGCAGCTGTATGTAAATGAAAACAGAATGTGTCAGTTAGACCTTCATATTCAACAATTCCCTTTCATATGCCAACATCACTCAGTTCTGAATCGGATGTTACTCTTGTGGTACAATAAGAAGGGTCCAGGTTTTACTCTACAGCAATAAAATCAGTTCAATCCACAGTTTATTTATAATACTAAAGGGAGAATTGTAAGAAGTAGTGTGAAGATCAACCTCCAGTTTAGTGTTTCATTTATATTTTTTAAATGGAAGTAAATGAGGAAGGTGTTTGGAAATAAGCACTGTGTGGTTTTATAAATATTGATAGACGATGATAGTTTTCTTATTTTAAGCCACAAAACCTATAACTCCTTATGATAAATCACAAGAAAATTAAAAAAATATATATTTTAACGTTTTAGACCTAAAATCAAATCTAAATGAGATTTGTTGAATTTGCTGTGAAATTTCCAAAGATAATTTCAAGTCCCAAATAAACGCCGCTACAACAACACACTGCACAAGTTCAAGACACTTTACTGTCTGGCACCAGAACAACGTCCATCTTTAAACACTTGATCCATCAGAACCTAATGTTCAGTTCAGGTCAGTTCAATTTTATCTATGTTGATGTTCAGATAAGATCAGAGCTGTTGTGCCTCACTAACAGACTGTAAGACAAAGAAGGCCTACAGGCACACCCAAACCTGGCCATGTGTCAATAAACAAGGGAGACAAAGAACTCAGCAGAGCATCCCCCCACCACGAGGTCCCAGTTGGATACCTGACCAAATGGACGACCCCCAACGGGCGCGGTGCCCTCCGAACAGCGGGACCCATAAAATCTCCACGGCTCCCATTGGGCTAAATCCGTCAGAATCAACACCAATTCGTGACGTCACCTAAAGTTATATTAACACAGAAACTCCTGAAACTCGTCCCTTCTGCATTGGACCCTCACCAAGACCAGAGAACTCCTTGCCAATAGAAGTGGCACCGATAACCCTTCTGCGTTGGACCCTCACCAAGACCAGAGAACTCCTCGCCAATAGAAGTGGCACCGATAACCGCATCCAGATCTAGACCTTGTCCCTCGTGGCGAACACTAGTTGTAGTCAAAGTTTCTGAGTTAATTACCTAACCGTGAGTCAGCCGAATTCCCCCGCTGTTCCAGCCGCCCTCCGCTCTTCGCTGTGTGTCGCGCCGACACCGTTCAACTCGGTCCAGAGTCACAGACCGGCCTTCGCGCCCGGACGTCCGAGGAGGTGAAACCTGGTAGCTAACGTGTCCTACCCGTTTCACGAAGAAGACGAAAGGACACAGATCCTGCTTCTTCTGAGTCGACGAAAGAATTCCCCGCCGTGAGCCGGAATCAAACACCTCGTCGGAGACTAACCATCCCGTCGAGAAAATAAGTTAGCCGCCGAGAGCCGCTAACCAACGACTCTTCTCCTGCAAACGGACGCCGAGGCGAGCTCGCCGCACCGCTGGACTCGGCAAAGAGTAAGAGGCTTATAGCTCTGGGCAGACGTTAGTAACGAAAGTGTAATAAGCTGTTGAATGTTTAGGACTACATGGGTTGTGTGTTATTTAAGTCATCTGTGAACATCACTGAATGAATCATAAGTTATCCGTCTGCAGCGGATAACTTCTGTCCCGCTCTGTATCACGATCGAGACCAGTACTTTCTGTGTCGGTTAAAACTCCAGACTTGCAACGCTCATCAACTGAGTCGAGTAAAGTCTGTGTGATACAGGAAACACTGTCTCTAAACCACGATCGTCAGAGCGTCTTTGGTTGAACTTGTCTGTTTCTTCTTCCACTAACGCACACGTTCCGATTCGAGCGCCCGCGTGCGGGAGGGTTCGAATCTGCCCCACCTAGTTTTCTTTGTCTAGTCTAGTGGTAACGGTGTAACGTCACTACATTCCACAGACTCCCTTCCGGCCGACCCTCGCGTGACGTGACTGTAACGAGACACGTCCGCCACCTCAGTCCGCCTCCCTTCGGGCGCGCGCACACATAGACCCTCCTTTACGCGCCCTCACACACACTCACACGTATACACACACCACCACACAGATACTCCTGCATACTCACACATACCTACCTCAATACTTACACAATCTCACGATCGGTAGCTAGTAGTAGATAATAAGATTTATTATTTGAAAGTGATGATAATTGAAGGCGATATTGCTGATGATAATAAATTCTGTTATTGCTAAAGGAGAAGTTTATTTGTGTTTCTGTTCACGTACTATGATAACAAGCTGGTTGACAAGGTCAGTGCCGATCTCTGTGCCTTCTTATTCACTATAGAATTAACAATAATTCCCAATTATTGGCAATTCTGAGTGAACACCCTTTCTTGAGACTGAATCCAACAGTTGGTTATTGGTCCGGGTTTGTCCCGGTGGTGCCCCGTTCTTGATGGTTTAAATTGATCGGATTCTGTTAAATTTAATAATTACTCGAGATTATCCTTGATAATCAGTAATTCTAGCTAATAGCCAAATCGTTGCTCCTGCACTGCACAACGGATGGTGCCTTATGTGAGGTTGCATCCGAATTTCAGCTATTAGTCCGGGTTTTCCCGGTGGTGCCCCGTATCAGTAATCCCGATTAAGCCAATCCATCCAAATCTTTACAATTATTAATGATTATTTTAATAATCACTAATTATTGCCAATAACCAAGTCCTGTATTAGGCTCTGAAGCACAACAGAGCTTTTCTCAGGGCACTGTTCCTATAGAGCCCTGAGAAAAACGTGTAATAAACACTGTAATAAGTTTTCATCACTGCATTAAACCTTTAGGCTCAGATGTCACAGTGCTGCTATGCCATAAAAAGACACAGCCTCAGTAATGTCGGCAGCGTCCACTGGTGTCATGTCCATGGCTGATGGTCTCTTCATAGCCCTGTACATTATATTAACAAAGCCAATGGTAGACGGCAAGTTTAGTGGTGGTTCATGTGACCCGTCCACTGCTGCAATCTGTGTGGTTGATGCCGTGTTTCCAGTGAGTTTCCTGATGCGGTGTAGACCTGCACTGATTCCTTCCACAGTGATGGAAAACGTGTGTGTACATGTGTGTGTGAACGACCTGTGCAGGTGGCACTAAATGTGATTCACTACAGTCAGTGTAGCTCTGCACACAGAGAGACTGAGATCGGACCAACAGAACCGACCTGGCTCCGGCTCCTCCTTCTTAGCTTCTTCCTCTTTCTTTGCCTCTTCCTTCATTGCCTCCTCTTTTTTCTCCTCCTCCTTCTCCGGCTGCTCTTTTTCATCCTTCTTTTCAGGAGGCTTCTCCCCCTGCGAACACACAACACCAGCGACAGTAGGCAGACAACAATGGAAGAGCAACTTCTGAAGACAAATAAACAGAGTACTGTCTTTTGTGGCAAGTGAATGCAGGTGGACTACGAGGCCAAAAGTGCTCAAGTGCCAAATGCTACTTCTCCACATCAGTGCCAAGCTGCTTCAGAGGCTTTGACCGATCCGAGTCACTGCCATGGTTCACCTTAACATATCCCTGATTATTTCAGTGTGGGGGTCAAATGGTGCAGGTATGAAAACTGCTCAGGAGGCAGCCAATGTGCTGATTTTTACTAATGTAAAGCTGAGACTGATCCAGTCTGCCAACACTCTGTCTGTTATCTTCTAATTTTAACTCACAGCTATTGAAGATTAGTGATTTTTCTTTGTTTTGGACATCAATGATGCAACTTTTGAATGTAGAGGACAAAGAGCTGAACTGGTTTGATTTTAACAAACTATCACTGAATTTAAGTCAGAATACATCATCTCTGGGAATCATGTGACACACTCACAGGTCTGAAATCAAATTTCTTGGAGTGATTACAGGTAATAAATTATGCTGGAAAGCAGTTATAATTGATTTTAAAGAAAATTTGAAGTCACCTTCAAAGCCGTGTCTAAACAAAAGGATTTTTCAAAATCAAGCTTCATCATAAACCTGATACTCTTCCCTCATGTTTTTTTATTTTTATATATATATTACATATAAAAGTTCCTATGTGAGTTCAGGGGAATTTTTCCCACTTTAAAGGATAAACATGACACAAAAGAGTGAAACAGAACATTAAGTCAAAGGCTCAATGATTTGGTCGACTTTAAAAAGAGTCGTCACCATAAGCTGCAGCTTCAGCTTTTTTCAGATTGTAGAAGGATTATGGATTCGTTTCTCAGCTATTAGTCATTGATTATTGATCGTAGACTTAGTTCCAGTTTCTATATTTGAGATATTAGAAAGAGAGCGGGACTTACCTCAGCTGGTGGAGCTGGGGTAGAAGGGGGGTTGGCAGCCTTGGCAGGGGGAGGCTCAGGGGCCCCCATCAACTTTTTCAACCTGCTGAACATGGTGGTCTTCTCTGTGGGCTACGGCGTACAGGCCTCCCCAGCCTATTCTCCTAATGTAGACCAGAATCCTGAGATCCTTGTTGTGTTGTGTCTGTCTCGCATCTGAACAACAGACTGAGGCAATTCAGTTTCTTAGACTCATTAATTCCCTCTGGGAACTCCCCGTTCTCCAGAGGTCAACTCCAGATCAGCTCTCTCTCTGCCGCCAATCGCCACCAGACCAGATGCCCGTCCCATCATGGTGCTGACTCTGGTCCAGACCAAGGACCACTCAGAGGCCCTCACTATCTTATGCTGTGTTGGAAAATTAGCTCTATAATATTTAATACAAATGCGTAATCAATGAACAGATGACAAGATGATGTATAAATGTGAGTCAAAGTGGGTTTGGGGGCTGTATTATTTTATATATTCATTGATCCAAATTTTATTGTTTTCACACTTAATTTTTTATTGTATGTGACGGTGGAATAAGCCGTGACTGTGAAGGCGATGAAGGTGTAACAGGATCAGTGTGACCGGTGTAAAATTAGACTGCGCCAAGGTTATTTCAGTCGCTCTCGACTGCAGAGTTCACAAACACAGTGACCACTTTGTTAATTCTTCCTCACCAAGTCCCTGTGTGGCTGATGGGATTAGGTAGAGGCACTAGGCACTCTCTCCCTCTCTCTCTGAACTGCACAAACACTGGCTCTCTCTCACACACACACACACACACACACACACACACCCAGCAAAAAGGGAAGGAAGATGATTCACAGGATGAAACTAAGTCAACTGTTGTGACATCAGAGAATGATTTATTATCATTAATATAAGTAAATATTGGCAGAAATAAATGAGTCAAGCGTTGCTAACACCAGGTTTTACAGTGATGGATAGTTATAATAATAATAATAATGATAATAATAATAATAATCTCTGCTGGGCGTCTATAACATCTGTGAATATAAAACCGATAACAGCAGTCAAGCAAAAAGGAAGAATATGTTCAGAGTGGATGTATGCAGTGTCCAGTGGGGGGCAGTAGTCTCTGGATTTGAACCCTGCACATCTCATCTCAGTAGACTATGAATGTTTAATGTTATATGTTTAAATGTTTAAAGTTGTTTATTGTACCAGGATTTAGAATTCATTTTAGTGAACTGTATTGTAATAGTTTACCATATTATGTACATTAATCTTAATAATATGGTCAACTCTGCATATGTAGCTTGAAGCACAAAGAAACAGTGTTGGACCCTGGGTGATGACAGGAGCATTTGGCTTAAACACAATGATACAACAGGAAAAACACTAGGTACAAAACAGTGGGAAGAAAATAAAGCTGCACATTCACTCCCAAAAAGGAGTTAATAAAAACACGAAGTCGAGATAAGTTTCACCGGCCTCCAGCAGCAGTCTGAAAGACAGAAAACACAGCCAGACCAAAAAGGGTTTGCTTCGTTCAATAGTCTCTGTGACCACACATAGATGCTTTCATTGGATGGGGAACTAAGGTGTTTACCTTCATTTTGTCAATTAAGTTTCTGTTAATGGTTCCTCCAACAGCACGCAGCAGTTTGGGTGTAGCCGGTTTGGGTCCAAACAGCGCCAGCCCTTTCTTCTTGTCTTCCTCCACTTTAGCTGCTGCTGGACCCTTGGCCTTCATTAGTTTCCTACACACACACACACACGCACACAGCTTTACTCTCAGCAGCCTCTGTGATTGTGGACCAAACAGCAAACTTCTTCAGTAAAAGGAAAAGGCCTGAAAATCTGGATTTGTTTCCCAGAATTAACCCGTACAGTGTCGCAGCTGATTGGCAGAAAGTAAAAAACTGACATGTCATTTATCAAGTACAACAAAAAAACAATAATATCTGAGTGGAAGTCAACAATTTTACTGATATTCTTAATTTATAGAGAATATGATTGGTGGTGAAAAATAAAAAGTTAATCCATAATGACTGTGACTGCAGCTCTGCAGGATTTGTTGACTGGTTCGGTTCAGATTGTGCCACAAGTCACACTGATCCCAGTGTGACTTGTGGGGGCTGACTGGCCAGGTGTTGCTGTGAAGGCTAGGTGATGGAAACGCTGGTCTCCAGGTCTCTGACTCACTTTCCCTTCCTGGCCAGCACTTTCTGGGACTCTGGGTAGTGGACCAGGATGTCAAACAGGTCCTTCTTCTCCAGGACAAAGAGGTTAGCGAAGCCGTAGGCTTTGACATTGGCCGTGCGCCTGTTGCCTCCGTCTTTGGATGATTGCAGCAGACTGAGACGGAAAAGGACATTTTATCAGTGAATGATCCCGGATGTAAAGACAAAGAGTCTGGTCGAGACCTGCGCTATATGAGAAGTGCCCTGAGACAAAAATAGAGCAAGAACTTTATCTCACCTGATTTCTCCAAACACACAGCCGGCCTTCAGAGTGACAAACACGATACTGTTGTCAGGTCCCCCCACTACCTGCACCGCTCCGCTCTTAATGATGTACATCTCTTTACCGATGTCGCCCTGCAGAGGCAGAGGTCAGCTTCACTTAATGAGGGGAATTCGGAGGGAAGGATGATATCAGTTCTTAAAGTTTTAATTGGGTGTGTGGACAATATTGATGCCACACAACTGAAGTTTAGGTCAAAATCCAGATGATAACATGAACTCACTGATGAATAAAGAAACGCTCACAGTGAATGAATATGGCATATGGCTGAATATGGAATAAGTCTTCTCAGCTAGATGATCTTTACTGTTTCCAACAGGCACATCTGAGACATTTGACACATGACAGGGAGCCGTGACCTTCAGCGCAATCTTACGTAACGTTTCAGTAACTTGAAAGACCCTCACTTTCTTCACGACGAAGTCCCCGGGTAGATAGACAATCGACTTGAGCCTCAGCAGCATGTCAACCAGCATTTGTTGGTCACAGCCCTGATGGAGAGGAAATAGATATTAAACTGACGTTCTGTGCGACCCGCACGCTGCCTGTCTCGCTGTGTCTGTGCTGTCTTTTGAGGTGCCCGCACCTTGAAAAGGTCAATCTTCTGAAAGGTAGCCAGGTTGATGTCCACGGCGATGGCGGTCCTCATCACCAGAGGCATCTTGTCCAGCAGCTCCGACTCGTCTGAAAGTGTCGAGCAGAAACAGAGAAAGTCGATTAAAACGACTGAGCGGTCTCCTCGTCGTTTCACACTTTCTAGATAAACTGAACCGAGCTCTCCGTCCGGTGTCTACTGACCCAGCATGCCCTGGGCGTCCCAGGTGTAGGTGTACCAGGTGCGGACTCTGTTCTGCACCAGAGAGGGGATGTGGTTGGTCACCATGTAGGCCACGGTGTTGTCCATGGAGGCTCGGAAGTACGTCTGTCCTGCCGTGGCCGCGCCGATGACATCTCTCATCTGAGGCGAGGAGGCGGAGAGAATAAATTCGTGAGCTGAGGAGAAGCTTCGACGAACCGGATGACGAGTCCCGTCAATCAGACAGGAGAACATATATCACCTTAAACAAGCATTTAGACAGACAAGACTCCACAGGGAACCATTGAAAGACAACAACAATTGGAGTGACAGATGGTGCTGATGATGCTGATGCTGATGATGATGAAGTGTTAGTGTGCTGTTATGACTAATGATCATTGGTATCATTACTAACAGGACAGGTTTCCTTCATCTATCTCTACATCACTATATCAATGAGACGGGGCGACAAAGAGAAGGCGACAAGATGCTTGAGAGGACGCTAGTTTCTACCAGGACTCCAGACGAACTGGGTCCGGCCTCATGCTATGGGCACAGCGTGTCTCTACGTTACCTGTCCGATCAAACTGGAGAACACAAAGACGCCTGTGAAAAAGTTCGTCATCTGAAAGGTGATCTCAAAGACGGTGTGGGGTTCGTTAAGCCCCCCGATGTTGATCAGACTGCGGACGGCGAAGTAGTAACAACGCAGGTACCTGTGGAGAGGGTTGGGGTGTTAGGGAGAGACTGTACTCAGTGTGACTGGCCTGTGTTCTGGACCGAGAAATTACTCTGTGTGTCTGTGTGTGTGCGCGCCGGAATCGAGAGCTCGGAAACAATCTGAATCGTAATTTCTCCCATTTTTCAAGTTTAATTCCCTTGATGTCTTGCTGCCTCATTTTTAATGGAACCAACCAAAGGCTTGAAAGAAAAGAAAAAGGGATACGACAATTACATAAAAAGTAGAAAAAGGAAGAAGAAGATGACAGACAGAAAGGAAAAGAAAGTAAAGAAAGGGGCCATAGTCATAAAATGCCACATAGATGCAAGCAGATTAAAAACATCACAAAGAAACTACCTGGCCAAGAATGACGGACATAAAGAATGCCCCATAAAGGTAGTTTGTCATCTGAAAGATCTGTTCGAACATGGTGTCTGGAAGGGGCAACTCAGCGATCATCAGCAGGGACTTCTCCGCATGGAAGAAGCACCTGAGGTAACTGCAGTGCAGCAGAGACGGGACACAGAGCACAGTTTAAACGCCTCGTTTCCATCGCACGTCTCGGGGATGGAGACTCCGTGTAGAGCACAGTGTACATACAGCGCCTGCAGAGTGTGTGTGATGTGTTGGGATACAACTGCCACTCCGTGTGTGTGTGTGTGTGTGTGTGTTCAAGTCATCTGACAGTGACATAGATTGTTTTCATGCACATGTTCGGAATCAGGATGGATCTTTATAAGCTTTTCTCATGTTTTCGACATCTAAATAAGTAAGCACAGTATCTGCAGTTGACTGTTGAAACAGCCAACCAGCATCTCTTAAACTGAGACATCACATGCTGACAGTAAACTGATGGCAGAATTCAAATTTTGGTAATTTACTTAAAAACGGCGCAAGAACTGTACTTTTCTAATCAAACCGAGCTGCTGAAGAAAAAAAAAAACAGAAAACAGAAGGCAAATACGTTTAAAAAGCCTGTTTAAGATGGGGATTAAAGGGGATTAAATTATACATTAACTGTAATGTTTTACTGGGCTAAGGCTTAAGTTACAGATTCCATGGCAGAATCCCATTTGTTTTCATTACCCTTATGAATAAGGAGAACAGCACATGGACTTATATGCCTGTAAGGCCCAGGAAAAGAGGAATAGTTATCAGTTACTGGAAGAGGAATGTTAACAAATTCTTCATCTTTTTAATCACCCTGGGGCATTTAAACAAGTAATTCACAATAGTTAAATTATTCTGCACCCACTAGTGTGTTGATTAGACTCTTTTTAATGAGGCAGGTGACTTTGTTTTGACAGTATCAGTGTGATATGTAATTGACTTATAACTGTAGTCAAGTGCATAAAAAACTCAAATGTATAAATCCCTGACAAGCACTACAGATGGTGACAAAGCGAAGGAAAAACCTTAAGAATGAGCAGAGAAACATGACAATGCCCCCGTCCCAAGGATGGGGGGGGGGGGCACTGATGGTTTGATGAGGATGAAAATGATGTGAATCATATGCTGTGGCCTTCAGATCCTAACCCAGCTGATCATCCATGGGAAAATTTGGACCAAGGTGTTAGACAGAGCTCTCCACCACCATCATCCAAACACTAAATGAAGGAATAGGTTTTAGAACAATGGTGCTCATGGATCCAGTAGAGTCCAGGGACCTGGAGAACCAATCATGAGGAGAACTAAAGCTGTTCTGGAGACTTGTGTGGCCAAACACCTCACTGAAACACTTTATGTTGTTTTTCCCTTAAGTTTGTCACCTGTCTTTGGGTAATTTTACAAGTGTGCAATGTGCAGGAAAGACAAAAGAAAGTCCGATAACCTCAAACACAAGCGGGAACACAGAGGTACTGTACTTACGCACTGCCCAGGCCAGAGTAGACCCACTTGGTCTTGCCGATGCCTTGGTAGTCGGAGGCCACGTAGTAGAAGCAGGCGTTGATGTGGAGCATGAAGAGGAGATAACCGATGGTGCGGATCACTCTGGTGGAGGAATAAAGATGGCACCATGTTATTCCTCTAATTCACTGAGCTACTGTTTCCTCTAAGAGTCCCCGTACAGGTGGATCGCTTCATGGTGCTGACACTTATGCTGCTTAAATGCAGTAATGTTTGTATTTGCCTTGGCATTACTGTAAACATGGGACTGATGGAACCACTGAAAAAAGTAGAAAGTAACTCTGATATATTTCAGCCATTCTGTGGAGATGAATGAATGTAGTTTGTGGTACAACTTAAAACAAAAAAAGAAAATTCAACAATGACAATGAGTCAGTGTTCTTCTGGACAATCCACATTCACTGGACGCAGTGTCACAGTTTCCCCTGAGGAAAAAGTCCCTGTGAAAATTGTCCATGCAGGGGTCGTTGGACACCCCTGTCCTACCCCCCCCCCCACTCCCTCCAGAAACCACCCTTCAATTGAAAAGGCTCTAACTGAGTGTGAAGCATCTATGTTAACAGTAATAGTGTTATGGTTGTGGCCCCATGCTGAGTTCCTGTCACGTGACTGACCTCCAGATGTAGGCCTTGGCCATGATGCTCTCCAGGCGATCGCTGAACTCAAAGAAGGTGTCTACCTTGAGAACAGGAATCGTAGAGTCAGCAGAGCAGCCTCGTGCATTTAACTCTTTAACTGTCATTCAGTGAAAACATGAGTAAGTTCACCTTCAGCAGACGATTGGCTCTGAAAATGGATTTGAATCCAAACTGGAGGTACAGCAGGTCGAAGGGTATGAGGGACACCATGTCTACCTGTCGAGGTGTGACGGCATGACGTCAGTGACACGGGTTCACAGCTAAGGATCAAGGTTCAAAGAGTTGAAGTGACAGTACCTTGAATCTCTCGGTGCTTCTGTAGTTCTTCTTTGTCAGCACTCTGTCTTTCTGAGAAGAGAAAAAGGCAGCTTCAGATCAGCTCCCCAGCCATGTCACTCTGTTCATTCTAATAAGATCAACAACCATCCAGATCTCTAATGTCTAAACTCTCCAAATCATTGGTCAGTCAGAAAAGTCAGTTATTAGTCAGTTAAGTGACAGGACTGGGGGATGGCTTCAGGAGTAAACCACTGGGAGACAAAGGATTGACGCGGCAGATCTCTCATAGATGCTTCCACCGAATCTATCGTCCTACACCTGAACTAAACCTAGGACCTGCTACCGACAACAACTACCGACAAAGTCCTGTTGTTGTATTTGAAGCCCAGGTGGTCGTCGGCGGCCATTGCCGGTGAGGACCACGTCGGACTTACTATGATGTCTCCTCCTTTGACGAACTGTTTGCGGGGCTGGAAGATGATGGCGTCTGTGAGGTAGATGAGGTCCGCCAGCAAGTCCAGCGCGAACCAGTAGAAGACGGCGTTCTCTGAGTGGTACGGGAAGCACAGGCGGGCCGTGATGAACCAGGTGTTGTAGTTGAAGGCCAGAGTCACCAGGCTCAGCCAGGCGATGTAGCGCCGGTCCGTGAAAGGGTCGATGGTCTTCCCCACCACGGAGTCCATACTGTCCTCAATCGGCTTCAGCATCATGTCCATTGAAGACCAGGCCGCTCGGATGAACTTGGTCTTCAAGTCCAGCTTCTCCTCCTCCTTTTTCTCATCATTACTCTCTGCTTTTTTTTTCTCCATCTCCTCCTTCTCCTTCTTCTTCTGCTCGTCCTCCTTCTTCTTCTTCTCCTGCTCCTCCTTCTTCTTCTTCTCCTGCTCCTCCTTCTTCTTCTTCTCGGCCTCCTCCTTCTTTATCTGTTCTTCCTCTGCTTGTCTCTTCCTCTCCTCTATGACTTTTGTGTAGCCATCTTTGCGGAGCAGAGGAGCTGAAATAACAGAGGCAGGACTGAATGCACCGAAATATTTGAGGGACAACGTCATTTGAAAGCTTATGGTTTGTGCTGCTGTGAGGCTCAAACTGTTGTGGATCCGGACGAGCGTTGCAGTGTTTGTACTCACTGACAGGAGGACTGATCTCGGGGGAGGAGGCGTACTGATCCACCACTTTCTCCTTGTAGAGCTGCTGTCTCTCTCTCATCCGTTTGACAATGGCTCGGAGCTGATCGTCCGAGTACCTGTTAATGACGATGGGTGGAGGAGGGGGGGGCGCCTCTTGTCTGAAGATGACAGACACCATCAGAAAAATGAGTGACATCGGCAGTTTCTACAGTGGAAGCAATGGGAACAAAGCAGCCGTGTTCAGGAAGAGTCCAGCTCCAACAAGCTGTTGAAGCATTCTTTATTTTCAGCTCCAAACATGGTTTTCCTCTTGAGAATCACCATATAAGTGGGTCATTACAGGGAGTTTTAGTGGCATTACTACAAGCAAGGGACTGATCTAATCCCTGAGATAAAGAAAAATAAGACTGTTTATTTAAAGGGTCGCTTCACTCCAATTAATGCTGCTGAGAAATTAAAAAGAAAATGTCGGGCTGCTCTCTGATGGAATCCATCCATTTAGATACCTAGATTCAGTCTGAAAAAAAAAGTCTGAGAAATGTCACCAACACAAGAAATGATATTTAGAAAATTCAGCATCTCCTTCCACAACCACAGTCATTGTTTCTCTGGACAGATCACATCCACAGCGTCCACAGTCTTCACTGGAACTGCTTTCTGCTGAGGACACCATCGACCCCCCCAACCTCAGTACACAAGGCCTCCCCCTCCTGACTAATCCCAGTTTAACCCTGAGCAGCAGCTGTGTGTCAGACATTTAGACTGTGGGATGAGTCAGTCAGCATCCTCCCTGGGGGGCCGACAGAGTAAGTCCGCGTTTATGTGTTGCCTCCTAGTGGACAAACCTCAGTAATACATGTGACTGACATGAGGAGGAGGGGCTCTCTGTCACATGTTTGACTTAAGATCTTAAATCCATTATCATAGTTTACAACAGACCAAACATGGAGGCACAACATCCTAAAAGGAGACGGCTCCTCCCCGACTGTGACACAGCCTGGGACGAGGTCCACAGGTGGACCGCAGTACGTCATGGCTGCACCGGGCTGAAAAGTTCCTCTCGTCTCCCACATTAGTGCAGGATAAAGGCAAAAGGGAGTTAGATCGCCGAGATGCTGTCTGCCTTGGCTGATTTCGCCCTCTGGTGGAGCTTCCACAGATTTAATCTCCTGTGAACGTGGCCCCTCAAGCACCAGGCTACATTTTTACTGTACATGGCAAAATACACGACAGATGCAGACTGTTCTTTATTTTGCAAAAGAGAAAATGAGAAAATGAAATTTAACAAAAAAAGATGATGTAAGATGTGATTACAAGGTTATTTTTTTCAAAAAAATTGAATTCGGCAGAAATTTATGCATGATACATTTGTTACATATACCAAAACAAAAAAAAACGCTGCTTATGAAATTATTGGTAAAAAAAAAAAAAAAAACAACAAAAAAATAAAGGATAATGGCAAACTTCAGAGGTTCAGACTTCCATCAGAACAAAATGTATATACATAGATAGTTGTTTCAAAGCTACTGTTTAATAATCCATGACCATACAGATTCTGCTGATCAACATTTAGTTTTCAAAATAAAGGTCTGACTCAGACAGGAGCGGGACAACCAGCATTTGAGAGCATGCTTGTGACATGACACTTTATAAAACCTTAATCATCAAACACTGTGGCGTGTTCCTGAGATAAAGAGCTCCTTCTGTAACATGCCCATAATCAGCTCGAGGAGCAAAGAATAAAACCTCTGACTCCTGACACACTCAGGCTATTTATTCCACTCAGGCTAAACACTGACTGTAGAGCCCCTGGCCCCTCAAACCCCTCCCTCATTATCCACCGATCTACAACATGTCTCCTCATTTGGAAAAGTGCTGTGCTTACAACTGTGAGGAACAGTCCAATCTGTCATCACCCTCCATGTTTTTATTGCTGGGCCAGTGGCAGCACCGGTGAGCTCCTTTAAGCTAAAAAGCTTAAAAGCTTTTAATCCACTTTCAGGCCATCCCTCTGTTAATATGCAGGTAGCACCAGGGGATAAAGATCTCACATGCTGCCTTCATCTCTGAGGGCTCTCGGTCTCTCTGCCATCTCGCCAGGGAATCTGATTAATTAGCGTCCACTGGGTGATTAATTTGATACTGGTCAATAGTGTCAGTGTCTTGGCAGGAGCGTGTTTTGTAAGCAGCGTGTGGAGGTGGGGCGGATACTCTGGGGATAATACACTATATCTGCTGCCTTTAATTTAATTTATGCTTGTACCGTATATTCAAAGCCTCCACTCTGCAGTTAAATGACTGAGAACAAATCAGGTAGAAAAACACTTTTCTGTTGATGGCACCGTGTTATTAAAATAACTGGGAGCCGCAGAAACTACAAAGGGTGCAAGACTTACCCTTCAGGTCCAGTTTGATCACGGTTAGCTGCTGTAGGGCCCGGGGGCACAGCTTGGATTTGAGCCGAGGCCGGGGCCGGGGTTGGGGCTGGAGCTGGAGCTGGGGCCGGAGCCGATTCTTGGAAAGGGGAACAGTGACTTTTTTGAAAATGACAAAAATAAACATTCCAAAACTTCTAGAATAACTGCATGACACTGCTGGGGGTCAATTTAGTTAATGTATCTTTAGGAATTTAAATATCATCAGCACAAATATGTATTTACTGCAGAAGCAGTCAGAGGATCTGGACTTAGTGAGTAAAGAGTGGAATTCAAACCAAACACAGAAATGCATTTTATTAAGCCACATATTCCTGAGTCTTTCCACCATCAAGCCACAGGCTTTTGGTCTGAGGGGGGTGGGGGACAGAAAGCCGAGCAGTAATTCAGCCTTTGAAATGAACGATGACTTACCCCCCGGTTTGTCCGCCTCCTTGGCCTCATTCTCGTTATCGGCCACCTTCTCCTCCTACATGACAAATCAACATTTTCCACAAAGTCTGATGTCTGGCTTCATTATACAAACTGCATTCATTAGAAACTTTTTAATTTACAGAGTGTCTTCAAAGAATAGTGAGTTTAGCATTTGACAAATTGCACCCATGCCTCATAGAAACTTCTAAAAACAAGCTGTGTTTGAGATGAAATGAATTTAAAAGCGCCCGCTGGGTAATGAGCGATTTCAATGAGGTCCGTGTAATTAAACAATTTGATTCTTTGCTGGCCAGAGAATCAAGCGACTGAGTGGATGCAGGACCAGATAAGAAGCCCCTGCTGTGATCTAAGGGAAAAAAATTGCAGGCAAACTTGCTGTAACTTGCTTTATTGAATGTTTCGTGGCTCTGATTTCAGTCTTAGCCGCTGCTGCTGTTACTGGCGGCAAACAGTCTGAAAGATGATCGAGGTTTGTGAGAAGATGGAAGAACACAAAACCTCTGGACACAGCAGACATGAATGAAAGCATCCAAAGACAACTTCAGAGGCTTGAGCCACATTACTCACTGAACATGAAACACACTTTTGTCTACCTGCACACAGACCTTACCTTGGCGCGAGCTGGAGCTGGAGCTGGAGCTGGAGCTGGAGCTGGGTCCAGGTCCGGGTCCGTGGCCACTCTGGTGGTCCCAGGAGCCGTTGGCACCTGTGGGCCACTGAAGAGGCCCTTAAACTTTCCAAACATGTGTAGAACCTAAAGGTGCATCTGCTGTGTTGTCTGCAACTGACAACCGATAGGAGAATGAACAGATCCCTCAGATCCCCTCCCCTTTCTGCCCATCTACCCTTTCTCCTCCGCCTCCTAAAGCTACGTGCTCTCATAACCATGTTGGTCTTGATGGCATTACTGCTTTTAGCACCGCTAATGCTCTTGCACGGAGAATAACCCTCCCCATCACCAGTGACAACTAAGCCCATCACCATCTCATAAGATCCCAATAGGCTTATGGGTGACAACTAAAGCGGGGCTGAGTCACTTGAGGACTGACTATACCAAACCCATGAGTGTGCATGTGTGAGGAGCGCACACACAGTCTGCGCTCGGCATTGCTGCTTCAACACATGTCACCGCTCCTTGCTGAATGCGCTGGGGTCAGCTCTGAGGGGAGAGATAACAGCGCCTTAACTGCAGGGGTCATATCACCTAATCGGCCCTGTGGCTTCAGACGGACGTTACCTCGTCATTGCTGGGGTGATACTGACCAACGTAAGGAGTCGGGAGATCAGAATAAATCACACTAGTTACTGTAAAGATTTTTAGCGACAGTCCCTGCACTTTGTCTGCTTGTGTGTGTATGTGTGTGTGTGTGTGTGTATATGTGTGTGTGTGTGTGTGTGTGTGTGTGTCTGTGTGTGTGTGTGTGTGTGTGTGTGATTTTATTTGTTCATGTCCAGCAAAGAACACATTGCTACCAACAACACAACAAGACGGTTGAGCTCCCTGACATCTTTTCTACCTAGCAACCAGTTATGCAAGATCCTGATAGGTCAGGACAAAGGCAGATATATTTTCCTATCACAGATTAGTCATATCAGGACTGTATTTGATATCAGGAAGGTTAATTTTTACTTAGAAACATTTAGATTTTAAGGTAAATGATTCTGACAATATAAAAGAACGCACGAGGAGTCGCTCTTTTTAACAAATAGAACGAATGAGTGGATGGATGGATGGATTTTCCTTGTTATTGCATATTGCTATACACATGCTGCATAGACTGATAGGACTCCGTAAATTCATACAAGCCGGGACCAGAGTGTGAATATACACAAAGCAACAGAGAAAGTCCAAAAACAGAGAAGACATCTTTCATGATCAGATCCTCTGACCCACAGTGTCTCCAACAGAAGTGATAAATCACTGAAAAACACATACTAAGTACCAACAATACTCAGAGACTAAATACTCATTTTATAATCAAGGCTTTGAGACAAACTCGAACACATCAAACATTAAACAGCCGTTCCACTTTTGATCATCTGTTCACCAGAGTATTTCAGGGTTTATTCAGACATTTAACTAACTCTCACAGATAATCATCCACGATACCAATTGAAATGGGAGTCTCTTTCTACACAGCTCATGCAGTCTGTTCTCCTCCTGAATATTTCAGAATTGACTGACCTCTGCCATTTTGATCATTTCACATTCTGGTTGCACTGAGCCTGGTGCTCAGCACACGTGTACCTGTGCTGCGAATCTGTGAATCCCTGTAAATGTCATTTACTATAGATCTATTCTGTGTAATGTACAAAATTTCAGATTTTGAAGCCCCATATTCCTGCAGTATAGTTTAGACACAAGCATCGTAAAGCCTGGTATACATAGACTAGCCAAGACATAGGTTTAGGTTTTCTGACATCACTCCAATACATTTTAAAATGCACCACATCAGATTTTCTCAGGAAAGGAACTTTAGAGATCTAGACTTATTTCAATCGATGTCTCTGGTGTTTTCACAGTCCTTCAACCTTTGAACGAGAAGGAAACCGCTGTTCACTGTCTGACATGAAGACAAGATGTCCCTTATTTAATGACTGATCCTAGAGCTGACCTAACAGAGTGAGCAACATGTCCACCCTTATCAGTCCTAAACAAATCGGAGAGAAGTTGTATATGCAATAACAAAAAGTTCTGACTGAGCTGAAGCTGATTCCTTGTGTCTTGCTTCTGTACCTTATGGAGTCCGATTTATCAGGGGCCCCTGTCTGCCCCCCGTCTGATGGTGATGATGGTGGTGAAAGTGATGGTGACAATGGTGATGACAGTGGTGGTGGTGATGGTGACGGTGGTGATGGTGAAGGTGGTGATAATGGTGGTAACGGTGATGGTGGTAATGGCTAAGGTGGTGATAATGATGGTGATGGTGATGGTGACGGTGGTGATGGTGACGCAGGTGATGACGGTAGTAGTGATGTCGGTGGTGATGACGGTAGTGGTGGTGATGGTGATGGTGGTGATGACGGTAGTGGTGGTGACGGTGGTGGTGATGGTGGTGATGGTGACGGTGGTAAGGACGGTGGTGATGGTGATGGTGGTAGTGACGGTGGTGATGGTGATGGTGGTAATGACGGTACTGGTGGTGATGGTGACGGCGGTGGTGGTGAGGGTGACGGCAGTGGTGGTGGTGATGATGGTGATGATTGTAGTGGTGGTGGTGGTGATGATGACGGTAGTGATGACGATGGTGATGACGGGAGTGGTGCTGGTGGTGGTAATGATGTCGGTAGTGGTGACGATGGTGATAACGGTGGTGATGATGGTAGTGGTGGTGGTGGTGATGATGGCGAAGATGGTGATAGTGACGATGGTGATGATGGTAGTGGTGGTGGTTGTGATGATGGTGATGATGGTAGTGGTGGTGGTGGTGATGATGACAGTAGTGGCGACGATGGTGATGACGGTAGTGGTGGTGGTGGTGGTGATGGTGATGATGATGATGATGATGATGACGGTGGCGATGACGGTAGTAATGGTGCTGGTGATGATGGCGACGATGGTGATGCTGACAATGGTGATGATGGTAGTGGTGGTGGCAATGATGGTGATGATGATGATGGTGACGGTTGCCTGTCAAGATCTTCAGCCAGCTTGTGTTTACAAGACCAGAGGTTACAATGCGTCCTCTGAGCAGAGCTTCGTCTTCCTACTGGTTGGACTGAGGACAGACTGGACGCTACAGGGACTCACTATCACAAAGTGGTATTAGATGGGCCGGGCCAGGGCCAGCTGGTTAGCATGCTAACCCCACTACAAGAAAAGAAGTAACAGAAACAGGGGTTTAAACAAGAGTTAGCAGCTGTTAATGCTAGCGTTTTCTATGTAGCGATAGCAAAAACTTACAAATAGCACCTCTAAAATTATGTCTAATTCAACATGTTACAAGTTGGAGGAAACTATAAATATGGATATTTCTGCTCCTAAATCTCTCTTCATTATCATTTTTATCACTTTTGAATATTTTCCTGTGTTCATGTAGCTCTTATCTCACGAGTCACTCATTCACTCACTTGTCGTCAAGAATGTAACTGCACCCCCCCCCCCCCCCAGCCCATTTTCTTCTGTTATGTTCCTCCCGTCACGCTGAGGAACCGCCGATGAAACGCCACCGTGATGCAGACGGGGCTCGACGACTCAGCCGTGGGCTTTGTGTAATCCATCTCCGAGTGCTCTCAAGGATCATTGACTCATCTGGGGCAGAAAAGAAGGGAGGATGAGCAGCAGGAGAGGAAGAGGCCTGCAAGTTTGGATACACTTTTTCATGCCTCTCTATCTTTCTGCTGTCCAGTGACGCTGGAAGAGAAGGTCATTAGATGCTCTCCATCTCTTCTTCCATTAGTCTAATTAAGCCCTGGGGGCTTTGGCCTGTTCCCTGACATCGCTGTGACTGAGCCAGACACAGAAAGAGAAAACGGTGGCTGTTTTACTGACTCTGCACCTGGAGAAAGGTGAAGAAAACCCTTCAATGCGCTTGTCTTGTCATAGGAGTTTCATTGGTAAAGAAAAAATAAAACAAAAAAGGTGTTTAAAGGATATGATTCACCGAATCTGCAGGATAATGTGAACTTTTGACTCCTCAAACACACACACTGGAGCGCACCGGCCTGACCCAGTGCACATACAACAGATGACTTTCACCTGTCAACCCTCAACACAGTGACAACAGACCTGGAAGGTGCATCGCTGGAGCGGCTTTTATAGCTCAGAGGGGAAAAGGCCGAATTCTCGTATGACTCACCGCTCTAATTGGTGGAGCACAGAGCTACTTTCAGCCAGGGGTCCGGTTATAACAAGGTTATAACAAGGCCAAACAAAGGGACGCCGATCTTCAAAACGGCAACTGAAATTATGAATACTCCTTTAACAAAGCCATAGAAATCAGGCCCCGTGCCATTACTTTGTGAGGAGTTTCTGCTCAGTGAAGAGACAGACGAGGACAAAAATGGCAGTGATTTGTTCCCATAAAAAGGCTTTTACACAGTTGTGTCCCTGCTGTTGGAAGTGATTAGGCCTAATCAACATAGTCATGCAGGGAGAGGGTCCAGATTATATAAAGAGAGGGGGCATGGACTCATCAGCTTGAATGTATATTCATTTCTGGCTGTAGCTGACTGAAACCTTTAGCCTAGTAGAGGCTATAGTAAAGGGTTAGGGACACACAGTGGTTAAATCAATCCACACTCATTCACCAGTTTATTAGATACACTTTGATGATTAAATGATTGAATAAAACATTGAACCATTGATGAGATAACAAGCAGGTTTTGAAGGGGCGCTGCACCAGTGCTACAAAAAATACTGAGATAACATTAGAATCAGGATGTTGCTGAGTTGTAAGTTTTTAAATCTTTCCAAGTTGAACATTATAATTACCTTTCCCACTGGTGCTGGCTAAATACTCCCCCGTATCTTCGAAGCGGGTCTACAAGGATTAAAGAAATAATCTTTGAAATCCTTGTGTGGGGTATTTGGGAGTATTTTGATAATGCGGTTGCTGAGCATTCTCCTATTTTGTGGCATTTCTGCTTGACTTTCACAACTATTAATCAGCCAGGTCTTCTCCACTGTATCATTTCTTCATAGGTTAACTCACTGAATCTTAGACAGCAGAAGTCGCAGGTTGTTACGCAGTAGTTAGGGAACATAGAACATTATTCCTTTCTGTCAGTGTACAGCATGTGTGTCGTGTTGTGTCAGGAATCAGAGGAGTGGTCTTCAGTTCTCCTCTGGAAGGAGCTTTTGGATCAGCAGTGTTTGATCTCCCACATCTAATTCCTGATAAGTCAGAGTGTAATGTAGCTTGGGAGTGGCACTAAATTTATTTTCAAGTGAATATCTGAAAGGTTAAAAAGGACTGCCTGCACTTCTGTCTCCTGCCAGATGGGGGCAGAGTGTACCATTGTGTGTCCCCTCTCCTCCCCAACTGACGATCAGGCCGTTTTAATCAGAATTAGCCAAGCGCTGCTGAGAATCACTCCGAGCTCCAGGAAAGCAAAAGAGTAGATGGCAGAGTGACTTATGAGCATTTTAAAGACGGTAACATCTGTTGCCACTACAGAAGTTGTCCCAGGAAAATAAGAAGAGCCACTAATTCATCGTCAGGACCCAAATAATTAATATTTAACATCTGATTCTTCTGGATGAGGCTTGTTTGGACAGTGACTGTGGCTGTTGGAACTCTGAAAATAAATGTGATGTATGAAACTGTTGGGGATGAAAAGAGGGGACATGTTTCAGGACAATTTTCGACTTAAGTGCTTCCCTAACATTAAAAACTTTTGTTTTAGATGTAAGATATTACTTGTACTGCCACTCCTATGTGAAAGTGACCATCCATGGCGTATCGTAGTTAATCCCCATCCTCCTGTTTTTCCCATGTCAGTAATTCACTTCAAATCCACTGGACGGTTTAATGGAAACTACTATTGTGCATCATGGAGACATGACCGACGTGTTGAGGTGTGTCTCTGCTGCTGACTGGAGGCTGAAGAAGTGTGAGATCAGGTGTTTTTATTGGAAAACTCCACAGTTGAGATACATTTGCTTTGCTGACCTTCCCATTGTTTCACTCTTTCCATTTCATCTTTTCCCAAGGTTGCAGTGTGCTGCCTTATTGGTTTTTCCTGGAAAAAGTGTGTGTGTGTTTGTTTTGAGTGCTCATACTTCTTTGTGGGCATGACAAGCTTGTATGTGTGTGTGTGTGTGTGTGTGTGTGTGTGGGGGGGGGGGTCAGGTGTGCAGCAGTGAGCCGGGGAGCACTGAGGTGTGTCATTGAGAAGGCTGTTGTTGGCCGGTTGGTGTGAGCATTAATCTGAATGAAAGCATGAACTGACAGGCCTGTGACTGTACATGAGGCCCTTGGACCCTCAGTCACATGCTCCCCACAGTCACAACAGGGGGGCTTCAGGCCAGGGGGCTGGGCTCAGGGGCTTCGGGGGGCCTGCTGAACACTGACGGCTGGGTGGACAGGTGGCTGACGAACAGAGACGCGCTAACGCTTAGCACTTCTCTGCTCCGTCCCCAGAGCCACCTGTCGAGAGCTATCTACAATACGTCTGCATTGTTTATGTCACTTTCTCTGTTTAGATACGGCTCATATGCGCTGAATATCTGATTACGATCAAACTGTAAAGTCAAAACTCCTCCATGACTCGTCTGATGAAAAAAAGAGGAGACAGGTTGAAAGTTTTCAAGGAAGGAGAACATTAAATTTAAAATTTCAATGGAGGGAAGAAATGGAAAGGGAGGGTAATAAAAGAAGGGAGGGAGGGGCGGAGAAAGAAAGAAAGAGAGAGAGAAAAGACATACCCATAATCCATCCATCCTCACTGATATTAATAACCTAATTTCTCTTTCTTTCCCAAGTGGCACCAATCAGGGTGGGGGGTTATTTGAGGGATTTGTACCACTAAACTATGTTACAGTGAGTATGATCATTACAGCACAAATCACAAAAATTTGGACACTAAAACCAGAAATTGGAAACACCCCTATGTGTCATTCTAGAATCTTCCCCTAGAAAACTGATCTCTCAACAGCTTTATTTACTGTTGGCGACAAAACTTTGGACCAAAAGTCAAAGAACACCACACAACTTCCAGCTGACATGTCTGAATGCATCTGATTAGCAAGAGTTTGAATCCAATTTGAAACTGGTCATTGCCCCCCACTTTACACCTGCATTATGTGCAGTGTGTAGGGCACAAAACAGCCTAATGATCATCTGTCATAATCATCATAATGATAAATAAAGTCTAAGATGAAGAACAACTACAATAGGCACCATTTGACCATTTTAGGCAATAAAAGATAATATATACAAATGTTCATAATAGTAAAAATTAATTATGCACCCCCCAGAGGTTTGCACCTTCCCTGAAGCTTAAACAGTGACACCTCGAGCCCCTGAGCCAGCATTACTGCCTGCGGGCTACAATCTCAGCCTTTCAGGCAGCAGACACAGTCCTGGTCCCCGGTGAGCCCCCGTCTCCGCTTACGGCCCCCAGCAGTCAGGATGAACCAGCCAATGCAGTAACATGGAATAACATTATTCACACGGATGTAAAATTAGCTGAATGTTCTTTTCGACGCTGGATTCTCGGTTTGCTATGGTGCTGCTTGGGGGCTCCATTAGTGTGTGAGCGCCCTCTAGAGACCATCCTGTAGTGGAGCAGCAGGCCCACATGCCGTCGCTCTACCTCAGAAGCCTCTGCTCTACCAGCACTTATTAAGGGTCTCTGTGCTTTGTTGTGAAATGTTGTTCTTTCCTTGTAATTTTTAGAAAAAAGTTGTGGTTTGTATTCATCTTAATTAGATCATGGGTCACGTTTTATTAACATTGAGGAATTTAAGGTTAAGTTGTGGCCTATTATTCAGCCAAATGGTGGCAGCCATGCTTGTACCTGACTATGACTTTTTAACTTAAAATGAATCTGTTCATGTTTCTCTGTCGCTCTTTGTTACAAACGCTACCTGCGGTTTCACCTGATCAAACGTTCTCGTGCATGAACAGAGCCCTTAGTTCACCACAGGAGGGGGAGCCAGAATGACACTATGGCCCCCACCAGTATATAAACCCCAACCTGCAGACACTGATTACAAACACACCACAAATGAGCAGGAGATGACACTGCAGTCAGAGTAAAGATAAATCTGGGACGTCTCTATGACTGAGAGCAGAGTTCATACCCGTCTCACTCAGTAACCCCTCCACACCTGCTCCGCCCCTGTTTATCTGCCATCTCATCTCATTGACACACACATACACACACACACAAGTGGAGAAAGGTGAAGGTTAATGAAAGGTGTGTCCGTCAGCTTGTCTTGTGCCACCCTCCACAGATGGAGACACTGATAATCTCCTCCCTTCTCCTCCCCTGTCCGAGCCCCTGGACGCGTCCCTGCTGAGCTTCACTTCCCCTGGATGAGAGCTGTAGCACCGGCTCCTTTTGTGTGTGTGTGTGTGTGTGTGTGTTTTATCTGGGAGGAATCTAGGAAAAAACTCGTATTGTGGCTGGGAGAGTGTGTGTGTGTTATGAGAGGTGCTGTCCCCTCCAGATAAGGCGTCCATGTAAGAACAGCCTCAGCCTATGGATCCATATGGGGCAGTTTTTCTGTGATCCCATTGTCATGGTGCAAGGTGGTGGGTGTGTGTGCAACTAACAGTTCACGCTTTTATTATTTGCTGTGAATTTTATTGTGATTTCTTTTATACTGAATATTCAAGGTGCTTTATTTACTATTGTGCTGAGAAACAAGACTCATACAAGCTACCTGGTGCCAGACAGACTTTTACCTCCCCCACTGAGTCTACCATGCATGATGCACACAGGGTTTGTCCAACTTTTTAGATCGCATGAAGACACCAGCAGTGCCAATGAAAAGGCGACAGGAGCCACAGAAGACGTTGTCTAACTGTTGCCACAGGCTGAGTGGTGCTCATACCTCTAATGTAAACTGGTGGAGAGCAATTTTGAACATACACTAGATAAATGCAGCCATGCTGGCCCTGAATCCCTGCATAACAGTGACTGAAAGAACCAGTTTAACCCTGGCACAGTCAGAGTTCATATTGAATCTGGTCCTCAACAGCTCCAGGCGCTTTAACAGATCCTCCTGCTCCTGACACTTGGCACTGCTCAGATCTACACACACCTAAACTACCTTGCACTTCCTCCACCCTGCCCCTCCACTTTGGCTTCCACCAAGCCCCTGGCACACTTCAAACCCCCTCAGTCTAGAGAAATGAGGGGCAGCACCTCCAAGAGTCACTGTGAGGAGGACGCTGACACCTGGTCCACAGTTAACAACAGATTTAAACGTAACACACACATAAACAAAAAAGCTAAAGTTAGACTGAAAATATATTTTAGGACCGAGGTGCTAAACAGCAAATTAATAAGATCATGGTGAAAACGCTTCCAGGTGTTTTCTATACACCTGTGCACTATATACCTTATATGTCCCCTCATCCATGCATTTTTTTGAATCCTTTTCTCCTGTGCCCTGCTATCCTTGGGCCAAAGCCCATCCCAGCACACAATGGGGTGCGACCCTAACAGGGCTCCAGACTATCACTGGGCCAGCACCCACATAACCACACAATCATTCAGAGGTGCACCTAAAGGCAACTTGGAGTCTCGTTCTTGGCTGACCTGCAAGTCTGTGGGCCTTGGGAGGAGACCGAAGCACCCAGAGAAAGCCCAGCGACATGGGAAAATATGCAGACTCCAGCCAGCCCAGAAACCAGCCCGACCCACATGCGGTACTATACACCATCAGAAAACACTAGTCAGCATCGGTCTAATCCGCATGTTGGAGCTACAACAAATGGACACAGCTCATCCCCTCCGTCTTGCCTGGACAGTGAGAGTAGGACCCGGAGTTCACGGAAAACATCTTTTATTCCTGAAGAATTAAGTCCTTTACAATAGTGGAAGTTCAAACAGTTCAGGATCCCCACATGGGAATGTCAAATCTGCAGCTGCCTTTATGGTGACTTCAGACACAGTAGCAGAGACGTGGGCTTCACAACGATGGAACCTCTTGGAACTCAACCTGCTGAAGTGGATGAGGAGGAGCTGCCAGTGTTTCTGACAGCTGAGCAGGTTTCCTGGAGGAGATGCCTCCATTGTTTGGATGAGTCTCAGCCGTCTGAAACACTGGATTTATTTTAATGACTGTTTTGATTTGAACTGAGTGAGTCTGTGTAACTTGAATCTGTTTCATGCAGGCAGAGGTGGAGTTTGGGGATAAACTGGCTGAATCGTTTCACTTGACTTTTAAAATAGACCTGCTGAAAGGCATTTACAGTGTGTGTGTGCGTGCATATAAAGTACTGCTGACCTTATATCACGTCCAAGTGCGTTGCAGTTTTTTTCCACCTATGCCTGCTGCCTCACCAGATTTTCACTTTCAGAGAGGCAGGTTGCAGAGTCTCAACGGTAGCATGTACGTGCACGCACGCGCATGCACACACACACACACACACACACACACACACACACACACACACACACACACACACACAAACACTTCCTGTGAGAGCCTGATTGCGCGCCAGACAGGAATCGCATACGTTGACCCTCCCCCCGTCATCCCGCTGGGATGCAGCACCTGCCTGACCATGGCGGATGATGGGTCTTTTCTGGGACAGGAAGGATTGGGTGTCCAGCCCCAGGCCTCAGGGGTAGCAGCCCAGGGGACCAGAGCCCCTGATGCCCGAGCTCAGCGGAAATCAGGGCCTGTTTTCTGATGGAACATGTGTCTCTGAGCCTGCTTTGTCTGCACTTTCACACTGTCTTTCTATCTGATTTTGTCTATTTTTCTCTCTCTATGAATCAGCCATTCCTCGTTCTCACCCTCTTAATCATTTTTCCAGTTCCATTTACTTTTCCCAACCATCCTTGCATAAGGACAGTTGGTAGATACCAGGAGAAAAGTCACTCCTTCCCTCCCCTGCCCTCCGTCCTCGCCCTCTGCTGTGTCTCTGCTCCTTGTTTCTCAGTTCAACCTTTTGTTTTGCAGAAGGTGTAAATCACTTTAACAACAATTTTTACTCATGTTACCAAACATCCATAATTAGTTGTTTCTTCAGCTGTAAGATGACCAAATCACTGTGTTTTACAATAACCAAGGTCTCGTTTTGGAAAGAGAAATGCCTGACAAAATAATCTCAGCTCAAAGGTGTCCTTACTAGCTTTTAATCAGCTGTCAACCACAAGAGTTATCGCTAAGAGTCATCAGTAAATGAAGGTGGCTCAGGTGATTTACTCACTCTGTGGACCATGAATGTCTGCACTGAATTTCAGCCGCTGAGGTATTTCAGCTGCTTGTATGACTAAAACATGGAGGGATGAATTGATCATATTAATAATGAAATATATCTGAATGACATTATTATAAATGAACATCAGCACCCAGTAAAAGATTAAATCAGCGCCATGGTCATCAGGATGGAGGTGACGACAGTTCATATTCATCCTCGCAGCCTCAGCGAAGGAACAACAGTACAAAAGTGAAGAATGAGGACAGAGAAGAGACCAGCAGCGTCATGTTGTTCACCCTGCTGTCTGGCTGCCACTGCCGCCGCCGCCGCCGCCGCTGCTGCCACTTTAAACTGTCACCACACTGACAGAGGAGCTGTCAGCCCAGTAAATAGAGGAAATACTTCAACAAATGGAGGGCTGCTGCACAGCCTGCTAATACAGCCAGGCCAGATAAACAGAGGGCACACGGTGGCCTCTCGTCCCCCCACCCCCCCACCCAGGGGCTCAGCTCCTCATAACATAACATAATTATCATTACCCATCTACTCGCCATGATACCATCATCCAAAATCTTAAATCCTCTGTTTATAATTTTTATCTAATCTTTATTAGGAAGTTAGAGCAGGTGGTCCCACATAGTGCAAATGAGAGACTGTGGATCCATATCGGAGACATATGAGCTCAGGGAAAAACTGCAGCGGCTGAAGAACCAGGAAATTATGAGCAACTACGGAGAGGAGTGCTATCAATAGGCTCCATGATGTTAGAGTGATATGGAAATGTGACAGCAACCCTGCTCTGGCTTTGTGTCTGTGTTTGTCCACAGGACTAGAAGCTGTGGACAATATGAGGCATCAGACATAGTGACTCCTGGTCTATGAGCTGAGCTCATTGGGTCCTCACTGGAAATACCCTCTTTATGAGACATTTCTCATTTATCAGAATTTGGGTCTGATGATAATTTGGAGCGGTTATGGTAAAGACTCATTAAGGTAATTGCTGTGATCAGGGAACATGGTTACCCCATTAAACAGGTTGAGATGAAGCATGAAGCCCAAGTCAGCAGGCTGTAAACAGGCCACTCCCCTGTGTGGTCATGTATGAATTCCCAGTGGGTGCTCGCAGTCAACCGTGGGTACCTGGGCCCCTGTGCACCCACATCATCAGGGTGGGTCTGTCAACTGTGATGGATGTTTAAAACTGACAGGCTTTGTAACACCATGTTTTACTGTTTGCCATTGTTTAGTTTGAAACCTGCCTGATCATCTGCCACTACGTTACAAGATCCACCGAGAGGAACAGTGGGCAACACCACAAACTAAGACCAGACTTATAACGAACCGGATTTACCTTTAAATTGTGAGAACTGTACCATAGCACGCATGTCTCCAGTTCCTCTGTTCAGCCTCTTAGCCCCCCCCCAGGATCACATGTATGGTGAAGTACATTACAGAGACTGTAAAGGTACAAAGAAGTGATGCCAGAGCTGTGGGTGGGACCTGTATCTTGTCTTGTGAAGAAGGGATTTAGCCATCCCACCTCATCTCTGTGGGCTGTGTGCTGGGGGGGGCTGTGTTTTCCACAGCTTGACTTACATCTAGAGTCTGATGACTAGATTATGCTTCTGCAGACGGACCCGCAGTTTTCTTCGCTCGGCTCATGTGCAGTGGAAAACTGGTTGTAATGCAGCTGTGTAAATTCACAGGAGATGTGTGCCGGTGTGGTGCCAGCCCAGGAGATGGAGTGGAGAGCTGTAAAGCACAAGCACTTCTCCTGCCACGGGAACGATGGAGTGAACGACACTGGGAGGCCGAGCATCATGCTCCAACACGAGCCTGGTGCCTGGAAGCGGCTTTGTAGCACTGCGGCCTGTCCAGCGATAAAACCCCTCCTGCAGCCAATCAGAGCTGGAATTACAATATCCCTCCAGAGCACTTCCCCCAATCATTCTCTCCCTCCGGCTCTCACCTCATTTTATACCCATCTTTCTTTTTTATTTTAAGGTGTCTGACACTGTGCTTGGTGGGGAAAAAGAAGCAGGGCATAAATATCACCAGGGCGCTCGTCATGCTGAGGGAACATCAACATTGAGAAAGCAGTGGAAAAGCAGGAATTGCTGAAGGAGGAAAGAGGGGAAGTTCCCCTCTCATCTTGCTCTGGCAGCTGAAGAGTGAGTCATCCTGTGGAGTGACGCAATGCTAAATGACTTTTCCTTCCCATCTCACTCTGAGGGTCAGTCGAGGTAGAGGGTCTCTTTTAGTACTAGTCAGGTGCATGGAAATCCTGCACAGCTCACTGTCAGGCGAGAAACACCAGGGTTTATTCCACCTTTCTGGGCTAAGCAGTCATTTCAGGACTGAGTGAAAGGCCAAAGGACTAACTCCAGTCTGGTGGTGAAACATGAGGTAGACAGAGTTCTTAGAGGCACGGAAAATTAAAGAGTATGGCTCAGCTCAGTCATCCCAACAAAGGAGGGAGAGACAGAGAGGACGAAACAGAGAAATCCTCAGGATGAGTGGGATACCCCCCAAGTGTCTGAAAGCTGAACCTAAATGTGACAGCGTGGTCGCCCGAATCACCAGAGTAACTTTCATCCTATGGCAGCATGCAACGCCAACCCTGCATTACACAGACATCACTCAATATCAGGCAAATGTATTGGGACTGTAGTTACTGGAAAAGCAGTGCAATTTCTTAAGAGAGACATTGTTTGTGAATGCCATGTTCATCAATCCTGGGCAGAGTTGCAGAGCTATCATCAGGGAAAAAGACACAAACTGTGTATAGACAGAGGCAGTTGTTGTTTTCATGCAAGATGAGAGTTTAAGTCAAAGACAGACATGAGGACACACAACCCAGCAGCGCAAACGATCTGCGGATCTCCCACTAAAAACCGGCCGCAGTCAGAAGATGAAAATGGTCCCAGGTTGAACATGAAGTTGTGGTGGCCGAGCCGGATGGGAACGCCACTGATGTTCTCACTGTGCTGCGTCTCACTGAGATTTTCCTCAGATACTTCTATGTTTCATAAAGCATTCTCAGTGGGGAGACCCGGCTGAAACCCTCTGTTATTTGCTGAGTGACGGTGCATCTTCTCTTCTCAGAGGAAATTAAAAAGGCAAACTGCTTACCGAGTACACGGCCAACATGACCTCTGCCTCTCATATCCCCTCCACACCGAGTCTGAAGATGTTTACTGATTATCAACGGCCAATTGAGCCCTGGTGACCTGGTGGAGAAACCCTGCCTCCACCGGGAGGCTGCAGGGTTTACACGTCCTGCGACTCTGAACTAAAACAGCCGGCTGAATCAAGGGTGTAATATGAAAAACTAGCTCATGGTACCATTTACTGTGCTCCAGGCACAAATTAACTAGGCAGTTACCAGAACATTTCCGATATTTAATCAAAATCCACCACAAACAAACCCACAACACAATGTTATTCATCGAGCTTTAAACATGGAGCATGTATTGTATACAATGACCTTAGTTCCGATTATTAGCTGATCTACATTTTTTTTGATACACTAACAATAGCTGCCACAAAATGCTGCTGTCAGAGAATCCCCATGAACTCATTTGTTATATTTGGTCCTGACAGTGTATAGGTTTGATGTCGTGTGGCTTTGTATGTAGGATTTTCATGCCGGGTGACAGGATTTACACTAACCTTTGCCCCCAGAAAAAGGGTCGATGTGTCATATTGTTTAGATGAGTGAATGTTATCTTGTAGGCGTCATGGTGAATATTAAACTTTGTGCTTTCTCTTCAAGCCCAAAAGAGACGACAGCTTTCTGAGAGACACTTTTATTGAAGAGGGCTTGGATTTTTCTCTTGTATCGTAACTGTATGGGGCAGATGTTATTGCCAATAATAAAAAATTTAATCTAGCTATTATGTAATATGATAGACTTGATCTATTATATTATCTCGGATTCAGGAAAAACATCCTCTGCTATTTTCCATCCCTCTCCTGTTTCACTGGCCTCAGATCGGGTGCTACGGAGCCTCAGCTCAGTTGAAATATTATCACTTTCTTCTCTGAGTCAGGAATCATTTCTTTCTGGCAGAGGTTGGACCCGACCTCACATCCCGGTGCCAGGTCTCCCTCCGGGGCTCAGGACAGCTGCTACTACTGCTGCTGCTGTTGCTACTGCTACTGCTGCTGTTGCTGCTATCGTTGCTGCTTTTGCTGCTGTTGTTGCTGATTTTGCTTCTGTTGCTGCTGATGTTGCCGCTGCTGTTGCTGCTGTTGCCGCTGCTGTTGCTGCTGTTGCCGCTGCTGTTACCGCTGCTGTTGCTGCTGCTGATGCTGCTGTTGCTGCTGCTGTTGCTGATGTTGATGCTGTTGCCGCTGCTTTTACTATGGCTACTGATCACCTATTCTTTGCTGGTTTATTTCTTTTTTGTTGGGGTTGCTCTCATCCTCCGGCTCTCAGATTCTCCCACTTGTTGCCAGTTGGAGGAGTCAGTGCATAACCAAGCCCAGTGGGAAAGGTTGAAAGTTTCTGTTTAAGTTCTAACTTTTTACTGTTTGTTATAGACTGTTTTTTCCTTCTTTTTTTTTACTTTGTCCATCTGGCCTGCACCATGCAGGCTGATGTAGTAAAGCAGGTCCACATCAGCCTGAAAGAGGAGAGGTCCTTTAAGGACAGTGGAGGACATTCACCCCCTCCTGGAGACGTTTCCCCCCCTCTTATCTCCTTATAATGCATTATCTAGCAACAGTCAGCGTCCTGGGCACTGCTCCCTTTGCCTTGATGGATGGTCCTCAGCACTCCACAGTGGCCACAGTGATTGGTCAGTGCTGATAAAGCTCTAAATGACTCTGGTAGCAATCTCATTGCCCCACAATCTCCCAAAGACACGATTTGGCTACACCATCTCGTACAGCCCCCTACTGCTGGTGTAATTGAAAGTGAAGCAGCCTGTCTTTTCCCACAGGAATGACCTTCGACTGCCTCGAGTTCTGTCTGAAGACAAGTATAGCAAAGGACAAAAATAGGGGGTAGGAAAATACCGGAGCAGAGGACAGCTGAGGGCATCACAGAAACAATAAAAGTCTCCAGATCCCACTGATAAATCCAGCAAGGCCTCTGTCTGCTTTTATCACGGAGGAAAAGTGGCACTTTGATTTAGAATAAAGTTCAGCCCTAATCCCACTTTACCCGCTGTCTCGTCAGAGGGGCTCTTCGCTCCCCAGCACACATCCGGATAGCTCTTATCAGCGGTGCCCCATCCCAATGATTTATGTCACCAACCATCTCTGCTTTGGCGGCAATTTAATGCTGCCACATCCTCTGGAGATATTGAGAAAAGAAGGTGTTCAGCGGTGAGTGAGATGGTGTTGGAGGGGCCGAAGCAAGGCTGCATGATAACAGCGATTACTCATTGTGAAGTGAGGGCGAGGAGCTGTCTCGAGTCAGGTCATGAACAGCAATACTCTAAAAGCTACACAGCTGGTCTGGGCTGGGTTGGACCTGAGACTAATCCAATCCAACGCCCCGACGCCCAAAGTGTTGGTCCTGAACGCCACTGATCCAATGAAGATGGAGGAGCAGGATGTGTGGAGGTGGAATCGGCATCGCGATGTTGACAGACTGATGAGGGACGACTGTCATCTTTTTCAACAGTCAAAGCCTTCAGAGGGTCAGATTCTTCTCAGTTACACACTGATGCTTTTCACCTGATGAGTCTGCCGAGGCACATCAAAGCTCATGTAACTGTCTCCCCCTGCTCTTCCAACTACTCACAGTTTTTGTCTTTAATTAACACATATCTAATCAGCGCTGAAGAGAACAAAGCTTCAGTTTGTAGAGGCATCGATGGCCATTGAACACTGTGGTTAGGAGGATTTCACATGGACACTGTGTATGTCCTTCGTTCCACATCCATGGTGTGACCGAGGGAAAACCGGTGACGGATAAGGATGACGCTTATAACCATGGTAACTGTACAAATGGGTGGCAACAGCCATAGCCTCAAAATGCTTAAAGGACATAAAACTAAATCAGTCAGCATCTGGATGGTGACAGAAAGAAGGTTTGTAGGAACTGTGGTCCAGCGCTATCATGACATGGGCACTTTTACAAACCCTAAGCCCTTTAAATACTTTTAACTCCCAGCAGGTTACAGTTACAGTCGCTTTCAGCGGAGATAGTGCAAACAGTCTGCAGACTAAATCATTTGCTCCTGACGACTGTGCATCTTAACAAGATGCTGTGACACCCCCACAGAGACGCCGTGTGACCTCCCCACACCTCATAAATTACTCTAAAAATATATTCATTGTTTTGATATGTTACACAAACAACATGTTAGGGTCTGTTTGTTCTGCACACACAGTTCACAGTGCACAGAGAAAAGCATGCGGCTGATGACATCCTGATCTAAGGAGGTGAACACAGTGACAATTATACCTGTTAAACATCAGCCGTTCACTGTGTTTGTGCCCATAGCCATTGCAGCACCAAACCCAACTCCCCTTCAGAGGCAGCAGACCCCCGGCATTACAAGGCACATTTACTGATCTGCGAGAGGGGGGGCAGGACTGAAGAGGCTGTTGAGGACTGTTTGCAGATCTATTAAGTGTCACACAATGCAGAGTGCATGGAAATTCATGTGGCGCCGTTTGTTGATATAAGATATTGTTTGTCTGGTACCAGAGGCCAATGCTTCTAGGATCATGCAGTGCCAGCTAGGGTTCGGATCATTAGGCAGTCTCATTTCCATTGAAGTGGACAGAAAAAAACCACCATGCATTCCCTCTATGACTCCAGAAGGGAAACCCGCCATAGTCCCATGAATATGGTCGAAAGAGGTTTGAACAGCATTGATCACCGAGGAAATCAGACGCAGATCCCACAGGCTGCTCAGTCCCCGTTGGCCTCGGTGCGACTGGACGTGTAAGCACCGATTCGGCACACGGGCCCTTCAAGTTTGTCTAGCACCAAACCTTTGAAATAAACCGCCAGAAATCGCACAGAAGTCGGGCGGAGAGGACGTGGGTCCTCGTTGATGGAGGACTCGGCCTCGATGAACCGTGCTCAGCTTTGCAGGCGGGTAAGTTGCAGGGTGGAAGGAGGCACTCGGCACCTCACTTCACAAAATGACCATGGTCAGGAAATGCACAGAGAGTAGTGGGTTAGCAAGGTTTTCTTGCTCCACTGTGATTAGAAAGTTACAGAATGAAATGATGCTCAGTTTCCTCCGTTAACTTTTACAATGAGCTGAGGAAAATGTAGAGAAGGAAGAGAGTGTGAGCCAACACTCGTGTGAGTGAATGAAAAATTGTAACACAACATCCTCTCCCCGTGTCTGTCTCAGCCCCACAGTGTCAACAGTTGCCCATCAGCTCTGCACTGTGGATGTTTCTATGATTGATGTCTCTGACCTTTTCTGTGAGCAGGCGGCCACATAGGCAACCTAATTATCCTGTCATCGTCACTGCTCACACACACACACACACACACACACACACACACACACACACACACACACACACACACACACACACGTTATTGTCTGTAACAGCAGGTTCCTGGTGATGTTTCCTGGCAAAGTTCATAGTTCAAGTTGCAGGTTTCAGTTTGATCAAATTTCATTCAAACATCTGACCTCAGAAAACCTCCAGCTGAACAGAGGTGGAGAAAAGTCTGTCTTCTTTGGTCTTCATTTCCTGTTGGGCCACTGGACTTGTGTCTACACCATTTCTCTTTGTCTCTCTGTCTCCGTCCAGCGTCCATGTACTTTAGACTCTACTTTAGATCTGGTCGGCCCCAGATCACATATTTGAAGATACTGAAAAGCTACAAGTAAAGACGTTGGCTCGTTGAGTAATTCAGTGGCATCTTCAATAATAACTAGTCAGTGTTTATTTAAACTCGAGGATCTCTTCATGCTTGCTTGCAGTCAACTGTAGTCAAAATTTTCCAAGACACTAGATTCATCCTACACTCATCTTTCATGAAAAGCTATAATCTTGAATTCACAAGTAGGCCCCTGACATAAACAGTACTTTCATGGCAAAGAACTCTGATAACCTTTTGCTTTGCTGGATATGTTTGCTCAGGAGTATGTAAGTTCCATTGTAGGCCATCAGCCACCAAATCCTGTCCTGGTCCTGAAGACCCCTCATAGAGTCCTATTGAACCTGTAGAGTCCTCATGAGGGATAAGATCACAACAACTTTATGTGATTGCTTGATCCACATTTTCTGAAGTGTGCTACTCTGTTCTCTGGAGGCTTCCATGCATCTGGGGTCAGGATGATGTGGCTGCATATATCTCAGCCTGGCTCCCAGTTTCTGAGAAACAAAAACTGACAAAAGCTGAATATTAAACATCCCCTGTGAAAGATATCCTGCATTTCTAAAACATAAAATCATCATATTGTATCATACATTGACACTGGGCTTTGTTAATTAATATTAGCTTCGTGAAGGTTCTAAAGAACCACAGAACCACAGTGAATCAACATGATGTAGCCTACTAATGAACTGGAGACTGCGAGTGTGTTGTCTAACAGTAGAGGAATAAACACATGTTTCATGATAATTTAGACTCCAGAGCTACTGGGGAGACAGTTAACCCATCACCACCTTCACGCTTTTGTCTAAACCAAGGGAAATAAAAATAGACCAAAAATAGACCAAGCTACTCCACAGTGACAACAGAATGAAATGAGCCTCCCTCCTCATCTTGTCACTTTTTTTCTAACGTTTATCTTAACGTTACCTGACATTAGACTAAAGTGAGTAGAGTGAGTAAAATAATATTTTTAAAAAGTGGGTCCCACCCTCATGTAAAGGCTTCGATGCACATGTTCACTCTGGACAATCTATTGAATCTAATTCTTTACACAAAGTATATAAAAAAAGTATATTCATTATTTATTTATTACAATGCAATAGAATCACTTTAATATAGAGCTCCAATAAAATTAATTAATTCTTGATTAATCTGCTGAATATTTTCTCAATTAATCAAACAGTTTGCTCACTCATTGACTCTTACTCATGATGTGTAACCAATCAGATGGTGATGTGGGACTACACAGAGAGAAGCGGCTGCATCAGGCTGCATTTTTAAATTAATCTACTTTATCTGCCATTGGCTAAAGAAATAATGGTTCCTATAATCGTAACAATGGCCAAGTCCTGCTGCAATTGTGGCATAAAGTGCTGTAAAGTAAGTCAACGACTGAATGCCATCGTATCTGGTGCTTAGGAGACTTAACATCACTGTCATTTAATCTATTTATATTTCTGTAAGTCATCGGTTCCCAACCCTCTTCAGTTTTAATATTATCAAGTATTTCAAAAGCCTTTTTTTGCTTTCCGTTCCCATTAATCACCTTTTGAACCCTTTGATTTTTTTTGTTGGACTCTTTGCGGTGGTCCAGATCCCAGATTCCAGTTTCAAAACCACTGATTCAAAGGCAGTTAACGTAAACTAAAATACATTAGTACAGTTGCTGTGTCCTAAAACCACAATGCTTACATATTCTAACAGGGTTTTAAGTAGGAAATCTATTCAATCATTTCTTCACACTGCAAGAAATCTCCACTGTGTTAGTACGCACGAGAAATGTGCTTGTTTTTTTAATGTACTGCTGACGGACACAATTGTTCCAGAATGAAATGCAAACAGAAACTGGAGGACCTGCTCACAGCTGGAAAAAATTAGAAGTAATTGTGGGCAGAGGTGAAACAGCTCCAGGGACAACTTGGAAACAAAAATATCAAATATTAAATCTTTGGGGTAAAACCTTTTACGTTCTCCGCGAACTTTCAAGCGTTGTTGAATGATTGATGCCTGTGGTTTACATCTCATTTCCTGTTAGTACAAAAAGTCAATTTATTTTTTTACTGTATGTACCACCTGCCAAAACCATATACTTTAAAGATTCCTTTTTACTTTACCCGCATAGTAGCAGTTTAGTGTCGATTTGGGACACACATTTTTATCTACTAAACAGCTGCTCTGGACTGTTGCTGACTAAAGGCCTGGACACACCAGGATTTGAAAACAGCAAAATGTCGCAGTGAAGTCAAACCGTTCCAGTGAAATCACTGCACTCGAGGAATTCAACACTGGTGAACTTTTAACACTCATTCACCCCGTCAGGCCACGGTAGACCACCCCGACGGCGCTGACCTTTGACCGGGGAGTTGGAAACAGAGGATGCTATCACACAACAGCTGATTGGCTGAGCTGCACTGTTCACTTCTGTTTGACCTCCTCTACAGGAGTAAATCTGGTCCGTTAAAGAGACACTCAGGAGCCAGGGCCACTCGTTTGTCTCTTATATGCCACTTTAGAAACCACTCAGGCCTCTATTCAACCAGTTGGTTTGCTCAAAGTTGCCAGAGAGACAGACAGACTGACAGGGAAGGAAAAAGCCGGTTGGAGCGGGTAAGACAAGAGAGACTGAAGGTTGCAGCTCCTCGTTGTTTCCTCCCACAGCCGCTGTTCTCCACCGCTCTGACGACACAGAACAGTCATTCAGTCACCATCTATTGTTCATTCTACTCATTGAAGCCATTTGCATACATCAAGCGAGCAGGCGGTTCCGTCCATTGTGTTCTGATCAGATTTAGCTCCAGGGAGCAAAACAAACAGGAGAGTCAATTGGCCTGCTCACGCCTGGACAGCCATTAGACATGGATGTTTGAGCCTACACGCTAATGCATATGTATGCAAATATACACACAACACACAACACACAAACACATGCACACCAACACATCACCCAGGATCCCTAAAACACATTTTCTATAAGATGAATTGAGCTTTAATATCAGGAGGGCTGTCTGATTGCCCCAAAGCAGCCACATCTGCCTCTGGGTCTTTTAATTATTCAGCCTCTGTCCATCCATCTATAATCCACTCGCTCCGCTCCCCGACTCCTCTGCTCCTCTGAGGGGCTTGCCGTCTGCATGGAGTCAGACGAATCAGGCTGGTCGGAGCCCCCCTCCATCTGACTAGAGCAGAGAGAGGAGGATGTGGCCAGAAAACACTGGAGAGAAAAGAAAAATTGAGAGGGGGCAGAGATGACAGGAAATAAAACTGGGAGATAAACCAGGAAAGGCTTTAAATGTGAGCAGAAGAAAAAAAAACTAAGAGAGAGACAGAAAAGATAAGTCTGAAGAGGACCAGACCACCGTGGTCTAGACTGCTCTCCTTCATCTCATCCAACTCTTTCCACATTTTCCTTTCCCTCTTTCTCAGGATTCCTCTCCCACACACACCCATACATGGTAGCTCTACATCAGCGTAGTAAGCGTCCTGACATCGGTACATTTCTCTATGTTTGCTCAGTTTGTGCCACCTTTGGTCATGTCACATCGCGCCAATAGAGAAAAGCATAGGTTCAACCCTGAAGTGAACGATGAGCAGGGAGTAGGGGAAAACAGGAGCGATGTGATCTCGTCTTTTAGTGTTTGTTAAAAGTGGAGCAGCTGCATTAATCTATCCAAGATGAATTCCTAGACGCTCATAAACAGAAAAAAAATATACACAATTAAACAACTTTCGTAACTTGCTTTTCAAATTAAAAGCCATTGTCAAATATTGCACCAAGATTTCTGGCTGCAGGACACATGTAGATGGTGAGCCAAGGGGATTTTGTAAAATGTGGAGAGACTTTGAAAGACCAAGAAGGCAAGTCCTTGTCTAAACAGTAAATGAAACGCATGTGTCAGAGAACAGTATAAAGTGAGTTAGAGGGGAACTGAGCAATCAGACAGGCAGAAATGCTCAGTGTTTCAAATCAGATGAGACATGAGATTTCAGCTTCATCAGACAGTAATGGGCAGCGGGATCTGAAACTATCCCTGAAGAGGTGGGTGTTCACTCCACATTAGCACAACATGACTGTGGAGCTGAAAAGATCATTCCCCCTTTGGGGAGTCATTGTTCCATAAGCTATGATTGCATTCGCTGATTAAATGTGGGCTCTGGGTCTTCAGAAACCACTGAGCCAAATCAGCAACACATTTAGCCTGTAATCAATGAGCCGCACGACCCACTGGTCAGGCTGAGCTGCTCTTAGAACCAAAAGGAGAAGAAGAGGGTCGTGTCTTCTCTTCCCAACACCTAGGTCACCACATCCCATTGTCAGGAGCTTGTGCCAGATACTTAACTCAAAGTGTTTATTGCTCTAACGTGCTGCAATCTTCTGCCATTATGACATAAGTGTGCCACTTTAAATGGAGTTGTGATGGAAATAAAATGTTCTTAGACCGTTTGGATGGATTTCTGTAGGGAACAAAAGGTCGGAACAAGTTTCAGTAAGAAAGAGCTGAACTCAATAGTGTGGCACTGTAATTTGAAAATCATTTTTTTTTCGCGGCTTGGCACTAAAGATAAATAACTGTGCAGGATCCAACAGAACTTCTGGCTGCTTCTGCGGGTTTCAGCATTCCTGTTGTAGTTTTTCACTGAGTATCAAACACCGTTTTAGTTCCTCTCACTGCACTTTAAAGTGGTTCACAACTGTCACCTGGAATAGATTTGTGTCAGAGAAATTCGACCCAGGTGGTCCATGTCAGAATCAGACTGTCAGGTACGAAACCGGTCAGTCGCTGTATTAACTGTGTTTGTTGAGTACACAGTTCATACCTGTGTAGAAACTGTTCCATCAGTTGTCATAACGTAGGAGCCAACGCTGAACATTAACACAGAAGCCAAGGCTGGCTTTCTGTATTGATAACAGTAAAAATTATAGTAATATGGACCTGCTGATGAAATTCATAGTACAGTGTCAAAACAACATGTGAAATACAACTAGAATATTACTAAAACATGACAGATTTGTTTTGTGGAATCGTACAAACTGTAAATCGGTGAACCAGAAATTCATCTGATTGTCCGACAGCCTGACTCATGTGACTGCTTCAACCGTGACTTGGCCTCTACCTGCTGACTGTTGATTCTAGGGGCCGGAATAAAAACCGCTGCTGAAAACTCTGTCTGCGATTGAATTATTTCTAAACAATAATCCACTGACGAGTTTTTGATATGCACCTGATTGCTGCATAATGTTCATAACGCCGTGCTGAGAGACTGAGAGTAACGCTGCATGTTACGGAACAACCCCTGTCTTCACACCACTGCCTCCCAGTTTAATGCATGACATGAAGATGTTTTCTTCCTGGCAGAAAAAAACTGAAAAACAATTTGAAACAAAAACAACCTTGCCTCCTCTCCTCCTGTTGATGAATAATATCCAACAAACAACATGTCCCGCTGAGACACACTGAGGCTCTGCTGCAAATGAAAATACCTTTATTAGACTGGCCGTTAAAGACTTTGTTGAAAACCAGCTTCGATTTATGAATCAATTTGTCATCATCAAACACTGTCAAAGCAGAACCGACAGCACTCGGTGGGTTTTCATTTGTCATCTCAGGATTGTCTCGGCATCATCTCTGCTTCTTTTCTTTCTGCACACTCACAAAATTGCTCCTCCCTTTGTCAGACCTGATAATTGCTTGTGTATTGTAGTTGCTTAATGATTGGGAAAGAAAAACCAATCTCAGGAAAAAAATGCCCCTGTATAGTCTAAAGGTTAAAGACCCGGCAGAGAATAATGACTGAATATGTCAGCGGCAAATGTCAATACTGGCTGAATAATGCTGGTTTGGACAAGACAACAGTTTTATGAAATCTGTGACAATAAAAGTCAATTGTTCAGTGTCTGGAATTTGTTTTTGTTCTTGTGCGTATTTGTTCTTTGAAACAGAGATTCTGGCATAATTGTTTTTCTCTGAGATAAGCCTCTGCCATGGTTTGATGTCTGGCTTTTATCTTGGTGAGCGCTGCTTTATTAATTGTCCAGAGAAGAATAATAAAAGTTGAATGGGAATGCAAAGCATTCAAACATAAAATAATTTTCTGATGCATTTGATGATGGTCATGCCATAAAACTCCTGAGTGAGGACATTGGGTCAGAAAGTAGCTGGATCGTGACTCACCCTCTGCCCCGCCCTCCTCCTCCCTGCTGCTCCACAGCTTTTGCCAAACTTTGGACTGATTCTAAAGAATTAGGCGTGGCCCCATAAATAGGACTCTGCAGAGGACTTTGACCCTAAGGAGCCAGTAATGAGATATTCAGTCCAAGAGGGACAGGGAAGGAGAGAGAGGATGAAACACCACAGCTGACAGAAACCACAGGCTCATGCTGTCTTTTCCCTTGTTGCCGGCTCAGCTCAGCATGTGGGAAGGTTCTGGGTCTCTCAAGCCTCTTGTTGAAAGACATGGCGGGGAGTTCGACCCTGGGGCTGTCAGAAACGCTCAATACGTTTTCCACCGGAGAAGAAACCTTTTGACCTGTAGTTCCAGCTACTTTAAGCTGTTTTGAGATGCTGCTCCTTCCTCAGTGTGCTACGTCCCACTGAGACACCTCTGATTGCCTGGCTGCTGAAGGCCTTTCATCTAGTTGTGTCAGTCACACGTTGCTGTGGTTTATTTTTTTTCCTGTGTCGTGTAATGTGAAGAGCAGCACATATTCCTACGTATCTGAACTAATCTTGAAGCTATGGACTGCGTCAGAATGTGAATTATCAGAATGAAGGAGCTTGTGTCTGCAGTGATAGGGGGACGCCCAGTCATCTCTTCCCATCTTCCTAGCCCTGTCAGCTGCCTTGGACAAGGTGGACCACCCAATCTGAACTAGGTGTCTCCGGTGCAGCACCAATCGTTCACAATGACACCTCAAGGCGAAGAGCCTGGGTGTTGCTGTCTTTCAAGGATCCTAGCTCTGCTCCGAGTCGTCGCCATATAAACTGCCTCCCTCGGTCCAATTATGCAGGCACTTGGTTTTTCGTACCACTGCTGGCGATACACAGCCGGGTCATCCGGTGGGAGGACAGATTGACTCTCACTTGGCATGAGTCATCTGTCGCTCCCTCATGGCGCTTCCCGAGACAGTACATCTGAAAGTTCAGGTCCCGGCCTGGACGTCGGGTCCTCAGCCAGCCACGGACAGCCACCGTCACCCCACTTTTCCTTTCTCTGCACTGGATTATAGGTGCATTGCTTTGGACAAAGCGTCTGCAAAATGAATAAATGTAACGTAAATATAAACATCAGTATTTTGTGTGTTTCAGGTTGGTATCAGCTGGGATCATGTATTTACTTTCCTTTGCAGCTCTTTGCATTGCATTTTTAACAGAGGCTTTTCTTCAGAGCGGCTTACACTTGAAACAATGCTGCTGGATGTGCAGAAGTGAAGTGTGAAAAATGTGGAAATGTCAACAATAGGATGTTGTTTTTGTGGTAAAAGTTTTGTCTCAGAAAAAAAACAAACCAAATTTCTTGGTAAAACCTTCCTTTGGGTCCAGTTTACTCTTGATAGACGTTAAGTGGGAAAAAGTACTGTAGACACCAAGCACTGATCTATGAGTGGCCTCAGGTATGTGACAGTGATGTCCATCAAAAGGGATGAAGGGAAACACAAATGTCTGAGGGGTGTTCTGGTCTCTTCAAGGAAGTTTCAGTCATTTCTGGTCTGGAAACGTTTATGCTCATATTGTGCAGAACCGGCAGCTTCTGTGTTTCATGCTCATAGGTGAAAGGAAAACACTCATGTATAACTCCATTATTTCATTATTTCACAGCATTTGTACGTTCATACGTTCAGTTTTTTTTTCAAAATTCATAAAGCCATCCATTATGGATATTCACAAGATGGAGACCAACATGACAGAGGAAAACTAAAGGTGAAGGGAAAGGAACAGAACCGAGTGTATGAGGCAGAACAGAGAAAAAGACGGGATGAAATAAAAAAGACAAGACGGATCGATGGAGCGGAGGGTGAGATATCAGTTAATAAGGCTGACACACATCCTGCTGTCATTCACTGACAACAGGATGTGTGTCACATGATGATGAACATGATTTCAACCCCCCCACACACACACAAAACATCACAGTCACTCAGACAACATATGAAGCTGTCACTGTCTTAATCATTCTCTCTCATTTGTATGCAATTATTCCTTATTCAGGAAAGGAGACAGAAAGATGTGTGTATTTGTGTGCAGTCTTGTGTATTTGTGTGTGTGTGTGTGTCTGTGTGTGTGTTTGTGTGTGTGGATTGCGTCATGTCTCACCTGTCAGAGTGTTCTGGTGTCCCTGCAGGGACAAACAAACCCAGATGTGTGTTTGTGATTGGAGAAGCAAATTTTTACCCTCTCTGGAGAGAGACAATGTGTATATGAGTGTGTGTGTGTGTGTGTGTGTGTGTGTGTGTGTGTGTGTGTGTGTGTGTGTGTGTGTGTTTGTGAGTGACTGAGTGAGAGAGAGAGAGACAGAGAAAGAGAGCATAGACAGTTACTCATTGCACACAAAGAAACTGTGGTTGCCCCCAAGGACTCACAACAGGCTTGAAGAAATATATAACCTATTTCTAGTCGTGATCAGTCTCAAAGTTGTGTATATACAGTATGTGCGTGGGCTAATGCATAACACTCATACAGTCACACATTTTCTTAAAGAATTAATAAAAACACAAAGTTTTTTTAATTTATTTGCCCTCTTGTAGAGAGTTAAATCATCGGAGGTGCTGGTCGCAGGATATTGTTTCCTTAGCATAGACCAAGGCTAACTGTTTCCTCTGTTTCCAGTCTTTATGCTAAGCTAAGCTAATTGTCTCCTGGTTCTAGGCACGAGAGTGGAATCATTCTGCTCATCTAGCCCCCAGAAAAGAAACAAAAAAACAAGAAATGCATTTCACAAGATTTTGGTCCTTTTTTACACCAAGTGCACGTGGGAACGTGAAAACCACCACAAGCTCCGGTATGGACGTCTGATCCATTCACACCGTGTCACCTCAGCACTCCACGAACCCGAAATCTCTTATCACCGCGGCGCTTCGATTCGTAGGTGCAGAGACGCCGTAAGCCTGCGCTGAAAACAGGCAGAGAGCTACGGTATGATCTAATCTACAGAGCTCTCTACAATGAGCACACACACAGACACACACACACACACACACACACACACACACACACACACACACATCCAAACAAACAAGAACTGGCCTGGTTCAGACAGCTGCTCTGCTTTCCCACGCTTCCAAACTGGAGCAGACTGTCCTGGAATAAGATACCGTGGAATATCGTGGCACTGGACACAGCATTGGAATATCGTGTTCAACTGGACCCTTCATCCACCACATACACACACACACACACACACACACACACACACACACACACACACACACACACACACACACACAGACACACACATACACACACAGGGAGGTCTCACAGATTGTTTTGATAGATTTCAAGCCGGGGGGAACTGAGGATCAGATATACTGTTCATGCAGGGATTTTAATCCAGCCGGCTTGATGGATTACACGTCAGAGTGGGGATACGTTCTAGGTGCCGCGTAGCTAGCGACTGGATCGATCTGCTGGGCCTCCTGCCTTAATCCTGTGAAGGCTCGGTCCGGGCTCTAGATTGCCAACCTGCTGTTATGTCTTGAGCAGCAGTGTGTGTACACACAGCCGATACGCGATACATCCTCTGGGAATTAATTCATTTCCTCCTGAAGCCTGTGCGTTGTTGTCATCTGGCCTGGTCTGAGAATTCTCAGCTGTCCTTTTCTTCTCGGCCGCCTCCGTCTTTTCTCACTGCTGCTCGGTGGGCCAGGGCTCCACACCACATTACAGACCGATTATAGCTCTGCCGGCCTCATTACTGCCAGTGAAGGGCTCAAACAGGGTAATAGCTGCCTATTACTAGGCTATTAGAGACAACGATTTGCCCCTTTCTGCCCCCCTTTGCCTGGTACCTAGACAATCAATGAGCTGAGCTACAGTGGGTTTGTGCTTTGGGCAGAGAGATCCTTAAATGTTTGCATCTACCAATACACAGCATCAGACACAGGCAAATCTATAGACGTGTACACATGTTGTTCACTCAGGTGGTAATTACTGCCTCCACAAAGCAGTAAAATCAACGTAGAAGGCTTTACCCCATTAACTCAGTGTCAGTCACAGACGCCAGTTTCTGGGTCCCAAAGCAAACAACCCATTTCAGCCTGCATATGGTTTTCGGCTCTTTTAGGCAGTTAAGTGAGGTTGAAAACATGTCTGTGCTTCAATTTCATGAGGGAATCGGACAGAACGAATGTTGCTCCCACATGTCAGAGGAGACCAGACCCTTCCCACTCTGTCTTTTGTTTGTCTCTAACTCTCTGTCTGTCTCTTCCACCCAACAACCCCCACCACCATTAGCCAGGATCTGTTCAACATTTCTACCTGTTAAAATAGCTTTTTTTTGTTGCAGCTGTTGCTAAGTTCTTGTCCATGGGGGAAATGTTGGGTCTATGTAAATAATAACTTCCAAGAGTCTGGTCTAGACCTGCTCTATATGAAAAGTGCCCTGAGATAACGTCTGTTATGATATGGTGCTATATGAATAAAACTGAATTGAACTGTGTAATGCTGGATCTTTCTTTTGGGTCTCCGGTGGCAGCGGGTGGTGCCAAGACGCTGTTTCGAACTGAACAACTAGAGAATGTGCTCGGTGGAGCGCAGACCTCCGCCAAGGCCGTTGTCAAACAACATTCACCAGACTTCGGAGAAAAAAAAAAAAAATCTAATTCATAGTAAATGATTCAGATCTGCCTCAAAATTTAATGGGTTCAACATTTTCTGGAAAATTCAGTTAAAATCTGCTCCACATTTGGATGGAAACTTGGACAGAGTGAGCAGCTGCAGGGTGGGCCAACAGCTAATCTGAATCTACTGAGCCTGGAGGAGTTTGGACGTGATAACACTCGCTCACACTGGCAGCTTCCTCTGTAAAACTTCCCTGGGTTCATCACATTGTGCTCCAGTTCCACAACCACACAGACACACACATACACACACAGGGAGGTCTCACAGATTGTTTTGATAGATTTCAAGCCGGGGGGAACTGAGGATCAGATATACTGTTCATGCAGGGATTTTAATCCAGCCGGCTTGATGGATTACACGTCAGAGTGGGGATACGTTCTAGGTGCCGCGTAGCTAGCGACTGGATCGATCTGCTGGGCCTCCTGCCTTAATCCTGTGAAGGCTCGGTCCGGGCTCTAGATTGCCAACCTGCTGTTATGTCTTGAGCAGCAGTGTGTGTACACACAGCCGATACGCGATACATCCTCTGGGAATTAATTCATTTCCTCCTGAAGCCTGTGCGTTGTTGTCATCTGGCCTGGTCTGAGAATTCTCAGCTGTCCTTTTCTTCTCGGCCGCCTCCGTCTTTTCTCACTGCTGCTCGGTGGGCCAGGGCTCCACACCACATTACAGACCGATTATAGCTCTGCCGGCCTCATTACTGCCAGTGAAGGGCTCAAACAGGGTAATAGCTGCCTATTACTAGGCTATTAGAGACAACGATTTGCCCCTTTCTGCCCCCTTTGCCTGGTACCTAGACAATCAATGAGCTGAGCTACAGTGGGTTTGTGCTTTGGGCAGAGAGATCCTTAAATGTTTGCATCTACCAATACACAGCATCAGACACAGGCAAATCTATAGACGTGTACACATGTTGTTCACTCAGGTGGTAATTACTGCCTCCACAAAGCAGTAAAATCAACGTAGAAGGCTTTACCCCATTAACTCAGTGTCAGTCACAGACGCCAGTTTCTGGGTCCCAAAGCAAACAACCCATTTCAGCCTGCATATGGTTTTCGGCTCTTTTAGGCAGTTAAGTGAGGTTGAAAACATGTCTGTGCTTCAATTTCATGAGGGAATCGGACAGAACGAATGTTGCTCCCACATGTCAGAGGAGACCAGACCCTTCCCACTCTGTCTTTTGTTTGTCTCTAACTCTCTGTCTGTCTCTTCCACCCAACAACCCCCACCACCATTAGCCAGGATCTGTTCAACATTTCTACCTGTTAAAATAGCTTTTTTTTGTTGCAGCTGTTGCTAAGTTCTTGTCCATGGGGGAAATGTTGGGTCTATGTAAATAATAACTTCCAAGAGTCTGGTCTAGACCTGCTCTATATGAAAAGTGCCCTGAGATAACGTCTGTTATGATATGGTGCTATATGAATAAAACTGAATTGAACTGTGTAATGCTGGATCTTTCTTTTGGGTCTCCGGTGGCAGCGGGTGGTGCCAAGACGCTGTTTCGAACTGAACAACTAGAGAATGTGCTCGGTGGGCGCAGACCTCCGCCAAGGCCGTTGTCAAACAACATTCACCAGACTTCGGAGAAAAAAAAAAAAATCTAATTCATAGTAAATGATTCAGATCTGCCTCAAAATTTAATGGGTTCAACATTTTCTGGAAAATTCAGTTAAAATCTGCTCCACATTTGGATGGAAACTTGGACAGAGTGAGCAGCTGCAGGGTGGGCCAACAGCTAATCTGAATCTACTGAGCCTGGAGGAGTTTGGACGTGATAACACTCGCTCACACTGGCAGCTTCCTCTGTAAAACTTCCCTGGGTTCATCACATTGTGCTCCAGTTCCACAACCACACACACACACACACAAACACACACACACACACACACACACACACACACACACACACACACACACACACACACACACACACACGCGTGCACACACACACACATATACATGTGTGCAGACACACACATGCTCGTTTCAATCTAGAGACTGATGGCTCCTGTTTGTGTCACCCTGGGCCACAGAGATAAGGTTTAAGAACCTAGACTTTCTCAGAGCAACACACTGCTCCCATGGAGAAGTGACCTTTACTGTTTGACCTCCTTCACCTCACTTTCTTTTCACTTTTCCTTTTTGCTTTTTTGCTCTTATTATCCGTGAGCCATTTGTCAGTGTTTTGCACTGAAAAGCTTTTTTTTTCCTGCAGTGTCTTCATAGCACCATGGTGTCAGTGGAAACTGATAAGCTATAAACTAATGTATACCTCTGAGGTGTGTGTTTACCTGTGAAATGCTCACCTGTAAATCTGGAGACAAAGGCTTGTGGTTGGCAACGACCCCTAATGATGCAAGAGAAACTGTCAGTTCAACAGCGATGTAAATTCATCACTCTCTCACTCACTCGCTCAGTCACCCGCTTGGTCACTCACTCATTCACTCACTCGCTCACTCGCTTGGTCGTTCGCTCGCTCACTCACTCGCTCACTCACTCACTCCCTCGCTCATTTGGTCACTTCCTTGATCATGCTCACTCGCTTGGTCACTTGCTCGCTCACTTCCTCATTCACTCGCTCATTCGCAGGCTAGCTCACGGGGGTCGATCCAATCAGAAAGTCAAAATACACAGAGACACAGAGACTGTTTTAGATTCAGTTTCAGTTTCGTTTGGTAACAAAACAGTTTTTCTCTTGAAATATTTGTTTGTCTGTTCATCCGTCACCGACCAGAATTACTCTAATACGTCAACTGACATATCAGCTGTAGCACAAACACCAAAGAGAAGCCTGGTCCGCCAGGCTGAGTGGGTGGTTGTGTCGTTCCTCCTGGCATCGCCAAGGCATATACTTTTTTCTCCTAGTGAACAGCCGAAGCAGATTTGAACAGATGACAGAGTCTGGAGTTCAGGCTCATTAGTCTGTACAGGATGTGGACTGGAATCACAGGACAGGGGCAGAGCAGATTGGTGGAAGCAATGGAACAAAGATTCAACTCTGGACACACCAGCTCCAAATTACATTATCAAGACAGGTGCAAACTGTGTGCATGTTACACAGATTTTTCAGGTCATGCGAGGTCACGCGAGACCTGAAAAATGTCAGAGGAAACGTTACGGCTGCATTTAGCGAGGACACGCCTGCAATCGGGAGGGGCTTGTCCCAAATTACTGACCCATAGCAGATTCGCCATCCTGGCCATTGAAGTCGGAGATGACTCAGCGAACAGCGAGCGGTAAATTGAAAATTAAGTGTGAAATGCAAACTGTGTTAACAGCAGAGAGCATCCTTTGGCGGTAAAGCACCAAGCTTCTTATAATGGTTGGTCTGTGACCACTTTGTACTAAAGTTACACCACCAGCATCTGCTGCTCTACAGACGTGCCACTGCTGTGAATGCTGGTCATGGGAAGTGTATTACATGCCATAAACCTGTGTCTGAAAAGTCGTAAGTGAATCACGTAGCTGCCTTTCTCACAAGGGGCATCGGGGGAATCATACGAAACCCGAGCAACTCTGATGGATGGAACTGTAGGAGGAGACCAAGCCGAGGTCAAGGAGGAGCAGGCGGAACCAGACAACTGACTGTATAGACAGGACCTGATCACTGACGCGTGTCTGTGTTGCTGATGCTCTGGTGCTTCATGTTCAGGGAGCTTGTATTTTACTCGAAAACCGTGATGCTAAAAATGCAGGACCGATATCTGATGGACAGTAGACGGCATCCTGTCACCTTAGGGCTTATGCAGGTAGATGGAGCTGCAGTATCCACAGGCTGCCTTACGTCAGCATGGGCATACTTCTGTCCACACCTGGCGGTCCATATTGAAATCGCCAGGCAGGAAAGACACGGTAGCCAGCGACTGATGCTGATTTAGTTTCCTAGGAGCAGGTTAATCTGCGATATTCACTGTCTGCTCTCTCATCCTTGCACCATTAAAGCAGCTTGCTGTTCCTCTCAGACCTTTTAATAGTAACATATAAAGTAAATTGTAAATTTACAATGTAAGTTGGGATGACTTGATTTGCTTATTGTCATGCTCCAGTGAAAACCATGTATTCAAGGGATTTTGATTTTTTTAGATACAAAACATACTAAATATATTCTTGTGGGCTAAGAAAAGACCGTCAGGTCTGCTCATTATGGTTCATTCTTTCTTTTCTTCCTCTTCAACTGTCAGTGTCAGTTCCTGCTGCACATCACAGGCATCTGTAGATCTGTTCGGATTCAGATGAGTCATGAAAACCACTCTGCCCCCTGCTGTGCTCTGTCGTGGCCCCGATGTGGCCCCGGTGTGGCACCTGGGATCAGATTGGATAAAACATCTGAGGGAAATTCCCCAAACAGGATAAAAGATATGAAGCTCTTAAGATGTGAGGGAGCAAGCAAGTTCCTCTGGCAGCTGATGTGCAGGAGCTTGGCCACTTTTAAAAGGAGGACATTGCTGACTGGATAAATGAGGTGTCACAGCAGACATATTTTCATATTTCTGGTTTAGTGGGGGCAGAATCCCTGCAGGATGTCTGCTTTGGCCCAAAGGGGAACTACAGACGCCAGGTGCATCGCTGGGACTTGATGGGTAAATTATTATATGATGCTGATAATATATCAAATATAACCAGAGCAACACCTCAGCACTACAGCAACACAGCTGAATTTCTGTGGACGTCCTGTGTGATCGCTGGCTTTGCCAAGTTGTCGCAGAGCTGAACAAATGCAGAAACTAAAATAATAATGATACGTCTGAAATGTCAACCAAGCAACACGTCATTTATTCCTAATTTTCTCTAACACTGCCGTGATTACTAACAACAACAGCAGCGTGCGATGGGGCTGCTGCCTTTATTTTCTGTTGGTGCTGAGAAAGAAAAACAATTTCCCACATATCATGCTGGCTTCTCTCAGGTCACAGAGGATGAACAAACGTCTTGCAACAAATTACGTGTGTTTCAAGCTATAATTTCTGCAATTTATTTGATGGCCAGATTAATTAAAGCTGAATATGGATTTTTTGAACAACTGCTAATCAGGGTATGTCAGCCCCAATTATATTGAATCGTACTGAAAATAAATGGTAATGTTTGGTTTTCTGTGTGAGGTGTTGTTTAGAACCACAGCAGCGTTGACCGGGGGGGCGGCGCTGAAGCAGACACCAGCTGAATTCTTTATTGGACAAGCATCTTTTTATTAATATGCTGGACCTGAGGTCTGTTTTAGTATTATTAGTATTCAGTATTATGTAAAGGATTATCTGATAAGAGTCTATATTTTTATCACTAACAAATCTAATGAAACCCACAGTGAGGTGATCCCACCAACGAGTTGTGTATGTGTGTTCTCTTCAAATATATCTGTGCCACAGACCACTAATAAAATAAACTAGTAATAACACATCTGCTCATGGTCCTTTAACTCAGTGAAGATGAGCAGTGCAGGATTATTTTGAGTCCGTCCCACTTACACCAATGCTAACCACAAAGAGATTAACGGAAAAGTTATCAGCAACTGTCTCGACCATCAAATGATCGTTTCAGCTGTTTTCCAAGCAACACTAGTGAAGACCTGTCAAACCTGTCCTACAGTTCCACCTTTTCCTTGTCGACACATTTATATGTAAATCGAATCTCTTTGGACTCTCGACCGCTGGTCGGAAGAAACAAGTTGTTTGAAGGCATTACGGTGGGAAAAGTAATCAGCACAATACTTGATGATGAAATACGTAGACTACACTACAGCACTGAATGGAAAATCAATGGGCTGCTGAAAATGATCGCTGCCAAATATGTTATTTTCCTGTTTGAGTAACACTTGTCAAAAAAACATTTACTGAGCTTATGCATTTGTGACCCATTATAAAGGTCTGACAGACGGTGGGGGGAACTCAGAAAGCACTGAGAGGCTGAGCAACACACTGCTGCTTAGGGTCTTTCCACGGGCCTGGTTGACAATAGAAACAAAGAGTAACAGACACTTTAGTCATTTTGTTTTTTTTCTATAATACAACATCAGAGCCAAAATTTTATTTCAAGCAGGTTTCAAAGTGAAAACCCTGGTGCTAAGGACCAGGATTCTTGTACATTATTGGGCATCAACTACTGTGTTCACGGCTTCTTTCCAAAAGCAGCCTAACGTGCAGCACTGGAGGAAAAGATTGGTGCTGCCCTGGATTACTTATGGACATTTAGGTCCACTGAGGAATGCACTATGTCACATTCTATGTTCATTCCTCAATGACTGAAATAACAACAACGTCAGCGTCAGCATTAGTCGGATCAGGACAGGGTGGGATCCGTCTACAACCTGTGTGTCCTACACTAGAGGAGAAAGAAACAGATAAATGACAGACGTGGAAGGGACGTATTTTTACACCAGAACCACACTTCAACCTCAATGGAAGGTTAACAGTAATTGATATTAATTTGAGATGCTTGTTGCAGGTTGGCTTATGCTCAGGGACAGAAGGATGCCATTTGTGGTGGTTGTGCAGAAAAGAGCCATTAACTCGGACAGGGCCGTGTCCTTCAGCGGCAGCCATCTTTCTCTGTCATATCGGTGACAACTGCTTGCAAAGAACTGGTTCGGTTTCAACAACTCAGCTTTCACTGTCTAATTCATGCCTGCTGACATATTCCCAGTGCTGCAGGTCAGTTTGCTTATGAGTCACAGAAAAAATCTGGGACACAGCTGTTTTTTGCAAAGTGAGACAGAAAAATGAAAAAGTAAACGATGTGAGGGTCACACCCAACCCTGCCTCCGACACGTCCGTTGGGCAGGAGGGGGCTAAGACACAAGCGGGGTCAACGAGACCGGTCCAGTTGGACCGGCCTCTGTCGAAACCTGAAGAGCCGAAATATCTAATGACGGAGCTGAAGTGTGTGTGGGCATGAAGTCGAAATGCTGGTGAGGGGCGATGATGAAACTACAGAGAATGGAATGATGTTGCTCCTCTGCATTTTTTGCACTGAGTCTGGTCTTTAAATTGTCATAATAAAGTCGGCTTTACACTGACAGAGTTTTGTGACGAATGACTGGGGATGAGGTTGGACATCGTTCAGCGTTGAACATTGAATCTGAATCCTCTCGAATCCCTCAGTGAATCTCTGGAATAAAAACGTGTTGATTTAAAAATATCATGCTTTCATTTCAGAGTCGAGCTTCTTTTAATCGCTTTAACAACCAAACTGGTCATTTTAATTGTGATTTATGGACCAATTAGCAGACAAACTGGACGCTGACACTTTCACCACATATGTTATTTTTGATGTCCACTGACCCCCCCCCCCCACATACACAAACACATACACACACGCACACACACACACAAACATACACACACTTCACTGTGTCACTGCACAAGTAAAAAAACAGTGTGGAAATAAAATTCATTCCTTTTATCCTTCAGTGAATATCAGTCAGCACGTCATCATTGCCCTGTTGTTGTAATGGTTTCGTTAAAATGACTGTTCATCAGATCTTTATTTCTAATGATGCTAATTATGGCACAGTTATCCATGGGCCCATGAGCTGTGTTTGCTGGCACTAAGGATAAATTGATCATTGTCTGTGGAAGCTACATGACCCAGCCACAATGACTGAGGTCTCCGACGGTCCAGAGAGAAAAAAATACTAAACCTGAAAAATAATGTAACAACAGTTATTACAACTATTGGCTATAATTCCCAGATTAACTGTCCTGCTCCAGACCTGGTCCCCCTCATAGTGACATCTGAATAAAGAACAACTTGCCAAAAACGTGTCTGTCTTTTCAGTGTTGTGGTATCTTATTGTCTTCTACCAGACAAGGATCTGTAAGTAGTGTGAATGTGCCAAGGTACCAGACAGACAAGACAGAAAGGCAGGCAGACGGACAGACAGGCGGACAGACGGACAGACGGACAGACAGACAGACAGACAGGCAGACAGACAGGCAGGCAGACAGGCAGAATACTTATATGTGGATGTTCACAGGTGCAAATCAAATACCTGGTTTGATAATGAATGAGAACTTTACTCATCCGTCTCTGAATTTGGGATTTCAATAAATACACTTTCAGGACCCAAACAGAGATAAAACACAGCATCTGTCCCCGTCTTGGGTCAAGATTGCGGTAACTTTTCCGAACGCAGAACTGGACCTGGAGAAAACAGTGGGGCCAATCTCATCTTTTAGCCATTGCAAGCTTTAGTGGTTGAGTCTGCCAGAGAAGGCCGGGCCCAGCTGGTGGACCCCATCGCAGCCTGGGCGCCGTGGTCTCCACCCACAAAGTCTTCCATGATCATATGTCTCTTCCTTTTAGGCTTTGCTGGATATTGTTGAGAGGCCGAAGCACGTGTGCGCGGGGGGGGGGGGGGGGGTAGCACTGGCTTCTGAGGGTTTGTCTATGCAGCGTTAAACAAGGGCCGTAGTTTGATGTCATGGTAGAACTGCATTACATGAGAGACTGTCTGTTCTATGTCACAGTCCTATGGGTGCAGAGCAGTTTAAATTGCCCACTTGCAGAAAACTGAGGAGACTATTTTGAGATATTTAGTCTAAAATTTTTTATCATTCATCAATCTACAATAGTAAAAATTTACATTAAATAAGCATCAGTATGCGACATCTAGAGTGCATCAAATTCAATGCAGCATGAATGGATGTGAAATTAATATTCAACTAATATTCTGTTTATTTTACCTTCAACAAATTAATTTACGGCTGTGGAAACTAGATGTTAACACAACAGTGACATATCATCAGCTTTTAAGTTGATATGTCAAACTTGTAATCAAACAGCTGCCTATTTCCACAATCACTAGGTACAGGAGAACATGATCCATTACCTGGATCTGGTCTCTGAGTCCACCTGAAGAAAGCTCCACTATGTTCACCAGCGGGTCTCTGATTGTGTCTGCCTGCTGCTTGCTGCTCAGCAGGTAGTGGACAGGGGCTGTTTACAGATGTTTCCCTGGAAACATCTGGCCACTGAGGCCAAAAAAAATGCTATGAGAGCGGTGAGACTGAACCAGAACAGTAACGTTGTGGCCCGTAGTAAGAAACAAGGAGCTACAGATGCTAAAGATGCTCAAGATGTTAAAGATGCTAAAGCACTTAATGAGGGGAGATGGGTGATAATTTCCTCTGCCAGTCACTACAAGCAAACTAATTCACAACCTAGTCATGTGAACCCCTGTTAATAATAAGATATTTGTTACAGCCAGTTTAACTAGTCGTGACTAATGATCTCCAATGGTCCTTTACATCAGCACATGCTACCAGGAGCATGTTCAGCTTCATGTTCAGCTCTGGGGACTTTCCTGGAATCTCAACCAGTGTGGCTCTACACAGCTGGACCCACACACGGTTAATGGTGCCTTAATATCTATTTCTGGTAAATCCCAAAGGTTTAGTGTGGCATCAGTAAAGAAAGAGTCTGTCTGTAGGATGCGAGAGAGTAAAGTGGGTGAATCTCTCTTATAAGTTACAGTGAGGCTTTGCTGCCCAGTAATCTGCTTTGTAATTTTGGGACATCAGTCACTGATGGCTCAAACTTAGACTCTTTTTTTCAATGTCTGTGTGTCTGTTTGTGTGTGGCTTGTTAGGCAGATAATGAGAGTGCAGCATTCTCTGATTTCAATCTAAGCCGAGCGACCGGGCCTTCGGAGTGCGGCGGTTCGTGTTCATAATCATAACATGCATCGATCCCCGGATTTGTTTTCACTGCCTAATCAGTCTGGGTGTCTGTCTGTCTCTAATTCACTCTATGACTGGTTATCTGTTTCCTTTAATTCTGATCCAAACTACTTGCCTGTGAGAGAGTTGAAGTAATAGCTCTGCATAGATTAATATACACTCTCCTGCTGTAAATAATGAGTCTGTGTCTTTCAGTGAATTGTTTGTTTTTTTTACTCCTTAGAAACTCATGGCAGATGTAAACTACTGGGAAAATACAGTACATGTTCATGTGCCTCATCTTACATCGCATGTATTTACATCTCAGGTTACTTAAGTGTTTACCCAAAGCAATAGATGATCAAAGAAGAGTTCAAGGGACTTAAAGAGTAACCTCAATATCAGTATATTTCCATAGCCTCCCCACTTTTCCTTAATATATTCCTTTTTGTCTATAGTAAAACAGTTAAAGTATTAGTTAGATATTAATCTTGATTTATTCATCTGCATTTTCACTGAGAGTTAGATGAAGATGTCGATGCCACTCTCAGTTTCTTTGGTTTAGCATAAAGACTGAAGACTGAGTTCAAAAATCTGACCAACAGCTAAGGTTTCCCTACTTAGCATGTTGCATTGTGTTGTAGTTTTCTTAACTTCCATTAATGTTTAATGCATTCACAACAATTATTTGGCAGGATAGTCACATTCTCAAAAATGTTGACGAAAAAGAGGAGTTGCTTTGTTCAGCCGAGGAAATCAGATTCGAGCTGGCATGTCCGAAGTCTGTCCAGTCATCGTCAGAGTGCTGATCACTCAGGCAATTGTTCAGCCCCCCAACCCCCCACCTGAAAAGAACATTAAAATCAGACAGTCATGTTAAGTAACAAAGGAGTTTTTCCATGTCCACTCTGATTGTTTTAAGAATTTGACAATATCAGCACATGGCAACTATGTCAGGTTAATGTGAAAGAAATATCAGGTTGATGGCATAAAGGTTCGTTAAGAAGATGAAACTAAACGTTGCTTTCAGGTCTGTGACGGCATCTGAATGTGCTGATAATGAGCTGTGACATTAGATTTGAACTGTCAGTTGTAGAATAGTTGAATATGGACAAGATTCTTAGTAATAAATGACTGATGATTTCTGTCAGAAATGCTGTGATTATTTTTGGACGATCACCTCGGGATTAAAATTGGGAAAAATCTGTACATTGTCTGCACAGTTCTACATGAGTAGGAACAAGAAAATATCCTTGTGGACCAAAACTCTGTTGGTAAAGCTTTATATGTCAGTAAGGAGGCTGGAAATAAGTAGTTTGATCACAAAGAGCCCGGTTTGGACATTCTGGGTTGTATTCCGTCACATGTGGAATTTGCACAGTGGATATCTGAATATATCATGTATCATGCTCTTTCTCTCTGCAGATAAATGTTCAACTTGAAGTGCTGTGTATTAACAGTATCATAGAAAAGGAGCAGGAGGAGGATTTTAATCGGTGGAGGGAACAAAGCTTCATCAATTTCCATGAAGGACAAACACAGACGGCAGCACACATGAGCCCAATCACTGCCTTCGGCTCTGGAGGAGGCCAGATGTTGTGATATTCAAGCGATCGTTGGGACTTTCCCCACCAAACCCTTATTTGTTGTTTACAGGATGACTTCATTCCGGGAGATCCCGCTTCTCACCATATCTTATCCAGGCTGAATCCATCAATCACTGCTGGGAACTGCTGGAGGATCAGAGACACTAAATGAGACTGGATGAAGACCAGTTGGACTTCAAGTTCCAGTCCACCAGCTCATCTTAAGAAATATTTCCTGGAATGTTTCCCATCATTCGTTATTGCTGTTTCTTCTGTTTTTTTTTTTCATGGGTTAAGCATCAAAGTCAGTCTCTAAGCAGACACTACTTTTTCAAAGTGACAGACATCACAGAGGAAAAAATGAAAAGGCATTTGATATTTTTTCTTCTCAGACAGTCCCATCAGAATGTCAACTAAGGACAACTCCATATTTCAAGTGTCAGTACAACCGGAGACCTTAAAGAACACGCTGACTATGTTCAGACTGCCTAGACCTTGACTGACCGCTTTCAGGAATCTGGTCTTTCTCATGTTCCCAGCTCTGGTCATCGGCTGATGCTGGAGCGACCCCTCAGTCCAGGTAAACCAACTCAACCATGACACCAGCGGCCAAGAACGTCGAGTCTAATGACCCGTGCTGTGTTCTGTCTAACCATGGCTGAGCTCTACCCTTCTACACCTCATCCAACTGAGAGACAAATGCATTACAGTTGGGTGGTGCACATCCATCATGTGGGATGGGATGAAAATAGCTCTGGATTCAGATTGCATCAGGTAATCACAGTTCCAGTCTTACTTTTATGTCTAAGATTATCTGCAGAGGTGGAGAAATATTCCAATCAGCAGAGATGGTTGATGAAATTAGACATGTCACTGGTTTAACTTGGTGATATGTGTCCTTGCTGTCACTGCTGTTTCTGTCATTTGTCAAATAAAAGTAATTCATCTGATCGAGAATCTGTTCTTCCCTCCATAACTAAAATAATTTGTTTTATCACCTGAAAGAAGAAAACATCCCCTAAGGACTCTTTTCTATGGTGCATCCTCCTTTTTCAGTGAGCAATCAACCTGTCTGTGGTGGTTGCATTGCATATTTCATTTTCTTTCTCCATTGAGTATACAAATGACTACAAATGACTTACTCATCCAAACAGTGACTAATGTTTTAAGAAACAATTAATTACAGAGCTTTAGTTCAATATCAAGAGGTTTGCTTGTTGTTCATCTAAACAGCAGAACAGCCAAGGACATGTGACTCAACAATTTGCTACAGAAATGGTTGTTCCGCTGCACGTACCGTACCCAACAACAACCACCCTGGCACTGCCCTGTGGACATTTATGGAAGAACTGCAACTGCCAGAAAGCATCAAGCCAGAGAAATCACCATGTTGTTGAAATAGTTCAGATGAACAAGTTCACAGAAAACCAAGACCAGAATCAGTTTGTTGCAACATCCCTCAGGATCAGACCAGGATCCACACATCCACCCTGCACAGTATCAGCAGCACCGAGGGATGTCCAAGCATCGTCCTGCTTCACATTTAGTGCCCTCAGACCAGTTCGGCCTTATTTTGTCTAACCAGTAATCCCTTGGATTTTCAGGAAAGCTCCTCTGCATAGTAGTTTTTGTTGTAGTGGTGGAGTCCACCCAGATTCACAGGAAACGGTGCACGTATGACACCATTACTACTTCACATTAAAAGTAGTCAGCTGGTGGAACACTGAGTGGATTTTATTTGAAGTAAATAAAAAAAGCAATGTATTTGAAATTGTGGTTACTGCTAATTTATAAGCAGATCAGAGGTGAGTGTCAAAGGGAGCGATTGTCTGACAGAGGCAGCGGAAACAAGCTGTGATCAAAATGGTAACATTTCATCACCTTTAAGCTGATTTGTTGAGCTTATGATGAAACAGTTTGTTGCTTTCACATCCAGCAGTTACAGAGCAACAACAGAGCAATGAATCTAAGTCCATGACTCCCTCTCTTTTAGCTCTGGTTTTGGTCTTCACCAGCTCCTGAAGGAAATCTCTGGCTCTGTGGCTGCTAAACGCTCCACCAGCTAAAAATCAGATATTTCATGACATTCAGAAAGTTACAAAGTGCCGGAGAAACCATACTTCTGACAGAGAAACTCACATTTACTTTCCTCAGCGTTCGAAAGGTTTGTTTGAACCTGTGCAGCCTCCTGTTTGCTCCCGTGAGGTGCAGAGGAGGGAGATCACAGCCAAGTCATTTCCGTTATTTGGACTAAACTCTATGAGCAAGTCCCAGGAGGCCAGAGGACTCGTTAGGTGTGGTGACACCACTGCTGTCACCAGGAAACTGGCTGGCAGGTCCTTAAATATAACACGCACTTCCTGTGACCCCCCCATCTGGATGAGCTGCTGGGGTCTGATCGCTGCTCCGCCTCCAGGGTCAATATGTCTTCAGTCATCATTTAAAATGGAAGTGCACAGAGGCAGCACACACACACACACACACACACACACACACACACACACACACACACACACACACACACACACACACACACATACACACACACACACATACACACACACACACACACACACACACACGCATCCGCATAAACATGCAGCCATATACACACTGATGTGGCCCTGAGAAATAGGACACAAATTCAAACATTTATGGCTTGACGTTTAGCGGGCAGAGGTCAGTGAAAACGTCAGTACCCAGGAGCCCTCTACTGTGATGTGCTCACTGACAATCACTCATGTGGTTACCCTGGGATGACAGAAGAACAAGAGAGACTGTGGCGTTGGCATTTCTCTGTACCATTTCACGCCACTGCTGCCTGTGTTTGATGAAAAACAAACAATAGAGCAAATGTCATTTTCAGTTCAGGTCAGGGGAACAATTGGTCCTGCTCTGCATGCCATCGTCGATCAGTAAATGATACCCTGGTCCACAGCAGCACTGGTTCAGAAAATCAGTTTCACTCACCATCTGCTCTGTGTTTGCGGCTGCTGCAGGAAAACGGAGGTACGATGTGCTGCTGACATAGCTTCCGTTAACCAAGTGGACAAAGATCTGTTACCCCTCTCACGCTAAAGAAGCTTTATTTTATTTTGCTAAAATGAATCGGTCCATTATATATCCAAAAAAATCTGTATATTGTCCACACAAAAGGTTGCCAAGACCACGGTGCTGCCAAGACCAAGTTTATTATCCAAATAAATATATGAAGTTCAATATTTATCAAATTTGCTGGAGGTTAGAGTTTGACTCTGGGACCAGTTTTAATCTTACATCTGATGGTTCGGAGACACTGGAACACTGTTAAACTAGCAAAGGGCTTCCTGAGGTGAGGATGGATGCCGACCGCTGACCCGGATAAACTCAGACTTTAGGTGGGGACAGCGCTCGGGAGGCCTAATGTGATCCAAACCATCTGAGACCTCCCAGTGACAGTGGTGACACAAGCAACGCTTTATGTCTAAGTTAGTCACATGGACATGGAGACAGCTGTGTTAGTAGCAGCAGCAGCAGCAGCAGTGGCTGAATTAGCTCCACACTCAGTCCACCAGGTATAAATCAAGCATTACTAGTCAACATAACCCCTGATGGAGCTGATTAATCAAAAACTCTGTATTCGTGACATGGCCCGAGGCCAGTCTGCCGACAGATGACTCCACATGGTGTAATAATAAGCACAGGACACCAGAGGAAACACGAGTGTCAGCTTGACTTCTAGTCCTTATAGGTAATCCATCACTGCTGGGCTGACTCAGGACGTCCAGGGACCTGCATGTCTGATGTAAAAGAAGTTGCTGAGAGTCTGAGCGTGTCTGGCCTGGGAAACTACCCCCCACCCCCCAGCACCACCACCGCTGTTGTTTCCAACTGTCTCTGCTGGCACTTCGGGGACCAGTCCTCCCCAGTGAAGTGCACCGTCCCGAGCCCAGACATCATTCATCAAGCTCGAGCCTGTGTGATGGTGGGTGAGAGTTTGTACCCAGCATCCATCTGAGTCTGCATCCCTGTGTTTTCATTTCTGTCCTACAGACTGAAGGCACCCAAACACAGCTTGAATGACTCCAGTGGAGAAGACAAAACAAATAGGCCACTTGGACCCATTTGTTTTTTGGCCTTTGCTTTGTTTGGCACCAAACCCATACATCTAATTTCCTGCCTATCAGAAATTTTAGTGGTATCTGACTTTCATGTGGAGTTACACTGTGCGGGATAAATTTCCACTGTTGATTTATGCAGCATTATGCCACAACTTCCCCAGTTATTCACATAGGAATTAGCCTCACTCCAGCTGTGTCATAATATTTACTTGATAAATCGTTAGCTTGTTTAGTCTGTGCTCAGATGTATAGCTCATCGTTTTCCCCACCACAGTTTGGCAGAGGTGACTAATGAATATCTACAGAAAAAGTCATATATGGACGTGTGTCCCTGTGATCTGGGTCAAAGCTGAGGAATTGCTCTATGCTTCAAAACCATCAAACGATCCAGGAAATTTTAATAAATCAGAGTGAAATAACTAAGAGGTCATTGTTTAATTGAAATCATTGTTGGATGTAATATGTCTTGCATGAGGAAAAAGAGCTGAAGGAAATTATGTTTGGAGATAACTCTGAGGAACTCGAACCTGGCTTTGGATGTGTGATATCTTCCATATGGTGCTGCGCTGTTTTGCAGCTGTAGCATAACAAAAGTAGCTGATCCTATCCAGAAGTGGCCGTGCCGAGGATAATACGAGGGCTAGTATAGCTGCTTTGTTTCTCATGTTTGCTGGGGCTTAACATCAAATTGGCTCTGCATCTCTTTATTAAACTGAAAAACGTATTTATAGTTTCCCTCAGATTCCAAACAAAACAAATGGAAGTCGTGATCGGGTTGATCAGGATTTAATGCAACACGTCACCACTCAAGCCGGGTCCTGAAAGTTCCTGGAATGAAGACGCAGATAAGAAATGCTTAACATTTGATTGGTTTTCATAACACAAAGAATTAAGCAGGTGGTGGATGATGAATGCACCTTCCTCACTGTTTGACATCTCAGTACAAATGAGCCAACGGGCCCACGTCTTGGAAAAAGATTGGCTTTAACTGAACACAGAGATTTCAAGTATTTCTCGCTGATGGAAAACGTTAATGAAAAATAAAATTAATTTATTAGCTTTATTCACAGAGACATAATATGAACCAGAAGCATTTAATCTCAGCAGGACGTCCAAGTTACTGGTGTTACACACTTCTCATTTCAAAATTAATGTAATAAGGTCTTAGTCCAGTATTAAGGTATGAAAAAGTAGATACCAAACAAGCCTATTTCAGAGTTTTTTCTATTTTTCACACATATGCGCATCTGCTCGTCTTTAACGTTGAATGCTGCTGCTTGTTTGCTGAAAATAAATTCAAGCAAACATCTTCAGCAGTGTGGTTCAGTTCAGCTGACCTGGCATTTCACAGACAGTGGATAAGAAGCCATCATGGCACCAGGTAACATCATGGGATGCAGATCACAGGATATGAACGCTGCTTAGTGCATGTCTTCACACGTGTGTGTGTGTGTGCGCGTGCTCTCAGCAGTCTCCACAGATAACAACATATGGGAGCTGCTTTTCATCCAGTGGAGCTGAACTCACACTCATCAGCTGGAGGATGCTGAGCAGCATCTGTGTGTGTGTATGAAACTGATGTGGATGCTGCACTCTTGTGCATCTCACTTCTGTACCACCGAAGGAACAAAATGAGATGCCAACCCATGGCTTTTTGTCATCACCTCTGCGTTCTTATTGGTTTCAGAAGTGCAGTAAGGGAAATTCATAATTCAGTGTGATAGTGCAGGCCTGTGAATGAAAGCTGACCATGTCACCACAGCAGTCCTCACTGTAGTAACCAAACCCTACAGAAAAACTCTTTCAGATCAGTACTTATCAGATCAGAAAAATCAAACGTTAGTGGATTTATCTTTTATCATTAACTTTAAGTAAAATTTCACCTAAAAACTTCGAGTTTTCACTTTCATATTCATTCAAGGATGTCTGAGCGACCGTGGGGTTCTCTGGAGGGAATGACGGGTACAGCTGGGTATCACCTGCGTAGCAGTGATATGAGTAGCCACGTAAGCGGAGAATTGGACCGAAGCAGTTGGTGCATATTGCAAGAGAAGGGGCCCCGGTGCTGAGCCTTGGGACACGGCACCCCTGTGGGGAGGGGATGGGGTAAGGACACATTGCCAAGTGAAAGAGGATTTAAACCAAGAGGACAAAAAAAAAAAAAAAAAATCTTAGAAAGAAACGTGATTAGCATATTGGCATACTTTCTTGCATGCCTGCTTTAAGACTCTGGAGAGACTCTTATGGTTTGAGGAAAACAACATGATTAAAACACGTTTCCATCATGTATCATCGAAAGAAATCAGTCCAGACATTTTGCCATTCACTCATTACTGTGCACAAATGTACTGCATGTACTTAGGCTTCGAGGGCCCTTCTGGTGTCAGCAGATACACAGAAACTCTGTGGCCACCACGACTCCACCCAGGAAACACTGGGCCTCTTGCTCATTACTGCAGATTCCCACTGTCTTCATCAGTCAACACTGAACAAACACAACAGAAAGAGCTTTCTTCAAAGCCAAACAGCATTAATGTCTAGTACAGAGCAGTGTCATCTCTACAATATGTAACAACGTCCAGTGACAGTTGTTTTACTGCAGAGTTGCATGTGTGGCGGTTAAAATATTGTGTTTGTTCAATATAGCACTGTATCTACTAAAGTTTCAGAATTTAATTAACTTCAACAATGGACTTTCTGTACTTTTTAGTGCCAAATCAGAAATGAACCAGATCATAGAAAGACTTTCATACATGTTTGTAACATTACTAAGACTTGTTTATGTGTCTTAGTAGGAAAAGAATCAACGGTTTTAGAGAAAGCTACATTGGACACACACACAGATGGTGAAAGGGTCAAGTTAACCTTCTTGGCCTTGTCAGGCCAAAATTCAGAGCTAAGAGCAGACTTAGAAAAAATTAATGACAAGGGAGAAACTGGTTCAGCCCCCAGGCTATTGGCTCAGCTGAAAAATAAAACCATATGGCAACAAACGCAATCTGGCTTCATCATTCAAACCAACAAATACAGACATGTGGTGCAGTGGCTTCATCCAGACAGAAATCAAATGCTTCACTGCCTTCCTGCCTCTTGGTAGAATCATGGCAAAAGGTAATGGACTCGGGGTTTGGCCTCAGATAATGGGATTAATCTGCCCTGTAATCTGTAAAATTTAAAAAAAAATTCCTACAGATCTGGGACTTTTGGAAGAAAAAGTATCGTAGTGGAAAAAAATGTTTACTGAACTTTGAAAATAGTTCACAGTCCAACAGCATCATCACGCAGCCATTTGACCTGTTTGGATGTTATCAGAGTGATAGAGTCAGAGCAGCTCATCTACCATCAGACTCATAACATAACATAACAAGAAGAGCCCATGAATATATTCGCAGATTTTAAAAAACAACGGACATTGTTTAAAAAGATCAAGCATGCAGTCTCCAGTGGTTACAGGGTAAACAAAGAAACTGAGACAATAGCAATAAACATTAATACATTGCTTTTAAACAAATTCCCTTTGTGTGGGATTTACCCCTGACTAATGACTGCTGGAAGGAGAACACTGTATAAAATGGGAAACAGATACACTGAAAGACGATGAACCCCAGACAGTTGCATCGTGGCGTAGCTGTCCTGCCATTCAGTGTTTTCCTCTGTGTAGAAAACCAGGAACCTTAGAACCTCAAAGACATGAGGACACTTCAGACAAGCTGCTGACCTGCTGGTGTGTTGTTTTAAGGTTAATAACCACAGTGGTCGCCATCTTCTGAGTGTAGTTGTAGTCTGTAGCTGATGTGCAAACACGGAAAATACATATAAAAATATTAAAAATTAAACTGAAAGATGAGATAGAATGATACCAGAGTCAATTTTTCAAAAGAAGATAAAACCATCATTGGACACAGTTTTGAAGATGAATGTCAAAAAACATGATACAGTGTCACTGTCAAACTTTCCGAGTAATGTGCAGTCCTGTAACCTCAGGACATGACCCTGTTAAATCAAAGCCACACAGCCACTGTAACACAGGGAGGGGTCAGGTCACAGGTGGGACGTCGCATCCTTTCAGCTGTGGTTATGAGCAGCTGAGTGATAGCAAGCGTTTACGTCAACCCACGGCGTGTAACTCAGAGTTGGAGTCAGAGTACGATGGATTTCTGACAGACACAATACCTCCACCACAGACACTTCCACAGACATGTTCACAGTATGGCGGTAAATAAAACCCAGTGGTTACGTTACTATGATCCATTCAGCTCGTTGGTTGAAAGCTGCTTGTTTGGATCTGGTTTCACCTGGTTACAAACTGCTTCAAATATGGAACATGGCTAAATTGTTTAATTTAGGCTGTTTATCTATTAATTTAACCTTTATTTAACAGACTATTTATTTCTCAGACACAAATAAAACAATATTAACACCAGGTGACAACATTTTAAGGCAAAAACGAGCTAAGAACAGAGAAAGCTACAAAAGATATGCCACTGTTAAGAGGCTGAAAACATCACAAAACAGAGACGACTGGTGAAGGATCCATTCGCCAAAGAATTTTTTCAGCAGCCTTGAATTAAGTCTGGAAATACAGACTCTTCAGTTTTCCTCTACAAATAATTACAAAGTGTCTGTAGTGATTTTTTTCCTTCCCATCTCAAGGTTAGCAGGAGGGTTAACGCCAGAATAACGTGATCAGTCCTGAGCCAGAGTAACGACTGTTTCCTTTCTCCTCCTCATCCTGCATTGTCAGCCGACCGAACGCTCCACCGACAAAGTCTGTCGTTGGCACAGATGTCACAGAAATATGACGGCACACACACGTCAGGTTGACCCAGCAGACTGACTGATCCACATACCGAGACCTCGGCATGGAGTCGCTCATAACGTCTCTATTAGACAGCAGTGTGTTATCTGGTCCTATTATGGTCTTCTCTCGAGTGGATGGCCCATTTCTATGGCCCCTCTCGGCCTACTGCTCATCACATCAGTCACCCTGTCATCCTCATGCTCTCCTCTGACACCAAGACTGATCCTGCTCTTCTCTTTAATTCTTATGTTTGAACCCACGCACACACACACACACACACACACACACACACACACACACACACACACACACACACACACACACACACACACACACACACACACTCTTCTCCATCAGTCTAAGCTCCAGATGTGATATCCAGAGTGGTGGACTGGCTACAAATTTTTCAGGATGTAATTAGCCAGAAGGGAAATCATATTAGAGAATCTCAACTTAGACCTTGGGGAAACTCAAAGCATTTCATCAAATAATGGGCCGGGCATCCGAATAAATCCCTTACCCATTTCTGCTCCCCCCAGGGGGCGAGAGTGTCTCATCTGCGGCTAGTAAATGAGAAAATTTTCATGTTTGACCTCAGCCAGCCAGGCTCAGTCAAACCAAAATGTCAATATGGCTCAATGAGCTGCCGTAACATTACACCCAGGAAGCCCCTGAGTGTCTAATGTCTATGGTGCTTCATTTACAACAGTTGCCGCCGTCCTCTTAAGGGGCCTCAAAAATCCAATGGGGTCCCTTGGCCACACTTTCTGGACTCAGCCCCCACTCACTGAGTGCTGTGAAACACCCTCAGGGGTGTTTGAAATCCCTCCCAGCTAATCTCCAATGAGAGCAGGATCAGGAGCAGAGAAGCTAGACTTCAAGTGTATGGATCAAATGCCGTTGCCTTTGCAACTCTGATTTCTAAAGGCCTGATTCTTCCTAAGTGGAAGGATGAAACATCACCCAGCTACAGCCATTGGACCAACAGATCTAGCGCGGCTGTTACAGTCAAATCTACTGATAAGTTCCATAAAACCTGTCAGTCGGTCCACACCCGTGTCCAGAAATGCAAGTTGTTTGTGTTTGTTTCTTTCCCAGTTTTCTGATATCACTCAAACGACCCTTGTGTTAGTCGTTTTTAAAGGGTGGGATCTGCTCTTGTTGGTACTGTTGACAGGTTGGACCTTTTGTCCTTAGTGATTGCGAAGTAATGATGATTGTGTCTGTTTTAAGATTAAAAATCATAAATAAATTCAGAAGGCTGCTCTGTTTCATGAATGAACTAATAAATTATTTGTTGAATATAAAGTATTCATCAGTCCTCGGGATGGTGACTAGCGGTATAGGTCGATCACCTCATTTTAATAACAAATAATTTAGATACTTTAAAAACTGTCTCACAGATTGTGTGCACGTAAAATATTGACGTGTCAATTATATATCAAACACCATCTGCACATTGATACTGTGAATTTTTTTCCAGTTGACTGAGTGCACCTTCACACTGATGGGAGATTTCTACACACTGTTCCAATTTTCACTCATTTATTTCACCATTTGTTCACATATTTATTGCAACTAGTGATTATTGAATGTAAACTTAATGATGTGTGGAACAAACTGTGCTCTGCAGATTACATTTTTAGTTTTATTATTCATTATTGATTTGACGTGACCTGAATGAACATGGGACTGAGTGGCTGCCTCCAGCCTCCCTCAGCCTGGTTCTAATCTGAAAGTTTCAGCAGTCTCTCCTGTCTCTGCCAGTTTTAGCCTCAGGCTGTTCTGTGACTACAGCCCCAGGTGATCTAATGTACTGACTGCACTAAAATTCAACGAGTACATCCATGCTCCCCGTTTGATTCTGGTAAGCCTTTGCCCTCATTTCTGCCAGACTGCTGCTGAGGACAACCAAGTTGTCAGTATGTTGTTTGTATCATGCAACATGTTTGTATTTTGGGCTGTGATGAACATAGCAGCCTGCAGTGATCCCTAGGAGCTTTGTTAACTTCAGATCTCTTTCTTCTTTGGCCTTCTCTCCTCTGTTTTTGTTTTTCAAACATCCACGAAGCTGGAAGCTGAAACCTTGGACTGTTTAATTGCAGTTTGTGTCCAGATCTTTGTCTTCTTCTTCTTCTTCATCTACTTCTTCTTCTTCTTCTGTTTCTTCTTCTTCTTCTGCTTCTTCTTCTTATGTTTCCTCTTCTTTGCCTTCTGCTGCATCTTCTTCTTCGTCATTGTCTTCTGCTTCTTCTTCTTCCGCTGCTGTTTCTTCTTCTTCATCTTCTTCTTCTTCTGCTGCTTCTTCTTCCTATTCCGCTGCTGCTTCTTCTCCTTCTTTTTTTAATGATGGTTGTCAACCAGTGTAGTAGGTGTATTACTGCCACTTCCTGGTCCGAAGCTGGGACCAGGGATGAAAACCCAACCGTTAATCCAGTCTATCTATCAAACTCAAAGAAAACTCCCTAACCCTCACCCTAACCCAGATCTCTACCTGAGGGGTTTCAAAACTCTCCAAGGTTGACCCTCACTCTTATTCCTACCAGCGAATCTAGGCTACACCCTCTTTGAGTTAACCTGTGATCTACCTTGCTTCCCCAACTACAGTCAGCTCAGGTCTGCTCAGCGATTTTTGCAGGCATCTTAGCATTGATATGAAATACGGCTAAAATCGACTAAAATGAGCTAAACTCTAGTGCTGCCCTTTTAAATGTTTACTCAGACATCTGTGAATATTTGACTTGTGGAGGTTTCACATACACTAAATACATTAAAACCCATATCTGTTGTGGCTGATGGGTGTGTGTTCATGGAAATACAAATTCAACAGCATTTCAGCTCAATCACTACAATATCATCCAGTCATTTTAACAGCCCCCCGAGAGCCACAGAACACACCAAGGGTAAAATTCAGGGTAAAATTCAGGTAGTGCAGTGGCTCCCATGGTCGGTGAGGTCTAAAAACCCCTCCCTTCATTATTAGGTGAATAATGACTGGAGGGGGTTGGGGAGTTGAAACAGGATACAGTCCACTGTTTAGGTTTATTATAAAGTAAAGAATAGCACGGCCTCGATGGCGGGGGGCTGGTTGAAGGAGGCCCACTGAGAAAATATGAGCCACCTGCTCCGGATCCCCTGCCCCCGCCCTCTACCTCTTCATATTTCCTTCTGACAACATTCCTTTCTGTCCCATGAATTTCCTGGACAGACACTACAACCCAGCTGGGGGAAACTTTGGGTTTGTAGCAGACCGACCTTTAACATGTGGCGAGAAATAAAAGTCCCAGGGATGGATACTGGAAGGGAAGTGAATGTTCCTTTTTATTTGCTGTCCTACCAGTCTGAATAGGATGCTGTTAAACACTTCTCTCTCACACTCCACACTCCATTGCCAACTCTTCTTTCCAGCCTTTTGCTGCATCAGTCCTCATAGGCAGCTCTTGAATGCCTTGTGCATGCATCGAGGAGAGAATGTTTTCAGTTCTCACCAATTTCTTTCATACTTTGTGATTGTCCCTTAAAAATAATGAAATAAAAGGTATATCCCTCCTTCTGTTGTTTACCTGGACATGATAGTTGCCTTTGGTTCAGTCATAAATCTCTCTCTCAGCCTTTTGACTGGTAGATTGAGCAGACAAAATGGGCCTGAGCCTAGAAGGAGTTTGTTCAACGACATTAAACCCCCGTATGCCTCCATCCCTGTTTCAGCGGGGAGACAGGAAGAAGGAAATCTATCCAAGAATGCAAGGCCTCACTCTGCATGGCTGCACGACACGGCAGTCGTTCTCACAGTCTACCCGTGGTCACTTGTTAGCTCCCTGGCGGTGCCACAGGGTCTTCATAACCAGCAATCTACAGAAACTATACCATTTGAGTCTATTCAAAAAGTTTATTTTTTGAGAGGTCTGTTGTTTTCCAAAGCACTTATGTGGAAACACTGGCACAGCAGAGTTTATATAACTCTATTACAAGACAGCGCAAACAGACTTTCATCACTGTCTGCCAAGTCTTTGAGATTATCTAACCTCCTGGTAGCACTACTTGGCCGTTGCTTACAGTGTATGTGCGGATTCATTCGAAAGCCTGTTGCGTGGGTCCCTGTAGGCCTTTGTCTCTGTTGCCCACCTTCCATCGTGTTGAGGGAAGCTTTGAGGATTGAGGTGCACCTCTGGACCAAAACTGGCTATTAAATGCACGGCAGCTGGTGTTGCTGTGGCGATGTTACAAAGCGCCCAATGATGTTTGACTGGGCCCGCCTCCCACGGTCGCCTCCGGAGCCAATTCTTCGGGAAAGCATTTTGTTAATAAAAGACATCTGGATATACGAGTGTGTCCCAATACCATCCTGTGACGTTCCCAACAGATGGAGCGGTGGGGACGAGGACGGATGGACGGGGAGGAAAAGAAGCAGAGAGAGATGCTAATGGAGACTGACTCAGAGAAAATGAGAGGGAGCATGTGGATGAGCAAAGCCATGTAGGAGAGATGAGCAACAGGGTGCAGCAAAACTAGGAAAGGAATAAAGTGCTTTGCTTTCACACTAAGTAATCCATCTGCTGAGATGTGTGGTGGTTGCAGGAAACGAGGTGCTTTTGCCCTTGGGGTGTCTCCATCCTCAAAGTTCTGGCCCACATTCAGCTGGTGGTAGCCTCAACTTCAGGGCAACAGAACCTGCAGTCAGAGAGCTGCTTCTTAAACCGCTGAGACATTGATGATTATTTCAATGAGGAACTTCATCCGCTCCTACAGCAAATGTGGATGAAAGTAAACAAAGGGGTGTGTGCCTGTGTGTCCGAGAAGCTGTTATCTCACCACTGACACCAGCCTGAGACTAAGAGTCCTCAGCCACTTTAGCAGCTCCGGTGCCTGTGCTGCTCAGGGCTACATGCTAATGTAGAGCATGTTAGAGTCTAACCTAGCACTCCCCGAAAACCTTCCCGAAACCTTCAGTGGTTCAGCTGCTTGAATCTCTGCAGCAAGTCCAGGTACACGTCATACCCTGTGACATCACTACTGGGTGCGGATAGATTAGATTAGATTAAATCAGATTAGATTCAGCCTTTATGTCACTGTGCAGAGAACAGGTACAAAGCCGATGAAAGATAGCATTGAAACAGAAGTGCAGAGGAATAATAACAGAGAGAGGAAGTGCAGCATGTGCGATGCTTTACCTTAGAGTATTTACAGTGTTATTGACAGTGGAGAGCTACATATACACAGATTAATTTATATATGTACTATATATTACATATTATATATATAGAAATGAAGTGGACAGGGCTGGTAATAGTAGCATATATATAAGGGCTGTGTGTACCATAAATAAATGAATAATCAGTAGATATACTGACACAGTCCAGTGCTGCTGAGGGTCACAGCCCTGGGGAAGTGGCTCCTCCTGAACCTGCTGGTCTGGACGCAGGACATGTCCAGTCCGTATGTTGGACTTGGAGCTGAAGCTGGAATTGGTGCTGAGGTGTGGTTTGTTACACGTGCAACACTACACACTTGTGATCATGCCCGACCATGCCCACCAGTGATGGTCAGAGGTGAAACAGGTTGTAAACTTCCACCTAGAACAGGGCAATAAAACAGGACTTTTCAGCCTGTTTACAGGCGTCTCTTTAGCATCGCCTTAACCAACATCACGGTGCAGGGAGCCAGACTGCTACCATGGCTGGAAGCACCACATTAGCACCTGCCTCTGCGGTCTAATCCTAACTAGTTTATAGCTCTGCACTGTGCAGTCCAACCAGTATTAACATTAGGTGAAACTACAGTATGGACGCAGGCAGAGACAGGATCCATTTGCACCCAACAAAATGATCATAGAAGAATCTGCATGAGATAAAGTATTTTCCCTGAGTTTCCCCTTCTTTCTCTTCCTCCATCTCCTTTCCACTGTCCTCATGTCACCTCATCATGGCTTATTAATGACAGAGGACTGTCAACACCTGGTCATTTCCAACTATGGCACGGATGATGAAGGTCGCTTGTTAAATCTCCTCGGTCTGCTGGCTGCGTGTCAACAGAGTCAGGTCTCGCCTTCTCATTTCCTCTCTTTTTCTTTGCACATCTTTTATGAGTGACAACTGCTGAAGAAATGATTCATGGTAAGAGCACTTCCTCGGACTATTGAGATTTATCCAAGGTAAAGAGAAGCAAAACAGTCTCTCAGCCATTCCTGTCTCTTTTCCCGTGGATGTCTGAAATGCCCCCCCCCCCCCACACACACACACACACACTCACACACTTTGATATGATCTCAGAGAACAGGGGAGGCCCCTCAGGTAGACAGAGGCAGCTCTTTGGACTGGGGGGGCTAGGCTTGCAGAGAGAGACAGATGTCTCATTGAGGACAGCCAACCATGGCTGGAGGGGAGGGTGTCTGACAAACAGCTACCACTTCTCTGCAGGAGAGCTTTATGCTATTTTAATAATCCTGTTCAGACAAGTTTCTTTTCAGCCAGGGAACACTGAGGGGGGAACTTCCTTTTACTTTTCATTTTCTTTGCTGTGTTAAAACCGATTTTCTCGACCAGCTTATGGCTGTGAATGATGAGATGCCATGTGTGAATCCTGTAAGTTTAAATGAGGCTCAGGAAGGAAAGTTGATCTTGCACCATTTGAAAAACTATGAGCGGATGAATCAGAACTCGATGATGGTTGATGGGTGTTCTGCTTCTGTCGGCCACTGTCGATTATATCCGATCAAATCTCACGCAAGGGGTGGGGGTGGGAATCTTCATGTCTTCATTCTTGATTCTTCAAAACTACTACTGGTTCATTTAAAAAAAAGAAAAAAAAAGGAACACTCTTTCACTCCCTGGGAGAAATCAGCCAAAGGAGGTGATGAGCTTAACATTCGTAGAAGCTCTGGTGAGGTTGTGTGATATGTAGAAAACAGCTGCAGTCATAGAGAGACTTTCATAATAGTGAAATTGTTTAATTTTTAAAAGAGGCCAAGTGCTGCTGAAAAATCAACACGTAAATAGACACAGATTATGATTTCACTCATTGTTCCTTTACAGGTTAAAATTTACCAGTTGACCTTTATAAATACCATTAAATACATTTCCCCTCTGGTATTTATCCATATGAGTGTTCAGCAAAGCTTTATGTATTGGTACTCGTCTTCTTTAGCTGATGTTAAATCGATGCCACATCTCTGTCATCTCAGCTACGTGCAGCATAATAGCAGCTGAGTGGCCAGAGAGCAGAGTCTGTATATTTCTGGTTACACTCAGTGTGGAGGGGCTGATTCTTCTCAAACTAAAACCACTGAACCAAGGCAGGAAGCCAAGTAATAATTTGTTCTTCAGGAAAACGTAATAATAACGTTACCATATGTTTTCATGCGACATCAGTTATTCTCTATGAGAGCGATGTCACCCTCGTCCACAGGATTATTGCCACGCACCTTTTCTCCACTGTCTTCCAGCCACCATCCACCAGCCTCCAGCTTTCTGATTTGCAGGACAGTTTGACGTACGGACTCATGTGTGGATGGTCGATCCAGTGACTGGGGCTTTACACATGGGAGCTAGATAGGGTCATTTGGTGGCCGGCGCCCGCTCTACCACTGCGTATCTGCAACAGAGATCAATAAGACTCATCCTATTTCAGTGACTTTCAATCACGTTTTCCCAAGTCCCCCAGTCCCCCGCCAGCTGACAGCCACTGACCGGGTGTCTGCATTATAGGCTGAATGCCCACGGGCACAACGATCTGGTCCTGTTCATGCCACTCTAATGACAGGCCGCCAGTGTTCATACCGTAAATCTGCTGGCCTTGTTCTCAGCAGTTATTTTTCCCCTTATAGAATATTGATTAACTGAAATCATCTCAGCTGTTTAAATCACTGCTGAGGTAGCACTCAGCGGAACTGTGCGACTGACGAACTCCTCTAATTATAATAATTTGGAGAAATTCAATATAACGGCTTCCTTAAGAGGTTGAAGTTCTGTTAATGGCATGTAAATGCCCAATAATGTGACTGGAGAGATGCTTTTGATTTGACTGAGACCAATGTCAAAATGACCTTCTATAGTTATACTGCATAGGATACAGCGACAATGATTTACATAATATAATAAAGTCCTCTTGAGTAATTCCTCTATATCAAAACTGCAAAAGGGACAATTTCTTGGTAAATTCCTGCTGTTTTATCGGACTAAACTACAAAAAGAGAGTGCAGCCAAACAGTGTTCTCTCCTTTACTGCCATGTTGTGGGTCTAGCTCACAGTGTGTCCTCTAAATGAATTCTGTTGTCTGCGATGTCATTTAAATGAAATCTGTTGGAGCACATTTAACGACAAACCGAAACTAAACAGAAAAACAACGACAACCCTTTTAAGCAGCAGAGAGATGGAACTGCATCAAGACTTTTTTATGTTACAAAGTTTGCAGTTTTCTGTCAGAGGTGTAGCATTTTTAGATGATATACAGTTGACAAGGACATCATTTGAGCCCTTTGTCCAGTTGTCCATGTCACCCCCCCTTCAGACCTAGAGCTAGCTACCATCACTTTCCTGAAAGTGTGGACCATGGGGCAGACCTGCCAGGAGCCAACACACATCCCATCTGTTCCATTTGTTCAGCAAAAAAGTCAGAGGTCCATCTAAGCAGCCACAGAAAGAAAAACAGATTCATCTCCTTTGGAAAATATTATCGGGCCTCCACGGCTGTGTGTACACATGGTCTGTCCGCTGCCAGGCCCGCAAACACAGACGAGTTGTTACTGTCTCTCTGGCTTCAAGTGAAGGGGTCAGCCGGGTCTGTTTCCTCCTCCACGCTCTCTTGTCCTCGCCAAGTCGTCTGCACTGCAAAACATATTCACCTTTCATTTATCTGCGACTGAGCGGGACTGTCGTCTGCCGTGTATTTCAGAAATGAAGGCAATTTTGGATAATGTGAGGGAGATAAAGCTCGAGGAAAAAGAGGCAAACAAAAGGAAGGAGGTTGATTTTATCTCAGCAGAGAGCAGGTGGCCAGAGGGTCGATGGTGCTTCTGTATTCCACATGTTCACCGGAAACCGGGCTTGGGTCAGGATTTCTTCTATCAGGTAGGATTACTGACAGGAGGTGACAGAGGTGAAAGGACCGAGGGATGTTAAGTTAAAAGGGGGTAACCTTCCCAAAAACACACACTCAAAGTCACTTCAGACACTTTGTCCTTTTATCTCTGGAGGCGGCAACCATCGCCTAGCAAATTTCGGTGAGACATAACTGTTAGTGCGAAGCGTAACCACCGACGCCCCCCGACATCAGGTTCTCGTTTGGCAGCAGCTCTTTATCTGCCGTGCTGCTGGCTCCCCTTGAATAGTCTGTCAAATACATCACCCGTGACAGAGACCCTATGATGGAGTGATTCACTTGAAGAGTAGGTTTAGGATGTCTCCAACATCAGTGACAATATAAAATCATTGACCCCCCCCCCCCCCCCTCCCCCCGGCCCCAAAGCTGAGGTGATGGTGATGGTGGGAAGAGATTTGCAAAGAAGGATAATATGGGACTTTACCGATCCTATGCACAAACTGCTGGTTGTTATTGATAAACTGTCATGTTCTCTGTCTACAGCCACCTGCACACACTCACACACTTGTCATTACCCTGTGAATTTATTATGACACAGAGAAAAAACGATTCCACTCCACAGCCACACTGAATCAATGACTGTAGCATCACTGTCAGCTGAGTCCATGGCACGTGTCGGCCCACTTTTACAACCTTCACTGGGGCCCGACAGGAGGGGGGCCAAAGCGACGGGTGTCACCTCATCAGTGTTTCACATCCATATCGGTGGGACTTATTAATAATTAGTAGTAAGGCACTAGAGGGAGCCCGGCAGGCTGCCATCTGGAAAGTTAATCGACAAACGCTGATTCATTGACATTCCACTTGGTTCAGTCTTTTACTTCACAGCTGATCAGATGCTGATCTCAGGTCAGTAAACAGATCAGTTGGTTGTTCTCCTGTCACTCCTATACTACCAGCACACCAGCACACCAGTGTGTTGTGGCCTGTTCCTGCCTGAAATCTGTTTCCAAACCTGCTTTTCATCTGCACTTTTATCGCATCGCCACTGAAGACACAGCGACCAAAGTTCAGCTGAACTGGGTCACCTCCTGACTGTTTCATCCATTGTGGCAGCACTCAGAACCCAGTTTGTTATGACTGAACAGAAACTTGTTGTCACATTGATTGACAGTGGCAGGCGATTTATGAGCTGTGTGAGCCAGTAAAAAGCTTTCGATTGAAGAAGGTATAAAACTACGGCTAAAACACCTGGAATAGAGACACAATTACGCAAAAAGAAACAGAAACACGGTGAAAGGTGCTGAGATGCGATGGCTCTTTATTTTCAGCAACACTGTGCCACTTTCTGGATGGCGAAGGGCTCCCTGTCCAATGACATAGACACTCCATAATATCCATAGCTCATCAGTTTATACTGGGGAGATGGACTGGTCAGGAACAGCCGGAGCTTGTCCTGTGTCTAACATCCAGTGCAGCAGTGTGGTTATATGCAGCAACCAGGACCGACACCAACCTCAGGCCCTCAGATCACTGTAATGTTCAGGCTGGTTCAGCTGTACCTGACCCGCAGCTTCCTGACGTGCATCAGTGGTGTTTGATGGCGCAGTGAAATTATTTGGTGCCCTTTGACTAGAGAGTTACATGTTGAGCGCTTTAAATCCCCATCAGTTTACTTGAAACATAGGACATACCTGGGCCATCCAACAAATACACCGGTGCCAATATCAACAAAGATGACAACTGCCTGCATATTTCTAAAGTCTGCTAATGATTTCTTCTGCTGGGAGTTAGTCAGTCACAAAGCCTCCTAATCAGGAGCTGATCGCCTGCCGACATGCTGCATCCGTTTCCACTGAGCTTGATTATCTTGGCACTGATTTCCGGCAGCAGAGCGACGCCGCATGACTTCCCCATGATGTGAGACGACTGCTGACGGCTTTGACTGATTATTGAGATGGAAAGGAAGGAGGAGGGAACGAGGAAGGAAGGGAAAGGAACAACTTGCAGAATATCAAGAGACCATGAACCAAATAAAGCTTTTCATCTGAGCTGTTACTTGTGACCAGCTTAATAACTTTCACCGTAGAGTTATCTGGCCGATATCTGTTACAACACAAAGTTCAAATCTGTAGAAACGATGCGAGGAAACTTGGCCCAGAACCTTAAAGGATTGTTTCCGACAGAACCAAGGCTGTTGTCACCACCTAACACGCTGCCCGTGCATCATAGAATCATTCTGCTCTGAGACGGGGACGTGAGCGGAGCCGCCACCTCATCCTCTGTAACTTTCTCCAGCTCGTACCTTGTCTGACTTCCATCTTCTTGTGAGCTTCCATCCATGCTGCAGGTCCACACAAGCAGTTTACCCTCAGCCACTGTGCCACACTCGACAATCGACCACATTCAGAATTGATACTGTTGTGTGAGAACGGTGAATGTGTCATGTTTCATGCCAGAGAACCTGGATCTGGGATAAGGTCTATGGTTTGGTCAGTAGTGAGGCCAGCTGAGTAAATTATTTCTGCCATCTGTGACACTGGCTTTTGGTTGTTTGGTGTTTCACCTGTACTAAGTGAAAAGAAAGGTTGTAAACACTTGTTCTTATACTCATTGTGTATTAGACGCGTGATTGGTCTCTATCGCTGAGCTTTGACGAAAAACAGATTTGTGTTGATGTCTCAGGCCCACTGTCATTATGCTCCTATTAGCTCTTACTAACATCGCTGCTTCAAAAATTATCTCGCCTAGACACTAATGTTATGAATATGATTATCATTATGTCCTTCTCGAGCTGGAAAAACACACACACACACACACACACACACACACACATACACACACACACACACACACACACACACACACACACACCGGTGCTGGAGACCTAATTCATTTCCTTCCCTGCTTTGAAACAAATCAAAAACTAGTTACGGTGCCATCTCTGAGTGCCATCTCTGCCACCTCAACATGACATTAATACCAAGAGTCAATAGGAGCCGGCCGGGAAACTGTTAACTGGGGCCCACTTGAGACCGAGGGTCCATTAGGAGGAGGACGACCTCTTCGGATCTCCAATTATCATCCCCTCGCTAAAAATTCTCTGGTTAATGCTGGTCCCCCCTAATAGCATCTTAACTGCGCTGCTAAATAGAGCTGGTTCACATTTTTAGAAGAGTATTAGAGTGTGTTAGTGTATGTGTGTGTGTGTGTGTGCTGGTGTTGTGAAGCCCTTCAGTTGCTTGGTCAGGATTTACATCACAGCGGACCCACGGAGATAAAACAGGAGTTTCTCACCTGTTGAAACAGGTTTTCTCATTTGAGACCGACGACAACGTCAGCGCAGTCTGCTGCTGCTGCTGCTGCTGCTGGAGCCTGGAGAGTAGCTCAGCAATAACAAGCTGACAATCACACGTCAAACAAAATTTTTTATACTTTTCTCTAATTGAGATGCAGAAAAACACTGAGAGCAAAATGCCAATAAATTCTCTTCCCCTCTGAGACCTACTGCTGCTCTAATGGACAGATCTGTTTTATTATCATGGACTTAGCTCAGCGCTGTATTAAATCATCTGTCACCTGTGTCCTTCCTTTCCATATCTCAAAACTGTTTACGTTTCATTCACGATCCCACACACAGCTAACTGTGTGAACCAGACATACAAGAGCAAAGGTGAAAGAGTGTGTGTCGTTATTCTGCTTTCACATGAGCTAAAAACATTATTACGTGCTGCTTTAGCCTCAGTCTTTTAGCAGAAGATCATGTTTATGTTCATCAAGAGTTTGTCTGATTGAACCCATGTGAAGTGTGTGTATCCTGGTGTTACCAGGTGTTTCCAGGTGATGGGGAGTACACCTGCATATGGTTCAAAGTAGAGTTCAGCCTTTAGTGTCTGCTGTTACTGATAAATGTCCTCAGCTTAGACTACAAGCTAGAAAATTAAAACTAAACAAAGGAAAAAAACTGGAGAATGAAGTGAACTTGCCAGACCTCTGTAGCCCCCCCCCATCTGTTCTGCAGGCTCCAGGGTACGTTGGCACCTACCAGGGCTGCGAATAATGAATATTTTAATTTTCAGTCTACCAATTATTTTTTCCATTAATCATTTTCTCTATAAAATGTCAGAAAATGTCTGTGACAATTTCCCGTGGTCCAAAGTTATGACATCCAACGTCTCTAGATTTGCAGTCAACTGGACCCTCCAGGCTGGTATCAGACATCTGGAAGCCTCATGTTGCCTCGTCTGGACACATTGACGAGGCCTGTGGAAGACAAACTATCCTGTTCTCAGGCAGGAGGCTGGTTCTTGGCACTAGCGTTAGCTCAGTTAGCTAGGCAGCTACAGTGGATCAACCGCGGGGCCAGTGGATATATAATAATGAGAAGCTTTTTCTGTCTGAGGACTGGTTGAGAACTGTGGCGGTAAACACGGTGCAGCTGTCAGAAAGGTAACAGTTGGTAGGAAGGGCTGCGACTTTCCTCGTTAATAAGTCACACTAATTAATATTATCTGTCTGACATCACTACGAGATGCTTAAAACATCCCTGCACCCCCCGTGCAGTACCCCCACCCAACGACTCACAACTTGTTCTTTTGCATCTTTGATCTCAAACTTACCGATCAGCACTGTGTCCTTATTCTGTTAAAAATCTGTTAACGGTGCGAGTAAGATGCAGCTGGACTCGATTTGTAAAACCTAGGTACCGGGTGCAGTTCTCGCTCTTGGCATCTAAGCCATATCTTCTTATTCTTCTCCAAACAGTCAGCGAAAAGAAGCTCAGCGCTGGGTTTTTTTTTTCCTGAGGAAACACGTAAACCAACTGTTCCCTGGGCAACAAACTGTATTATTCTGTCAGTGAATCTGTGCTCAGATCAGTCCCCCGTGCATGACCGTAGCAGGCAAAGTTTACTTTTTATGCAGTTCAACTTTCCAAATGTAGTAATGTGAGGCTTTTTCTTCAACTCATTAAATCCTCCCTCAGACTTGAAGCTTTGCAGTGAAACAAAAATTGCACGCCGTAGCCTGCAAGCAACATGGAAAACGGGCAATTAAAAAAAAAACCTCTCCCAAACCTGCCCTGTCTTCTCTTCACCTTCAGCTTTCTAATAACATTCTTAAGTTGACATTCAGTTTTTCCCAGGGCAAAACACTTCCGTTGGCTCTGTCTGCTTTCTAATTGTAACAATAATTGTGGTTTCGGCTAATCTCGGCTGGGGCTACAACCCCGTCCCACTCTCAGCGGATTTGAGATAATGAAATAATTGCCCCAAATTCTTTTTTTTCCCAAGTGGGTGCTGAAACCTGGACCCTCAGACGAAGAGGCATCAACATTCATTCAGTCTGTATCAACGGCATTTTCCACTTTAATTGAAATTTAGATTGTTGTTGACCCCGTGGGTGAGGTTTGGTGGACCAAGGGGGGGGCGGTTGGGGGGGACTAGCACGTGGCTCTAATGGAGTGGGTTGGCCAGAGAAGGCCGTCTATCTAACACTGTACGAGTGTAAGCGTGTTTTCAGGAAAAAAGGTATGTATGCAAGTATGCAAGATGAAGTATGCATCATCTGTCTTCTCCAGTGCTGCATGTGTATGTGATTGTGATGATTAGAGGTGAGCGCACACCCACACCCACACACACACACACACACACACACACAGGATGTGTACTCAATTTGTCTGAGTAGCCGCCCGACATCACTGAGTGTCATTAATCTTGCAGGAGGCTGATCCTGGCTCTGATGAGAGAAAATCCAAAGGTAATTTCAGACTCATTCTTGGTGTTGCCTACATGGCTCTGTTTAGGACTCAGTCTGTGTTTGTGTGTCTTTTCCTCCCCTCCTTCACAGGAGCTGTGGCATATCAGTATGAACGAGCCCCAGCAGCTGTCCTGCTATTAAACCATTACCCCAACTTCCTCCATTTCATTCCATGCCGTTTCATTTATCTGTCTGCAGCCTGTATATCTGCCTCACTAAGTAATGAGGGTGGAAAATTGCATGCAGCAATAAATGTATAAAAAGAACTTACAGCTCGCCATATGTCTCCTTAAGAAGCTTAAGGATTTCAGCTGGTTTCCACAGCAGTAATGTGGCTAAAGCTTTAATTATTGTAGCACGTTGCAGCATTTAAAAAGAGGGCTGTGAGGACACATGCATTGGGCCTGAAATAGACCAGGCCGCCATTAAAGCACAGGGCTGAAGTTTCAAACTCCAGGTGAAGGGTGATGTCTGTGTTGTGGTACTGCAGTGGGCTGTAGTGTTCTCAGGCTCACTGCAGTACCACTGCAGTGGCTACGTGTTGTCATGTTGTAATTTAACAGGATCAATCATCATTGTAATGCAACTTTTCATGGGCAAACTGGTTCTTGATACAACTGATTTTTTCTTAAGTATGTTGGTGATTCTCTATGAACTTGATTGTGTCATCAAGCATTATAGCACAAGTTTAGTACTGAGAGAGTCCCTCATCTGTTTTGGTATTATCAGACTCCAAAAAGGAGCGAAACTGAGGCAGCAGAACCAGAGGCAGCGTCTTTTTTAATCCACAAAGTTTATTGATTTCAGATGTGTTCAGTCACAAGTCCTCCCCTTTAAGGATCATATTCCAACCTGTCTGTGCATTTTTGGGTACATATGAAATCATACTAGAAAAGTTAAAAATGCAAGAAAATCCCGCAGGGTTTGTTTTCTCTTACTTTGTACATTGATACACTAGAAAACCCGGAAAAGTCCCTCATATGTGAAACCTAAGTGGCCGACTCGGAAGTGCTCGCTGGTGGGGGAATGTTGGGTCTCTGTAAATAACAACTATAAAGAGTCTGGTCTAGACCTGCTCTATATGAAAAGTGTCCTGAGATAACGTCTGTTATGATATGGTGCTATATAAATAAAATTTAACTCAACTGACTTGATTCTGATCAGAGACAGAACAACTTTAGCATTAATTTAGAGTCTTTTTTTTGGACATTTTCCTCTGAAAAAAAACTGCCTGTTGTTTTCAGAAAATTCCCCCATGAGAGTGGTGAGAATGAACCAAAACAATGAGTAAAAGACATTAAAACGCCAAGCCGGGTTGGGGGGGGGTACCACGAACACAGATAAAGACGTCCAACCTGTCCCAGATGTTCCAGGCATCTCTGGCATATTAAATTGGGCTTCCTCCCTGAGATGACTTGACAGGGTGGGATGTCTGCGAGCAGCAGACATGTAATGAACTGTCTCTATGAAAGTATAGACTTCAGTCGCTTTAACCAGAAATACAACATAAAAACAATGTGGTTCTGCTTTATTCTGTGAATATGTTTTTTGCTGTCTAATAATTCTGCTTCACTCAAAAATAGCAGCAATGAACCAAAAATGATGAGAAGTAAAAAAAAAAACCCCACTAACCTGGTAGAGTGGGCGAAACTGTGGAGACCACTGAACTGCCACAAGCATGGACCTGAGGCAGAATTGATGCCCAAACACACTGTAACTCGGCCCAGGACAGACTTTCAAGTAGGCAAACATTTTGTCAGCTTAGAGCTTTTAACTGGAAATGTGTTCTTTATTTTCTATTTATATTCAGTTTACAGACATAAAATGACTCCTGTATCTCTAACATCTTTGCTTTGTGATTTGAAGCAGCAAGGTTCAAACCCAAGAGCATCCACATCTATTTTTGTCCCCCAGAGAAAATATACCACACCTCACACAGAAGGCTAATTAGTGTCTTGGTTTCCTGAGGAGAAGCTACTTAATGTTAATGTAAACTGATCGGAGCAAATCTTGGGAGATGCCACGTTGCATTATACAGATTTACAGATTCTACTGAAATATGACGCCAATAAACCAGAATGGGATTCCTCGGAACTGTGCCCATTTCAGAACCATTAGTATAATATGGACCCACTCCAATGTCCAGGGTTGGATCAATATTTCTAGAGAAATGAGCAAATGAGAATCTCTTGCACTGAAACTCACACAGGTGCATTCATGAGTCATAGTATCCACTTCAGGTCCGATGTGATCTCACACCTCCAGAACCAGCACCAGGGAGCAAGAGCGCCCTGCTCGAGGAGGACAGGTGTGCAGCTGAGATCTCAGACATTGCAGGTGGTTGCTCCATTGTCTGTGTCTCCATGTGTCCATGAATGAAACGACATTACCACAAGGCTGTTTGCAGAGTGTGAAATAAAGGACAAAGCGTTTTCCTCAGTCTTGTGCAATGGGTTCTGTGCTGAATGGCATTTAGATCCCGGTTCTTACACTATTCATCACACTAATTAAACTGACGGGACGGAACAAAAGCCAACTTAGCTCATCCAGTTTCCTTAATTGCTTTTGACGCAATGCACAGATCGTCAAAGATAAGATTCACAGTCAGTGTTGGAATTAGTACCAATTTTAATTAGCCTCTTTCATAGAGCCTGGCACTTTTTGTGACAGTGCTTAGCTCAAGGGAGCGCAGCCGTGAGGAAGCAGCCAGATTCAGATGAAGGCATTTCCTCTGATTCAGTGCTCAACAATAATATTGTTACCGTGTAAGAGGAAGTGCTGAGGCCGCAGCAAATAGTGATGTACATATCGGCTGTTACATGACATCTTTTATAATGACGCCGGCGGAATCACCTCTCCTCAGCAAGTTCTTTAACTCAAGAGAAGAAGAGCCGTGTTCCTGTATTTCTGATGAGTCCACAGTTTTAATCTGATATAGCAGGATGATAGCATATAGCATCACCGGTTGCATTCAAACAGAATGAGAAGCAGCATAATGTTTATAGTCTAAACTAAAAAAAAAAAACTCTCTTAACACACACACTGTTTTGTGATGAAACTACCACCCCCAATCCCCCTGACAATATGCCACATTGTTCTTGGGGGCATCCCCCTTCACTTTACACGTATTTATAGATATCATTGAAAACACAATGCCATTCCTCAGAATCCATAACGTCTGGGAAACAAGGGATGTCGAGCATTTGTTCTACAGCTTAATAGAATAGTTGACCAATCAATTATCTGATTGGAAGAAAAATAATCTGCAACAAGACATTTGACATTTGATATTTGATGTCACCTCAAAAAGACCATCAATCTAAAGACGTTTAATTTGTAAAAAAACAAACAAAAAAAACAAACAAAAGAAACTGACATTTTAGGGGTAGAGTCATTACACAGAGATTATTCCCGTTTCATTGTAAATGTCCCTTGGTTTACCTGCTGATACTGGATTTATGGTAAAAAAACGCTATTCTCCCAAACCAGTATCTTTACACATTTAGATGTGACTTTAGATCCACTGTTTGTAGTGTGAAGCCTTGAGGCAAAGCCCACAAAAAATGAGGGAATCAGGCTGTTGGATAATCACCTCATAAATTTGGGATGACAAAGTGCCTGTTTGCTGTGGGATCAGAGGAGAGATTAAATCCGATCAGAATCTGAGATGCGTTCGTTTATCAAACCAGAAATCAGGTCCGAGGCTTTGGCTCGCAGTCCAGGCTCAGTTTACAGTCAAGTGTGTCCACTGAGAAATGTGTCTCTTATTGACAACAACATAAGTCTCTGACCTAAAATTAAACTGCACTTCACACTGAGAACAAATTTACATGAAATATTTAGATAAACTCTGCTTGAGTATTTGAGTCCAAACGTTTCAGCTTTGTTCCTGAGAGGTTTAAAATGAGATTCTGCTGTTGTGTATAATCCACTTCTATAATGACTTCCCTGTAAAAGAGATAGACATTCTGAGCCCACAGGGGATCGCTAAGCATCTCTATCACAGAGCCAAGGCCACTCGCCACCAACTCAGCTGTCAACTATACATTCACCCTGTCTCCACAGCTCAGCTCTAAAATGGAAACCGGCGTGTGTCCGTCCGGTGTGTTATGAGCCGCCGCTGCCTCACGGCATAGGTTTAGCGGACGGCAGTGGCAGACGGCCAGTTTCATCACAAAGTCGTTATGAAGTCTCACCTCCACTCATAAAGCTGTGCTGAGCGTTGCACAAGCTGAGATTCGATAAGGCAGAAGGCTTCTGATTTCGATGCAGTTCACTGCTGTCACACTGACGAACTCCGGCGAGGGTCGCTAATGAGCGCGCCATCTCTCCGGCAGCTCTCGTAAGCAACCCTCGTGTTCTGTGGTTGTTTCATCCAGAGCTAAATTAAAGCAGGTGGTTTCCCATAGACCGCACCAGACTTTTACAGCCTCCAGCCCTCACATTAAACTGGGTCCACAAGGCGGGCGACATGCTCCACTTCAGCTTCGGCTTCTAGAAAACCACTTCGGAGTTCACGTCTGCTCTGACCCGTCCAAACAACTTAGAATCCTTATAACAATGCTGCCTGCCTGTTCCTATTATAAATGAGAGACAAAATACAATTTTTAAAGAACACATGATATTGACATGGAGGAGGCCACAGTCACTAATGATTAGAGGCCCGCAGAGGAAAAACACCAGGACACAGAGGAAACATCAGTCGTTGTTATTATTAAGAAAATTCACCACCGTAAAAACCACAGCCCTCGACTACAGTAATGGGATATTTCTTTTACCTAAAGTTCACATTCAAGCTTCCCCAGATAGAAAAATGCACTGGAGGAATTTTATATTATTTGTTCTGAAACTTCAGTAAAACTAAACTTTATTCGTACAAAACCTGAAATACTGTTTTCATGTCTCCCTTTCAGTTTATATTAGAGCTACTGGTTGGCAGGAGGCCATGGCTTGTCTGAATGGGCCTCTGTATTTTCTTATTAATTTGTTAATTGTTATTCTTATTTTTTAATTTTTACTGTTTATCTTGATATTTACATTAAACCTATGATTATGGAGTTTCTCCTGTTTACCTCCTCAGCTGTTCTGTTCATAATTTGCCATTTTAAAAGAAATGAATCAAAAACGAAAACACACAGTAAGAACAAAGTTGAAAGAATGAAGTTGACAGGTAGCAGGCGGTTTATTTGTCCAGGTTTGTTTATGGGTTTTTGAACCAGAGGAAACATCTTCTGCAACTGTTGCCAAAAGGAAATGAAACTAACACTACACAGCTGATGTAGAAAGTAGTTAACTAATGAGAACGATGACTTAAGAGCGTATTAATATGTAGCTGATATTGTCAACTGTATTTGGTATCTGGGATTTCTTCATTCCGCTTTTGTGAAAGAACCCTCAGAAACTGATACAGTAAAAATTAGAGGACACAGGGGCACATGAGGTCAACAACAAACAAAATAAGACGGTTTAGTAAACCATGGTTTCTGTGTAGATGGTTAAATTGCGACCCCAGAAACACTGTATGCTTGTGGCACTAATCACTCCTTATACATTTAGCTGCCTGCCGCAGAAACCCAGGCCATCAACACACACAGCCACGCATCAGCCTCCACTTCCACCGACTGGGTCGGCTTCCACTGGGGGGGCAGACCGGTGAGCTGGAGCCGCAGCCACCAGGCTTTTCACCGGCCTGTGCGAGAACAAGGCAGCGGTCGCCAGAGGGGCCCGGAGACCAGCTCTCCTCCTCACGGCCTGAGTGGACATCGCTGATGTCTCACACAAACACACACACACACACACACACACGCCACAACTCAGATGCTTTCTCTCACACGTGTCGCGAGAGGCCGCGCGTGTGTGCTGCTTATATTGCAGAGGTTGGCCAATCAGGACGTGGCCACCACAGTTGAGGTGTTTCAGAATCTCCACATAGTGTTTGCAGACCAGAGAGAGTTCTGCCATGTTTTGTTGCATTTTCCTGGAGCATTGTGAGGCACACACCTGAGCCTAGGTTCTGCACCTTCCCTCAGTGTGAGCAGAGGCTGTGGATTGTCCACCACAGCAGAATGAACCTAAGGTACGAAATAAAGGGCTAAAATTGAGACTGTACTTCTGGCTCCAGTTGTGTGGGCCGATCTTGTTAGAAATACTAATTGCTGCAAAAAGGGGATTGGTAAAAGGGCTCCGGATATCAGAGTCCACTTGATCTTTCCTTTGCTCCTGCACTGACCCCAGATCTGTTTCCAACACAGATTTTAAACTATCTGATGAAGAAATCTGCAAACTGACCAGATGATCTTCTGGCTGAGGAAACTGATGGGAACAGTCTCAAATGTTGTAACCCTGTTTTAACTTTTTTCATACGTCTACTACAACTTAACATTTTTAAAATTCTATTTTAGAAATACTCTCTTACTTCACTTTGAAATGTTTTCAAATATAAACCAACAATATATAACTTGTTTCCCCAGTTTCACGCACCGAGAACCATCCAAGTGTGTTCATGTTACTGTAGATGATACATAAGCCCGGGACCGTTCATCTTACATACATTACACATTTTATGCAGCCTCCTGTGTGTGAAGCCAAACACAAACCCACTAAAGCAACAAAAGCACTCACACAAACACGAGTCGTCCCGAAAGCGCTTCCATGTGCAGACATCAGATGGATACAGTGACACACATGCCATGTACACACTGAGACACATTTCAGGCTATTCAGGCCACAGACCATACATCCTGGAGGTGGGACACCCCGTGGTTTTACCCTCCGCTGCCTTCGGTCTATTCCTTTGTGATCACGCAGCGCGACACACATAACGTGCACTTTGCTCTAAAAAGCTATAGCCCACATTCCCTCTGTAAAGAGCTATTTACATCCAGCCAACTGCTTCATGGAGCTCCCATCTTTCCCACAGTCATTTGTCGCGGACGGCTGGCTGTCATCCTATTTTAACCCTCACATCCTCATCTTTACATTTTCCCCAGAGGCCCAGTCCCTGCTGAGGTCCCATGTTTTTATTTGATATCAATGAGGTGGATGTGTTAAAATCCCCCTGATTTCATCCCGGCTGCCTGAGATTTGAGTAAAATTCTGCTGAGAACAGCAAAAAAATTGTGCTTGGAAACAAATGGGTCCATCATGACAGTCCTACAAAAACAAAGTCCGAAGAAGGCCCCTAATATTTTCTTCACATCGTGGCTTGAGACAAAGAAAGGGAAAGTTGCCAGCGGGTAGCCGAGCAACCAGCCTCTCTGGACTGTTTGAAAAGTGTGACACTTCCTGAGCCTTGGTTTCCACTCACTGAAAATAACCACGAAAAGAGAGGGAGAGAAAAAAAAGGGAACATGTCTGGGCTGTGTTGATTTAGCAGATTTATCGCAGGGGTCCTCAGAAATGGTCGTGTTCCACATGAAGAGATTGTATCCCATGTCTCCTGCTGATAAAACTTTGTCACCGAGCAAGAAAATATAAACTGGTAGTTTTGCTCCTCTGATGTTCTCATGCGCATGTTTTCACCTCTGTGAAAGTCAAAATTCAGACTTTTAGCAGCCAGAGGCTCTTATGGCTTCGTTTTAACCAACTGTAGTTTCATCAAACATACCGAAGAGACCAATGAGCAAAAGCTAAAAACAGGCTTCGCTGATCGACTGAACATTTTATGTTGTTGGCTAATGCTCCATCTTTGTTGCATTCCCACATGGTTCTCAAAAGCAGAACTTCAGATGTTTGGTCCCGATGTTTAACAAATCTCCTGGCATTTCTCCTCTTAAAGGGGCTTTGCAGAGCCAACTCTAAGCTGCCTTTTATCCAGTAGTTTAGGGAAGAATCTATTGCCACACTCTTGATTTCTTTTATGAACAAAGAGTCCATTTCTCAATCTCAGAGATTGCTCTGGTCACCAATGAGTACCCCCTGTGGAGTCCTACAGGGGTCTATTCTGGGTCCCCTTTTATTTGGTACATACATCAGGTGAAAATCCTGCTTAGACATAATATTGATTTCCATTGCTATGCCGATGATACGCAACCGTATGTCCTGATAAAGCCCGGTACCATTGATATGTCGACTATTATGTCCTGCCTTGCTGAATCTAATGGCTGGATGTCTGATGATTTCCTGCAGGTAAATTAATCCAGATCAGAAACAGTCATAGTTACCCCCTGGCCCCAGCTTAGCAGCGTTAACGATCTCTTGTCTATTCTGGGTCCCTTATCTAATGATTTTAAAGAGAGGACTGTACCCTGGGTGTTATTTTGGGCTCAGAGTTCCCTTTTGATGCTCGATGTTCTACAGAGATACATATCATGAGATCAGTCCTTTCCTTTCATCTGCAGATCTAGAAAAGGTCCTCTTTGCTTTTATGTCCTCTGGACTGGACCACAGCGACGCCCTTTCTTCTGGTATCAGCAGGCAAAACGTCCGCAGACACCAGCTGATAGAAAACACTGCTGCTAGGCTGTGAACTCATTCTGTGAGATCCTCACTGACTTTCACTGGTTACCTGTCAGTCTTAGAATTGAGTCTACTGCTTGTTGTTACTGCGTTTGAATGGTCGGGCCCCTGCTTATATCTGTGATCTGTTCAACCCCTGAACCTGATTGATGCTTTAGGTCCTCTGGGCCCTGCTGATGATTCCTAGATCTTGCCCCGCAACTAAAGATGATGGACCCCTCAGAGGTCTGGGCCCTTCAGAGGTGGAACACACTCAGTGCTCCCTTTCAAATCTCTTCTTAAAACTTTGATCTTTTTCTTGATTGATTACATTTGTTGTAATGATTAAGTCATTTAACTTGTTTGATCTATTATTTTACAACTATTATATGTTGTTTTCACTGTAAAGCACTTCTTAACTGTGTTTTGAAAGGTGCTCTATAAAAAAAGTTTGGAGACCAACATTATTCTTGTTAGAAACAAAGCCTGGTTCTGAGATGAGGTGATGCAAACATAAAAACAGGCAAATGCTCCAGATGCTCCAAAAGGCCATGTGTTGTCAGAGCTGGTCATGATAAAAACCAAGATTGCATACTGATGTTTGAAAAGGAAAAAAGTGCAACAAAAACTCATTCAAATAAGCAAAAAGCCAAACAATTTTTTCTTCTCAACACGAAGCCAAGTTCAAGCCTGCAGGCGGTAGCACACCTCCGCTTCACAGCTGTTTCTCCTTTTCTCTTTTTCCAAAAGTCTTGTACTAAATGTTTTGCAAACCATGCAGATTTTCTCTGTGATCATTATTTGAAATGACCCAGAAATCATTAAAAAATTAGGTGAATGCATTTTAAAATAGAAATTGGCAGAGGGCATCAAATCAGTGCAGGAAAACTGACCAAAGAATATTCAGTAAGCTTGTTCGTCATCACAGGCGAAGCTGCGCGGGAGGCTGGTGTTTGATGAAAGCCCTAACAACGTCCCTGTCGTTGCTTCAACCAAACACAAGTGTAAGTCTGTACCTCTGATTTCCACAAAAGCTGCTTCAAAGCCCCATTTAGACAAAGAAAAGCCCAGTGAGGAAAATGCCCCTTCCACTGCTCTGTTTTATAAATACCGGTGAGAACAAAGATAGGCAAACTGCATGTGCACTTGTTTCATGGCTTCATGTTCAGTGGTGCCATGTCAGCCGGGTGGATATAATGTCAATACAGGCCCTCCAGATGCCGGGCTGTCTGCTTAGGAGCAGAAATGAAATAGAAAAAAAAATCGGAAACTCCACCATTTGAACTAATGTTTCCTCGATTGTATTCCTTCACTCCATCACAGGAATAGAAAACAACAAGGCTTTCATTTTTGCAGGTATGTTTGATACTGATCCTCAGTAATGTCCGCCCTCTCACTCCACCTCTGCAATCAGGCTGATAAAAAATGAAAAAGTCCGGGTCAAGGGACTGCAGGAAATCCATGGGGGGAGGAAGAAGAAAGAACTACGGTGGAGATGCGGAGAGAGTGAGCGTTAAAAGTTTTTCGGGCAAATGGCCATTGAGTCTCAGGTCTTTGATTGAGGAAGTTTTTAAACCCAATTTTTCTTAATCTAAAAGGAGACAGGTATTGACCGCTCCTCCGAAGACTGAAAAACACAAATAGCGTGAGAAAAGAGTCGTTTCCAGTCCTCCTCCACAGTCAAAACACATCATTTATAGTTATCCATAGACTCGTGCCAGTCTCCGCGCTATAACTGGATAACTGCTTCCTGAGAGACGGGGAAGGGGCATTGCCCTCTGCAGAGCTGACCAATCAATGGTGTGATTAATGGAACTCATTTTACCTGGACGCAGCGGATCATTACTTCCTGCTCTCTATCTCCTCCTTCCTCATGTCTATAGGGAAGTCAATGTGCATAATGTATTTGCACCACTAATGAGAGTCCTGCGGAGACAGAGGACAATGGAGGGTAAAGCCACGCCTGATGAGTCATCTGGGACGAGCAGGCCTGCACAGAGAGATACTACCTGAAAGCGCCACCGCCATGTCCACAGCCACGACCTGCTCCACGCCGTCCACTGCTGACAGGGTGTTGACGTGACTTCAGCCTGCACACTTGAGTCTGAGCAGGTTCGGCTCCACAGCTGCCGAATTCTGTCAGAACTGTTCCTGAATTAACGGGAAACTGATTTCAATTGCAGACTCTGTTTTCAGTTCTCTCGAAAGCTCTCGTCCGCCGTCAGGAGCTCATGTGACAGAATTTAAAATTCTGAGACTGGATGTTCCTTGCCTAAATGCACCATTGAAGTTGTAGTTATCTTCTACATAGTAGATTGCAGCTCTTTGAGTTAACTTTCTATCAAAGGGGCAGATATTTTGTGCTGACCTTTGCTGTTGAATCGCCTCCTCAAACAGGCGTGTTGTTGACTTTGGAAAAGGCTAAAAAATACAACACCCTTCATTCATTTCATAATATAAACTTGCTCCAACTGCCCATCGCTTTAACTTGCAGGGAAATATATATAAATCTCTTTAAAATATTTTTATTCTGTTGAAGTGCACTGCTTGGTTTTCTCTGTGGACTGAGACCATTTCCAGACTCGGGCATGTGCAGCTCTTTCAGAACACAAAATGCATTGTTGCTGAGATGAGGTCACCATCAGGTCAAGGCTGCTTTTCACGAGCTGTTGTCAACTTGACATTTCAGAGATTTTCATCCTACAGCGACGATAAGTAGAGCATCTTTTGTTGACCTGTTTCAGAGCAGGACAGGGTTGGGCTGTATGTGTGAAGCCCCCGTTTGAAACGCGGCTGAAAACAGGGAACCTCCGGGGGGGGGGGGGGGTCAGTATGACCCCCCACAAAACATGAACTCGTGACCCGTGCAGGACAAGAGAGAAGCCTGAAGGGGGCTTGTACAATAGATGTGGAAGGGTAACAGCGTGAGTAAGCCGAGTTCTATGACTTCATGACAAACTGAACTAACAGACTGTGTCCATTCATGACAAGGGTAGTAGACAGATTTTTACTTTTATCTATGTCACAGTTTAAAGGTGACTGGTTTAAAGTTTTACAAACATTAATGGTTCTGCCACAAAATAAACCAAAACTATCTGAATGAATAGATTTCTTTCTTTCCTCTTTAATTCCATTAATACCACAGATGACAAGATTTTATTCCAAAATACACCTGCTAGACTGAGAGATGAAGTGGGACCAGTGTGAGTCTGTCACCCTTATTTACTGAAACATAATATTATTGTTTTTATCATCAGTTCTAGTTGTAGTTGGCAGAGTTTAGGGGCAATAGTAGAGTCCTCAGCAGTAGAGCTTTTAAGGGTCAAATCAGTGTCAGTTTAAATGGATGGGCAGATGGTCCTCAAGTTTCTTACCCTCAGTCTACATTACCTTAACCTACATAGTAAGATCATGTCGCCGCCCCCTCTTTTGTCCTTAGAGCCATCAAGCCAAACACTTACTGGGAGGGAGCAAGTAAAATTACAGCAAAGATCTAGTTCTTCTCTCTGTTTGGGTCTGATCTGTATTAAACCTCTGTCCCTTTGTGTCCCAATTCAGCCCCACACCACTGAAATGTATGATGTGAACATGGTGCACACAATAGCAGTGCTGGAGACAGCTGGAAAACCAGGAAGTAGAAAGCTTTCAGTCAAAACATGGTGGGATAACTGACCAAAAAGTCAGCAGTTAGAAAAAAAAGAGCAAAATACTGTTACAGGAGCGCAGAAGGACTTTCAACAAAAGCACAATGTGTCTCATTTGAATGTCTGGAATGTAAAGTGTGTCCTGAGTATGTTTTCATATGCACAGAGGTGTTATTCTAAGCAGATTTTAGCGAAAAGGTGCACCGCAGCTGAAAAACTGTTTGGAGCCAGTGATGGAAATGGTAGAAATTCGAAACAGATTATGAGAACGTCTGGTCCAAGCAGCTTGTTCAAAGGAAGCAGACACAGAAATGGGTATTTCTTTGTAGAGCCCGGTGTACTGCAGGGGAGAGGTGACACTGATTCATTCATTTAGTGTGAATCTGCACAGTACTTCTCCCAGGAGCCTTCCCGTCCTCACAGAGGTGGTTTATGGCTGCAGCAACATGAAGATGGTCTGAGGAGAAAGGCCCTTATCCTATAAATGGACCTGAGGGAGACTGTGAGATGGCTTCGATCTGTCACACGCCACAGTGACAGTAACTGTTCTACTGCTTCATAAAGGAGAGAAGAACCCCGGCAGGAAAATGAGAAGGAAATGGATCTCTGAACGGATGTAGGGGGAATGACATACGGTCAAACTGTGAAAAGAATGGGAAGAAATGATGACCAAAATAAAAAAATATCCCTTTTAGATGCCAGGTATGGCAGTTTAATATTCAAATGCCCGTAGAGATTAGTTTAAACCTGCATTTGTGATTTGTCACATCACAACTGAGCAAGCTAGACTACACTCCCACTGGGAACGGTGGCGGGTCAGGACCATTCAGCGTGAACGTGGGGGGGAACAAGACGAGGATACCTGGGATCTTATTAATGTGTTTATTAGCCCATAGAGCTGAGCGTCCGAAGACAGACTCCAACACTGAGACATTCAGTGGAGAAATGGGGTAAGAAAATGGCGATTTTTAAAAAAATGGGCATCATCAGAGTACGTCCCAAACATGACGACACGAGCCTGCAGGTCAGTTGATTGTTTGCTGAGCCCCTTACCCCCAGGCAGTGTTGCCATGCCTCGGGGGACATTTTAAGTTTACAGTGACAACAGAGGCAGATTTACCACTGGAAGTCCATGGCTATTTTTGAAACAGTGGGTCAGTGGTTTCAGATTTTCGTAGGTAGATTTTTCCAGCGGAATAACAGCGGTCGCTAGGGGATTTTGTCAGCAAGTTATCTAATGGAGATAATGTTATCTCCATGAGTGGTTTTGAGAATATATCTCACTGACTTTTTAATGTTTGCAGCAAAGTGAGACCTCTGTAAAATGGATCCTAAATATGCACTTGATGGCGTAAACACCAATCGACATGTTCCAGTTCCAGCATCCAGCTGATGAGCCAAGCTGAAACAGCTTTGTCCTTGTATGATGTGAGATGATGATCATTAATGATTCAACAAACACGGGACAGAAAGTATGGATGATCCACTGGTTCCCTGCTGCAGACAACAGAGCAAGTAAACAGCCATTAATCTTGGAGTGTCTCCTCTATATGCTTTAACCTTTTTTTATCCAGGCCAAGGCAACAGCTTGACCCCTACTGACCTTCGACTGGCTTTAATAACATGGTCATATGGCCGTTAAGCAGTGTACTGGGCAGTGCACCAATCAGGACTGGGGTGAAATGAAAATGTAACATTTTGGTTCACTTTGTAATTACTCGAATTTTGAGCCTGGGACAGAGGAGGAGCAGGGGGGTGCTGATGAAAAGAGTTCCTGGCCAGCGTAGGTCAGTTTAGCACCAGTGTTTAGCCTGGCAGGCACAGAAAAGGGCTGCTGGGCCCAGAGGGTTTGTCCAGGTTTATGCTCACACATTCACACACATACAGCAGTGAGCAGAAAGATATTTACTTCTCCACTGAACCAGACAGACTGGGACAGACAGACTGTGGCAGGTGAGGCCACGTGGGGTTCAAGAACCAACCAACTCATCACTTCTTCAATTCCACAAATGAACACACAACCCGAAACTGCCTGTACCACTGCGAGATGACTGGTACATGCAGTCCACACTGCCCTGGGAGGTGTGAGCTAATGTCCTCGTTTACGACGGGCTCTGTCTGCGCTGTTCGCTCGACGTGGTTGGACACAGCCGACGCTGCTCCCGGCAAACTGCTGTTTATGGGAACCCATTGATATTTTGGGGGAGTTCATTCACATATGAGAGGCTCGACACCAGCCTCGTGTCTGTACACCAAACATTCGGCTACAACCAGCAGCTGGTTAGCTTAGCATTCAGCTATTCTGTTTCGTTCTCATGTTAAAAAAGCCCAGTATGTGTAAAGCTCACTAACAGACACATTATGTCTTGGTTGTTTTAGAAAAACCAAGGTGTATAAACTAAAAAATGTGGTTTTATTGGGGTACTGGTAGGTCCTTGCCATTTTAGTAAACACCGTGACGACAAGAGCGCTGAAGCTAGAAAACTGCAGTTTTTACACTTCATTTCTACAAATCAAGTTTTAGAGGAGCTGGTGCAGCTGGCAGATCTTGTTACTGAGCCAGACTAGCTGTTCCCTGCTAAGCTAACCGGCAGCTAGCAGTAGCTTACTATTTTTTTCATATTTATATTATAATTTGAAAGACATGAGAGTGGAACCAAACTCCTGATCTTACCCTAGATAAGCGAAAATGGAAAAAAACACATTTCCCAAGATGCCAAGCTTTTTCTTTAAAGACATCGTCAAGTTGTTGAAAACAGATCCCCCCCCCCTTTCTTTTTTTTTCAAAATAAAACTGCAAACTTAGACGCTGGGTTTGCCATTTTTTTCTCTTTGGCAGCGTCGGCGACAGAGAACATGTATGGACAAACTGCACAGACATGCTCAATATACAAGTTCAAAGAGGAGCAGCAAGTTGGAAGGAAGCACTTAATCATACATTGATCAATTTATTCATTCTGCCAGGACACGTTTCTGTGTTCCCCCAAAATCCCAATGTCAAACTAAAGCAGAAAACAGGAGAGACAGAAAACCGTTATTTGATCATGAGACCAGACACACATTCAGAGACTTCTCGCCAGGACAGCGAGGACACTTGGTTGGTGTGTTGGAGGCCATCATCCATCAGATCCCAAAGATGTACCACCTGAACCTTTTTTTTTTCCTTAGACTGAACTGTACCTGAAGGTTGTGGTGGTGGAGGGAGGTTCATGTTAAATGTACAAAAATAAATGCAAACAGTATTTTCAGGAGAAAACTTCCTCCTCAGCCATTGAGGGGCTCAATAGGGACATTGAGCAGAACTGGTTGTACAGTAAATGCTTGCATGCATGTTGACACAGGCACTGATCTCGACTTGTGTCTCCCTTTGTGGGTCGTCAGTCAGGAGACAAGAGCATTCTGGGAACTGTGAGCTCTGTCAAACAAGGCAGTCAACAGGACTTTGTTAAAAAAAAAGGGTCTGTCCTCTCACAATTTACCAGTCGGAGTGACCGCAAACTGTGGGGAATATGGGCTGAGGATTAAAAAAAAAACATCAGCAAATAAGACTATCAAGCTCTTAATGAGCCTGTGTCGTACGGAAATAATAAAAGCAACAAATATCTTAAAACACAAAGATAGTGGCTTTTCTCCAGACCCTTCCAACATCCTGTTACGATACTTTACATTACTCTCAGTACAGACTGACCCTTCTGTGCGTTGTGTCCAGAACAGCTCAGCAAGCCAGTGCTGAGATAATAAAATAATAAAAAACAGAAATACCAATCACAACAAGCTCTCAATAAGCTTCCATTACAAAAAAACAAACAGAAAAACAAGCACAAGTAGCATTATCTATAATTAAGGCGAGATAAAAAAATTGCAGAATAATTTGGCCCCTGTGTCTCGAACAGACTGCCAAAACAGTCAGAGCTCCCTGACTCTTAATCTCTGCAAGGATCCAGAGAAGGGAAGGAAGGAGGAACTGGAATGACAACCAAAGAATGAAAAAGAAAATTATGTGATCCTCTTTGGAGATAAACAGACTTCATTTGGTTTGTTTTGGTCTCTTGTTAAAGGGAACAGTGAGGACCTCCTTCTCTCAAAAGTATCAAATCAAAAATTACACACTATGAAAAAAGAAAAAAACAAACAGAAAGGGGATTGAAGATTTGTAATGTGTTTATCCGGGACTGTTTATTTTTGGAGTGCGGGATGAAGCGGGGGGCAGAAAGTTCAGAAAATATAAAACTGTTGTTTAATCAACAACTTGATATGACAGATGAAATGTGGCGCCCAGTGGTGAGGGAGCAAGTCCCCCAAACTCCTCCCTCTGATTAAGAGCAGTTGCACAGAGACAAAGAAGCTGATGGGGACAGGAAATCAAACGTCTCAGGTACAAACTTTTTTTTTTTTTTTTTTTTGGTCCATCTGCACCCCCCCCCCCCCGGTTGCAAGGGCCAGTGGTTAGCTGACTAAACTTCACGTCGGGGGGTCAGCTTTTGATCGAGGGGCCATGACAGCGGTCCGGCTGTTTTCTGCATGTCTGAACGAAGCTATCGGATCAACCGTGGAGGAGGCGTGGCTGAGTGTTTTACTAAAGATGTCCAAAGTCCGCCGGGCCCCTGTGAAAGTGGGGGCCGCCGTCCTCCTTTCGCAAGTCTCTCCTTACGCCCTTGCCCTCGCCCCCGCCCCGCCCTCGCTGACGCTTCAGACCCACTCCTGCATGGAGCGTTTGCAGTACAGTATGTGGCGTGGCGTCCCCTTCCTCTTGAACTGCACCACAGTGTAGACCAGCACCAGCAGGCACAGCGCAAGCACACAGGGGATGACGATGGCGATGGCCTTCACCGTGTTGGCCTCGTTCTCCAGCTCGATCACCACGTCTGTGTTGCCGTCGTCGGCCGGTGGGCGGGCGGGGTCAACGGGTGCCAGCTCGCAGCCCATGAAGTCCTTGAGGATGGAGCGCGGGTAGCCTGGCTCCACCCGGAGGAACTGGTTGTTGAACTTCCAGTACTCCTTCCCCTTGTAGAAGTAGGTGAAACCTGAGCAAGGAGACAGAGAGATGAGAAACCTGTGAGTGATCAGTGGCTGTTATCTTAAACATCTGATTCTAACTGGTTCTAAACATGCAACTCTTTCCAAAAGATAAACACATTTTGTACGTAAAGTCTTTATCTGTGCAGTAACTAGTCACTATATGTGTCATATATATGTAGTTCAGCAGAAAGTCCAATGTTTGCCCGTGAGATGTTGCCAGGTAAAAGTGTAACGTAGGAGAAAATGGAAACACTTCAGTAAACTGCTGCTTCTTCTCCCGAGCAGTACTTGATTAAAAGCTGCTTTCACACATTCATGAGACAAACTGGCCCAAAAAACTATCGAGTTATATCTGCTAAACACCTGAGTGAAATCAGTTGATTGATTTTATGTAGTAGACACTTTTTTCTGTGTTTGAGGATTTTCACATGTCTATCAAGCAGGGTGGAGTTCGGCTCACTTTAATTCGGGGAGAGCATTTTCTGATTTTTCTTTCTTCCATCTTCACAGGAAAAACAGGGTCACCTCTAATCTATAGATTAATGGGTAACAAAAATAACGGTCAGCTGCAGCCTCATTCCACAACACTTTGACTATGAACAGATGGTTTAGAAAAAGAGTTTAAAAACGGTGAGATGACATGTGAGATATGAAATTACTATCTCGGTTAATATGAAATGGTTTCCAATGCCATGCTAATAACTTACTGGTCAAAGGTTGTGTCCATTAGTGGTGTCGCTAAATTTTGCTGCCTCCTGCATGTCACCATCCTTGTAAAGCTTGCTGGGAAAGAACACGGTACAGTGTGTAAGCCTGAGCCTAATGGTCCTGCTGAAGTCAGACGCCTTGTTTCTTGCACGCTCGGGCAATAACGGGGATGGAAACGGCCCATGCTTTGAATCAGATTGTCAGACAGCTGAAGTGAAGTGATGCCAGGCTTTCTTAAATCAGCTGGGACGACATGTTCCCGGCGAGGATGCGAAGAAGCACAGGATAAAGTTTTAAAAGATTCTTCGGGGAAGGAGAGGAAATGATCAAACAGCACAAAGGCTTCAGAGTCTTCAAATGTAGTGAGGATATAACTGTGCACTTTGCTTTTAGCAACGTCAGAGAACATCTGATAGCAACAAACCCAATTAAAATTCCTGTTGCTGTGATAATGTCTTGTTTTTGGTGTTTGGCGGCATCAATGCCCAACAGACTGTGTCCCCACGCTGCTGACAACTCGTTCCTGAGCAGGAGGAAATCACAGAGGTCTTTAAACACGTCTTTGGTGAGAGTCTGATGGGAAGATCAACGCCAGTAAATCTTAGGATTAACACATTGTATTCCCTGCACTGTATCTTTTATGGTGAGTTACGGTCTTCTCATGCGCGGGCAGGGTGCATGGACTTCCCCGAGTCGTCGTCAAACTAGCACAGTATCAAACTCCCTCTGAAACCACAAAGACTCAGTTTGACTTTTCTTTTTATGTGCAGATAAAGCAAATGTGATATAATGTGTTAATCAGGAGGCCTTGGATTGACGGGTAGGTGAAGTTTAGTCTCTGGAGTAAGCCAGGCGAGCTGCCCCCCCTGCTCCATTTCTTTATGCTAAGCTGAGCTAACTGCCTCCAAGTTCCAGCTGAGAGAAGATCAATCTGCTAATTCTTGCAAAGCTGTAAATTTGTTACAGATGAAAGCTTAACTGGGAAAAAAAGACAGTGCGGGTTTTTGTTCAAAACTAATAACTTTCTGGATAAAGCTCATGAGAGAAAGGTGAAAAGAAGACTGTTCAACAAACAGCTGGGGGGGAGACAGGCTATGATCTTTGTGGGTTACAGCCAGGTCACCATGGCCCCGGGGCCCCACTCTGAAACGTGTTCCCTCTGACACCCTGTCAGCGGACTCAACTATGTCTCCTTATCTTGGTCAATGTTATGAGCGTGCCACTTGAAAGTCTCCGCCAACAGCTCCACGCCCAACAAGTGCATATCGTCACATATGCGGCCAAAATATACACGATGTGCACAAACACCCATCATCCCCTTGGGTGTCAATCTGTCCGCTGTGCTCTAACGGATGCCCTACAGCAGACACGCCCGACTACGGATCTGGCAGCGGTTCCTCAGCACAGATGGCCCGAGCGTTTGGTGCCACCTGCCCTGCTTTTTCCAGCCCGGGAGCTGCCAAGACCAGGCCCGAAACCACCTGGCATAAGTCAACCAATGGGAAGAGCCGTCCTCCCCTTCACTCTGTCCGAATGGCCAATGGGTGAGCTCTTTGAGAGCCATAAATCCCGCCTCCCCACCCTTAGCAAGGGCCAACTGGCTTAAACCGGAATGAGGGCCGCCAGGTGGTCTCATCCCTTCGGCTTTCCACGATCCCACTCCAACTGGGTCTCATGGCTCGATGAGCAGCATGGACTGATTATGGAACATTTTTGCGGGGAAACAATTCAGAAACCAAAAAAGCCATTTCTAGATAAACTGACCTCTTTTCATCTTTCACTTCCAACACACAAACCCCTGCTACTGCGTGTATGGAAGCGTGCTAACTACTAAGGCTCACTGTGGTAACTGGGGCACTTTTTGATCAATGCCACCCCAGTTTACCCCCGCACATCGTGTGCCAGTGACAGCTGAAATCGATGCTGCCTGGCACATGAACTGTGCTGCTGCCATATCAATGTCGGGCAGAAAAAATCATACCGTTGGTTTTGTCGACGAAGGCCCCCTGCGGCGAGTCGGGCACACCTCTCCACACCGTGATGGGCTTCGGGTAGCCGGGGTCCATGGTTCTCATTTCTTCATTGTAGCGCCAGTACCTAAACAGGAACAAACGATGAGCTGCAGGAAAACAAAGCAGGTGCTGCGTGTCTGTGAAGGCTGGAGTAAACAGGTTGGAATGCACAACAGATGGTTGTTTGTGTTCATATCTAGTGTCTTAATACCACCGGTCAGATTAAGGGCTCCCCATGGACCAGCATATCTGAATTAAACTGAATGGTATCTGTGAGAACAGACTCTTTAATAGAAGGCCAATATTGTTCCTGTAACTTGACCAATGACCCGGGACACACAGATGGGTGACGGATCAAAGCTTTGCTGGCATCGTGGTTCTGTGGCTCTGTGGCTCTGCAGATCTGCGGCTTAGGCCGTCTGTCTGAAAACGGGGCATAAATCATAGCGGCTGTGTGACAGTACACACACGATAAATCCTCCGTCACTTGTCCCACAACGCAGGTGCAGGTTAAGAGATCTGAGGCACATGACAGCAGTGCTCCTCCTCCTCTCATACCCACCTGTCCCCTTTAAAGAAGTAGGTCTTGGCCACGTCCTCCCACCACACTGCCGTCTCGATGCTCTGAGCCGGCATGCCATGGCCGAACTGGGTGATGTCCTTGGGGTATCCAGACTGCAACACGGTGTCCTTAAACACCCAGAACTGCTTTCCTGCACATGGAGAAAGAAGGGGAGAGTAAAAGAGGAGGGGGAGGTAAAGTAACAGGAGGGATCAGCCTCCAGGAGCCAAACATGTGAGATGGGCAGGTTTATGAGGACAGACACAAGCTTTGTCACAGACGCCAGGCGATGCCCCGTTGCCTCCTAAGAGCATTTGATGATGATGTTTCCCTCATTTTAAAACAGGACACAGAGCCTGCGACAGGTTCTCCTTGCCCTTGCTCAGAGGGCCTCTGGGAACCTCTCGGCTCAGCTGAGACAGAACAAACAGCAGTAACCCTCATGGACAAATGGGCCACCAAAGAGTCTCATTACCGCATCTGTTTTCATGTTTCCTGGCCACAAAAAGCAAAGCACGTACCTGAACACTGGGATATTCTGGGAGCTCTGTGATGTTGAAATATTAAAATCCATTAAATCCATTAGATTTTGTGAGTTTTCTATCTTGGCCCCCCCACCTCCACCTTTTTCTCGGTAAACCCTCCTTCCTGTGCAGCGGTTGGGTTACACAGCACATTTCTGACACTCTGTGACCTTAGGAAGTTCTTGTCTTCATCACTGGTGGAGGTGGAGGTGGAGGTGGAGGTGGAGGGAGGACTGGGAGGAAGTGTGTGTGTGTGTGTGTGTGTGTGTGTGTGTGTGTGTGTGAGGGTGTGTGTGTGCGTGTGTGTGTTTGTTGTGTGTGTGTGCGTGCGTGTGTGTGAGTGTTTGTGTGTGTGTGTGTGTGTGTGTGTGTGTGTGTGTGCATGCATGTGTGTGTGTATGTTAGGGGGCTGGAAAGATGAGAGTGAAGAGAGGAAAAACGAAGGTATTAAATCACCATTTTATTTTATGAATCATTTGAATGAAGCTTAAAGCTGTAAATACTAAATATTTTATGGAAAAACCATGAATATGATCATTTGTGTAAGGTAGAGATACTACAGATACTGCACAGTCTTTCACTGATCCCAGGTCTGCTGCTTTGGATCCAGATCGATCTGGTCAGGAAGTTTTTCTGAGTAAAGATGGAAACTAAGCAGGGAAGAAGACGAAAAGGCTGAACGTCTGGAAAAAAGGACCAGTGTCTGTGTGACTTCTGCAGATGGAGGAAACGAGGATGAGGATGAGGAGAAAGATGAGTTGTGTCTACTTTTGTGTATCTAACAGACCTTTTGAATGAATCCGGTTCAACATTGCTTTCTTACGTTCTTGAACATAAAATATATTGATGAATATTTGTGAACATGAACAACTGTCTTCCAAAGGACGCCCCCCCCCCCGCACGGTCTTCTCTACCAAATAAAGAACACAGGTGTGTAAATAAGTCAATATGATCCCGTCAATATCTGACCCATCCTCACACACCTGACATTTGACTCTACAGAAGTGTCTCCAGTGAACAGCTGAAGTGAAGGGAGGGACAGAGTAACAGTAGGACAGGATGGTGGCTGAGTGGAAGGGGGCAGCACGGACCTGGAACAGCCCTGTTTGTAAAGGAAAAACTTGCCATTTCACCTCTTTCTCTTACAATGCTCCACTCATTCTGGGTCACACTTCCTCCAGCCTTGAAACACACACACACACACACACACACACACACACAGATTAAAAGATTCCCCGATCCTCAAAAAGAAGAGTTCACTCAAACAAAAAAAGAGAAGCATCCTCAGTGGAGTTCTCTGGAAGCCTTTCTCTCTCTCTCTCAGTCCAACATAAAATGCAATTCTCCTTTCTGCTTCCTCTTTTTTTTTTTTTTAAATTAAACTGGAGTTGATGTGCATAACCCCCCCGAAAATAAATGTCCATCTTAATCTTCAGGGCTGGGGGGTCTGCTTTGATGTAGCAGTGGCTCCGGCATCGGCTGCAGCGTAACAACTAATCCAGGAATTGTCTATATAGACTGTTGCATAGGATGAAGATTTGTTCTGAAAAAAAAGACCCTCCCCCTTACACACACACACACACACACACACACACACACACACACACACACACACACACACACACACACACACACACACACACACACACACACACACACACACACACACACACACACACACACACACACAGCAAAAACCTGACCCACCCTGAGACTTTTCCATTGTTTTTTGTTTGACCTAAATCTTTGTTGCTGGGGGGGTGGTCATGTGAAATGCTCACATGAACAACTTTAAAAATTTGTAAAATTTAATCCTGTATATTCTTGTGGAGTAATGAAATTTTCCTGGAGAATGAAAGATTCCTCCGCAACCTCTGAGCTTCGTCACACAGTTTAGCAGTGATACTCGCTGAAGACGAGAGTCTTTGAGGTCTTCAGCCGGGTCCGGACGACCAGCTGGTAGAAAATAGTTTACTCCCGAAGGCAGATCGTTGGCCAACTACACCGTTATGTTGAGTTACAGCTCGCAGCAGGTGGAGCTAATATATGCAGGCTAATGTGAGCTGCTCTGTCCTGGTCTCTGCTCGGTTTGCAGGAAATGACAATATGTGTAACATCGATGTCTGAGCTGTAGCCACAATGGACTCACTTAATTTATTAGTCTTCCTGCTCTTTCAGTTCCTCTGCTGGACTTCGCTGACCTCCAGAGCCGTGGCCCTGGTATCTGACTGTGTGGGATCTGAAACGATTATACTCATGTAAACTAGCTGCATCTGATACCGGAGGAATGCCTTTCCTCTATGACTATACCTATCTAATCTACATGGGGTGGGCTTTAGGTGGATCTTCCAGCAGCAGTAACCACACTGATAGCCTGGTAAACAAGACTTCTACACTGGCAACTCTCACATCTCCCAGACAGTTTTGTTTATGACACGAGTCAATTTAAAAAGGCTATGACACACCAGTGTTCCTCCCAGGTTCTGTGTTGGCACAAAACATACAAATTCACAAGTCAAACTTGTGATTTCTTTGACAGTCGGCTTCAATCCAGAACAACACGTCCTCAGACACGTCTGCATGAGGTAAATGAACTGAGCAGCTCTGCCCTAGTCTGACACAAAGAGCACTGATCGAGCTCCGACTGGATCCTGACTCCCAGGAGGAAGATGCATAGGGATGCGTAGGGATGCGTAGGGGCGCATAGTGACGCTTATCGTGTCTGCGTGAAACCCTGCTGGTGCCGATGCTGACTTTGATTCATTGAATTTCTAATTATAATGAAGCAGCTCACCTCCTGATTTAGGCAAATAAAATACGTACATTTCTATATGTATATCTTTAAAGTGTAACATGCTGACTACGAGCCATGAAAGGTGCAGAGACTTCAGGCCCAATTAGCCGACAACAGGTCTGATTCTACCATTGCACAGTTTAAATGATGAGCTGAACTTGCATTTACAGCGTCTGACAAGGATGGAAATGGGAAAACCTTGACTTGAGTATTGGCACCAGGCTGCAACCACAGGAGTGAACAACACGTGCTGAGTCCAGTTCTAATGCATCCAGGGGGAGTCTGCTTGCGGGCCTGCTCTGTAATGCCTAAACAGCACCAAGCTGACAACTTCGGTACGAACTGGACTCTAAAGCCTCCATCCTCGCCTTCATTTTGGGAGAGTTCATCAGCTGTTAGAGGATATTCAAAACAGCCGGTCGGACAGGGACCCCGGGAGCTGCTGTGTTTTGCTTTCTGACCGACTTTCCTCCTCTAATATTTCACTCCATACAGAATAAGGTCTTCTGGGAAATCAGCGGTGTGTGTTCAGATGAACAAGAATGGCAGCTTTCTATTAGCATGAATTTCCTAAATCTGCGTGCCATCCCATCTCAGGAAGAGAGCAGGGTGGGGATATTCAAACTCCCAGAGCTTGTGGCGCATATGGGACAAGTAGTCTGCATTTCCAGGAATTATTTGGGGTCGAAAATAGAAATTGGTTTGGATGAAGATTTGTTGTTTCGATTGCTGCAGACTTTCATTGCTTACCTATGTCTGCTTTCATTGACAGCCTCTCTCTTGGCCCCTATCCATCTCTTCCTCTCCAAGGTTTTGCAAATAGGACTTTTACAGGACTGCTAAGTTTGTGTGCTGCTTCTTTCAAGTGGCTTTACCAATTTAGACATAATAAGTTTTAAATTTCTGTGTTTTGGGGCCAGTTTAGTCTAGATGTGAATATGTAGACAAATCTTTTCAGAAAGGTAGAGGAATCAGTATCGGGGATCATCAAACATAGACAGTAAATAGTGAAGTCATTTCCCAACGCTATGCATGCTAATTACATTCAGCTGCAGTTAAAGACTTAAACTAAAGCATATTACTAATTCCCACAGCACTAACATTAACACCAGTATTATTAAATGTCAGAACCGGAGGATTATGGCAGATTTTCCGACCAAGTGAGCAAAATATTGCTTTAATCTTCCACAGATTTACACTGGACTCACACACATAGATAAGATCAAGGCAGTTCTTTGAGTCAGAATGATAACATACAGCATCTATTAAAGATTAAAACCCTCTGTTTGTTTCCAAGTGCTGACAGACACTATAGAAAACGTGGGCAGAATACTAAGTAGGCATGTGCATACAGTTCCTGCAAAGAACAACGCCACAACCATGTAAAGAGACCGTATGGAGAGTGCCCATGGATGAGTACTGGACAGACAGATGACGCCAGCTGACAGAAAGCAGGACAGTGCAGGACCGCATGTATGCATGAGTCAGAACTTCGTCATGTGCCTCCAATGGCGGTTGAGCATCTAACCTTACCTTTGAAGAAGACAAATTTGCCCTCGCTGTTCTCGTAGACGGCGTCTATCTTGGGTGGCAGACCCCTCCAGAAGACACTGATGAGCATGGGGTATCCTGGCATCACTGAGTTATCCCTCACCCGCCAAAACCAGTGGTCCTGGAAGAGCACAGGGGATCACGGTGAGGAAGCAGAGTAAAGGATGGCGAGGCCACACATGGTTAATACCTGGTTTACTACTTGTCTCCTCACCCACTATGGGGGTGGATGCCAAGTAATTAGTAACTACAGCTGTCAATATAGTGGGTTACTACGTACGATATATTCCTATGAAATCCAGAGGAGTAGAAGTACAAAGTAGTAGAAGGTAAAGTACAAGTACCTCCATATTGTACTCCGAGGAACTCAAAACTAATTTTTTCCTCACATATTTTTAAAATCATATAGATTCTTTTTGACTCTAGTTGAGTGAATCTACTAATGTACGTTGTGTTAACCTCGCCAGCTGTGATAAAGCTTTTCTATGGGAAGCGCCCAGTGCCGCCTCGCAGTGGACGAGACACACGGCTAAAGACCAAGAGGCGTCCTGTGTTCAGACATGTGCATTCTGGTTGTTGGAAGATCAGGAAGTGAATCAAGTGGGAAAACAGACATTGGTTTGTGTAAAATGTTTCTTATGTTGGACTTTTAACTAATTCCCTGCCCCAAAGCTTGGAAAAACATATAATGAATCCTGCATATCGTAACACAGCTGGTGGTAGATTGTAACATCCGACACCAGTGAATTCAGGCCAACTTCTTGCTTTGCAGCTCTTACAACGAAACCTGCTGGTGATGATCAACTCCGGCTGCGGCTTTGACAGCCGTGATGCCTTTAAGATCCACATATACTTCTCGGGTTGCCTGGAAAGCACTGGCGACCTCCAGTACGCACAGGCCTGGATCAACATGTACGCTGGGAAAACCATCAGCTAACGGGGCAAAGAAGTGATAGCCCGGAATGTTATGAGAGGCCAAGGGTCTCTGATTTCTTGGGGGGTGCTGAGGGGGGCCAAGCGGAAGGTGCGTCTTTTTGATGTTGGATGAAACTTGATGACAGAGGGAGCCGGGGGGGGGGGGCAGCAGCTGTGAAGGCCATTAGGAGTCAGCTTCATGTCCCACCCTGTACCGATGAACGGCCAACTGCGCCTCCCTAATGCACCCAATGCTGGGGCCAGAAAGCTTGACCTTGTAGCTATGTTGGGGGGGGCATCATCACACCCTTCCTCATTCACAGTGAAAGCTAAATAAACTGCCCATTTATCTAACACTCTCTGTGCTGCTCTCTTTCTCCCTCTCTCTCTAATCCAATCGTTTGTCTCTCCCTGGACTCTTCCTCCTCTTTCTTTTCATTTCCCCTTGTCTCTCATTCCAGCTCCTCTCCCTCGCCCACTCTATACCTACTGCCTCCATAGATTTCAGTTGTTCAGCATTTTCTTCTGTGTGCAGCTCGGCCCAGTAATTGAAAACAGACCAAAGAATGAAACCCAAGCCATTTGAATCCCTTTGACTTTATTAAAGAGGGAAAGTTCTTTCTGCTGCCCTACCATCCCACTCCCACTCTGAAAATAAAGCTCAGGCGAGCAGACTTCACTTGTAGAACATTTCAGCTGCAACAATCATAATAATCACAACAGGTTTTTGTCTCAGCAGAAGTTGGAAATATTATACCTCAGCTTGTTCATGTTCTCTGCTTTGAGAGAGAGGGCCTTGCAGGGTTGTCATGCATGCTGACCCCGTTATGGTATGATAATGTATTGGGAGCAATAAGGCTGAATTACCGTTATCTCTCTATAGGAATGTGGATTATGGACGGTTCTTCCAAACTGTCGTAACCAGCGAGTTTTTGTCGAGGAAAGTTGGCGAAGGAGAACACAAAGTGCTAACGACCGAAGTGAGAGTTAATACTGTGCAACACATCACTGCAGTGTGAACGCTTTTAAACCACCTCAGATGAGCTACAACACATTTACTTGCTACACGCTGATTCTCTGTTGTATGTCCTTTACAGTTACATATCAAACAAAAGATGGATGATCTGGACTCTTCTCATCCCCTTTGATTTGATTGAATAAAGTAAAAAACCTTTCAAGGCTGAGACAAGAATATATCACTTTCCAAGAATTCCACTTTAGAATGCCAATAAAGAGCCAACTGAAGACATAAGTCAAAACTTTACGTTTTAAAAGTTAAGAACGGAGCAAATCTATCAAGCGAATCACTAACAGTCACCTTCAGAGCAGGTTTGAGGTGATGCCATTATCAGTTCATTATCAAGAACCAATCAGACACAAGAACTGACCTGACATCTCTTCACTTTGTCATTCAAAAATTCTTACATTGTTTGTGATATTTAAATGTATAACTCTGAGCCTCCGAAGGCTTGAGAAATTCACTGAAAAACAGATGAGATGAGGTTCATCAGAGAAGCACAGTGACAAGCGGAGATGATGTCTTCTTTCATCATTTGTCAGATGATGAGAAGAAGGAAACATGACAAACAAAGAAGAATAAAAGCTGATGTGGGTCAGGCAGAACATTTGGCCTTTAAGTTAAACCTTGTGGCTGGCAGCATCCAAGTCAGGCCTGTCTGAGCAGCCGCCACCATCCAGAGGACTGTGCTGCTGATGTCTCGCTCGGTTTACCTGTAGTCCACACCAGGCTGGACTGAGAGCAGAGCGGAGGTGTAAATGATCCTGAGCCTGAAGCCTGGGATCAGTGTTTACCAGGATCTCCGGCAAAGTTTCGCCTCTTTCACTGAGAGAAATAACTGCTCAGGGCTTTTTTCCTTGTGTATGGATGTCTGTTTGCATCTTTCTGAACCTGTTGAAAGTCGCCACATAGACTGGAACGGGACTTTTCCAAACTGCATGAGCATAACCGCACTGGTTGTAAATAATGAGGCCGACCTTGAAATGCAGCCACCGAATTAATAAACTGGGGTTCAACTTTTCAACCTGCAGCTGTCTCTTTCTGTTATTCTTCATTCTAATATGGCAGCTTTACAGTTCATTTTCCAATCCAACAAGTATCAGCAAAACGCTGCGAACCATGCAGGCAGTCAACATGTGAACAATCAGTTCACTTGAAAAAGAAACTGAAAACATCCACCAGGGCAGGGATGGGATGTGACCTGTCCGGCTCCCTTTCCCAACCAGCCAGTTTAAGGACTTCAGCAGCCATTCAAATGGAGGACAAGGGTGCAGGACGTAGCCGGCCGTGTCCCCCTTCCCTTTGTAATGTCCACTGTTACTGTGATACAGCTCAGAGGAGCGTGGGAAGTCCATCTGCCTGTTTTTAGACACGCATGCTCTTAGCAGCTTCCCCCAACATTTAGTCTGGTTCATCTGTAGAGATTTGATGTGATGACACCAGAAAGGCACTGATGGAACTTGGTTTTTCAGCTTCTTTCTTCTTTTCTCTAAAGAAAATGGCTTCTGGTCAGCGCAGATGAAGTTCCTGGTTGGTTTAGTTCTTTAGCTCTCACACTGGTTTGTGGAAGAGGAGTCAAAGAGGATTTCAGCAGGTTCTTTGGTCCCATCCTTTTCCTTTGTCATGTCTTTGTGGCAGCTGTGGAGATGAACGCTCATGTTGCTCTTGTTAGCGTGTTAGCTGTTGTGTGGGACTTTATCGTCCTGCACAGTTTTTTCATTGTCTGGTCAGCAAGACAATAAGGTCCACATCAGTGAGGGAGGTGTCTATCAGTGAGTGACTTTGGACTGCAGGAGAGGAGGAGAAAGGAGGTGGTTCTGTCCCTGTTACTGCAACTCTGCATTGGGTCTGCAGCTTTGAGCGGGAAAACCACGCATCATAATTAGGCACTGTTACATGTAGCCGTGGTAAACTCTAAAAAAAATCATTCTGAAGCTTTCAACCCTTCGCCATTCATCTGTAAACTCAAATCCATTCTCGAAAACATCCCACAACAAACCTAAAGCTATAGATTTTGGTTCTGGTTCTGGTAAGGGGAAATCTGCTCATCTACACATGCATATAGAGTATGGCTGTGTGTTCTGTAACACCAGTGGGACAAGTTATGGTTTGTAGATTCACAGAAAGTTGAACCTGAAGTAACCGCAGTCATAAAACTGGTTGCTGTGTAGTTCTAGCCGGAAGTTGAATGGTGTCACTGGATCTACACGGATGTTCATGGTCGACGATGAACCTTAACTGAACTTGCTGGAGAGAAAAATGAGCAGCTATAAAACAACCACCTTAACAAGCACGACTCCCAGTTAGGCTTCGTAGAGTGACCGGCCTCCTATAAATCAGACACCTCCCTGCCGACAGTGCAGAACAACACAGAGCCTCACTTGTTATCGCACCAACACCTGTGGTGGTTCTGTTCAGAAAATGTGGAGCTGTGAAGTCTGATGTCATTCTCTCAGTTGATATAACTAAAGTCATCTGAATGAATTTACCCAGAGAAACACATTAGTTATTCGCTTCTTATTCTGCTTTAATCCTGTGTGGTAACGATCAAAGCGCAGTAGGACAGTGGCTGGTGTAGCTTTGCTGTTACAACCCTGATGATGTCAGCAAGGTGACCTTGGCTGTATCAAAAAGCAGATACCTAAGACAAGGGGTGCCAGATGAAAAGGTGCTGTCTAGTTGCATAATGGGAAATGTAGGATCCAGTGTTTGGAAACTTGAGTCATAATAGGAGCTGAAAATTACGATATCTGCCGCATAGACTTCACCCTTTATGCTTTTTTGCTAATCTATCTCTCCTCTTTACCTCCATGTATTGAAATGCATATGAAACGGTTTTCTCATCAGTCCTTTAATGAACAGCACTTTGTGATCTCACAAGTGAAACATTTAAACATTTTGAAAACTTCGGCTTTGCACGGCAAAGCAAGATACCTGGGTGTCACCATTTTCTGTTGCTATAAGGAATGTCTGGGCTGTTCTGGTGCACATCATTAAAAATTACTGACTTAAACTCCAGCACAAAAAAATGTTTGTTGAAACTTAGTGGCGTCATAGATGAATAGTCAGCAGACTGAGAAGAAATGTTCTGTTGACATGTAAATTGCTGTGGAGGCAACTTACACACTGACTCCAAAACCTTCCAGAGGCAGAAAACAAGATCACATCCAAAGTTCTGTCAGAAATAACCTTCTGAGATGCGGCTCTTCTCTAAACACAGAACCGGAACCGACCACAATATTCTTCTCTTTGCCTCATGTTCCCTTTTGGAGACCAACAAATTCCATCAAAACTGGAGTAGTGTTGACAATATGGATCGAAACCTTTGGTTCCTGTTTTGTAACAGTTTTCACAGAGCCGAACAAACCTCGGACAGATCCGACAACACTGGCCTCAGTGCTCCCGGCGTATTCAACCAGAATAACACTTGTTTCCCTCGTTTACTCTAAAGCCCCAGAGTTCATATTGCTGGACCATCCTAGGACCTCGGAGCCCGCGAGTGGGCCGGGACATCTGCTGTAATGAAATGGCATCGACTAGGCTCAACTCTTCCAAAACAATCAAGTCGAGAGGTTGGGTATAGCCAAGCCTAGCAGGCCAAATGGACCCACACCAAGAAGTAACCAAGCAGACAATCAATCTGACGATTAGGCAAAGAAGAATTCAGCCTTATAAACAACAGTACCATGAGACAAAAATTCAAATGAAACCAAAACAGGAGGAAGCACAAGCTTTCAATCATTCTCTCAGACATCTTTATAACCAGGCTTCACCAACATATGTAGACCTTTGCGTGCTCCAAAGAGAATCTATCCATCTCTGCAGTAAAGCAAACATCACTAATTATGATTCCAGATCAGCTGGTCCACAGCCAGGCAGCTATGTCTACCAGGAGAGAAGGAAACATTAACATGATACCTCAAGTCTTCTTAGAGAAAACCGGCACCAGTTGAACTGTGAGTCTGAAAATATTAGGACCACCTGCTTCTGTCAAATACACTGAGTGAATCCACGTCAGACCTGTGATCCCTCTCTGCTCTCAGCTGATTCTGGCTTAGACGGGGGTAATGCTGAAGGGTGAGCGAATCATCAGGGGCCCCAGTGTTACTGTCGGTTCAGCTGATGATGTGATGTGATGTGAACACAGGGGACGACTGGTTTCAGAGACTTATCATCCCTCTCCTCTCTCTCCTCCACCCTTCCACACACACACACACACACACACACACACACACACACACACTCACACACCTTTGGAAAAATGTGAGCTGGTGCTTCTTAGAAAGGCTGGTGGAGACAAACATTCATCAAAGTCACAAACCGATGAGGCCAAAAGCTCCACATCAGCAGGCGATGACTACGCCGTCAGACACTTTACTGTTTCATTTTCTACTCTTGTTTCCATGATATTATTGATGTCTTTATTATTTGTTGGTCGGAAATTGTCAGTTAGATTTTGCTTTCTTTATGAGGAACTGTCACATTGCATGACGGGCAAAAATCACTGGCTTGGCACCAAAACAAAGAGGCCTTTCACAGAGTCAGGTATCTGTGCATCAGCTGGTTGGTTTTGGCCTTGGAAAGATGATTTAAGTCAAAACTTTAAAACAGGTAGGAAGTAACATGACCAATAAAAGTAGAGGGACTGGCACACTTGTGTGACATGAACTCATTTTTTGTAGTGCCAAGACAAATCATTGGTGCACAGAGGCATGAAAATTTTATTTCAGAGCCCACTGTTACAAGAGATGCATTTTAGGGCTTTCTTCACTTCCTTCCTTCAGCAGATAAAGAGGTTGGCTGACGGCTGAACGTGCTTTCTGTCTCGCGCTTCCTCTGAACTCAGCAGAGGTCTTGTGACCCTCATCGGTCCGTCAGAGCTGGCGGCCGCCCTGGGGCTGATGACGGCTGAGAGGGGCTACAGCAGACACTGCCTATATCTAGATCATTGTAGCAGGAAGATATCATTTCTAACAGAAAAGTGACACGGCATCACGTGCTAGTGTGATTTTAGTTTAATACCTCCACAGGTCACAGCTCTGGTACCAAACCAGGTTTAATTTTTTTTAATTTTTCAAGTCAAAAGAACACTGGCACGCAGGGGATGGAGGGTGGGGTGTGTGTGTGTGTGTGTGTGTGTGTGTGTGTGTGGGGAGAGAGGACTGAAAGGGTTTTTCCCCCCGGCTCCACAAGCCTCTCATTTAACTAATGAACGCTATCTATTTATACCCCCAGAAAAATACAGTCAGACTCATAAAGCCTCAGAGGCCCTCTTTCTCCTTTCTGTGGAGAACACAGGATAGCTTTGTGTGCCCGAAGGTTTTTCTCTGTTCCTTACTACATGTTGCCAAGGTCTTGTGCTCACAAGCTTAGACCAAGGATAAAGATGCATTAAGGGACATGTGTTCTTTTTCTCTTGTACCAGAATGAAGCCAGGCTGAGTGGTTTGGAAGAAAGGAAAACTATGCTGCACTGTGCATGGCATGGTGTTCCTCCTTAGTAAAATATCCAGTTTGTCCAAATTCTTTCGAAATTGGCCTCAAGTAACCTGGAAAGAGCTCCTTTTAGACATAATAGCTGCTTTAATTATGTAATAAAATACCAAGCTGCTAGTTTAGAATAATAGAACACGGTTCACCATATTTCTACAAGCTAGCCAACTTTTTTGCTAAGTTGTATAAAACCTTAAAAAAAAAATGCGAACCATATGCAAAATAGTTTACATTTAATCCAAGCGAGCTATCTTCACACTATGTACATACCATACCGAACACAAAGAATATTAGCGGGAAAGCTCCCACTCCCTGTATATTTAGGGAATCCTCCAAGCTCTATAGAAATCCATACTCCATTCAACTACTGCCAGTTGAGGCTCTCTCTCTCTCCACAGGGGGCTTTCACACCTACAGTCCATTTGCACTGGTCTGAATCGAGGGATGAGATTTTCCTTTGTTGCATTAAACATCCATTAAGTTATATTCCATAGCTAGAAATCTCTTCAGGTATACAGTACCTTGTTTGGTTGGGAATACATCATTAAACTACCCATCAGACAAGGTCAAACAGGTTGTCCTGGCCCACAAAGACAGATTGCTCTGTTCCCCGCACTGCTAAGAGATCCAGGCTACAGGTGAAACAGCTCCAGGGTCTAACAGACCCCCCTCAAAACAGACAAAACATGAAAACATCCAGGGTCTGTTCTGAAACACACGCTCTTCTCTCACCTTGAAGACGAACATCTCTCTCCTCAGAATGGCCAGGGTGTTGAAGCCTCCATCACAGATGTTGGGTTTGGCGTTGGGGTGGGACGGTCTGTCCCCTGGGGGCAGCCTCGGAGGTCGCGTCTGCCTGTCTGGCTTACGGGGGTCTGAGGGAGAATGGGAGCGAGGAGGGGGCACTGTCGGCAAAGGCTTGGTGGGCTGAGGAATCTTATCGGGAGGCCCTGGAGGAAGTAAGACAAAAACTTCTCACTCGTCGAGATACTGGCTCTACAGCTGCAACATGTAGCATCTGCTACCTTGACTTCAAAACGACATTCACATTTACTCAGTGGCCGATGGACACTGCAGCTTCAGGGCAGTGGGCATTTCTGACTCACTGTCTCAGGGGAGTTGGTGTAGTTCTCTCTTTATTGACAGGCTTTTAGCAGAGTCATCACATGTGTCAGCCAGACATACATATGTTTTCACAATAAATCAGGCTACTTACAAATACCATCACTGTGAATGTAAGCTGTAAAATTCATGTCAGTTATTTTGGTCAGTTAGTATTAAAAATTAAATAGTGTTATGCACTGTTAATTTAGTTTTTGGTCTTTACGTCCACAGGATTTCAACACAGGTTAAATACCAGACACAAAATACAGAGTAACAACACTGACACTAGTGCAAACACAATCCACTGCCTAGCAACTCTAATGCTCAGTCTCAAAAAACAGTTTCTTAAAATGAAGCAAATTTATACAGGGCAATGGAGGGAATTAAACACAAACTGTTGAAATACATGCAACCACTTTCATCTCTGTGCCAATTACAGCCAACCTCAACTCAAAGGAGCCAAATGTCCAAGCCAAGTTTAGCTTTTTCACCTGTAACTGGAACCAAGATGTTAAATGAGGAGGTAGGAATTGAAGAGGAAATTTTGCAACAAAAAAGAAATGCTTAAGACACGAAAGACAAAGGAGGAGACAGAAAAAACCAGGACAAGGCCATGAGAAAGCAGAACCTGACTCAGCAAAGCAAAATATGATGTGAAGTTGAATAAAACTGAAAATATGAAGAGCAGGAATAAAAAAAAGCTTAGCAGGATTAATCTTAAAAATGAACAGTAGATTTAGAAATGAAATGCTCTCCCAAGTGGAAGTCCAGAAAGGCCTGGGTGTCATTAAAATTCACTAATTACATGAGAGAGCAAGAGAGTTGCAGTGCCAGAGCGAGCGAGTGGGTTGTGTGTATGAATAATTGAGTACATGATGACGCGCAGCTAACACGCCATGTAACTGTGAAAACGAGGCAGTGAGCTGCTGTGTGGTGACTGAGGGCGACAGACAGGTGAATAGATCTCAAGTGGTCCTGCCCATCAGCGGAGCAGCTCTGGTCCTGGATGAGCTCATGTGGATCACAGACCGGGGCCTCGCTCTTCAAGCCAGTTATCCGGAGTTTAAAGATGACAACTCGACATGAGTTTGGATTTTTTAGTTTAAAGCCCGTGTGGAGCTATTGTCAAAGCAACATTGTCTTGATAACAGAATCTTAGTCTGCATTGGTCCAAATGTACCTAAGGACATAGCCCAAGAAAGTAGTGTGGCCTTTCTGAATGTAGCACATGCTCTGTTTTTGTACCCAACACAAATTATTGGGGGGCTGGTCAAGATGGCTGTTGGGTGTTTGACCGGGGATCAAATCCTGAGTCTGAGTCTGAGACCACAATCTTTCCTCCACAAAAAGCAAGTGCTCCGAGGAATGTTATGTCTCAAAAAAGTAACTGATGTTGAACAAGACTTAAAGGGGCAGTCCACCAATTTTACACATCGAGATTCTTCTGCTCCACACAAGTTATACTACTCATACAACAAAGCCCTGGATGGTGTCTTGTACTTGAGCTGCATGATGGGATGTGTGGGATCCAGTGTTTTTTGGTCAGTTCTTCTTTTCTCCAGCATTTTGGAAGTGCAGCAGTAAATGGCTGGAGTAGCTCTTTAAGATGTCACCATCCTCAAACACCCTTAATTGATCGGCTTTCATGTGCTCTTAGATTGTCCTCGTTGCCGTTTAAACACTATGCTGCGTGAAAGCCATATGATTTATTATTAATTACATGCCACCTGGTACGGTAATGACTGATTTGATTGGCTTCATGCTGAATTTCACTTTGCTCAACATTCATCATGCACAGTAAATGTGTTTTCTTATTGCTTACGTAAAAAGGAAGTGAGCTATTCCCTTCAAAAGGTTGGGGAGTCATTACGTTCAAAGCTAAGCATGAAAAAAGCGACTAAGCATGGTTTGGCTTTATTATTCCTAACTGCTTCCTAATTTTCCATCAATAAACGTCCAGTGACGTTTTAGCTGTTAATTATTCACATTCACGTAAAAGGAATATAAATGATGATGAACAAGCAGGCATTTTTTCTTCCAGAACCAGCCCAGCTATATGCTCTGTCCTGCCCTATCAGAGCCCTCACTTACCCACAATTCACCACATCATGCTGCCTACACAACCTCACTCTTCATTCCCTTTTCTTCCTTTATAGAAACACCTTTTCACACCTTTTTCCATTCACCCCCACCCCCCAATTCATCCAAACTATGTGGCTCCCACCTTCGTCCCCATTTAGCCTCCACATCCATCATCTCTGTTGGCAGAAGGAAGACAGGGCGTCAGACAGAGCTGTGAAGTGTGAGGGGTTATTTCAGGCTCTCCTGGTTCCCACTCATTTCTCCCATAGACCATGTTGGTAACTCACAGTCTGGAACAACATGAAACTCTCGTCTTTCATTCATCAGTACAAAAGACTAACAACTCTAGTACAAAACATCTAAAAAGCTACAACCTTGTGGACAGAAATAAATTCGGGGCAGAGGTTAAATATAGCTGTGTCTGGGCTTGGTTTATTTCTCTAGGGGAGATTTGTTGGTGATTCTAACATCACATGCTGGCCTGTGATTTTAATCCTGTCCTGAACATACAGTGTGTGGCAGTGTTTTCACCCACTTCCCATTAATGACTGCAGTCACTGTGCCTTCCTGCCTTTCTGTGAACTTGCTGCTTCTGCTGTTGTTTACATTGGTCATTGAAATTTTTGCTAATCTGACAGATGTGAACATGCTAACCCCAACATACGAGTCTATTTGGGAACCAAACCGTGACAGTCAAACTGTCCCATTAACAGTAGCTGAATCAGAAGTGACCAGCTCTTGTCTGCAGTGTAGCAGTGGACGTACAGACAAGTGTCATTGGATCACTTTGATACTGAAGGAAACTGAAAAACAGCAGGATTCTGAATGGAGTTCTGCAGCCTCCAGTTCCTCTGATTTCTGAGTGGATTTCTGGAGCTTTTATTCTGGAGGGACATTGGAGAAGTGGAGGTGACACTGAATCGTATCAACATGTGTTTCATGTCTGTGAGTTCAGGTCTTATTCAGTAATACTTAGGGGGTCCTTTTAATAAAGAAATAAACTGAACTGTGAACCCAGACCATGGCAAAAACTTCCCAGTCGACGATGGAGGAGCTGCCACCGCTCGTCCTTCCCTTCACCTCTGGCTACATCTGACCGGAGGGAAAAACCAGAGGGATGAGGGGAGATTTGTTCGTGTTGCCCTGCTCTGTCACCACCAGAGGGGCCATGTGAGGGGCCCCGACCATGTGAGCAGATGGCAGGTTCTTGTGTTGTGAGTTTTTGTGTACCAGCGTGTATGTGTGTGCGTGTGTGTGCGTGTGTGTGCGTGTGTGTGTGTGAGTGTGAGCGCGCGCATGCGCAGCCTTTCATGTGACAGACCGGACACATCTGAGCAGTAACACTGTCACTTACCACCGGGGTGTTTCCTAACTTGTGTGTCAAACTGAGGTTGGGACAACAGCGTGAAAATTTAAATAATAAATGAAAAAATAATGAGTCTCTTTACAACAAACCAACTGTATTGCAGCGACACGTCGAACTGCACATGACTGTGCTGAGACAGAAACACTGATTTTACCACCCTGCTCCATAGGAATGAAAACAATGCCGGTGCTTTACATAAATCCGCTCCTGTCAAAAAGAATTCCACACATGTAATAGACCAGTCCCATACATGCATTGTCTTCATGATTAGACAAAGCACTGCAAATAGCATCAGTCAATGAGGAAAGAGTAGGCGCTCTGCCCTCTGGATCTTAAAGGAAACTGGTGCTGTAACTGAGTCAGAAAAACCAGTCCTGATTAAGAGAAAACCAGTTATGGTGGCTGGTTTGAGGCCAGGTCTCACCAGCATTTAAAATGACAAAATTAACTCATTGCAGTCAGTGCATTTGCTTATGGGGTGAATTAAATCGGAGTCTTTCGGTCTCAGTTCAGTTACAGTGAAGTTCGACCACCAGCAAACCACATCGTCTATTCACTGCTCAAAACGGAGACACGGCCTGCAGGCAGTTAGGGGAAAGGAGTCAGTGGTACAGATTCAACTAATCTGTTAGCAATCAAGCAGCTTGTTAACTGTCAGTTAACATGTCCCTAGATAATATGCTCCTAGTGGAAAAAAATCGAAAAACTGTGATTTCAAACGCTTCAAATCACCTTGTGTCACCGTTGAACTTTTTAGAGTCACACAACAGTATCCTCACATGTATAAAATGCAGTAAACCTCATACTCTGAGTGAGGACACACGTGCTGACGAGATTTCAAACATGTGGGATCATCAGGTCGTTCCAGTGCATCAGAAACACAGACCTCTAGACTGATATCGACACTATGCTGTGCACTTGAACGAAGCCAAGAGGCCGTACCATAAATCTTCTGGATGCCCAGCAGGTCGTCGACGGGCAGCTTGAAGTTGTCGGTGTCCATGTACTGGTAGAAAGGAGCCATGATGGCCGTGGGATCGTTGGAGTGTTCGAGGCCCAGAGCGTGACCGAGCTCGTGGACGGCCACCAGGAACAAATCGTTACCTAGAAAAAGAGAAGAGAGCCAAGAAAGAGCAGGTCTGTCAGTGCTGTGCTCAGCAGGAAATTTGTTAGCAGCACTTCATGTGTCTCCAAAGCAAACAAAGATGAACACAGATCGTGGTCAACCCCAGGTTATTTTCTCAAACCTTGCAGCCTGTTGGGTCGCACCTGTTCTGGTTGGCACTGCTACAAAAGGGGTTCCTTCAAAGTCGAGCCAAGTTTTTTAAGTTTCGCTCTAGACTATTTAAATAAACAGCAGCCTTGCTGGCAAAAAGTTTTCGTTTAGTTCTTGGTTATTAAACAATCCATGCACAGTCCTCACAACAGTATGTAGGTGAAAGTGTGTATGAGCATAGATAAGGTGCCACACATGCAGCTGATGAGAGGATCTTGTAGTAAGCCATAGCCACTGATGGGTTTTGAAATTATTGGCCCCCCTGGATTAAAGGTACAAGATTTATAACATCTTCATTAGAAATAAACAACAAAAAATGCTTTCATGTACTAAAAAGAAAAATACATAAAATGTAGACTTGACACTATCATTAGCAGCTTTTGATGAATTTAAATTAATTCCTCAAACAGAATTAAAAATAAAAACAAAACAGTTCCAAAGGCTACAAGTAGATCAGCAAAGATGTTGAAATCCCTGTTTCAGCAGTTCATGATGTTATCAAGAGGTTTCACAGTCATTAAACTGTTGAGACGATTCTAGGATATGGAGCTAAACTGAAACTCAGTGAGAGAAGTCTGAGAAAGTCGATGTGGAAAAAACACCAGGAGAGGGCTAAAGAGCTTCAGGCTGATCTGGATCAATCTGGACTGGTGGTCTCAGCCTGGACCAGGTGCTGCACAATAAACCAGGTAGGGCTCCATGGGCCAAGGTCGTTTGCATTTGATTCTATACTTAAAATTCAGGAATGTCACAATTTCAACCAGGACTGTATTACGCACGCCCGCACACACACACACACACACACACACACACACACACACACACACAAATACACACACACACACACACACACACACTCCCACTCCCACTCCCTCACAGAGCACAGAAAACTCTGCTCTCTGTAATTAGTCCTGAGTCGCGGTGAGCCAATGACTACGCCGACTGACCTTTGGACTCAGAAACCTCCATGGCCCGCGGGCCGACTCCGACCGAATTAGACCGAAAAATCTGGGCTTTAAAGCCACCCATTCGAGTTCTTCAACTAACGTCACCGGCAAACAAAACAACAACAGAATTCGCTTCCCCTCATCCCCGTCTCTGATGTTGTGCCAAGATGTCGAATCTGACCCATAAAGACGCTCATCATCTTTGTTGAGAAACACATGGGCTTGCAATTATGGTTAGACTGCTGTGTCTTGTGTTGTTTATAATAGCACACTGGCTGTTTGCGGGAAGCTGTTAACCTGATTCCAATGAGACATCTCATGCCTCGAAATGTCACCGCTGGAGAACTTTTTCCACCGCGTTATAAATAAAAAGTTTATGTTATAATAAAAAGGTTATGGCAAAAAGAGATCCCTGTTGTTTGGCATTACAAATGAGCCAATTTAAAGACACTAAACACTGGCAAAGACTGGTCTCTTTCAATAGGAATGTGGAATTGTCCTTGCTGAAAATAGGATCTCAAATTTTGCATTTCAATTCAACGCAATTTTATTTATATATCACTTCTATATCATAACAGACATTATCTCAGGGCACTTTTCATATAGAGCAGGTCTAGACCAGACTCTTTATAGTTATTATTTACAGAGACCCAAACTCCCTTTTATCAGGTAGAAATATTTCAAGGTTGTCCCTCCAGTGCTCCCCCCCACTGCCATCTCTCCTCAGTCTTACTTTCCACCCGTTCTTATCGCAGCGAGAGACTTGACAGGAATGAAAAAGAGCATCACTTATTCATTGCAATTCCAACCAAAGTGAGGCACTTATCGGCTGCAAATCTGTCACATGAATAACACATTGGCAGATAGTGACGGCGCTTCGGATCCCTTCTTAGCAGTTACAGTGCAATACATAACAATTTACCAACTGGCATACCACTGAGAAATGGCTTAAATTGGGACAGCATTGAGGATATTTGACTGTATAAATTTCAGCGAGTCTTTATTGGGTTGATGTAAATTTCAGCACTGCTCGGGTGTTAAAAGACAGAGAGACATATTGAACCAATAACCAGGACTCTGTGGAAAAAGCTTCACATTCAGCCAAATTCTTTCAATGAAAATACACGGCTTGTAAAAGTTGGGGAAAATACAGGAACCTGACGCAAATTTATGTAATCTTGTAATATTGAACAAGTGTCTGGAGATAGAGTTCTTTGCAAATAAAGAGGGGCAGAGAAAAGGAGGGAGATAAAGAGAAGTGAGGAACAGCTCAGGGATTCAGGATCTACTTGTTGAGGAGACGGGGTCATGCTCCTCCACAGCTCCAGACACTTCCACCGTTTCCTAGGATACAGTGGAGACAAACCACCAAACATCGAGGAGCTATGTTGACCAGAACTGCTATGGTGGCTGGTTGGGTAGTGGATGTGAATGTGACCACGGTTTGAAACATCTGGCTGGAAGAGCTCATCAAATATGCAGATGTAAGTTAAATGTCAAATGAAAACGTGTTCTGTGTCTGATATGTAAAATACTCAAACTTACATAGGCCCACGTTTAAAAACATTCGTGGAAAGAGTAAACTTAGGCAAAGATCAATGAAAGAACGAGTGAAGGGAGAAAAGAAACACAGGGACTATCATCAAAAGCAGGAGACGTTAATTTAAGCCACATGGTCCAAAATGTCTAAACAAGATGAGGTAAATGTTTCCATCACTCAGCTGAAGGTCCGTCCCTGTACTTCCTGCTCTGCTTGACCTTTGACCTCAGGGCCAATATGAGCTTCATCATCTAATTAAACATATATCACATACTGTCACTCACTTCAGAAAGATACAGGTACTGCATTTATTTATGAAACTGATCTAACTGATGCTACGAAAACCTCAAAGCCCTTCATTTATGGACCAACGCGGCAAAAGTTTACTAGAGCTGGATCAGTCCAGGTCCCAATACCACAGATGCTCTGCTCACATCCAAGAAAAATAATGACCGACTCTGCTTTTTTCCATCCCTAAATCTTGACTCAGCCTTTCTGCCTCCTGGAGCCATTTCCGTTGCTTATGTTAAGTCACGCCACAGTAGACAGGGGTGTCCTGTCGGCCTCGGGGCCACAAGCCGGAGCCAAGGCAGCGTGTGCTGCCTGGGTAGTTATCAGCCAGAAGGTATGCGGGGCCCACATAGAGGCCGGTGAAGAGCGGAACGAGGCGGAAAGGGCGTAAGGCCAACAGCGAAGGAGGAAAGAGAAAATTGGGTAATGACAGGGAAAAGTGAAAAAAGAGTGAGATGAAAGTGAGAAAAAAAGTTATAGGAGGGAGGAAATGATTGGGGGGGGTGGATGAATACAGAATGAAAATGGTGCAAAAAAGGTGTAAAGAGAGGAGAAAAATGGGCTTTGAGCGAACGCTGTATGAGAAAAAAGAGGAAAAATACAGGACGATAAAGAGACGGGGAAAACAAAGGTGAGGAACATCGGCCTTATGTCAGTGGCCATATCTCAGCCCCACACACAAAAATAAAGAGGAAACCGTGGGAGGGGGCTTCGGTTGAAGACAACAATGCCAGCGATGAACCACATCCAGGAGCTCCACAGGGCTCAGCGTTCATCTGCAGAGGTGGAGAGCGTGGTCGATGACACAACAACAAGGACGACGAGGACAACGATGATGATGACGACGGTCACAGCGACACAGGCACTGCACTAAAAACAATGTTGAAGACTCGTGTGATCCTCTCTTCAGATTATTGCTGTTTAGAGCCACTTTATTGTAGAGGTGTTCACACTGTTTATACTGTTTGAAGCAGTTCAAAGTATAAATAATTACACAAGTGTTAAATTAATATAGTTTGTATCAGAAATACTTAAAAACCCAGTGTCCGTTTCATTTCTAAAATAAAAAGTTTTGCTCGTAAATGTCTCCTCGTATCCCTTTATAAAGGAAAAACATATGATTAAATAAAATTTCCAAAGTTCTTTTTTGAAATTACGTCCCTTGGGAGAAAAGGCAGTGTCAAGCCCTGTAACGGCGATGATTTTTTTTGTTTGTGGGGGAAAAGCAGAGACACCGAGTCTTGTATTTTTTCCATGTGGTGATTCATCATTCTCATCTGTGCTATTTGCTGGTCTGGGCAGTAATTTAGCATAAAAATAACCCGTCTCGAGCGTCTATTTAAAGCATAAAATCGACATCTGAAGAAACAAAGCGTGCCATTCCAGTTCTGTTACAAAGCTTTTTCATTACAGTGGCAGCCACAGCAGCAGCAGGGTTGCCGACACTTTTCTCAAGAAGGTCAAGGTCGCGGCTAACGAGACAGTGTCGTTGAGAAGGAAAAGGGAGAAATAAAAGAGGGAAGATAGAGTCGAAAAGGTGGAGGAGGAGGAGAGTCGCTGGAGATTTATGAGGAGAGGTTCCTCTCTGTCTTTCCCCACAGGGGTTGGCGTAAAGTAAACATGGGTTTTGATTAGAAACCAGAAGCCTCTGCTGCTCCGCCTACATGATTTACCAGCTCCCTGCTCATGCCACTGCTGCCGCTGTCTGTCCGCTGGCTGACGTGGAAATATGGGGTTTCGTATGTAAACACACCATTTATATACAGACACGGCCGCTCAAATGCAGCAATAGCCTAGGCTGTCAGCTCCAGGGCCCAGTCACCTGTCTGCTTCCTGGGTGTTTAACTAAGCAGCCAGGCTCGGCTCGATACATGACGTTGGCCATGAGCCCGGTTGACCGGCAGGCCGTCCGCTTGTCGGCTTCACCATCTCTCAGTTTGGTGTCTGTTTCTGTCCACTGCAGATTCATCAGCAGCGCTGCAGAGGGATGGGTCTCTTCTCACTGGTCGGGGGCTTTGAAAGCATGACATCGCTGGAGACAATAGCACCACATCAACATCCTGAACCACCGAAGCTGTTGCTACTCTCACTCCTCCTGTTGTACTGACGTGGACGCCCAGCAGGGATGAACTATTTCTGACTCCAACAACCTCTCATCAGAGAACACAGTTGCTGCTCCCGCCGCTGTTATCTCATTGCTGTTGTTTTGCGTCCAAGCGTAAGCAAGCATAAGCAGTCTCTTTGTCCCAGCGGACCTCGAGCATTTCCCATTTTTCAGTCCCACAATTCCCCGAGTGGCTGATGCTGCACTTTCGGGACGGAGCTTGGAAAGATGCATGTTGCACAGTAAACGCAAAAGGTGTAAATTATAAATTCAGCGATGTTCTGGGGTTGTGGGTGAGCTCTGGGGACACGTGGGGCTGTGGCTCCCAGCAGTTTGTCTGAATGTAGACATACAGTCCTGTCAGATTGACTAAAACAACCTTTTGCCAATACATAGACTGGATGATCAACTGGAGGATGTTTAGATAATTATACTACACTACTGTTACTTGTATAGAAGTTGATATAGTCACAGTGATTTTTTTTCAGACAAGTGAACTGTCAGTGGTTAGGTTGGTTCGGTCACATGGCCATTCATGCTCCTGCCAAACTACGTTTTAACCCTTTATCCAGTGCTTTTGGATGACTCTTTCAACACCTCACTTTTGGCTACTTCAACCATGTAACCATTTCTTTAGCTATTTACACTTGTTTCCTCGCTTGTTTACTTTTTCATGCCCCCTCTGTTGCAACATGTAGGCTGATGTTCCAGTGTAATGGCCGACATGTTTTTTAAAACTACAGTGTCTACTTTTCCAACGCACAACAGTGGAGCCAATCCAGTCTTTCCTCCAGCTGGGAACCCCTGATGTAAGGTGTAACGTCTCCCTAGCCTCCGTTCTGCACACATGACGTTTAGGAATCCACGTGCTACAGGAAACCATCTTATTTTACAGTCACGTCAATAAAAACCTTTCAGTAACATTAAACAGAAGGCATGGGCCACCAAATCAGACACAGGTTAAAACAATTCCATTGTGAAAAGTGACTGAAGAGCTATAATAAAAAAAGTGGTATCGGTTTCCAATTTGCTACAATGCAAAGTAAGCTAGTAGCACCGCTGTAAGGTATTTTATGGGCCGAAAGCTCAGAGGGCAGCGCGGGAAGAGGAAACAGAGGAAATTGTCCATTATGCTCTGAGAACGACCTCATAATACCGACGCCGGATGTTGGTCCGCTGAGCCAGCATCTGTAATCAACTGGCCTCGACCCTGAAGGAGGCCAGAGCTTCAGCATGGGAGGGGGGAAGGGCCCAGACAGGCAGAGCACATAGGGAAACTGAGCGCGAGCCGATGCCAGCTCCGGCTGTCCAGGACTGCCGTGCCGCACTGGATCCCAGCCCAGTGGTTCAGTGCCTGGCTCAGGGGGCCCCGGGCACACAGAGCTCTGCTGGCTGTCAAACCAGAGCTGCGTGCTGCAGCCGACAGAGAGAGCACTGTGAGGAGAGCCGCCAAAGTACAACGGCCGCATTCTGCTCACTTCCCTTTTACGCTCCGTCTGCCTCCGAACACACCCTCATACAGCCAGTCGCTTGGCACGTTTCACCAAATCAAATAACAGTGATTAGATGTGGCCCCCCACCACCAATTCTCGGTCCCTTCAGTGGACTGTGCTGCACAGACATCCACCACACCCTTACCAAGGTGAGGCTCCAACTTTTCAGGGACATTTAATGGCTGCTGGTATGACAGTAGTCATTCAGTCATGGCCAGATCTACCTCCCTGGGGCCCCTGGGGTAAAAACCTTTCATTGGGCCCCTGTCAACCCCGACTATACCCAGACACTGACCATTACTCTGGAGCTGAGGTGGTTAGCGCTATTTAACATCAGCCATCCTAATCTACTGGTCAGAGCACGCAAGGCTTTGGAATCCGTCCGACACCTAAGAGATACCATGGCAACCGGCGGAAACTCTGACAAAGTCACCACAATTGCGGTTACACAAGGTGTTAATCAAAGCCCCCCCGCCCAAATCGGCTGAGCAACACTTGTGTGGTTAAATCTATTACACCTAATTCTCACAAGCTTGTCAGAGAACAAAACTGCAGCAACATACAGTCTGTACACTGGAGTATTTATTTATTTACAGAGACTTGTACGGACTGAGTCACTGGCGGGGATCCAAACACTGGCCATTTCTGAGGAGTCCAGCTGAATAAACTGGGTGGGGGGGGGGTTAAAGATGCTGCCAAGGGAGGGACATCCTTTATTCTTGGCATGTTTATCTCTGCGCTGCACCTGTGAGCGAGACGGGATGAGTGTACATTTTCATTGTCATCATTAATCATTAATAATGCATTCCCGAGCATTTGTGTGTGCACATGTGCATTCACAAGTTCACACACACACACACCCTACCAGTCAACCTGACATTAAAGTAACTGAATGAGAAAAATTATCAGTACCATTGTGTTACTTGAAAGCATGTTCTTATACTGTGAGAAAAGGAACATTGTGTGCAAGGGGATTCTGGTTTTCTGAGTTTAGCCTTGGCCACAAGCATGTCAGTGTAGCCGTTCCTATCTTTATCTTACCCATGTTAGAAAATATGTCATATGTTATAAAAGCTTATGTTCTACACTTAAAGCTCAGACAACTCTGTACTGCTGTGCTGACTTGTCTCCTTGCTGCAAGATACCAAACTTACAAAGACTGACTCCAGTGTCTTTTAAAGAAATTCTAGTAACACTGAATTTTCTATGGAGGGACAAAGATCTTCAGCCATGCTTCTCTTTCAACCAGGAACCTTGTAGAGGTTCACTCTGAACCCTCCTTACATCATTAAGATCCTCTGTTGAGTTCAGGTAAGTAGTGAAGCTGAATCAACCACCCGAGCATCCTCAGCTTCTACAAAATCTCACCTTGATCCATCTCAGTGTTTGGCCTTGTTTTCTCATTTATATCCTCTGTTGAAGGAAGAAAGAAAATATTCAGTCTTTCCAAACAATTGTTCCATTTCAACTCTGATTTAAACTTACTTCAGTAGTTGAATTTCAAATATCACTTCAACTACAACTTCCAGTGTGACTGATTTTCAACTATTTCAAAGGCTGAGTGTCAGCGGCCACCGCACACAAACTTTCTTTGGTAAATTTAGTCTTTTCTTGTGCTTTTTCTGTTTTTAAACAGTTGCTCTACCCATCTTGCTTATTTGACCAGCTTAACAAGAACTCTCTGAGGTGAGACTTTCTTCCAGGACACAGGATTCTTCCAGGACTAGAAACCAGGTATTTACAGACTATGATGTGCTTTGGAGCTTGTAGTCTGAGGTCTTGATGTGAGCGGGTTACAAGCGACTATCTGGGTTTGTAGGAAACACAGATTCCTTTCAGCACCCAAACCGCAGCGAAGGGCGAGGCTTCACCGAGTTCGAGCTCTTCACTGTGCTGGAACTTCCGGAAAAAGTCAAACCTGCTGCCTTTGAAATGTTGACCTCTGACACCAACATGGCTACTTCCAGCCTTAAAACCAAAGTGTGCAGATATTACACTATAGAAGAGTGACGCCCAATAACGCACGTTTAACAGAAGATGTACCCCGGCAGGTTTGTTTACGCTTTTTGTTTGCTATGGATTATGGGTACGAGGTTATGAGAGCATCTGACTGACCGGTGGGAGGGCAACCCCCGGCGCAGGATTTGTATGTGTGTGTTTATGTGGGGGTGGAAGAGAGGACCGCCACCCACATGGAAGTTTTTGCTGCTGTCAGTAGGCGGCCGTCTATTTCTAGTGGCAGCCTGGTGGACAGAGCACACGATGATATGTCTGCCTCCTTCTCCTCATTCCATTTTCTTTATTAAAGTGTAGAAACAACGATTTCTCCAGAGAGGCGAAAGAGTGAAACTAACCTGTTTATGTAACACATAAAATCAACAAGATTCTGCATCCAGCAAATTTAAACAGAAGTATATAGTTAATCAAGGTACATGCTAGTCTACATTTGACTGTTGTGCTGTTTTACAGCTAATATTAACAGAAATTTAAGACTACAATTCCCATTAACTCTCTGGCCTCCTGGCATAAAGACAAGCTTTAACTCTGCTCAACACATACCAGCAAGAGTGGTGGCTTCAGCTCCTGTAACATGAAGAGATTTGTTTTATTCATGTGCTGTAAAGCAATCTGTCAGTCTCTAATAATACTGATCTCATCAAGGGCGCAGATTTAGTCTGTGAAGGGGGGTTGACCACAACAGTGATTATTTTATGAAAAATATTTTTATACACAAACACACACACACACATATATATACATATACACACACACACACACACATATATATATATATATATATATATATATATATATATATATATAATTTCATTTATATGTTTATTTTTTTTTAATTATAAAAAATTATATATATTCTTAATGCTATTTCCTGCATTTACATGAAAACATATCAATCTAGCGAATAATTCATTTGAAAACCTTGGTCATTTTGCTACATGACTAGATATTACATATCGTGCACAGATGTATTATATTGCACTGTATCATATCATAACATTACATCATGTAAAGTCAACTGTCAGCCTGCATCCCTGAGATAAACCAGCTACAAGGTTGTGAGTTCTTCCAGCACCCTCGAGGAGTGTGTGTGCGCGTGTGTGGGTTTCCTGTGCTCTTTAACCACCTGAGTCCTCCCACATATTCCTCTACTTTCAATAACTCAACTGTCAACACCGTTCTTGCTGCCGGCCCAAGGATGCTGTGGTGGACCTTCTCAGGACTCACTCCTACTCCTGCTCCCACGACAACATAAAGACGCAGAAGAGATACAGGACAAAGATAGACACAAGAGGACAAAGGACAGTTTTTTAACGAGGTTTTCTGAAAGCTGAACAACCTTGAAAGAACAAGTCATTTTTTTCCTTTTCTGGATCACCTTTTAATTGAGTGAGAGCTTGGAGAAATGCTGTAAAAACAAGCCACTTAAAATAGGCACTGCAGCTGCAGCTGACCGTAACCTTGGGTTCAGAGCCGTCTGTCAGAGGAGGCTCTGATATTCGTAGGAAACCACTCGATGTAGAGCTTCTAAGGCCTAAAGGGTATCACATCACTACTCTTTAGTCCTTGACATTCACAAAGATCCACAGCCACTCGAAAAGTAGAGACTCCACTCAGTAACATAAACGGCCCCTGGTGCCCCCCGTCCACATCAGCGACCCGGGTCAGCCACAGGACATGGGGGAGACTGTTACTTAATAAATTAGACCAAATTACAAGCAAAGAAAAACAAAAACACATCACTTTCTTGGAACGGAACAACAAATCCAAACACAAAATGGAATAACACACGGCGAGAGACTAGCTGACCAAAAAACCTGATAAGAAGCCCAGAAAAAGACCGTGACAATGTACAGACCAAGTGACCATGATGTGACAGATGGACCTCACTCTCCAGACAGGCTGAACTTCCTAAACTTTGTCCAATCAACATACAGAGACATTCTTTCCAATATTTGGAAAAATATACACTGCAATTTCCATGTCTGGACAACAAGGAGAAATGACTCAATCTGGGCTGGTGTCCGAGCGCCAGCAGGAAATATCATCAGGTCAATCAAGCAAATAATCTGGGCTTCTTCTTTTCTTCTCCAAGCATAAACTCCAACCTGCATATCTAAACCAGGTTGGTTTTTATCCCCGTCTTTGCCACATTCTTTCGTACTCCTTCTTACTTTAACATCTTATGCTGCCTTGGAGACACATTGAGCGTCATTCGGCAAATTAAACCAACCAAACTTAACCCAGAGAGTGGGCTTGAGAGTAACCATGGAGGAACAACAGAAAAAGAGGAATGAGGCCATGCGGACAGAGTCCACCGCTTCCTCCTCATCACCCAGTAGGAGTAGTAACCTAAAAATAAACGTGCAAGGACACCATATGCTCCTCCGCTGCTCAGCCTCTCTGCCTCCTCTCTCCCTCGTACTCCCCTCACTCTTACATCGCTGATTTTATCTTCTCTCTTCTCCTATTTTCTCTTGCGTTACAATAGCTGACAGAGGCGTCTCCAGGCAACAATGTCTGTACAATCCACCGCCAAGACGCTGGAGATTGATCTCCTTTCACTGTCTGCTGCAAAAAACGGCTTTGAATGTCCTGTCAAGTAACACGATTGGACGTCGATGATAAACCCGTCTGCCAATCCACGCTAGGGAGCCGGGCTTTCTCCGACGACCATCAATCAATCAGCCGATCAATGTCGTGTCCATCCTGACATCCCCTGCCTCGGCCAATCGTCACTCTGTTATTGAGCGCCCCGTCCGCCCAGCCCCCGTTATCTGATCCCGATCGCTGGAAACATAAATTCTTGTGTTTTTCTAACCTCTTTGGTTCATTCTAAGGGCAAAGGTGGGGAAAATAATAAAGCCCTGGAATATCTCATTTCCTGTGTGTAGGTCTAGCATGCATGCTGTGTTATGTTTGTGTTATCACTGATACTACTGGAGGCTGGAGGTCGTTGAAGGCATACCAGGCCTTATAAGTCACCCTCGGGTGAGACTCGTGTTCTTGCACAGTCATGGAATGTGGCAGCGGCGGGGGTTGTGGTAATGTGTTTTGGTTGTTTTGGGGGTGGGGGGGATCCAATCAGCCTCAGTGTATGCGAAAGTCAAAATGGAACCTGTCTTATCTATTCCTGTGTGCAGTGCTTTGATTTTTCACAAATAAAAACAGCAGCCTCAGCCCATAAAGATGACCTTGTGATAAAGCGCCCACAAGTCTCTGCTTGTTTTCTTTCTTTGTTGAGCAGAAATGGGAAACTGTCAAACAAACAATCAAAAAACCACATCCTGCTCCCTTTCAGGAGTGACCGTGGCACATTGAGATGTGACGAAAGGACAATCCAATCATCTCCGGTCCGGTTTTTCCTCTGTCCAATGTTCACACCAAATCCCTCCACTCTTCTCTCCTCTCCGCCTCTGCATCCACATTTTACCTTAGGGTCAAACAATTCCATGATGTTTTTTACTTTCCCTCTTTCATTGTCTGATCCATCCATCGTCCACCATCAGTCCATCCATTGGCCATCATCCATCCATCAATCATCCTTCCATCTATCCATGCCTCCCTCCCTCCATCCATCCACCTATCTATCATACATCCATCATCCACTCCTCACAGCTATCCTTCCATCTGTCTCTAAAGCTGGGTCCTCGTCAAATGAAGGGCAGCCGTAGGAGCTCCAGGGCCACTTCCCCCCGTTTTGCCTCCAGGGATGTTGTACTACTCTCAATGGGGATAGTGGCAGGTCACCCACCCCCTCGCACTTCTTCCCTGTTGTCTCACGCTGTGCATCACCCTGACTTAAATAATGCCAGCAGCTGTCATTGTGCAATCCTTAACACAATTATGGTTTAACACTCATAATAAGATGAGATAAAATGAGATGGACTGACAGAGGGGGATGTACTAAAACTCTGGGATCCAAGGACAGCCAGTGATAGTTGGCGTGTTTCTTTCAATATTCAACTTGGTCCTTCTTAGCTCAAAGGCAGTGAGAGAGAAAGCAACGATTGGGAAATAAAGACGACGAAATGTTCAGTTTGAGGTCTAAACAGCTCTGGGACATAACAACATAACCCGTTGTTATCTACCTCCAGAGTGGATACACAAAACACACAATTCACCCAGGACCTTACTCAGTTTTGTAAAATCAACGAGGATGTTGACCTGTATGCACACAGTATCTACTGTATATACACGTCATGCACAACTTCACAACTCCCATCTGTCAGGTTGTAAATATCCAGTTTACTTCTTCTTTCAGTGGGAAATGAGTTCCAAGACCAACATGATCTGAACAGAGTTTGATTATGATAGAATAAAACTCGTCAAAATTTCCTTAGGGCCAAAAAAACATTAATCCACTGTCTGAAATGTCTCATTTATGTCGCTTTGACAAATCCCTTCCCTGCACTGCAAACCCCTTTGTTTCAAAGTAACACTGTAGGCTTACACACACTTTGTAGGGAACAAGAGAGAGGAGTTAGCTTGGAAACACACAAACGTATCTGTCCGTTAGCCTTCAGAAGAATTGAGTCCTCCAAGCGTGATATGCTGTATGTGAAAGGTTCTGGTGCTGGGGTCCGTGTGTGGTGTGATCACAGAGTCTACTATCAACCACTATACTTGTAACCACACACACAGCACAGAGGAGAGTGCAAAGTGTGAACTTGATAACACCGGCCTGACTGAGGATGCAATGGCTCCATGGCTCCTTATACTCTTATACCCTGTTCGTTAAAAATGTCTCTCAAGGCGCCAGATGATAAAGTTGAGGACAAACAGCTAAGAAAGCAAGTGGGTGAGAGTGGAGTCTACAGATGGTTTGCCGAAACCATTGTATTCCTATTTCTTTCTTTTTATTAAAAATCAGTCGGCAGACTATCTTCTTAATCAAACACTTTGTCTTTAAAATCCTATTGTAAATATTATTTCCCAGAGGCTGATGTACTCAAATGTCTTATTTTGTGCTAAAAAACCCAAAGATATCCAATTTAAGATGATTATAAACTAGGAAAAAGTGTTAAATCCTCACAGTTGAGAACCTGGACCCAGTGAATTTTTAACAGTTTTATTTAAGTTTAAACCCACAGATAACTATGAAAAACCTCTGAAAATGATCAATCTTTTGTGTTGGCGTATTGCATCCAAGTCAAGTTGAATTAATCAAAGTGAGGATCGTCAAATCACTGAGGACTAATGAAGCTTCATTTGTACTCAGGTTCTGATCAATTGGCTAGTTTTACTATATCCATGGGGTCTGAAAACCAGGAGCCCATTATACTTGAGGGTTTAACAACTTTGTGGGGTCCAATATGCTGGACTCCACAAGTTTAAATGGCTTTTTAGGCTTCAGGTTGGGGTTGGGTGAGGCATTATATCAATGACAGGTCCCCATGAATACAGTAAAACAAGTGTGTGTGTGTGTGTGTGTGTGTGTGTGTGTGTGTGTGTGTGTGTGTGTGTGTGTGTGTGTGTGAGTGTGTGAGTACCTCAACACGTGCATGCAAGTGTTTATCTCAGTGGAGTCAGGGATTAATCCTCCAGCTTGCTTCGGTGACGTCACCATCAAAAACAACAACAACAACAATAACCACAACATCTATGCTACGATGCTGTGAACGGTCGCCACGACGACTGATCCTTCTCTTCAACAGCGTAGGGGGATTAGTTGTGACAGGCATAGGCAGCTTACCAGACAGGAGCTCATCTCCGGGGTGTGTGTTTGTGTGTGTGTGTGTGTGTGTGTGTGTGTGTGTGTGTGTGTGTGTGTGTGTGTGTGTGTGTGTGTGTGTGTGTGTGTGTGTGTGCACGCGTGTGTGCCTGTGTGTAGTTGTGCCTTTTAAAACACAATGAAAGGAAGGAGAGGAGACTAAAAGAGAGAGGGATGAGGAAATGAAAAGAAAAGCCAGACACCGACAAGAGCCCAGATTAAAACAAACATCCACGCACATGTTCCTGTTAAAATACTTGATTTTGGAAATTTGATCTTTTCATCTGACAGAACAAAATTACACCTTTGTACGGGTGGAATATGGCACATTTAAAATCAGCCAAGTGGAATCACATGTTGAGCATCTTTAGGTAGGCAGTGTGTAAAGCTGTTGGACTTGTGAGGCAGCCGGGTCTTTAAGTCCATCAGCTCTAGACACATGAGATTAGAGGCAGCACCATCATAAGCAATGTTTTAATTAATTAATTAATCAGTAGAGTAGTTGAGACAACACATGTGGACGACGCACGACGCTCCATAGACACTGTTGTGCAGGTCAACTTCTGTCACCATCTCATCCTGTGGCACAGTGCTGATCTGCCCGGGCCGTCCCTGAATCCAGGTTTTCAGTCGCCTCAGTTAGCAAACAGTCCGATGCACCTACTCTGAGGGAGGCTCATCGGCTCTCTCTTATGCATATTTCTCAGTAAAATGGTCAGAAAGCTGGATCAGGTGTTTACATGCCACAGTGTCATGGTCTCTTGTGGGTCGGTCATTTTGAGATCTTTGAGACCCGTGACACACGTAAGAGAGCGTCTGGATACGACCGAATGAGAGTCGACTCGGCATCTCCTCGACTGAAGCTGAGGCCAATCAAAGAAGTGCCGGAGCTACTTATGTCTGCTGTAATACCTCATACAGTCCAAAGCAGGTCCAGAACCCAGTCGACCCAGGTGGCGCCACCACTGGCATGTCTACGCAGTGCCTGCTCCTCATCACCAGCCAGAGAAAAGGGATTCATGTCCACTGACTGTCTGCCATCCCACCTATGTCTACAGAGGAAGTGGAAGGAGTGGGGTCTTCAACTTTCTGGGGATTCACATCGCAACAGGGGATTCACATCGCAACAGATCTCCCTGAACCATTACCTCCTCAGTCAGTGACATCCCCCTTTGGTATTCAAATTTATATCTAACATTCAGTAGCTACAGTAGTCTACAACAGACCTGTGCTTCAACAGCCATACTGGTTGCAACTGCACATACTGACACAGGGCAAGGTTTAATTATTGGTAGAAACAACAGAATTACTTGTGGCGCTATTATCTTACGGGGTGTTAGCGGTAGCTCTCCAAAATCTTCATACTGCCTCAGACGTTTTGCTGCTGCGCCAAGACAAGAAACACAGCCTGACAGGAATACAGACCACCCAATATCTGTAGGAGTATTTGGCGTAAGGGTTGTGAAATCTCAAGTAATCAACATCTCAGCGAAAACTACTAAAACTATAGGCAGCACCAGGCAGTATCCAAGTTTAGAGACTCATCTCAGTGCAACACGAGTCATTACACTGGAATAAGAGCAGCCCCCATCACAGCAAGTTGTCAGGATTCAGCCAGTGCTTGTTCATATTTGGCAAGAAAGCCAGATTGAGGGTATGTAACAGAAACGCACGCATAATGGGATGTTTTCACAGCAGAGTGGGCCGCAGCAGGACTGTAGTAATATTTTAATGCTGCATTGAGGGGAGAGCAGTGTGTGTGAAGGGGGTGAATCATAGCCCTCAATGTCAGCTGCTTCTCCATCCTCTGGCGCCATGGAGGGGTGACAACACGGGACGCGTGTGCATGTCCGTGCATACAAGTGCGTGCACGCGCTCAGAGTGCATCTTTACTTGCATGCATGCACACGTGCATGTTGATGTGTTGATGGCGTGTACGGGTGCAGCAGCAAATGCGTCGTCAGTCTTCTTTGGGATGCCGTTGTCTGTCGTGTTATCTGGGCCGCAGCTGTGATTCTTGTCAGTCAGATCAAATGGCTCGTTCTCAGAGGCCTCACACGAAACCACTCACAACACATTATCTAAGCCTACAAAACCCTCAGCTCCTACTTAAAATTCAGTCTTCCACAGCAAGTTCCGCGCTTCTATTTCCGACGAGTGGCGCTCAGCAGCTCCCACTCCTCTCCTCTTCAAATGTTTTCCTTACTTCTCACTATGCCGCTCTCTCTCTCTCTCTCTCTCCGTCTGTCTCTCTTGTGAGCTCTTGAACCTCAAATATTTGTCTAGAGATACCCTGCTGTTCTCTCTCTTCCTCTCTCTCTCTCTCTGTCTGTCTTATCTCCTCCCAGCTAATAACTCATCATTTTTTTCTCTCTCGTTTCTGTCTTTTTCTCAGGAGCCTCTTCTCGTCTTGGTCATTGCTCTGACTCAATGCTCAGTAACCGTTAAGGCTCCTGTGTGGACCACAGGGCGACAAGCCATTCAAGGAGCCGTTCAAGGAGAGATGCTGAAAACATCCACATTTCAGAATCCAATGCAGGAAAGGTCAAATGAAGGAAATGAATCAGGCTTCCTTTTAACTTCGATTACCTTAGCTCTCATTCAACCTTGACTGTATTGTGTCTCTGTCACAGTGTCTTCATCCTCCGCCGTCCTTCCTTCTGTCTTCCCTTTTCCATCTACTCTTTTATAAAGCCCTGTCATCACCGCAGTCGAGGCCGCTCGGGGTTCAGAGGGCGACCCGGGAGCTTAGTTGACTGGCCACTGGCTGCCAGGGATTCTACGCTCAACACTCACACACACAGATCTGTTCAACCTCTCCACAACACTAAACAACAACACAGCTGCTCAACATGCAACACACACAACAGACTGACATACAGAGCCTGCCGGAGGCTTACCAACGGCCCAACAAGCCGTGCAGCTCAGAGAGCAATCGCTCAGCCCGGGCACGGCCGGCAACATGGGGAGAGCCGTTGCCGTCGCCGAGCAGACGTCCAGGTTTCGGAGAGACAGTGAACCGAGTGGAGACTCAAACCGCACCAGGACAGACCAGCTCATGCACCAGCAAACCCAACCTCCAGCAGGCTTGGCAGAGTTTCAGCTGTGGGTTTTGGCCGATCGTCTCAGGTGCGTCTGACCGAGTAGAGATGATCCAACTTTAATCGGTCTGCACAGGCTGTGTGACCACCCACACTTTAGTCTTACTAAAAACACCTGTTTTTGAACTTCTATTGTCCTGTGTTTATGCACATTGCCACAGGGACTGTGTGACAAAACCCAGTTGACCTACGACTCAGTGCCGCACCTGAATGCCTCCTATGTGACACTGACGGAGCCCTGAAGCTTCTGCTGCTCCGCCTACAACCCCTATATAGACAGTATTACACCACAGTGCAATGGAGCTGAGGACAGAGCGACGAAAGCTGCGGTTCAGATGGAGCAGATATAATGAGCCTATGAATGGTTCTATGACTGAGCCCCTCATTAGAGGGAATATATACAGTAGTCTATATAAACGATCGGTGTGGTTATACATGGTTATATATACATGTAGTCGCAGTTCTTTTGAAAACCTCGATTTAGAGAATTAAATGCATGTAGGTGGCTCTGAAATCCATTCTGCTTATTCCCATTTCTGCTTTGATCCCAATGGAAACCGCCTCCTAAGTGTCACCAGGCACCTCTATGCATTGATAATTTTTTTGGTGATGAGTTGTGCAACACATTAATATTCCTACATGATGACAGCTGTGTCATTTGCTAATAAGGACCATGAGATTTGGCTAAAAGTCTGAAAAAAGCTGGTGATTCTTTCAGTTAAGATTATCTGCTCACAGGTAACATTAGTGTGTCTGAGGAGGGAGGGTGTTGTAAAGCTGGGGCTAAATAAATAAAGCGGACAAAAATAGAAACAAGCACAAGAAAATCCTTAAGATGACACTGTATCACAGCTAATTACTGGAAAGCAGTATGGATCTCCATAGAATGATAGGAAATGAAACTACAGACTTTAAACAAGCTAGAATGACAAATAATGTTTAATTACTGAAGCTAAGCTCCTGGGCTCGCTCAGGCAAACTCCTCTCACCAAAACATTTATCCAACACCCCCATTTTATCCAACGCCCTCGTTTTACCATGGCGGTGCACGTCCTCTGTTGTGACCTGATGCTGCTGCAGCTTCTGTTCATAATCAGTGATTTCATAGTCAGTGTATTATCATTATAATTATCATCATCATCACCATCATGTCTACCTGTCTCTATTCAGGGAGACCACATGTTGGATCAGGTCTAACTAGCCCCGAGTCTTCTTGGGATCGGCTCTGGCTGTGTTCGGGAACCCATCAGACCAGGTCCAGACCTCTGGTCTGGGCTCACTTGCCAAATATAAGCAAATGGCCGCTAATGAAAACACCGGTCAATGCTCACCATCGTGGTTGGGGTTTCCCAGCGTCCACGGCTCGTCAGAGTCAAAGTGCGTGTCACCTCCTATTCCCGGCCCAGGGAAGTAGGCGTGAGCCAAGAAGCCTCCCTCACCGTCAAAGGGCGAGCTGTCACCATGGAAACCTGAGGCGAAGATAATGGTGATGTCCACGTCTTTCTTGGTCCTCTCCAGCTCACTATAGGGCACAGCCTCGAAGCGCAGTGGAGTCACGTTTTGCCAGACGTCGAAGGCTCGCCGAATGGCATCATGGGTTTCCTCGGCGCCCACCTTGGGCGTCACATTCTTTATACTGCAGGCAAAAGGAAATAAGTCAGCAAGGAAAAGTCAGACTGAAGTCTCTGACCAGCACCAGCGGATAATTTTCTCTATCAACAAGCCTGCTAAGCTTCAAATCAGGATTTGTCCTGATGAATAAATCTGTTGTACACTGGTCTGATAAGACTCTTGAGTTCTCAGAGTTTGGTAAGACAAACATGGAACGACGGACCGAGTTATGAGAGGGAACAGCTGAGGCTTCCTCCACTGTCTCTGACTCGCGGCAGGTGTGGAGAAGAATTTAGCCCTGGAATTTATTTTCTAATTAAGGATTTTCCTCAGGCGCCTGCCGAGAGCCCCAGTCTGGCTCGGGACATCGGGAAATCCTTTCTCCGCATCCTTCTCAGTGCCATGCTCTCATGTCCTCCCCCAGGATGGATGGACAGATACAGGTAAACAACTCATCCAGCCTGGACACTGTTCGACTCACAGCAGTCTGTGTTATTGTGCTGGAGGCTGGTGGAGGCTGATATGGGTGGAGGGCTGGTTTTGCCGAAGTTCGGTTGATAAGTGCAGTATGTAAATAAAGTAGAGAGCAAAACAGCAATAAGGCAATGTCTGAGTCAGAGACCTCCAGCCCAGCCCCAGTAAAACATTACACTGGTGCAGAGGAGCATTAATGAACCCACATGAACTTTGTCAGACAGAGCTACCCTCATGAAACCCATGAGCCTGATGGTAAATTCCACTCTCTGTGCACATGTGACTCAGTTAACAATCAACCCCAACTCTTCTCAAGCTTTATCAACCTAATCAGAGAACAATAGTTCAACACCAGCCCATCGATCAGTCCTAACCGGCAGAGCCTCCAGCTGAAAGCAACAACCACCAGCCTTGGACAGCTTGTTGATCAGATGTGCTGCGGTAATTTAAACTATGAAGGAAAGTGTGTGTGTTCTCAACTGTCCTACAATAAATCCTTGCATCTCAAGATGGACACTGAAAATCTTTAAATTACAGAAACAATCCTGAATATCAGTTGAAGTGGGTTGTGAATGCGATGGTTCGCCATTGAGTTATTCAATTCATTTTTATTTATACTGCACTAAATAATAACAGAGGCACTTTTAATATAGAGCAGGTCTAGATGGTATTTTTTATGGTTATTGTTAAGCAAATCATCTCTGCCTCATTCAGGCAACTCTCATTGGTCCTTTTGTGTCTAATGCTCATGTAGAGGAGACTGAGACAAACAAAGTGCAAGTGTGATAAACACATGGAAACAATCCTGCTTTCAAATTAGCATCAGCTGAACCAGAGAAGCGTCTCCGGTGCACATGTCCCTGTCCTGGTCTGTCCGAAAGGCCTTAGCAACGACAGCTGGGCCTGTTTGATTAGCCTCCATCCGTTGTCTCGCTGTGTGTGTCCCGTTTTAAAGGTGAGATTGATAAAGAGACGGATGTTGTGAGGGGATAATGATTCCAAATGTAATAATCGTACCTGCGTGCGGGGAGAACAGTGGGCATGCCAAAGCTAATTAGTGTCTGCCCACAGCAAGCCTGGATGTGGCTTCATGGAAACCAGCACAGTCCCGGGGAGACCATGCAGTTGTGATAGTTTCCAGAAGCCAGGGTTGTTTTTCTAAGATTATTTTCAGGCCTCAGAGTTTGAGGTAGAAAGAAGGAAGTTTTAGGTGGAGCCAGAGGGACACAACAAAGGCTCTGACCTGGATTTAAAACACCACACCACAGCTTTCCAGCTGCACCTGCCTTAGTTTACCTTAACTGAGCCACCAGTAGGGAAACTCCAGATCCAACCCCCAACTTCAACTACTAGGAATAGAATTACTAGGTTAGAAGAAGGGTTAGCCAGATTTTAAACCAAGAAAATCAGCTTATTACAGCACAAAGTTCATCAGTTCATAATGACACAGGTGTTTTTTCAGAAGGTAAAAAGGTTGTACACAGACACAGAAACAGACGAAATTTCAATGATGTTCCAGTCAAGACTTGGAGGAGAAGATTAACACCACTGTAATGTCACCGGCAGCCAGTTAGCTTAGCTTATCATAGAGACTGGAAGCCAAGGGAAACAGCTAGCAGACAAACGCTTATATTCTGTGCAAACAGCTCTGCACAGAATATAAGCGAAACCAAACTCTAAATTGAAAGGTTTAAATACCAGACGTGTGCAAAGTAGCGTCAGGTCGCTCTGAGCTGAGTTTCGCTGCATGCAGTTTTCTCCGGCTTAGAGATTTAAGTTTCCGCATAACTTTTTTACACAAGGTAAGAGATGGTTTCTGCATGACTAAGTTTTTTCCATTTCCCTTATCATCACTGGTAATAAACTGTGTAGGGATTTCTTGTAAATATGCCAGTAATTTGCAGGTAAATACCAGCAAATTTTTAGGAAACAATTAGAAGCAATTCCAGGAAATTAGCTGGAAAAAACAGGACCTGTAAAATAAAATAAAAATGTGCTACTTCCTCTCGCTACCTCCGCTTGCAGCAGTTTGAGATAAAAGGAGCAGCTGCAGGCACATCTGACTCCTGACTGGACGCCAGGCCCACATCCATGTATATGCACACACACACATCACACACTCATAGACACTGAAAATACTCCCATCCTATTACATAAGCCTAATCTGTCAGAGAGCACCCTCTGACTGCGCTGGGGTTTCCTCCTCCCAGTTCACCTCCTCCTTTCCGCAGTTGTTTCTCCTCCAACACTCCTTGTTCATTTTCCTCCTTTCTTCGAATCTGTGCCATCAAGGAGGAACCACTGATTATATTCAGCATGTGATACTACTTGTACACTTATCTTCAAGGCAGAGCGAAAGTAAAAAAACAAGCCCATTTCTTAAGGATTATCCCATGAAACATGGAGCTGGAGGCAGGCGACGGTATAGTAGCTATAAAATATTACAGATCTGGTCTACTGGCCTCAGTAAATCAACAGAGAAATATTACATGATCGCAGCATGTTTTGTTATACATTATTACTCATGGAGCTGCTTGTCAGAAAATGTGTATGCGAACTGCAAAACTGGCAGCAAGGTATCTGGTGCATGTGTGGATCTCACATGTGTACTCTTTTCTCATTTGTGCTACATGTTGTGCTGGGGATAAAGCTGCTGCTTCTACAGTTTGAACTTTATAAAGAAAATGGTTTAAGAGAAGCTGAACTTCGGTTGAACCTTTTGCTCTGTAGCTGTCTGTCCATTATATAACATCAGATATTGTTGATTGTGTTGTGTAGTTGCTATTTTGCTCTGAGATGTAGAAATGCTCAAACAGAAGACTAGAGAAAGGAGCTACAGAATAAAGTCTAAGGTTTTTACAGTCTCGAACAGGCTGCCACATCAGTGGTCCCTCAGTGGGGAAACTGAATGAAAAGGTCAATGACACTGCTTCAGTCCTGAAGCCCTGTTTGTGTATACTTGCCTATGTGTGTGTGTGGTGTGGTGTGGTGTGTGTGGTGTGTGGTGTGTGTGTGTGTGGTGTGGTGTGGTGTGGTGTGGTGTGGTGTGGTGTGGTGTGGTGTGGTGTGGTGTGGTGTGGTGTGGTGTGTGTGTGTGTGTGTGTGTGTGTGTGTGTGTGTGTGTGTGTGTGTGTGTGTGTGTGTGTGTGGATATCAGTTAGGTCTCAGTGGCTGGCAGCCTGCACCAGGTTAATCTCGCTCAGTGACTAGATGTCTTGGCTGATTGGCAGCGTCAGTCAGTAGCCAGGATTTTCTCTGCATGTTGTTCTGGTTAATGTGATCGGTAGGAAGTTGTCGTAATGACTTCTCATCAAACTAATGCACTTGACTATAAAAACCCTGACAAACGTGAATCCACCCACCTGTACGTGATATGTTTGTGCTGCCACTTCTGTCCTGTTAGGGCGTACCGCCGTTTCCTGACGCTGAATTTGGACACACCCCCTATCTGGTCAGGAACCCCACATCTGGGCTTCTTCATCCACCTACAGGAGGGCGGAGAGGAGGCGACCAATCAGCACTGAGGGTACACCTGTTACTCTGCCACAGGTACAACCAGTGGCAAAGTTTTTATAAAGCTAATGACACGACAAACAGAAACCCGTTCGGATCCAATGGAGATACACAAACACACAGACACACAGACAGACACAGACACACACACACACACATACATGACACATGCATGATAACGCGGCAATGCACAGAAGTTATTTCATAGTTTAAATGCGCAACATGCTCATCAATCCCATAATGTACAAGCATACGCTGAGAAACTCGTATGTAAAAAAGGCCTCACCTGATCGTGTTATCGCTACATTGACAGAGAGAAGCAGAGAGGAAACAGACAGGTAGACGTTAGCTTATCACATTCATTCAGTTTCAGCCTGGCACTCCGACGGCTGTGAGTCTGCCTTTACACCGCTGGCCGCCAAACTAAACTCAGTGCTATTTATAGCACAGTATTTCAGCATCACTGGGGACAAATGTCAGTGAACACTGTCTAGTGATCTGCAGGTAACATTTTACCCCTGGGTCAGGCCCCAGGGTAAAATAGGGTAAAACCCGGGCTCCCTCTGCTTTAAAAGCATCCACCTCCAACCTCCAACCGTTGTTTCATTAGCTCATTGTGAGACGTATAACCTCGTCGTGCCCCTTTACTGACGGAGCCAAGATAGCCAGGCCTTGTCCCTGCTCTACTTTCTCTTCCACTGAATATTAAAGCACTGGCATTTCACAGCCTTGGTTCTGAAAGCGGAGGTGAACTACATGAGCACAGCCTCTTTGATCAAATTAAAACGCCCCCTTTAAACCGTGTCGAGGCAACTGTGAAAGCAAAACAGGAGCTAAAAGAGAGACTAGTCTACCGTTTTACCTCCATTATAACAGTCTGGGCCACATTGTGAGTCTCAATTATAAAAGAAATAAATGACTATTACAACAATAACAGCTCAACAGACTCTCAGTTTACTGTGTGTTTTACCTCCTGGCTGTTGTTCAGACTTCACGTAAAGTATCTCTCTGGGCCTGAGTGAATTCAAATCCAATCTTGTAGTTTTTAATCAGATGAAGCTCTTTTGGATGATGTTTTGGTATTTCAGTAAATCATAGTTATTTGTTTCAAAGTCTATGAACCAAATTTCCTAAGCAACTTGCTCACAACATTTTTTAATTTATCCAGACTAATTATTGACATGAAAGCTAATATGAGAATGACATTTAGATGAATAAATATGACTCCTCCGTTTTGCTGTACTTTTATATTGAACTGTTTTTCTCTGGATTCATTGCATAACTGGCCACGCCGCTCAAATTCTATAGATTCAGCCTGCGTCTTCCTATTTTTTTGAAGAAACTTGTCATGAGGCGGAGAGCACAGAGCTCTTACAGTGGCATCTTTAAAGGTATTTTTAAAGCAGTGCGACTCACTCCGTAGTGTTGCTGTCCAGAGTCCCCGTGACGGTGAGGCCGTAGCGGCGCTGCATGGCAGCGATAGCCGACTGCATGACTCGGGCGGAACGCAGCACTGACATCCTGGGGTCTGCAGCAGGGAGGTAGCCATACCTCTGGAGCCAAGCCTACAGACAGAAAGACAGAGAGGAGAGGCTCATAACACACATAGCAAAGGGTTCCTAGTTCAGAGGATGGTGTCGGCGTCAATGCATGAAAGAAGGGGTGGGGTTAGGGGTAAGGGTTAGTAAGGGGTAGGGGTTAGGTTAGGGGTAGAGGTAGAGTGTAGGGGTACGGGTAGGGTGTAGAGGTAGGGGTAAGGTTCTGGGTAGGGTTTAGGTGTCAGGGTAGGGGTTAGGGATATTGGTAGTGGTTAGGTTAGGGGTAGGGGTGGGGTAAGGGGTAAGGTGTAGGGGTAGGGGTCAGGTTAGGGGTAGGGGTGGGGGTAGGGTTAGGGGTAGTGGTAAGGTTAGGGGTAAGGGCTGAGTTAGGGGTTAGGGTTAGGAGTAGGGTTGAACTGTAGCTCAACATTTTTGGAAAGACATGAAACTGAAATGGTAGTTTTTTAACAAAACGTGGCTGTACAGCTTCTGAATTCTGTCAGAACTGATCCAGACTTTAACAGTCAACTGATTTCAGCTGCAGATTCTGTTTTCAGTTCTCTCAACAGATTCATGATACAGCATTTTAAATTCTGAGATTGGATCTTTCTTTCCTAAATACACCTTGGGATTTGTAGTTTACTTCTCCACCAAAGACTGTAGCTCGTGACTTCACCTTTCTACGAAGGAGCAGATATTTTGTACTTTAGCCTTTCAGTATTTGTTCTGATGATTGCAGGAGGAAGCAGGAGAGTTTTTGTTTATTCAGACTTTGAGTCATTAACACTGTCGCTGCAAAATTGAATGGAAACCAGCACCATCTAGAATAAATCCTGACATTTCATGGCTCTGTTAACAGCCTCTGCTGGTTTACAGTGATGACAGAAGACCACAAAATGGTGCAGCGCAGGACTGTGCAACCACATCGTGTCATTTTTAGAAAGAGAGTTTTGTACCAATTAACAAAACGAGATACAGCAGAGAAAAGGAAACAAGCGTATTTCCCAAAATAAAGAAACGCATATGAGGTGGAAAAACAACACCACTTAATTTAATGGACCAGCTGAAAAAAAAAAAAAAACCCTGGGAAAAGTTGCCTACAAAAGTGCCCTACAGCAAGGCACTTAACCACACCTGGCCCAGTGGAGTGGCTACAATACCAAAGAGTGAGTTCACAGGTGGTAAAAGGGGAATTTATGGTTGTGTGTTTGTGCATGAGAAACACCCCGATATACTCGGTGGAATTTCTTTGAATGGATCAAAGTAAAAATGACCCCCTGTTTCATATAAAATCATTGAAATGTCATCAAGATATGACTTTATACGCGAGCGAGCTACACGAAGAAAAAGTAACAGCTCTAAAGACGAGGAAAAGGGCATGAGCAGAGAGATAAATCTTTATTCCAGTTTATAGAGCAGAATGTCATCTGTTATCATGTCATTGGGCTTGTCGGGGAAAAGGCCTTAGTGTAATGGAGCTTTCCGAGTCCCAATAAAATCCTGCCAGGAGGAATCACATCTCAGGTCTCTGAACCAGGCAGGAGAAGCGGGGGGTTGGGGCTTTCCCACACAAGAGACTTTAGGGTTTTGGATAGTCCCAGTGTCTGTATTCTCTCCGTCTTCATTATAACAACAGTAAACAGATTCGCCGACTGCCGCATTTAGCAGAGCAAAGCCAACCATTAAAAACCACAGAGAGGGAGCCTATGTATATTTTCTGAAGTGTAAGGGAAGGACACAGAAACATTGAACGCCAGTCTGAAAAAGCTGTCAGGCTGCGCATTTGCCTGAAACCTTCGTATTCCTCATTCAGTCGCGCCATGAGTTCAAACCTGAGTGCCACGCCCCCGTGCAGTGTTGTCCAGCACGTTCAGTCACAATGGAGGCTCAGGGCAGCATGCGCACCAAATGACGGTCACTAAATTGGGAGGCCTGGCGCCAGAGCAAGGAATAAAAGGCGACCCGTTAGCCGGCTCCGGAACAAATACGAGTGTGCAGCCTCTGTCGCAGTGAGCGTGTTTGGTGTGGGGCCCTAAGTGGTGAAGGTCGGTTCTGTAGAAACCTGCTGGATGGGTCGATCAACGACACGTAGAAAGTGGAACAAACCGAGAATTGGCTAATGTTCGAACGTTCGAACTTAAGGAATATCATTTCACTTTCGAAGTCGATCTGACCTGTAAATATGGCCAGTTACTATTCTCTCATGGTCATCTGAGAAATATCTAATGATCAAATTACCAGATGGGAATCAGCACTGGCAAATACTGGAGAAACCTCAAAATTGTGATATTGAAAAAGACATGCTTCCCTGACAAATTAGACAAACAGTCTGGTGTCATGTTTCTCCAGTAACTACGAGGCTGGAGGCAGGAGATGGTTAACCTTGCTTAGCATCAGATGTGGTGTAAAAACAACTGTTTCTGGTTTACAGATGGTGGGCAGACTATGTTAGCTTCAATCAGAAATGGGCTACTTCATGTTATGCTAAGCTAATCGGCTGCCTCCAGTCTCCATGCGAAGCTAAGCTGATTGGCCGCTAGATATGGCCTTATAAAAGGTATCAATCCTCTTGTTAACCTTTGGCAAGAAAGTGAACAAATGTAGTTCCAAAACTGTGGGACTAATTCTTTAAGGACCTGGAAAAGACGAATTTTAGGATTTGCCAGTAACACAGTTTGATGGGTCCCATTGTTTCATGGATTTTCCTAGAAAGGAATGGGAAAGTCTTGTGGTACAACATCAGGGGAGATGGAGAAGGTGTTCAGCTGGTAATTGTGCTGTAAGACAGCACTCTCATCTGTGCACAGAGCAGCTCAGCATGCAGAGATTGAATTTTGTCCACAGGCAATGAAGCGCAGCAACAGAGAAGTCTTTCAATAGACAACAAATGATTAATGAATGCAGTCGTTTTAGCGAAACAATCAACGTCCCTTAACGAACTCAGCACAACTAACAAACCAAATCCTATATCAGAGCTTCGTCTCTGTTGAAATGTAATGGTTCTTTCTGTGAAACATCCTCATAGAGCATAAATAAATCACAGAAACTGTTATAATAACCAAGTGCTAGAAGATGCTTAAGGAAAGGTAAAAGTAAAATCCATCATTGTACTTCTATCTTTCATCATTTAACATCTTAAATAAATAAATTTCAGATCTGTGAAATGTCAGAGAGCTGCAGTGTCTGAGAGGTTTGGTCAAAGTAAATGCTCCAGGACCACAGCACAGAGATGGTCTGATGATGATGATGATGATGATGATGATGATGATGATGATGATGATGATACATTAGCTGCAGCTGTATTCTCATTGTTTGACAGGATGTCACAGTGCTCGTCCTTCCTGTGTCGAATGGCTTCGTGAAAGGAGGAAGCTGCGGCGAATGACGGGACGGTCTCGCTGCATTTTACCTGTGCGGTGACGGAGAGGCTGACGGAGCCCTGACGCTCCGCCACCGTGCACCGAGTCAGATCCGAAGCAGCAGTTCATCGTCTCCAGCTTTTGCCAGTGTGGCAAGTCTCGTAAAGGATTCCCACTTCTTCAGACCTCCATACATTCATCTCTGTCTCGCCCTTTCCTCCACCTTCTCACACCTTCGTTGTCTCCACCTTTGTCATCTTTCCCTGCTGGTGCTCGGGTCCATGTCCTCCTTCCTATCTGTGCTCCCTCCGCCTCCTCCCCTTGCGCTCAGTGAGTGGGTGATAGTGTTACGATGTGTACACACACACACACACACACACACACACACACACACACACAACCAATCTCTCTCTAAAACACACTCATATCCTCCACTGTAATCTTTCAGGGTTTAGTTATCCGTGGCCACAATGTAGGAGTAAACCTGCCCATTCTGAAAACTGAAAGCAAGGTTTTGAAAGAATAAACTATGATTTAGGTTTGAAAGGCACGGAAGAATGAATGACCCTCAGTTACACCCTGCTAACGCTTTCTGCAGAATGTGAAGAGTCTGAGAAAGCTGTGCACACAAGCTCCAATTACATCTTCACAACAATACACAAATGTAGCCATTATAAAAGTCATGTCAGTCTTTGAAACCTTAAACGGAGGTTTAAACTTCTTTGTACATCAGAAAACATCTACATTAGACCTTTAATACCAAGTACAGGCATCCTACACAATCTTGCTTGCTCAGCGATAGAGCTCCTTCATTCATTCATTGTTCTCTTTTCCCATATCTCCTCTCAGGCTGCTGTTCTACTTCTAACGCCAGTGTCTACTTTCACCCGCCTTATCCTGTAATCACATCCGTCCTCCCCCATGTCCCTCCCTCACGACTCCTCTCCTCTCTGACACTGGGGCTTTTTTGTTGTAACCACGTTTGGCTCCGGCCTATAACCACTGCCCCAGTGAAGTCCCTGCTGCTTCTGGCGGCAAAGGAGGGAAAAAAAGATACTGATGAAAAAGTACACAGTTTAGACGTGGCACTGCATATTCAGCCAAAGAGCAATCCAAAAGCACCGAGGCTGTGTTTTCTGCAGTGGTGTTTAAAGAGTACAACGTAACTGTGCTGCTAGAAAAACATTTCAGTTCAACATTAGATTCACTGAGTCTGACGCAGATGAGGGACACTTGTTTGTTCTTCGTCCCATGGGAAGACGATTAGAGCTGCAGTGATTAGTAGGTTAATCAATTAGCCAATAATCTATTCATTGTTTTAATCATTTTTCAAACAGCTACTCAGATGTGAGGAGGTACTGCTGCTGCTCTTCCTCCAATACGACCGTCCACCGAACACCTCTGGGTTCTGGACTGGTAGTTGAATAAAACCTGTCATCTCTGGTGAATTACAACAGGCATTTTTCACCATTTTGTGATTTGTTGTAGATAAACTAGTTAGGAATCTTTGGCTGCAGCCCTGACTAAGTTGTGTGGAAACCGTCTCTTATCTAAATCTAATTTGGTATGCGAAATGCCTTTTTGCAGTTCAAGCTGCAAAAGTACTTTGCAAAGAAGAAGTTGCAAAGAAAAGACAGCAGGCTGGTCTTTCGACATAGCAAGGTCGCATGATGGGTTTGTGCTACAAGACAACGCAGCCAGCGTCAGATACAGACACGAACTGGAGCCGTCAGAGAAAGAGAGAGCAGAGACAGTGGTTGGACATGTCTGCCAATCAGATGTTACCAGGATGGTGGTGAGAGGCTGTTTAGCGTCTCATAGGAGAGACAGCGGCAGGACATGGAAGGTGTAGCTGTCACATCCATTCTATATGCACAGCACCACAGGGACAACAGCAAGACAGCACAGAAACCTGGACATAGTGTGGAAGAGAGCAGGCAGTAATTTCAGCTAAACTTTCTACCCTGATGGCGAAGGGTCGGCCAGGTCCCGCTGGTTCACATTAATCAGAATGTGGCCCCTGGTCCTGAAGCTGACTTCTGTCTGTTGTTCATTCGCTCCAATACAAGATTCAAAGAGAAGCCCATGCCCAAGGCTGGGGTATATTAATAATACTGCAGACGCTTCAGAGACTGAGAGTGAGTCCTCGTGCCAGAGTTTATAGATTATGTCCCAACTCTAATAATATTACTATTCATGTAAACTTACATACTTCTAATGGTAAGAGGCAAACACTGGAAGGAGCTAGAGTCACACCTGGGGGTCAGTGCCGGCGTAAGTGTTTTCAAAAGTAGTAGAGGACAAGCTGACAGACGGCCACTGATATTTTCCCACATCTTGCAGCAGATATTACGACTACAACTATAGCTGAGTCTCAGCAGTCCCCTGCTTTTCCTTCTTTTAATCCTGGAGACAGAAGTTTGGACAATGAAATTGTGTTTCTGAATCAGGGCAAGGTTCTGTTTTCTTCCTCTATCCTCCCTCCCTCTTCCCATCGACTCGCTCTTTCCCTCCGTGATCTATGGTTCCCGTGTTCTGCCGACGTAGCAGAAGGAGCAGGAGGCTCGAGCTCGAAGCCTCCTTCTTCAATAACCCAGCTCTCTCTCCACAACTAGGTGACGAGGGAGCTTATAAGCAAAGACGGTGCTGTTCAATACAGCTGCTATTCGGGCTCCTCTTGAGCGTAGTGATAGTGACACGAGGTGGACGCTATACCTCATATGCTGCTGTCGTACAAGTGATTTACAGTACGTTTCACACCTGTTGTTCAGTTTCCTGGATCAAAACTGAAAATTATAACCAATACATGGAAGCTAGTTTTTCAGTCCCATGGGCTGAAATCCAAAGAACTGGCCAACATCATTAAAGGGATAGTGCGCTGTTTTGTCCATTTGTTTTCTTTGCGCAACTTAGATGAGGATACAACGCTCATATTTGTTGTCTGCAGCTGTTTAGCTTAGCATGGAAACAGCTAACGCGGCTCTGTCCAAAGGTGAAATTAAAAAACTTGGCAGTGGCGGCTAATAATCAAAGGAGCAGTATGAGTTTAGTCAATCCTCTCATCTAAGCCTCAGGTCTCAGCTGATTTAAACCAGTTTCTACCGTTTAATGTGATAATCATGTTTTTAGGACTAAGCACTTCCTGACAGAGTAGACTGCTATAATGACATTAGAGCTGGACCCCCCCCCAGCATAGTCAGATAGCAGTGTCTGACATGCATCCGTGTCCATTTCTGGGCTTTCCACTTGATTTCACTGTGCTCTGAAGAAAATCATGAAAATCACACTCTCATGCCTCTGATGCAGGAAGAGCCGGGCCTCATCCAAACACTTTACTCTCTTCTTCACGGGGTACATTTCTTTTTCACCTTTGCCACACTGTGAAAAATATTAATAGCTTGTTGTAAAATCTTGGTGGCTGCTCTGAAAGGACACTTCAGTGCATTTACACAACCATCTCCAGAGAAAAATAGTTTCCTTTTAGCTGAGGCTCTCATCCAGCCACATATGGGACCCCCCCAGGAACAGAACGGTCTCAAGCACAGAAACTAGAACTAGAGTCTCGAAGCATTTGCCAGAATGTACGATATGAGACTAATAAGAAGAAACAGTTAGAATACAAACACTCTGCTTCAGCTTTAACTTTTAGCCTAACAAACTCATTACGGCTAAAACATACAGGCGGTGGACGGAGGCTGTGGGAAAAGCTGGAAATACTGATTCTCTAATGTGCTTGTTTAACAGGTGCTGATAAATTACCCTCATTAGCTTTTTATTCACATTGGTTTTATTGCACTTAAGTAATGAGCATACTGGTGTCATTTACCCTACTGTGGCCCTGTGTGTGTGTGTGTGTGTGGGAGTGGCAGACACTGGTACACTAATTTCACTCCCTGGTTTCTTCTAGTACCATAAGAGAACAAACCAGGTTGTTAATCATTTAAAAACAGTTCCAACAAGACCCAGGTTTCAGGGACGGTCCCCAGATGCCACACATGGGGATGTAACATGCGTACTCTCTGCTCCATGATGGTGGGAAGAGTTCTGGACTGACTCTGTGGCCTTGTCGTCTCGCAGATGCCTCACACAAAAACTGGACTGAGGTGAACTGGTAGTGTTCGTGTCCCCAGACCGCCTCTCGACCGCCTCTTGACCAGCCGGCTTGGCTCGCTACCCAGGGAGCAGAAGGCGACCTGATTGGCTGACGGGTGCCCTTGAATGGCCAGCCTGCGAAGTGGAGGATTCACTCCATCGTGGAAGAAACCTGGTCGGCATGGCAACACACCGACAGCGTGCAGCGACCGATCAGTGGATGGGTTCTCAGTCCCCTCGAGGATGGCATTGGATCTGTGCTGCTGATCACTTGTGCATCAACTGTTAATGGAGAGTGGATATGGCAGCTTGACCTCTGTCAGGAGATGGACACGCCAGTACTCTGGACATTAGAGCAAGGAGCCATATACTGTATGTAGAAGTTACACCAATGGAGCAATCGGGAGCAGTGACTACCAACAGTTTGGAGATTCATGTTTAAAAAAAAAAAGAAAAAAAAAGCTTTCAGACTTTTGTTCTTTCAAAAACTTTGAGACAACAGTTCCCATAAAGCAGGTCTCATAAAACACTCTGGGAACTGGCTGCCGTGATCGTTGTACCATGCTCCGAGCTCCTCATCCACTCCACTTCCGCCGAACTGAATCTAGGTTCTCTCAGTGGGATATTACACAACCAAAAGTCTGATTCAGTCCAAGGATCTCACCCACATGCTACCAGTCCCGTCGCAAACAAGACGTGAATCCATCTGTACTCTAAAGACAGAACAACATAAATGCACAGTCCACCTATAATACACAACAGAAACTGTTGTGTGAACTTAAATGAACTTAAACCAAGCGGCTCTTGCTCCAGAGCTGCTGCATGTTCTTCAACTCACGTCCTGAGGTCATGTTTCTGCAGATTCATGTGTCCAAACTGCAAAAGCCAACTTCAACTGGTCAACTGGCCACATAATTAGCCATTCACCTTTCAGTAGCATGTCACAAACATGAAGTGACACAAGTGTTTTAGTCTGTATGACAGGTGAGGAGCTGGTGGCAGCCCACAGGCTGCCACATGCCAACTGCTTCCATCGCAGACACTAAACACGCAGCTGGTTTTCATCCCGCTCATCGAAGCTCCCTAAAGTGAATGATTCACACACAGGGGGGCTGAGTGAATACAATTAGCACCTTGCTGGGACAGAAAATCAGCAGCAGGACACTTTGCTCGAAGTCCTTTTAAACCACAAATTAAAGAAGCCACATCTTTGAATTGTTCCCACTGAGGTATTTATCAAGAATAATAAAATACAAACATTTATTCCAATTAACTTTTCCGGCAAAGAAAAGTTCTTTCCTCCTTTTTATTCCTTTTGTTTTGTATGTTCCACTTAATCCAGCTGGTGCCGTCAGCTGACGCGTGTTGTACTGAAGATTCTGTATTTACAAAACAGAATAAACATAAAACTGCAAAAATAAACATAAAAAAGCCAGAAGTCCGTTTGACTGTGCGAACACGGTCACGGAATATTTCTGCTCGTAGTCGTTTAGTCCGCCTGCATCACCGCAACATCGTAACTAGATGGTTTACCCCTTCTCCTATTGAGAGAAATGAAAATATTGAATGCACAGGAAACAATAATTAAACCAGAGAAATTCCATTATCAGTTAAAGTTAGAGGTAGAACAGAATAAATTAACCTCATAATAATTTTAGGAATCATTATTAGTAATAAACCAACATAAATTAATGGCTCCTACAGTAAAAGTATTTCTAGTCACCATTAGGAAGCACATCCAGTTTTCAGGAGCAGCCAATGAGCAGTTGCCACTTGTTCAACATTTTAACTCAATTATAATTTCTCAGAGTTAAAAGCAGCCATGCTATATTTTTAGGTAAAAAGGGGGGTTGAGGGTAAAAGTGGCTCTATCCATCTGGTAGCAGAGTGGGGACCGAGTCGCCAGGAGGGGCCGGCGCTCTCGACCCAGGTGACTTATGGGAACGTGATCCCGGCCTCCTGGGAGAGGCTGTGGCCTCAGACCGCCCTGAATTATTCATCAGTTAAATTCTGAACCACTGGCGAGTGTGCCAGGGTTGTCAAGGCAACCACAGCCCTCCTGCATACACCAGTAACCCCAAACCCACACACATGCACACACACTTTCTGAGTTGTTCTGAGTTGTGTTCGGTTTAATTTCAGTTAAAGTTAATTTTGGTCTGGTGACCTGCAGGACTGTGGTTACCAGTGACAGAGCCGAGGGCAGCGGGCGGGCAGGTGGGCGCAGGCGCGCGCGCGCACACACACACGTGCACACAAGCACCCAAAAATACAGTAATACTGATATGTGAGAACCAAACTCGGTGGATGTGAGAGAAGCCAAAACTGTTTACAGACAGAAAACACTGACACGCTCACAGTCACAGCAGTTGCCCCCCCACCCGGATGCCCACGGGAGGCCATGCGCCGCCCGGTGACCTGAGCCGTGACTTGGGAGGGGTTCCACCCCTCCCCACATGGTGACAACAGCGCCAAGTCATTGGCACTGGCACAGCGATGAAAACAGCACCGGTAGTTACAGTGGAATGTTACCAAAGCTAGACCCTCTACATTAATGAGGACATGTTTCTAATATACAAATACACACAATTAAGCCAATGCTCATGCAATCAGCTCTGAAAAATGAATTTGGCCAATTCTTAAATGTGATTTGTCATTAAAGGAATAGTTCACCAATTTGGGAACCACTTGGCTCAGCTTAGCATAGAGTGGAGCCTGGCTCTGTCTGAGGTTTGAAGCTCAAACGCTCAACAATCAACGCTATGCCTCCTTTGTCTAGGTTAAATTCCGCTGGCTGCAGTTTCAAATTTAGTGCAAAACACTACGTGAGACTACGAATGCAAGTGGTGTCGGTCCGATTGTCGACCTCAAGGACAAAGCAGAGTATCTATCCCAAACCCTGCCATGCAGCTGTGGATCCGGACCGGAGGGGGTATAATCCACCTTAGCTCGGCTCTAGTACCAACACAAATAATATACAGATGTGACCGTAATACAACTATCAATAATCAGCGACTGATCTGATCATTGATAAATCATTTATGTCCAGTTTCATGTGAGATGTCCAACACGTGATGGTCGCTACCTCCGCAGCGAGGACGTCCCGCTTCTTCCGGTCGCATGTTGTGGTGAAGGCTACATGAAGCTCTGACCAATGACCGTGTTCATTTTTCGTTATTTTCAAACCAATCGATTAACTGAACAAATACTAATGAACGGATAACAATGCTAATCATTAGGAGCTCTGCTCTTCTGACTCAAGTCCTTCCTGTCTGTCCACTACAGGTGGGTCTGCTCAGAGACCCTTTAGAAAGATAACAGAAAGACAGAAAGGCAGGCAGGCAGTCAGAGATATAGACAGACAAACAGGCAGACAGAGAGACAGACCAAAAGACAGACAGGCAGAGAGAGACAAATAGATAGAGACAGACAGGCAGACAGACAGGCAGGCAGATACAGATAGACAGACAGGCAGACAGAGAGACAGACCGAAAGACAGACAGGCAGAGAGAGACATATAGATAGACAGAGACAGACAGGCAGACAGACAGGCAGGCATACAGACACACAGAGAGAGGGACAGACAAACAGGCAGATGGAGAAATTAGCAGAGACAGACAGAGAAGAGAGCAGAGAGAAACAGACAGACATACAGAAAGGCAGAAAGGCGGGCAGATACAGACAGACAGACAGGCAGACAGACAGGCAGACAGACAGACAGACAGACAGACAAATATCTTCCACCTGAGACAGGATGTGCTAACAGACGGGAGTAGGGTGTAGAACCTTTACTCTCTCTGTTGTGCAGCAGATTGTCTCTCTGCTCGGTCTCTGGTGGTTCGAACACTCAATGTGACTCAGACCCAGTGCTGCACCTGATGCCTCCCTCTGAAGTGGAGCCCAGGCAGTGCCATGGTTAGAGGCTCCGCTGCCTTCACAGAGCTGCCGCCGCTGTTGTTGTTGTTGTTGTGTTCCTGGAGAAAACGACTGTGGTGAAAAAACCTCGTGAGTCAAAATATCTAAAATCCCACCAAATGAAGAGAGGGTAAACTACAGAGCACAGGAACAGCTGTGAGACACAGACGGAAACAAAGCCGATTACGACCAATATCTTCCTGTTTCACTGACCATTCTTAAAATGTGCTTGTCTGTGCGTTTTGTAGGCTTCTACTGTAGAGTAGCATCAGTCCACTGTCAGTGGGGCACTGGCCACAAAACATGTTGAAAGTGATGATTATCTTTCACTGAGCCTTCAGGGACCAGAGAGAATTGAGAACCACCTCTACACGACATGAGGTGAGTTGGACACACTTCAGGAAAAAGAACATCCATTATCGCTCTTTTAATTAGTCTGTGTTATATAAAACCTAATGATAAAATTAACTCCAGATTGCTCTGCCGGACGGGACGGTGAAGCCAGAAGGACGCATGGCCTCACTCTTCAGACAGCACAGCGTGCACGGCACGTTTCAGGCTGCGACTCTGCCCGGCTCCGGCCTCCTCTGATAAACAGTATTGTTCATACCAAGCGTTACGCCACACCGTGATTGTTGCCCAGCACAGTCTCCCTCTGATATCCCTGGCTCCACTGGGACAGCTGGTCCATTTAAAGCCAAACTCAACAGTTGTGGGTAAAAGGGGGCAAACGCTGGCCACTCGCTCTCCAGCAGCTACGACAGTCTGGGCAACCAGGATGGTTTGATGAGGGGCTGTAAAAGTCTCACTTTGCAGATGAAAGCCTGCAGGAACGTGGAGGCTTTGATGTCCTGGGCACGTACAATCATGTCAGGAGGCTGAATCTCAGTGATCACAGACATTAAACTACTGTTAAAACATTAGGTTCAGTGTTTGGCAGGAAAAAAGCCCTGACTGAGTTATGAGCACAGCCATGTCTTCACATGAGTCTCAACAGGAGGTCGCCTCCACGGTCCACTCAGGTCGTCTTACCTAAAGGATCTTTTTACTCTCTGGAAACGTATTTTCAGGGCAAAAGTTTTCACATTTTACCCAGAGGCCTCAGCACGTACCTGACAATAAGCCAAGGCAAAGTTCGGAAAGCTGCAACCGTATTTACACCAACAGTATGGCAGAGAAAAGCTGGGGGAGGATAATGATAGCAACAATAATCCCAAGCAAGGGAGGGAAACATGAAATCAACCCAGGAACTCACAGGAAGCTCTAAAGGACGTTGATGACCATCCTACAAACGTCACACTCTAAATGACATTGTGCATCATGTCTTACAACAGAGAACCGGGTTGGTGTTACTGAAAGCGGATCATTGCTTCTGATTGGCCCCAAGAAAAGCCACTTCAGTTATTTTCAGGTCAACAGTCAGCTTACACGTTCCAGTATAAACTACCATATAGCTTGAGACTAGAGAGAACAAATGTCTTTGTTTATGTCCAGCTGTCTTCCTTCTCCATCACTTGAGCTCGGACATTTTAACCTACTAACCTGTAGCATCTGGACCGAGTCTGCCGCCCCTCCGTCTTCCAGAGGCAAAGGAACAGCTTGCAGATGGAGTGGATACGTGGATTCATGGATATGTGGATTCATGGATTCGTGGATACGTGGACATAGACGTGAACGGCTATCGGCAGACACTCCAGGACGTTCCTGTGTGGTGTCTGTGTTTGTGCGCGTGCAGCTGAGTGTGTAAGAGAGAGCCGAGGGTTGTTGGGCGCGGCAGTGCCCTTTATGTGTTTGGCATTCATTGCACAGCAGTGACTTGCTCTGGAAATAAAGGAGGATGTAAAACAGTCAGATGTTCTTGATAAAAACTCAAATTTCATTCTTTTCCCAAGGGAGCATAGCCTGAGTTAGTTCTGCAGAGTCTTGGACCAAACACAAAAAGAACAAACATGACTTCTTTTCAGAGGCTGAGCATTAAAGTTTTAGACCTGCAGCCTGGAGGCTCGAAACCGTCAGCTTTTTTGGAACATCAGCTCAGGACGGACAGAAATCTGCCCTCTCTGTTGAAACCTCACCCTGCTAACTCCGTCGCCCGGGTCCCCTCAGATCATGTGCTGCTTTCCTTATGATGACACAGGTGGTGCTATTTGGAGCCTTTGTGTGTGTGTGGGGGGGGCTTCTTGGGACCCTGGACCATTAGGAACACAAGCATCTGGCCGTGGACCATCTCTGAATATTTGACTTCTTTTGCTGCTGACTTAGTCCTGAATTACACAAAGGCTTTTTGAGAGTTGGCTAAAATTGAACCAGTCTACAGGGGACATTTCTATCAAATATCAGGGTGAAGTGAAGCTGCCTCTTAATTTAACGTTGTTCCACTAAGAACACAGACAAGCCCCCTCAGCCAAAGACAAGATGATTATTATTGGTAGTAGTGGTACGGTTGTTGTTTTATTATTATTATCGCATTATCATTATCGTCTGTGATACAAATTCCAGGTGAGAGAATTCAAGCGTGTGTGTTCGTGAGAGAGAGAGAGAGAGAGAGAGAGAGAGAGTGTGTATATATATGTGTGTGTGTGTGTGTGTGTGTGTGTGTGTGGGGGGGGGGCTACAGCCCAGCTGGGATTCTCACAAAGACACTGCTGTTGTGGAAGCATCAACACGGATTCAAACCCCCAAACACCGACTCCTAGAGCCGCTATGGTTCCCCGGCCAGCCAGCCCCTGTGAGGCGGACTAACAGGCCGGGACCCCTCGCTTGAGACCCTGCCAACGAGCACCGTCCCCTGTTCTCACCTCCACGCTGAACGGCTCCTCCGCCTTGACGGAACATAAAATCCAGAGCAGAAGCTGCAGCGACAGCGTCCCGACACAGCAGCCGTGAGGACACCTCCTGCGGCGGAGCGCCGGCAAAACCATGGTGGACCCGCTGCGGTCGCTCTCTGTCTTTGCTCGGTTCGATCTGCCGCCGCTTCGCACACACGGACGCCGGGAGTAAATCCTAGATGCTCGTCGGCAACATAGCCGAAGTCTCGGAGTCTCTCCGGCGGAGGAGGGGAGAGGGAAGCGGGAAGCGGAGCGGAGTCGGCTGCTTTCGCCGCGGTCTCAGGGGGAGCTTGTCCCTCGGGAGGAACAGTCTCTGTCAACGCCTGTCAGCAGCCGCCCGGCCCCGCAGTCCCCGGGTCAATCCTCCGGTACATCGGCCGAGGCTCCAAGTGGACGAGTCCAGCCCGGTCTCTGCGCCGCGCGGCATAGCTGTCCGTTTTCTACGGTGTTTCCCACCGACTGCGCATGTGCACGCCAAGAGCCCCCCCCCCGATTCCTTCTCAAAATTCGCCACTGAAACCAGTCAGTCCTCTAAAACCAGTCAGTCCACTAAAACCAGTCAGTCCTCTAAAACCAGTCTGTCCACTAAAACCAGTCCGTCCATGAAAACTAGTCAGTCAATTAAAATCAGTTTGTCCTCTAAAACCAATCAGTCCACTAAAACCAGCTTGTCCTCTAAAACCAATCAGTCCACTAAAACCAGCTTGTCCTCTAAAACCAGTCAGTCCACTAAAACCAGTCCATCCTCTAAAACCAGCTTGTCCTCTAAAACCAGTCAGTCCATGAAAACCAGTCAGTCCATGAAAACCACTCAGTCAATTAAAACCAGTTTGTCCTCTAATACCACTCAGTCCATTAAACCAGCTTGTCCTCTAAAACCAGTCTGTCCACTAAAACCAGTCCGTCCATGAAAACTAGTCAGTCAATTAAAACCAGTTTGTCCTCTAAAACCACTCAGTCCACTAAAACCAGCATCAGTCCACTAAAACCAGCTTGTCTTCTAAAACCACTCAGTCCACTAAAACCAGCTTGTCCTCTAATACCAGTCAGTCCACTTAAACCAGTCCGTCCATTAAAACCAGTCCATCCTCTAAAACCAGTCCATCCTCTAAAACCAGTCTGTCCACTAAAACCAGTCCATCCATGAAAACTAGTCAGTCAATTAAAACCAGTTTGTCCTCTAAAACCACTCAGTCCATTAAAACCAGTTTGTCCTCTGCGCATGTGCACGCCAAGAGCCCCCCCCCCCGATTCCTTCTCAAAATTCGCCACTAAAACCAGTCAGTCCACTAAAACCAGTCAGTCCTCTAAAACCAGTCTGTCCACTAAAACCAGTCCGTCCATGAAAACTAGTCAGTCAATTAAAATCAGTTTGTCCTCTAAAACCACTCAGTCCACTAAAACCAGCTTGTCCTCTAAAACCAATCAGTCCACTAAAACCAGCTTGTCCTCTAAAACCACTCAGTCTATTAAAACCAGCTTGTCCTCTAAAACCAGTCAGTCCATGAAAACTAGTCAGTCGTTTAAAACCAGTTTGTCCTCTAATACCACTCAGTCCATTAAACCAGCTTGTCCTCTAAAACCAGTCAGTCCACTTAAACCAGTCCGTCCATTAAAACCAGTCCATCCTCTAAAACCAGTCCATCCTCTAAAACCAGTCTGTCCACTAAAACCAGTCCATCCATGAAAACTAGTCAGTCAATTAAAACCAGTTTGTCCTCTAAAACCACTCAGTCCATTAAAACCAGTTTGTCCTCTGCGCATGTGCACGCCAAGAGCCCCCCCCCCCGATTCCTTCTCAAAATTCGCCACTGAAACCAGTCAGTCCTCTAAAACCAGTCAGTCCACTAAAACCAGTCAGTCCTCTAAAACCAGTCTGTCCACTAAAACCAGTCCGTCCATGAAAACTAGTCAGTCAATTAAAATCAGTTTGTCCTCTAAAACCAATCAGTCCACTAAAACCAGCTTGTCCTCTAAAACCACTCAGTCCATTAAAACCAGCTTGTCCTCTAAAACCAGTCAGTCCATGAAAACCACTCAGTCAATTAAAACCAGTTTGTCCTCTAATACCACTCAGTCCATTAAACCAGCTTGTCCTCTAAAACCAGTCAGTCCACTTAAACCAGTCCGTCCATTAAAACCAGTCCATCCTCTAAAACCAGTCCATCCTCTAAAACCAGTCCATCCTCTAAAACCAGTCTGTCCACTAAAACCAGTCCATCCATGAAAACTAGTCAGTCAATTAAAACCAGTTTGTCCTCTAAAACCACTCAGTCCATTAAAACCAGTTTGTCCTCTGCGCATGTGCACGCCAAGAGCCCCCCCCCTCGATTCCTTCTCAAAATTCGCCACTGAAACCAGTCAGTCCTCTAAAACCAGTCAGTCCTCTAAAACCAGTCTGTCCACTAAAACCAGTCCGTCCATGAAAACTAGTCAGTCAATTAAAATCAGTTTGTCCTCTAAAACCAATCAGTCCACTAAAACCAGCTTGTCCTCTAAAACCACTCAGTCCACTAAAACCAGCTTGTCCTCTAAAACCAATCAGTCCACTAAAACCAGCTTGTCCTCTAAAACCACTCAGTCCATTAAAACCAGCTTGTCCTCTAAAACCAGTCAGTCCATGAAAACTAGTCAGTCAATTAAAACCAGTTTGTCCTCTAATACCACTCAGTCCATTAAACCAGCTTGTCCTCTAAAACCAGTCAGTCCACTTAAACCAGTCCGTCCATTAAAACCAGTCCATCCTCTAAAACCAGTCCATCCTCTAAAACCAGTCTGTCCACTAAAACCAGTCCATCCATGAAAACTAGTCAGTCAATTAAAACCAGTTTGTCCTCTAAAACCACTCAGTCCATTAAAACCAGTTTGTCCTCTGCGCATGTGCACGCCAAGAGCCCCCCCCCCCCGATTCCTTCTCAAAATTCGCCACTGAAACCAGTCAGTCCTCTAAAACCAGTCAGTCCACTAAAACCAGTCAGTCCTCTAAAACCAGTCTGTCCACTAAAACCAGTCCGTCCATGAAAACTAGTCAGTCAATTAAAATCAGTTTGTCCTCTAAAACCACTCAGTCCACTAAAACCAGCTTGTCCTCTAAAACCAATCAGTCCACTAAAACCAGCTTGTCCTCTAAAACCACTCAGTCTATTAAAACCAGCTTGTCCTCTAAAACCAGTCAGTCCATGAAAACTAGTCAGTCGTTTAAAACCAGTTTGTCCTCTAATACCACTCAGTCCATTAAACCAGCTTGTCCTCTAAAACCAGTCAGTCCACTTAAACCAGTCCGTCCATTAAAACCAGTCCATCCTCTAAAACCAGTCCATCCTCTAAAACCAGTCTGTCCACTAAAACCAGTCCATCCATGAAAACTAGTCAGTCCATTAAAACCAGTTTGTCCTCTGCGCATGTGCACGCCAAGAGCCCCCCCCCCGATTCCTTCTCAAAATTCGCCACTGAAACCAGTCAGTCCTCTAAAACCAGTCAGTCCACTAAAACCAGTCAGTCCTCTAAAACCAGTCTGTCCACTAAAACCAGTCCGTCCATGAAAACTAGTCAGTCAATTAAAATCAGTTTGTCCTCTAAAACCAATCAGTCCACTAAAACCAGCTTGTCCTCTAAAACCAATCAGTCCACTAAAACCAGCTTGTCCTCTAAAACCACTCAGTCCATTAAAACCAGCTTGTCCTCTAAAACCAGTCAGTCCATGAAAACCACTCAGTCAATTAAAACCAGTTTGTCCTCTAATACCACTCAGTCCATTAAACCAGCTTGTCCTCTAAAACCAGTCAGTCCACTTAAACCAGTCCGTCCATTAAAACCAGTCCATCCTCTAAAACCAGTCCATCCTCTAAAACCAGTCCATCCTCTAAAACCAGTCTGTCCACTAAAACCAGTCCATCCATGAAAACTAGTCAGTCAATTAAAACCAGTTTGTCCTCTAAAACCACTCAGTCCATTAAAACCAGTTTGTCCTCTGCGCATGTGCACGCCAAGAGACCCCGATTCCTTCTCAAAATTCGCCACTGAAACCAGTCAGTCCTCTAAAACCAGTCAGTCCTCTAAAACCAGTCTGTCCACTAAAACCAGTCCGTCCATGAAAACTAGTCAGTCAATTAAAATCAGTTTGTCCTCTAAAACCAATCAGTCCACTAAAACCAGCTTGTCCTCTAAAACCACTCAGTCCACTAAAACCAGCTTGTCCTCTAAAACCAATCAGTCCACTAAAACCAGCTTGTCCTCTAAAACCACTCAGTCCATTAAAACCAGCTTGTCCTCTAAAACCAGTCAGTCCATGAAAACTAGTCAGTCAATTAAAACCAGTTTGTCCTCTAATACCACTCAGTCCATTAAACCAGCTTGTCCTCTAAAACCAGTCAGTCCACTTAAACCAGTCCGTCCATTAAAACCAGTCCATCCTCTAAAACCAGTCCATCCTCTAAAACCAGTCTGTCCACTAAAACCAGTCCATCCATGAAAACTAGTCAGTCAATTAAAACCAGTTTGTCCTCTAAAACCACTCAGTCCATTAAAACCAGTTTGTCCTCTGCGCATGTGCACGCCAAGAGCCCCCCCCCCCGATTCCTTCTCAAAATTCGCCACTGAAACCAGTCAGTCCTCTAAAACCAGTCTCTCCACTAAAACCAGTCAGTCCTCTAAAACCAGTCTGTCCACTAAAACCAGTCCGTCCATGAAAACTAGTCAGTCAATTAAAACCAGTTTGTCCTCTAAAACCACTCAGTCCACTAAAACCAGCTTGTCTTCTAAAACCACTCAGTCCACTAAAACCAGCTTGTCCTCTAATACCAGTCTGTCCACTAAAACCAGCTTGTCTATTTAAACCAGTTTCCTCTAAAAAGCAGTCTGTCCTCTAAAACCAGTCTGCACACTAAAACTAGCTTGTCCTCTAAAAAAAGTTTGTCCACTAAAACCAGCCGGTCCAGTAAAGCCGTACATCATAGCCAAAATAAACAGCCGATCCAAACCTAGGTTCTAAGATCTCCACATGACAACAGCTGTATGAGATTATTGTCCCTTTACCAGAATAAAGACAGAAACACAACATCTGGTCAAATAAAACTAACTTACTTACTTCACTTCCCAGCAAAGTTTGAGCCTCAGGCCGCAGGTAAAAGAAAGTGCTGCACTTGGCTCACTCTGCTCATTATTCATATTAATCAATTAAAAATGGGAAGCCTGCACCGAGGAAGGTCATAGGTTTGTTTCATCATTTACAGTGATCATGACCCACATGGGGACAAAAACTGCATGTTGTTTCACTGTGTCTGTGTGTTATTCACTGTCTAACCATTTAATAGTCTTCAGCTCCAGCAGAGGGCGATGATCGTCTCTCCGTCCTAGCACCTTGGAGTGGCTGACTAATCCAGCTCTGGTACGGTTCTCAGCCTGGAGCCCAACAGGGACCGTCACTTTAGTTACTGTAGACAAACTGATGTCCTTCTCTTACAGGAAAACATTTCATCAGGGTCCCGTCTTCTCTACATTCATCGAGCCCACTGCTGCTGTCTCTTGTATTAACAGTAAAGATCTGCTATGTAAGTGCTGCTGGCTGGTAAAAGAACTAAACACAGACCTGTGGCCAGAGCCTGAAGGGAAGCCTCCCTCTGATCTGATCAGATAACAGGGACTAGTCTCGGATCTAATGAGCTGGATCAATAATTCTCCACTTACACTAACACCGAGGGATGAGGTCTGTGTGTGTGTGTGTGTGTGTGTATGTGTGTGTGAATGTCCATGCACCATTAGGCCATTGATGAGATTTCAGTTTGCAATTACACAGACACACACACACACACTCGCACAGACACACTCGCACACATAGACACACACACACACACACACACACACACACACACATATAGACACACACTCACACTCACACTCACACACACACTCACACACACACACACACACCACATCCCCTGAGTCACCGATCATGTGCCCTAGTAAGTCATGTCTTATTGAATCAATTCATTTCCTGAGTGAAGGTTTCAGGAGCTTTCTTTGTTTCCTATGTGTTTATGTGTGTTCATGGGGAGAATTGTGTTTGTTTCCAGGAGCCAGTTTTATTTATTGCCACTGTTGCTGTTAGTCAGTCATTCCAGTCCCACAGGTGTTGGTTAGTGCTAGAAAAAATTGAACTTTTTCACTGATAATTTTGTGATTTAGACCCAAACCGAGTTTGGACTGGTACGTTCTGTCTGCAGAAAATAGTCTTATCATCTCTACAGTCCAATACTGAATGAGGTTCTCACCCTCTCCCACCTACTTGGCTTTTATATGTCGGCAAACTAACTGTCAGCCAAGATAAATGAAGCATTTCAGCCTTAAATAGTGTCTCACACTCTTCAACAACATTTAGTTTTAACCAGTGCGGATGATGCCCAAGTCTGAAGTCTCCTGGTCGACTGTCTGACCGGTCGACTGTTTGGTCCAATCAAATTCTTATGTGTTACTTTCATAAGAAAAGTGGTTCATCACCAGCCTTCCAGGATTAATCCATTATTTACTGTGGTAGGGGGAGAGGCTGACTACCTGTGAACATGAAGTTTTTACAACTTTGAACTCACCCATCCTAAAAGATGAATTGCAGCCAGAAAATTCTGTGTTTATTGTTTATACATTTAGCAAGTAAGCTGCTGAAATTATTTAGATTTACTGTGCTAGGACAAATGTTGTGAATGCATTACTTCCACAATCCTATGCTGTTTATTTTGTGTTTTATATAGCCACCGAATTAGTGGTGCTGATTCAGTGTTTGCAGTTATTTTGAGGCCTTCCCCATATAATATGTATTGAAATCTCTCAGGTATATCATCCTCAGCTGACAGGAGGTGTAGTGTAGTGTAGCACCAGATTGACACATCACCCTGTCACACTAAATGGAAAATTCCATTTACGTTCTAATAAACAATAAGAACCTTACAGTCAGGAATAAGAAACTATCAGTTACTTGAAACAATTACCCGTTTGACACAATCGTGAACCAGAACCGCAGGTTACACATAACTTCAGTGTACATCTCCATACAGGTGTATGTGTGCGGGGCTGACAGGTGACATAGCTCATCACCGGTGGTGAACATAAAGCATATGCTGGGACCCCTGAACCTCAGCACAGCTCAGACCCTGGTCAGAAGACACAGGTCCAGCCGGTTCAACTTATGGTGATGAGACTACAGACGCCAAAATGCCCGAGGGCCCCCCCCCCCCGATGGATCAACAGCTAAGTATGACAACCTCCCATTTCTGCTAACTGCTAATATTGCGCCTCCTTCACTGAAAACACTGTGAACGTAAAATGGCCTGCAAAAATAAAGTGATGTGACTACATTTTACATCAAGTTTTCTATATAAAAAACAATATTTCATAAAGATTTGTAATTTCTGTGTAAACAGCAGTATTTAATAATAATATAAGGGCGTGGCTAATTTATGGGTATGGCTCTGATCAAAATGAACCATTCAGTGTGTTAGACTGCACGAGTGTATGCAGGAAAAACTCCCCCCACAAGAAATATACCAGGACAGTATTAGTATTATTTATCAGCTGCACAGGTTCATTAAAAGAGACAACACGAGGCATTTTCTGTCCAAAGCCATCAGTCTAAACACATCAAACTCATCAGCCCCAGTCATAGAGCCTGATGATTGATTTTAATATTCATCAAAGAGCCATAAACACACAGTAACAGTGAGAGCTGCCTGGTCTTCAGCAGGCGTTTCTTCCTCACCAGTTCCCACCACCGCATTAAAACCCCAGGCTCTGACCAGGTGGTTAATTAACTCTGATCTTAGTGTAAAGGTGGGCCTCCTGCCTCCACCCACTACTGTGGAAATGGTTAGGACACAAGCGACCTCTTGCCTCTCTGTGTGTTTTCTATCCACCACGTGCACAAACATTTCACAGTGATGCTGCTGTGAATATGTGGATGCATCTTATCTCCAGAGATGTGTCAGTGTGTGTTTGTGTGTGTGTGTGTGTGTGCGTGTGTGTGTGTGTGTGTGTGTGTGTGTGTGTGTGTGTGTGTGTGTGTGTGTGTGTGTGTGTGTGTGTGTGTGTGTGTGTGTGTGTGTGTTCCTCTACCATTAGTGGATGTGTTGTGTATTCTGTATCACATTGGTTGAATATCAGCCGGCAGCTAAGCAGTGACATAGACGGTGTTTTCCTTCTCTTCATCGCTGAATTCAGTCCCTGTAATTTCCTTTTGCCAGTGTGAAAGTCTGACTTCCTGTCTTTGTTCTCCTCATGCTCATTTAGGAGTTTGTTGGCTGGTTTAATCATTTTCTCATCCTGGCTTCCTCTCTGCTTTTCCAATTCTCTCTTTGTCTCCTCCTCTACTTAAAGATTTCCTCTCCAACTCAGTAAACCTGAATACCCTTTCTGAAAGGTTCTGGCCTCTTCCAACTGGTCCTCCCACCAGTTCAGAACCTTGCCAGGAGCCTCAACGTCCTCCTTTCAAAACATGACACTGTCTCATAGCTGCTGCATCTGCTCCCAGTCAGACCTCCTGGATCTGCTGGCAGCATGAATCCAAAGCCTCCCATCTGTCTGCCCTTCTCTGAGATGAGCAATAAAGACAAGATATGCCAGCAATCTGCATGATTTAAGCAGAACATTTCTATCATTTAAGGTATGTTAAAATCTATGTTGCCTCAGGGGATGATTGATTCCTATGCACCCCAGGTGTCCTTCACTTTTTTGGGAGTAAATCTCCACGTCACTGCATGTTTAACTGCTTGCACTGTACCTGAGGTTGGGTGGGATCATCATGTTCACGTTCTCTGCCCAGATGAAGCTCCAGGATAGGTTTGGAGGCACAGCGAGACGCAGCTCACTCGGCGAGGTCTTGGATTGACTTCCTGGTTATCGTACGAGCCACCGCTGCTGCCAACCCAGAGGAAAATCCCCTATGGTAAAAAAGAACTGCTGCAGTTCAACGAGAGCCTTTCCCACAGCTGGATCACTTTACTTCACGTTGGGGTGTTTTTCACCCTGACGGGATTGCTTTCTTTCACATGGAAATTCTTCCAAACCATGAGCAGTTTGCTGTCGTCAGCATTACTTTTTGTGTGTTTCCTGCCAGGCTACACCTACGTTATATTTCTCACAACACTGTATATAAAGATGTTTTCATTAAAAGGGGTGTCTTGGTTGTTGTGTTGTGTTTTCTAGTAATGTGAGTCACAATGTGGGCGCACACCAAAAACCTCATCTCCAGTTGTTGCCCTTTTAAGTTTTGATTACTGCTCTAATTTTTGTTTGGTACATGTCTCTTTGACTCTTTAATTTTTCTCTCTTTAGTGGATTTAATTCTGCCAGTGTACATTAATTAATTCACTTCAGGAAAGATGAAAAGTTTTGGCTGGTTATCTTGCAGCTTGTGTTGTACCCTGTCACACGCTCACACACAGACTCTAACACAAGGCTGCCAGCAGTCAAAGAAAGTCCCACTGCAGCTTTCACACTTTCCTACATGTGAAGTCATTTCACCACACAGAATATGGCACTGCATGTGCACTGAGGTAGAGTGATGTGATTTTGCCATTTTGAGTCATGGCTTGGCTCAGCTCTCAGAACATAGGGACTTGGGAAATCAGCACATCTGGGTCTCCGACTCGGTCAGTGATGTGACTGCTCCTCCATCTAGGAAGTTCATATGTAAAGCAGGGAGCTGACCACTGCCGTTGACCTGGCAGTGATGCCTCCCTGCAGGGGAGCGCTATCGGAGCTGGGCACAGGCTTGTGTAAACTCTGGACGGACAAACAGCAGAAACGGGTCGGCTCGGTGTAAAAATAACCTGATTACAGCCCACACGTTGCCATACCTGAGGGCAGACCACATACTTTCATAACAAGCTTAGTGGTGCAGGCAGCTTCACACCCGCAACGAGCCAGATTCGCTTTGCTGAATCAACAGGGTTCCTGTGTCCTGGACCCAGACAAACCTGCAGGCAACAAATGAGCATGGTGTCAGAAACCACCACTACCCATAGCCTAAATTAGCCTATAACAGAAACCTAAGAATGAGTGGAGGCTGTTGGGGGGGGGGGGGGGCTGTTGTACCTGTTGTAGTTACCTGGAGAGAGAACAGTCTCTCCAGTATTTCAGTTTGAGAACATGATTTTTCGATATTTTGTTAATCAACAGTTGGGAAAAACGATACAAATCTGAATTTGAAATCTGGGAAACCCCTCTTGTTCTGAAAGCCAATGCTTCCAAACAAAGATGGAAATAAATATACAGGAGTCTGTTTACATGTGTGAGGCTATCTGAGCTAACAGAGCCAGGATTTTCTTCCTCCTGTGACAAGCCGAGTACACAAAAGTACAATGTCTAATTATCCACTGGACCACTATGAGGATGACTATGAGTCAGTCCACTTTGATGGCCCAGTACATTTATTCAGACTGGAGAGTACAGAACTTAAAGGGGCAGGATAAACAAAGACGGAGGAGAGGACCAATAACCTGATGTACATTTTTACAAACTCTGCTTTTCCTCAGTCTCTGCAAACATAAGCCCCAGTCAGGAAGGCTGAAATTACAATAAAACACAAACTGAAAAATACATAATTTGGTTTTGGGAAAGAACAAAAACAACAAAAAAAGTGACTTTAATTCTTGGTCTTAGATTGGACCCAAACATCCGGTTGGTGCTGGCCCCCGGCAGAATCCACCAACAGATTGGGACCCTCAACGCACAGCGGCATGAAACTGCTGGAAGACTCGGTGCCTCCAAAACCCAGACCGTGGTTCTCTGCTGGTGGTTCGCTCCCTTGGGGTTGGAAGTGAGTTCAAGTGTCTTGAGGTCTTGGTCACCAATAAGGGTGAAATGGAGCAGGAGACTGGCAGAGGGATTCAGCAGTACTGTGAGTAGTACTGGACTGTTTAGTACCAGAACGATACCGTGGATCTACACTCCAGCCCTCACCTGTGCTTGTAGGCTTAAAGTAGCAGCCAAAAGAATGAGATCACAAAGGGACAAGTGTCTGAGGTGAGTTTCCTTTTGGGGGTCTGGGCTTCGACCCCGAGGAACCAGCTGAGGTGGTCTGGACACCTGATCAGGATCCTCAGGGGCATCTACCTTCCTAGGGTAGAACCAGAACAGGCTGGAGTGACTATTTATGTCATCTGTCTTGAGAATCCCTCAGGATCCTCCAGGAGGAGCTGGAAGAGATGGAAGTCTGGGCTACCTTGGTTTGTCTGCTGCCACCCCAACCTGCCTCGGGATCAGTTGCACACAATGAGTAATTGAATGGACAAAGGAATAGGATACGATGCATTGATCGCTGAGCTTTAGAGCTGCTTGTCTGCAATGTTTGGACACATTCATTCTAGCTGTTTCCCCCTGTCTCCATTCTGTATGCTAAGATAAGCTAAGCAGTTTCATATCTACTACACTTGACCCGAGTGGTATCCTCTCAGCTAACACTTGGTAAGAAGGTCAACAAGAATTTTTGATGTATAATTTAGCAGTCAGGGTCTAATGTATCTGCTCCCTCCTCAAATGTCTGTGTGATGAAGAAATACAGAGCAAGCTATGACCTCAGACTGTGTGTGTGTGTGTGTGTGTGTGTGTGTGTGTGTGTGTGTGTGTGTGTGTGTGTATTTGTGTGTTGTGAGCACTATGGCATTATATATCCTAATGGAGCAGATGCTGAGGTGGGGATCCTCTCAGTGACGGATCAACCACCTCGAGCATGTGGCTGCCTGTCTCCACTGATCAGAGCCAGTCCAGCAGGGAGGGGATGCCACAGTGGACGGATGAGCCGTGCACTTACCAGCCTGCTCTGAACAATTATGATGATCGAATTGGTTCAATTAAATAAGTTGAAGCAAACTGCAGCCTGCAGAAGTGGCTTAGCAGTGACCAGTTACATTTAGCATATGAATTAATGCTACCTTACAGTACATGAGTTTATTACTTATTCTTAGTGTGAGTAATCCAGCTGTGGTCTGAAAGGGATGGAGGGTGAATATCTTGACCCTCCTGACTCCACACCAGTCAAGGCCTCATATGTCTGTCAGAACGTGTCTGAATTGCTGCCCAGGTTCATGTGGTGTGAATCAGTGCAAGACAAAAAGGAAGGAAAGGAAAATGTACAACGTTGTCTTACATTGATAGTTGGCATCAGTTCAGAACACACAAACAAATAAAAAAGGTGACATGAAATTGGGAAAAAAATTTTAAGAGGTATCAAATGAGGGGGGGGGGTAGTCTTAAACCTAACTCACCCCAAATCTTCTAAAGGCTAAAATCCATCAGACACAGATTATGATTTGCATGTATATATATGAGCATTCTGCAATTCCAAACTATTATTGCTGGTAACGTCAGCGAGCCCTCTCCAGTGCTCACGGTAAGCAGCTATACATACAAGCTACATAGGCCACACTTCTAAGATTGAAATGTAGGAAATGGAATGGGCTAAATTAGCCAGGGGCCAATAATAATCACGCCATGTGGAAGTCATTATCCTGCAGATGCTTCTCAGATGAATGATCGCATTAAAACAGAAGTGTTATGACATAAGAGGCCGTTAAAAATGTTAATCGTAAGCAAAAAGCCCTGGGCTCTCAGAGACAAAGGTGCTGTAACGGTTAGGAAACACTCAATGAGGTGGCTGAGCCGCTGACACAGAACTGATATAAAGAGAAGACTCTCTGACTTTCATCATTAAGGGAAATGTGCCTCGCTAATAAGCTGCGTGAATTGGGAACAGTGTTGGGGAGTGCAGAGGTTCTGGCATTGTGTTTCACAGTGACACAGATACAACAGAAGCCTGACTGAATTCACTCCTGGGACCAGAGAGGGAGGAGGACTCCCTGGGCTTGTTAACACCAACCAATCCAGTCCTGGAAATGCCTCTTTTAAAGAGCACACCTGGAGCTCTCACATTAAACTGATGTAGGACACTGGACACTAGGTTTACCAATAACTAGCATAAGTCTAAACACAGTGAAACTCAGATGGTGCACGTCAAACCTTAAACCTTGTACTAAAATTTAGCATGTTAGCACTGTCATGTCAACATGTTAACATGTTGACATTAGCATTTATTTCGACGTGACTCTGCGCCTAAATCAGCCGGAGGTGCCAGCATATCTGGAAACGTTTTTATACTTTGGCTGTTTCTTGTTTAGTCATTAATATTCAAGCCAGGTTTTCTTGTACTATGTTTATAGTAATGTCTCCATCCATGAGTCCGTCAGATCCTGACCATTGAGAATAAAGCTAGTTTAGGACGCCTTTGGCTGCAGGGTCCTGTCCTGCTACCTGAGGTCAGTTGTCTGTTAAGGACACAACCACAATAACACTGAGCACCTGGCCCTGTAGGACAGGAATTTGTACAGAGAAACTTTTGTGTGTATGTGTGTGTGTGTGTGTGTGTGTGTGTGCGTACTTGTTGTCACTACGCATACACAGGTGATGGCATCACAGGTAGTTCACCTGCTGCTTTTGACCGTGACTCATGACCTGAACTGGGGTAAGGATGATATACAGTGTGTCTCTGTGTTGGATCCCTGCACAGAAGATGTTAAAGGTCACATCCTCTGGTCTTTACTGCATAAGGCCTATTCACAAACACACACACATATATGTATAAATGTGTGTGTGAATTAATTTAAATTATATGTATAGATGTATGTCGATGTTGTAAATGTTGATAGTTTTTGCGATGTTACCCCAGACATCCTGACATTTCAGCAGATATGAGCTGGTGGATTTCAGCCGAAGGGCAGAGAGAAGAGCCGAGCAGCACGACAGTGGCCGACAAAACCGTGTGTTTACATGGTAAAGTTCACGCAGTAAATTTTTCATCATGTAATTCTAGACAGGTTGGTGAGGGCTGTTGACCACAGGTGGGAGAGCAGACTTCTATTCTCTGTCTGGGTTTGTTTAGGTCGTCTCCAGTTTGCGGTGGAGGTTTGCAGTCCCATGGCATGAGCTGAGTCATCTCAAAAAAAACATAGTGAATGAATTCAGCCAAAGGGGGAGAGCTGTTCTTTGTATTTAGCAGCACAGGGCTCAAACAAATCTACTAAAAGAGTATTCATGATAAGATGTTTTCATTTGAAAGGTCAGACTTTAGCCATAGACGGCTAAAGATATTCACCAGTATTGCATAATCCATGTATTTAACATTTCGGAGCCGGACATACTGCCCAAAAGATGAACAAACAATCAAGTGACAGGCATCTGCATGCAAATGGAGTCCCAGAGTCTGAACAGAAGATTTTGAGAGATGACCCTCTACAGAGGGTAGGCATGCTGCAGGTAATCAGTGTTAATCTTTGTTTGTGGTGAGTGACAGGCTCTTGAGAGATTTAGGAGGCCAGCTGAGTTCATCGTCGTCGTTAATCCCCATTCCAAAGGCAAACAGTGATATCTGACGGTAGTAATGCTCCATTGCTCCCAGTCTGTCATAATGAATCCGGTGTAGCCGGCTGCTGAGCCAAACATCTGCTGGCATCAGCTGGCTGTTGTGCTATCAGCACTGCACATCGAAATCTGCAGTGTTATCCTTTAGACCCAGTATGAGCGTGCAGCACATGGATGCTTAAAGCATTTCTAAAGCTATGACAGGAATCCGATGGGTGCTGCAACCGGCGTCCTGTAGGCATCCGGGCGACCAAGCCAGGTGGTACTGGATCATCTGACTGGGTCTTTAAAGATTTATTCTGGGGTGGCGTTTGTTCAGGTGGTAGAGCAAGACGCCAAATGCTGGTTACTTCGGACCACATCAGTTTCAGTGTGGTGGGCTACTGGGAGGCCAGAAAGCCTTAATGTTCTTCAAGCGTGAACGGTCTCCATCTTTCCAATAAATTGAGATGTTTATTCTGAGCCTCATTGGTCAGACATCTTGGCCTGTTCCACTTTGTGAATTTGTGCACCGGACTCTTGGAGTTGTTTTTTATTGGTGCACTTATTCGGTCAAAATATTAATTACCAACGAGAAGACATGTAAGTTGTGGGACTGAGGTTTCACAACCACCTGAAGCTGTGAGTTTTGACAGTCGGGTCATTTGCCATCACCAGCTGAGCCAATTCTGGGATCCTGATGTGGAACATGTTGGCTCACTGCAGGACTTAGTGGGATTGAACTGAGACATTGCCATAAGATCAGCTTCATGCGTCTGCTGTGTAAAAGCTCTGTCATTAACGGCTGCCAGCTAACACAGTGTGGACTGAACCGAGGAGGGTATCAGCGGCTGGGACTAAAACGTCCAGCTGCAGTCACCAGTGGACCCCCCCCCCCAGAGCTTTAGACTCTGTTTCAGAGAACAGGTTGTCCAAAGGCCATTTTGTCCTCTTTTGTGAACTACGTGTCTATCGGCTGCAGTATCACTAGTTCAGAGCTCACTACACAACATGTGAGGAGAATTCAGCTTTCACTTGGGCTTTAAATTATTATCTGACAGAACCGCCTATTTAGTTGTCAACATGATTCTCAAATAAACCACAACAGATCGATCCCACCAGTGTTTAGTTGTTGTTTTTTGTTTTTTGTTTTTTTCAAGTGTGTGTGCAGTGTGTCATTTCTGGCCCCCGTGCCTCCTTCTAACCCCCCCTCCCCAAATCACTGAGAGCCTCTTTGATTGAGATCATGCTGTCATCTGCTTTCAGTGTTACTCACACTCAGAAATGGGACATGTGCCTCCCACTGCAATCTGTCTCTCTTACAGAGCTGACATTAGGGAGGGACTCTGGTCACTTTGCATACTTCTCTCTCTCTCTCTCTCTCCACCCACTCATCATTTGGTGGGTGGAAGATAAAGCTGCCTTCGTGTCAGGCAAAGGAAGCTTTAGCTGTTCACTCTACTTTTTGCAGAAAAAAATTCTGCATGGCAACGAGAGAAAAATATCAATGAACGCCATCAGCTGTATTCTGTGTGCAGCAGAGTAAGAATATGGGAAGGAGATTTAACCAGAGAAGACTGATGCTGCCATTAAAGTTACACCCAACCGCAGATGTTTTCTTTCTGCAACGCCTATTGTAAATATACCTGTGTACGTTACATGTTTATTATATGTGTTAACAATTATCAGCACTAATGTTCACTGAGCCACATTCTTGGTCAATCGCTGTTTAATTCAGGCCTTCCATCCCAACTAGTCTGTGCAATGAACAAGCTTAGTTTACCTATATCATTGTTATCATCAGGACTTCTGGTTTGCGTGTCCTCGGACTTTTATCTGATAGTGAGAAGTGTTGCATCTATCTTCAGGTCAGGGTAACACTTTATTTTACAAGTTACATAATCCAAAAGATGGATGTGTTTCAAATTATAAATTAAATGGAGACAGCTTTCAACTATATAGAATAATTTCTAATTACTTCTAACTGACCGACACTGTTCCAAAAATTCTTTAAAAGAAATTTCATCTGGAAATCGACAGCTGCTTATTAACCCTACATAATTAAACTAAACTCTAAAAATAACTAAAAAATATTGTTTGTATTTTCCCTTTTTTTAGTACCAAGATATTTAGCTCTTAACAGGAAACTTGAACTAAAAATGGGGAAATGGATGAGTAAATTATTCAATATAATAATAATAATTGAATAATGTCTATAGAGAAAAGAGAAATACAGTGTTGTGTGTCAGCATCAGCTTGTTGATAGTGCGGCTTTGTATCAAAAACTCTCATGTTATTTTAGCTGTGTTATGTTAAGAGTCCTCACACTGTGATTCAGTTGTATCACTTTCTAGATTAGACATGATGACTAATTGTGTCACTGCTTTTTACCAAACTTGATGAATTTGAAATGAATTTGTAAAGGTCATAATGCATAACTGTAATATATGCAGTTCTGGTTGAACATCTCCAAACTACGGAGACTGATTGCTCCACCGAGGACTGTGAGGCTGTTTAGAGCTCCCGGACTATAAAGCCTTTGGTCCCCTGCTCAGAGTGCCACTCCCATCTCATTTCCAACCTTGAAAAAGACAAGTTCAGGGCCCTTCTGTGCTTCCATTCATTTCTGGTTTGGCATGACAGTCAATTAACCAGAGAATCACAGCCATACAGGATGACCCAGTTCCTGTGCAGCCCAGCTGGTTGAGCGGGGGCACCTAGCTCAGCACCTCCAGCCTCACAGGGACTGGATGATCCTGCGGAGGAGGTTGCACACTGCGGAGATGAAATGCGCTTCAGCATGTTGCCCAGAATGAAAATGACACCGGCTGATGAGGGAATCCTATCAGGGAGGAAGTGGGGGGTTGGATTAGATTACAGGTCAATTTCAAATATATCCACCCTCACACTGTGAACAGGCTGCTCCTGTCAGGCAGGAAAACTGGTGTCTGAAAGCTTGTTCTTCTCACTAGTCTCACAACACACAGGCTTAAAGCAAGGCCAAACATCTGGCCTCCAAGGAACAAGGCTCTGTCGGTATCTGGGTGGATGAAAAGTTGCCTCAAGGTGCTTCAGAGCAACTGAGCAGCTCTAATCACTTTTCCAATATGACTGTGGCTTAGGAATCTTAGAAAATGTCAAGTGCTTGTTGATAAAGAGACTTTATCAGTGAGACATTTTTAATATGGTCAAATTATAATATGTGGGGACTTTGTGGATACACGAAGGGTTGCACCCCAGAAAAAAAAAATTACATTTTAATCTGCTATTGTGTTATTTATTATCAAAGTCCAAGGTCCTTGATTCCAGACGGAAGACGACGAAAGCAGGTTTCTCAGCAGAGTTTATCAGCTGAGTTATCATTAACTCCACAACTTGGTTGAAAACATGTCTTAATGATTCCCGCTGACTCTTTTGAAATCGATCAACCTGTAAAGAGTCTTAAATATGCACCTGATGGATACATTCATGATTCTGAGTTAAAAGACTGAGACTAAAGCTGCATGTTGAGACAAAAAGTGAGCATCCTCAGCAGCTGACGACCCACGTCAACGACACGGAAATCAAGCAGCTGCACCGTCGTTTGTTCTTTGCCCTGGATTTATACATGTGACTGGAACGTTACTCAGTTCTAACACACACTGTTCAGCTCATTACCTCAAACTGAGCAGAGCAGGACAGAGAGGATGACGTTAGCTTACACTCCCACACAGAGGACAAATATTTCATGAACCAGGTTTTTCTTTTTTTTAATGTAACCCACAAATTATGGAATCGCAGTATGAATCAATGTAAAGTGGCAACGTAGCTCCAATATTAGAAAGTTGTGGGCAAAAGTTTGGACAATTCCATATTTAGTTGATTGTTGATGGGTAGAGGAGCAAACCAATCCCCTTCAAACCTGATCTGAAATCAGTTCAGAATCACAGCGAGGGGCCATTACTCTGGCAATATGACTTATTCTCCCCAGCTTAGTATTAGCTCATTTCATGATTTTTATATAAAGCCTGCTTCGCCTCCCGGTGAGAAAATGCTGAGGAGCAGATTTAAAGACACACTTGAACAGGAGCTCTCTCCCTGCTGTTTCAGGATATAAACACCGGCTCCTCCAAATGTTCTTTTTAGCGGGGAGGAAATATGGGGGTTGCTAACTGCCCTCCGGCAAAGCACCTGGTTTAGACAGACCCCCATTTAAATTTTAATAAAAGTCTTGGCCTGAATTTGGGAAGGACACTTATTTGGTCTCTCTTAAAAGGCCAGGCACAGCCGGCAGCCAATTAGCACGACTAGCACAAGGACCGGAAACAACTAGCCTGGGTCTGAGGAGGAATAACGGACAGGTCTCACTGTGTCTTAATCTGTCCATGGTCCAAGCGTAACAGAATCCACTACAGCTACATTAATTCGTTTTACTTTCTTGTTTGTTTAATGTGCAAAACCTGGCTCCCTGTTTCCCTGTAGCTTCATATTAAACATACAGATATCAGCTGTATTGATCTTTGAACAAGTGTATTTCCCACTGTGTTAAACCATTTGTCTCAGGAAATCCAAGGGTGGAATTGTTTTTAAGTCTGGAACTATTCACTGACTGACAGATTAATTGATAAGAAAATGGTTACTTTCAGACCTCGGTCAAAGTTAGATGTGATGTGGTCGAGAATCCTGAGCAATAGTCCTCGTGCTGCAGTAGCAGCCTTGAGCAGCTCTTTGGTTGCACTTTCTGAAGGGTTGTGAAGACGAGTGATGAAGGATTGATCTTTTTCGGCCCTTGTCATGATAAAAACAGTGGCAGCGATGATGAACATCAGTGAGATGACGACTTATGACAACACAGATGGAGATTTTTCTTTTCATCTTTTTTGTTACGACAACATTACCAAACTCTTTAAAAATGCATTTTCAAGAGGATGATTGCCAATTAGCACTAGTTTTCCAGACATCTGAAGACCCATTCCAACAAAAGCTGGACTTAGACATTAGATCCAATGAACCAGCAAATTGCTGCCTCTTACCAGCAATACTAATTATGTAGCTTTCGGTGGAAAATAGAGTTTTAGTAAGAGCTGAAAGTCAACCAGAGTTTCTTTTCTGACAAATATGAAAAGGATCATAAAACAACAGGTCGCTCTTCAGTTATTTTTTATCTCCCCTTTGGGCAAATACAGAACTTGCAGGAACCCTGTGCCTCAGCCATCACTGCCGCTTGTGCATTATTGAATTGGGGAAACTTTTATGATGACTGTGCAGCTATGAGAGCAATAATAATGAACCTAATCTTAGTACGCAGAAAGGTGTTATGAAGCCACTTTTATGAAAGACATTAACCCCCTATGGTTTGTGATGTCTGCTGCAAGCAGGAGCTTTGAAAGGGGCTGGAGGAAGGAAAAAAGACCTAATCATTATCAATAAAAACCTAATACAATGCTGCTTGTGTAGCAATGCTGGTTATGAAAGGACAAAAGGACTTTATAGAGTCAGAGTATACTGTGGCATAAAAATCAAGCCAGTATGATTGCCTCAGGGGAGTGTTTTTATGTCCAAACCTGGGCAAACCTAGAAAAATTGGACACAGTGCGGGGTTCTGGGTGTTATCAGCCCCAGACACCCTTCTGGAAATTGTCATAATGATTCCCATCTTCTCCCACTTCTACGAGCTCTGCAGTACTGTATATTTTCCCCGGGGTCACGGTGCACTCACACGAGAAAGTAACCGAGTAGAATATGATTCAACCAGCACAGCACGCAGCAGGTGGGTGATGCTGCTCTGAGTATCAGAGGGAGGTCAGCGGAGACAGCGCACAATACTGCTCAGTATGTGCACTGAACCGTGGCTCAGCCGAAAGCACGAGTTTCACACTTCACACTCTTTAGTCGAGAGGTCTTGTTCGGTCTGGCAGCATCGAGCACTACAGAGCAGCGTTTGTCAAGGGCGGGTAAGCTGTAAGTCTAGGTGTGTGTGTGTGTAATTATGTGTGTGTGTTTATGTGTGTGAGTGTGTGTGTGTGTGTGTGTGTGTGTGTGTGTGTGTGTGTGTGTGTGTGTGTGTGTGTGTGTGTGTTTGCGTGTGCGTGTGCGTGCATGTGTGTGTATGTTTGTGTGTGAGGGCATTCGGTCCTGTCAGCAGCCACGTCCTGCCTGTGACTCAGACCTGACATACTCCTGATGAGGTCTCCACTGACCCGTCGTCACCACCTCATCTCACCCTCCTGGTCCCCCCCCCCTTCACATAAACTCTGCTGAAAGTGGCTTGTGTCAGGTCAACATGTACAATCATGTTCAAACCCTCATGTCTTCACTCCATTCGTCTTCCTGACAGGCACCACTTCACCAAGCCAAATTCCCATGAGGCCAAACAGGTCATCGGGGCTCATGTCTTTGCCTATAACTTCAGACTCTCCGGGTGAATTGTGCCACCGAGGGGGAACCGCTGCCCTAACAACACTGGTTCTTCTTGTAGGAGACTGGCTCAGTCATTCGCTGAAGAACGCCCTCTTCTTAGAGGACCCATGGGGTGAACAGGAGGACACGGTGAGGATATTACACTATTCATTGATTTGAAAGTCAGACACCAGACGTGGCAACAACTCCCCATTGAAAAACCACAGGGGTTATACAAGAAAATTGCCATCTAGTTTTCATCAGTGAGATTTTAGCCGAATTCGTACCGTTTTCACCAAATTCATCTACTGGGTTCAGTATGAGACTGGCCCACATGTGACCTGAGCAACATACAGTGTGTCCCCCAATGATCAAGGCACGTACGGAAACCCGAGGGGAAATGGGTTGTGACCTGTTTTCTGGCAGTGGGTTACATCTTTTGGGCTGTTTTCATGGCCTCATGAATGTCCGCTTCATGTCCCGGGTTTAAAAAGGCCACAGTTCTGCTCTTCTTCCTTTCTCCGGAGCTTGAGTTCTGTGTGGATTGAAATTAATATGAGGTTTCACTCTGGGCTAAGATTTGATCCTTCTGGGCAGGCAAAAGACAAGTGGGAGATCATGAAAATACCTTTGAAGATTCAACCCGCTGCTTGATAAAAGGTAGAAAGAACTAACGGTATGGAGGGGGGCTGGCTGCCTCAGTCGGTTCATCCCAACTGGCTTGCTGTGTCTTGTCTAAATTCCAATGGGACCATTGCTGCAATTAAGAACCAGCAGTGTTAGGTTACAGGGACAGGACTTTCTGGAAATGCAAGATGCTGCTTATTAGCAAAACAAGTTAAGCAGCTAAAGTACCTACAAAGGAAGATACGCTCTCGTGCTTGAGGGTAATGTTTTACAAATCAGGAGCATTCAGTGTGTGATTGTGAAGATGCAAGCAGGTTGTTCAGTAAGAATAGAACAGTGATCGTACTAACAGTTTTTGTTTTCAAAAGCTGTGTCTTCTGCTCCGATTGACCGACTGAACACTGCTAAAGGACCTTCTGTGTGTTACCTACCTGTCCAACTTGGCATTCACGTACCTTTGTAATTTTCCATCACACTGTCAAGAAAGTCCAACGTCATCCACCAGACAGCCCTAAATGAGATATGACACACTACAACCTCAAAGTGTCATATCCCATGTAGGAGGGATTTCATGTTACAGTGGAAAAAAAATGAGACAGCTCCAATGGAGTGGAATAACACTTCAGTCCTGAGCTTCAGAGGTGTAATGACAGATCACTCAGTCAGTGATTTGCTCATAAATGGCTCATAGCAAAAGCTGAACAGGACAATGTCACATTAATAACCCCCTTATTCATCTCCCTCAAAAGCACCTCCAGCATTTGTGACAACAGTATTATCTCTGTGGGTGAATTAAAAGCAGTAACTATCTCTTTAGATGCTTTTAGGGTCTTTTCACATGGTAACTGTGAATAATTCATCATATGATTCAGCAAATTATAATTATCCCCTGTGCCCTCACGTGAACCAGACTGACCTTATTCTGGAAGTTTATCTTCGACCAGCACTTGGGGAAATTAATCTTTTATGAAAAGTGACACTGGTTGTTTAAATAGACATTTGGTTGGAAGTAGCTGGATGTGTAGAAACATGCCGCCTCTTATCTCTCCGGCCAGAAGATGTTCTTTTCCTGCGCAGTCTCAGAGGTTCATGTTGTATCCATCTTGCGCTGCATCCCCATCTGGGCCCAAGTGGCCGATGATGAGATAGTGTTGGTACCGCGCATGGCAAAGGAGGGAAGAGAACCACACACAAGACCGGGCAGGTGGAGGAACTCTGTTCTCCATGCAGGGATTGTCACAAGCCTGTCCGGTGATCGGCAAAAATGGAACATTTGTCCCAGATGGTCTCAGCTTAGTGTGACGGTCGCACATCTGTGCTCAGTATCTGGAACAATGCAGTACCCAGCACACGTGGGTTTGATTAGATCAGCAACAAGCCTCTTTCCAGGAAATATCTTTTGTTTTTCTCGGCATATATGGAGCCACTCAGTGGGATTTGCCTTTGGGCCACTTTCTATGTGTTTAACTACAAAAAAATGCAATTGGGTTTTGGATCAGCTGAGCTTCCCTGTAATCAAATGTTGCTCAACTGAAAAAATTATCATCATCAACATGTTCAGGTTTTTGAATTCCACGTATGAGGGGCCACGGCCGGGGTTTTTAAAAGGCAGATATCCTGGGTCCAACATGCAGCCTTTTTCAAAAAGGTTTGGAGTTTTTTTGATTCGTTTGACCCTTTCTTTTGTTTTTTTGCTAGAAAAATGGTAAACCAGTATAGTTTCCTGTTTGACCATCACCAGATACATTTCTTACTTAAAGTTGAATTGTGAGTACTTTCTGAAAAATGCAGCCCAAACTGTTGCAACAGGTTAGTATGGTGGGGTGAATGAAATGAAATAAATTAAATCAGAAAATCAGTCTGTATAAGCATAAAGGCAGCCCCCTGAAAAAAGCTGATAGTGAAGTATATTCTGCAGGAATTACTTCATTCACCTCAGGCCATTTTCATTCCAACACACCAATAACAAACAAACAAAATGAAAACACGACAGGAAATTACATCCCATATACTAGAAGTTGATGTTGTCACTAAATATTATTATATGATTCCCCCTAAATTTAATCTTACACACAAACCCCCCACAACCACCAGCATGCATCATGTGTGTGTATGCTTAATGTGTGTTGCGCCTTGCAAGCTGTGAATCATTCATTTGACGTCCAATGACATTGATTACTCTCTGTGCTCTTTTCAATAAACACACAAAATGACACCAGGAGACTGCTGCCGTTGTGTAGTGATGGAGTCTGTTGAATCGACTGTACCAGCAGTAGTGAGGAGGGGGCTCGGCAGTTCTGGATTGTATAAGCGTGTTGAACACTCACCTCACTACATACAGTTGTGCAAACAACATATCTGTTAGAGTAGAAAAGCTGCAAGCGTGCTTCAGTCCGTGGAGTCGAGCTAAATGCTAAAGGGCATCTAGAATGACTGTAGGGTCTGAGTTCTGTTGGTTTCTTCAATTCAGGATCATTTTTACAGCACCATATCATAACAGACGTTATCTCAGGGCACTTTTCATATAGAGCAGGTCCAGACAGGACTCTTTATAGTTATAATTAACAGAAACCCAACATTTCCCTGCCTTGACCGACGGGGTCTACTTGTTCTTTCTAACTCTAACCTTTCCTCTGACCCCATCCTGTCATCAGAAATGTCTCATGGGGAAGTTCGCATGAGACTGAAAACAGTTGTGGTCTTCAGAGGATCAACCCTCACAATTTCTGCTTTGTACATAAGATACATCATTGGGTAAGAGGGGGGTTGCAGTGATATTTGCTAAAAGCATTCATGTCCTGTGGGGTGTGAACTTTAGGCCCCACACTTTAGCCCTGTACTGACCAGGCTCTAATAAGAGCCTCTGGAGGCTAGTGCAGTGGAACTTTACACCATTAGTCCTGTTCTTTATATGGTTACTACAGGGATTTAGCTCCACAGAGCTCAGTCAAACCACATTATGAATGCATAGCTGGGAAAACAATTCATTCAGACCCTGAACTGGCACTTTTCAGCAAATCTGATGAACTTTGAGTACTTTGGCTCAGACTTTTTGAGAGAGACAGATTTGTTTCTAATCTGGATAGGTGTGACAAAACAGGTTTTAGCCATGGCCTCTATGACAAAGCACTGGGAGACGTAGCTCGGCGTAGCAAGAAAAGTCTTTCTGTGTTTTAGATGGTGGTGTGAGATTTGTTTTTCTGAGGCTGAAAAGATGAGACAGAGGCCAAAGGTTCATCTTACACCAGCTGATAATGCTTGAATCTTAGTTATCACTGTGTTGACATAAACATATTGTGAAGAAACTAGCAGTCAACATCATGTCAGGAGGGTTCATGAGGCCTCGAGTGGCTGTCAATCGGTGCAGGAAGAGACTGAACCTGAAGAGAATCCGATCAGTCTTCTCATTTTATCATTTAACTCTCAGCAGGACAGTAAGTCTGTGTATTTCCCAAAAAGTCATTAAATGATGATGATGACAACATTTCATGGATGTATGGATGTATAACAACCCCCCCCCCAACTTCCACACACACAACTCAAATGAGGGACATACATGGATATTGACACATGCTTACACATGTACACCCCCCATGCTGAACGTTCCCTTGTCAAATGAGAGCTCTGAGAGCAATCCATGTATTAGGCCATCACGGGCCGGGTTGGGGGTAAGGTGGCGGGGGCCTCTGGGGCCACAGGGGTCCCAGTTTACATTCCTGACTACGCTGGGACTGAATGGACAAGCAGGACTGATTTATTTTTACAGCAAAAAAGTTGTGCTGGAATATGTGCTTTACAGATGAAGAGGAAGCTGTATTTGGTCTCAGTGTGAGAAATAAGATCACAGTCACTCACAGTGGGACTGTTCTCACTGGACGTGGATGAGTGTTAATAACTGACAAGCAGTTATTTACACCCCAAGGTTGCTGCAACCTACATAATCAGGAGGGCTTGATCTAGATTTGGCTGATTAGATTCTATGAGTCAGCTGCCAGGAAAAGGAGAATGTGCAATTGTAGAGGAAGTTTCCATTAAAACATTGAAATCAGATGAGGCAAAGCTTTATCTTGCGTGGACTTTGTTCAGCCGAGTCTGGGCTTTTAAGCTTATGGCATAGATCACTCCCACAGTGCTGCTGATTGAACGGTCATATTGATGAAGAAAGCGACAGTTTGTATGCGCCGGAGTTGATCGCTCTCTGATCTGTAGGAATGTGTGGAGGCTGATTGCATTGAGCACTAGAAATGGGATCTGGGACCCACTGGGACCCTCTGACTGTCCCCAGATCAGACTTTAAATATTTATATGGCATTTCGACACAGAGCCTGTGTGGAGAGAGCGAGCATGCGTGGGTGATGACGCCCTGGGCTCTATGGCACATTATAAGACAGACCTGGACTACTTGCAATCCTTTTCCTCTGAATCAGGACCCTGGGGCGTCTGCCATCTGCAGCCTGGCATCAGGAGGCCTCCATTAGAGTTTATGTCATGACATGGCGTCAGAGATGTGTCACTGTGCCACCCTCACATGAGAAGTCTGATGACGCTGATCCCAAACCAGGGCACATGTGAAAAAGTACAGGCTACACTTCCATTTGAGCACAAATAAAACAACGCTGAGAATCAGCTGTTTCACCTGAACACTGTGACAGTTGGCTACAAACAATGGTTGCACACTGACAGAATTAGCTGTGAGTGTACCATTCAGACTGTTATTTACAGGTAAAGAACAACAAGTTAGCTAAAGCAAAGGATACCCAGAAGAATATAGTTATTAGCTGGCTCACAGGTAATGAGTAAATAGATCATAGTCGTGGATAAATATTTGAAAAAGTGCTGCAAACACAAACTTGACCAAAGTGACCTAAACAGTGACACTTCTATCACATGAGAACATATATTTTTAAGTTTCATTTACTCAATAGTGTTAGCTAACGGCTAGTCTGAAGCACGGTGGAGGAACATGGCAGCATCGCTATCTGTCTTTACCTGTCCTCTGGTTCTCTGGACTTCAGACACCTTCCCTTCAATAATTAAAGCCTGTTTTTGGCCAGTATCATTTCCTTAAACCCTTCCTTGTTTAATTTTGAGTTTTCCTTTTAAGTTCAGGTCTTGGGCATTGGCAAGAGATTTCCCTTGCTCAGGATGTTCGATGGATCGATGGTGTATAATGTGCATTATCCTGTGTAAGACGTATTAAGGGCTTATTTTGGTCAGACACTCAAGCTCTTTAGATTAGGAGGAGGGCTGCGCACAAGCTTTCTCTGCCTTCTTTATACTATAAACTGCTCACCAAAGCCAAGAATGTACTGGCAGCAGCTGTGCGGTTCTTGCTCCATTATTCTAATTGCCTTTAACCTGTAATCAATATTTACAGCACAGGCAACCCAAGGGGTTGGAGGACTAAGCATTCCTCCCTCTTTTCTCTTGCCTCTGATTTGATTAGGGAAGACGGCAGCCAGAGTGACAGTACGCTTCCCGGTTATAGCTCAGGGCCCTTATTCATCAAATGGCTGTGGGAGGAGCATGACCGTCAGAGGCAAAAAGAAAAATTTGAAAATGAAAAATGTAAAAATCTTTCACTTCTACTCACAAACGAAAGAACAAAAACCATTTATCTAAGCTGTTTGACTTCATAGTTCAGTGAGACAGCTCAGCACACCCACCTCTTGTGTCTCATCCCAATAATAATAATAAGCAGAAGAAGAAGAAGAAGAAGAGAAAGAAGCAGAAGAAGACGAAAAAGAAGCAGCAGAAGTAGAAGACGAAGAAGAAGCAGAAGAAGAAGAAGATGAAGACAAAGAAGAAGCAGAAGAAGAAGAAGCAGAAGAAGAAGAAAAGAGGAAGAAAAAGCAGAAGAAAAAGCAGCAGAAGAAGAAGACGAAGAAGATGCAGAGGAGGAAGAACCAGAAGAAAAACAGAAGACAAAGAAGAAGCAGAAGAAGTAGATGAAAAAGAAGAAAAAGAAGCAGAAGAAAAGAAGCAAAAGAAAAAGGAGCAGAAGAAGAAAAAGAAGACGAAGAAGAAGAAGACGAAAAAGAAGACAAAGAAGAGGCAGAAGAAGAAAAGCAGAAGAAGAAGAAAAAGAAGAAGAAAATGAAGCAGAAGACAAAGAAGAAGAAGAAGAAGAAGCAGAAGAAAAAGAGGAAGAAGAAGAAGAAGCAGAAGAAAAGAGGCAGAAGAGGACAAAGAGGACAAAAAAGAAGCAAAAGCAGAAGAAGAAGAAGATGAAGAACAAAAGAAGAAGAAGAAGCAGAAGAGGAGCAAGAAGAAGCAGAATAAGAAGCAGAAGAAAAAGAAGCAGAAAAATACCAAGGATTTGACTTGCAGCTGTTTGATCACTACAGGCCAACAGTAACTGGTTGAATCCCCCCCAAACTTCACAGTGTTATTTCTCCTGACCTTCCACTTCAGGAGTCAAGGAGAGTCTTCAGAAAACAACTTGGCTTCTTGTAAAGTGAAAAAACTGCTCAACACAATCGACCATTGTCATGTGTTGTTAGCAAAATGAAAAGGCCTCACAGAAAAGAAATAAGAAGGTCAGACAGAAAGCAAGGAAAAGGTGGACAAGGATGCACTGACAAAGAGGAGAGTGCAGCAGAAAGGGGGAAATGGGACGAGGAAAGAGAAGGAAAAGGGTCAGTGAAGGAGAAGAAACAGTGAGTGTGAAAGGCCAACAGCCCACGCTGCGACTCCATCTGGCCTCTCGCTCAGCATGTGTGTGCTTCAGTCAGTGGAAAAGCGCCAGAGCAACGAATGACCCCATATTTGTGTTTGTGTATCTGAGTGCATGGCTTCGATTGTGTATTTTTGTGAGAATACACTCCTACTTGTCTGTGTTAGGTTATAAATTCTTGTATGCATGCAGTCTGTGTGTGTCAGTGTGTGTGGTGTGAGGATGGAGGCGGACACAGCCCCGACGCTGTGTATACAGGGACTGAACTAAGATGGCTGGGACACATCTGAGACACCAGCAGAGTCATTCAACCTGAATATTTAAGCTGCTGCTTGTTGTATTGCACCTTTTTCTCAACAATTAAACTCTTTTGTTGTTTAATCGTTGGTGGAAATTATTAATTTTGGATTAATTTCAGGTGCATGTGCCTTCCTTCCATTCACAGAAACAATCTTAGGAGCTGCTTTGCACATTGTTATTCATTTTCCATAGAGTGTACAAAGTGTAGCAAAAATGTTTTGCAGAAATATGGCTTGAATTCCTGTGTTTTTATTCATGATATCATGTCTCCTTTTTACAACTTTTCGTTAGAAATCTGGAAATATAATAATTGAGAAATAAAAGGCAAGAAAAGAGAGTTAGCTTGTTTTGTCAGACCCCAGATTTACCTCAGCCTGTTGATAACTGGCTTTCTGATGCTGCGATTCAGGATCACCAACGTTAGTTTGAACGCCAGGGATCCAGACTGAGCTGAAGTTGTTTTGTGATACAGGCTCGGGTCCTCAGATGCCTGTGATGTTTTCATCTCTTCATTTACAAACCCCAAAAGGTTTACTTTTACTACTGATGCTTTGGGCACATTTTGCTGGTAAGATTTACATACTTCCAGTGAAATAGGATTTTGAATGCAGGAGTCTTACTTGAGACAAAGTGGGATCCGCTACTTTTAAAACACAAAATAAATTAAGGATCGGAGCACTTCTTCCACCACCGAGAGACAAAATCATGACACACATGTACACAGACAAAGTTTAAAATACTATAATATAATATATAATACAAAAAAATATAATTGCATTTGATTAGCTTTTTTTAAATTAATAATAGCAACACAAACTTTCTATTGACTATGTTCAGTTCAGTTCAATGAAGAAAAACAAGACCCCTTATGAAGGCCCTGCATCATAGATTTGTGTTGGAGACACATTTGGAAACTGTGTTTATGGCAACACGGTGAATTTTCAGCCACATGCACAACCCATATGATGCAGGCCCATATACCAGGAACAAGCCCAGGAACACTAACTATCGGGAGAGCTCATTATGTAAATGGCCTACAGTAAGATGGCGACCTTAAAAGAATCTCTTGCCTTTTACGGTGCTTTGCCCTTTTGGCCTGATTCAACTTGCGATACCAATCATCAGACTCAATAATGCTGAAAACAGTGAGAAAAAATGAAGGCCTAGCACCATAATCCCCTCAGCTTCAATAACAAATGGTGATGAAACAAACAGCTTTTCAAATCCCTCTGAATCCTCCCTCCTTCAATCCCCAGGCTCCGTCTCGTCCCCAAATATCCCCTGACCCACTTCAGGCTTTGGCTGGAGACAGTTTACACTGTGCTGTGCAACTGGCAGCCTGGGGTAGTCGCTGTAATAGTGTCAACAGTCTGAGCGGCCGATCCACCAGAGCTGCGCTTCTAGAATCATGAATGAAAAAGAAGAGCCAAAGCCATTGTTTTATTTTTTGTTTATTGATGATTTAAGTCTGAGTGTCCAAGCTCTTTTCTGAACTGTGCACAATGTTGGTAAATGCAGTTTAGCTGTGAATGTCCATGTAATTTTTGACTTATTGAAGTCAGTGCTGTGCTTCATCACCAGTCATGCAACATAGTGCCTCTGTTGTTTGTTTGTTTCATCCCTGAAATGTGCCACAATGTGCCCAAAAATTTAAATCTGATGAAAGACTCTTCCTTAAATATTTTATGAAGGGATGAATTGAATGTACAGAGTACCACTGCCCTTTATGACTGAAGGTTTCAAGTCTGTTTTGGACTATTTCCCCTCATTGCAGGGCTACACCTTTACCTCCACCCATCAAACAAAGCCTGAGTTTCTGAGTGTGATAGTTTCCCACAGTGTTCCCCCAGGTCTGGACCTCCACATGTATCCAGTATTCTTTATTGTAAAGGGCTTTGCTGCATTTCCCGTATGAACGGTGCTCTAATTTAAGTTTATTGTTCAGAGTTTTCCAGCCTTGGGTGTTGAGCACCTTTCAGCCACAGAGTGCAGGACACACTCTGATATTCCTTGGAGTAGGAGCTGGGGTTAAGGTGGGATTTTCAGGGCGGGGGGCTTCCAGTGAAGCGTTGCATTAAGGAAAAAATGTCTGACTTCAAAATAGCTCCCAACTGATTTACTGTACTGCACTGGTGGCTAACATGATAGACAGCCAAGCGGGACATAAAACAGCTTGTGTATCAGCTCTGTCTGAAATGTTGCATTGGAGATTATCTACAACTTCAGCCACTTTGTTTTTGCTCACTTCTGTAGCGTGGATGTAGGGGGGTTTGAAGGGCAGCGACTCTATGCCAGAGCTGAGTCCAGTCCAGTGCGGTCCAGTCTAGTCCAGTCCAGTGTACAGGTTTGTAGGAGATTGAACTGACCAGTCTCAGCAGTGAGTGCGTACAGCTACGGTGGCCCTGAAGGGAAAACTTGTCCATCAGTCACTGCTGCTGAGTGAGTCTGACGTGGCTGATGATTAGTTTGGTGAAAGCTTTGTTCGTGTTGGACAAGTAGCTGTAAGACTTCACATGTTTCAAGAAAATAAGTGTTAAGATGTCTGAGGTGTGTGTGTGTGTGTGTGTGTGGAGACGCTATCCAGCTGTAATATGGGAAATGTGGGACGGAGTGCATTTGGAGTTTGAACAATACTAGGAACTAAATGTCAGGACATCTCTGCTGCTCCACTATTTTTTTAATCTGTCCTCCACCTTCATAGACGTGAAGTAAAACTGTAAAGTGCCTTTAACACAAAGGATTTTGGTGAAACAGCTTTTTGGAGTCGTGTATTTCTATGGTCCCATCCATCAGCATGTTACATGAGTCTGTGAAAACTTGTGATCCAAGAAACGTATAAAAGACACCTAACTGAAAGTGCCAATAGCCACGATTTGGCTCAGCAGGGATGGATTCATTAGTCAACAGTGAAATAGATTTACACGACGGTGCCAGCAAAATCTTGGCAGTTGAATATGATGACAATCAAAGGCCCATGGTTTCATCACCCCTCTTCAAAAGCCCCCCGTCTGTTCCCGGTCGAGGTTCCGTGAAGCAGTAACCTTCCTGGGCCGCCTCAGTTATAGGATGAGGAATTTCAATGAAGACAATGTGAAATTCTGGGTTTAAAACAACGGCACGAGTGTATCTTCAACACAACCACCTGACTCCACTGACATCCAGAGAGATTCAGAGTGCTACAGCACAGAGTGCCAGTCTCCTCCAGCTATTCATTATCTTAAGTGTGTCTGCAGCAGACAATGAGACAGTGAGCAGGGAGTGCTCAGATGCATGATGGGAAGGACTGCTTAAACAAGCTCTCCAGGAGGGAAGATCTTGCAAGATAATGTTAATTAATGAGAGGGTGGGATGCGTCTGATTATGAGCAATGTCATGCACACACTGTGGCTGTAATATTGTTGGGTTCTTCTTGAAAAGAGTAACGATTTGTCCTCATTTTTTTAAAAGTTACAAAACTCATTCATGAGATTCGCTGGTCGTACCCTCTTCCTCTTACACATCAGCCACCTATTCTTGGACTAATTAGGAAACCAAACAGAGCTAATGTGTGGTGCTCTATTTGTCCTTCAACACAATGTGCAAGATCACTTGCGCAACACATTTTTGTGCTGTGGCCAATTCACTGATAATCTTGTTTGTGGCTTCACTAGGACATATGTGAGGGGCTGATGACAACGGTAAGGACATCACATTATTACAGAGTGGTAACTGATAAAACGGATACTATGCTTTCAAGTGCAACACACTGAGATTGCTGCAGCATAAAGAAACTATCCACCTGAAACTGTTCCCTCTGACGCCGTCCGACACTTCCGACCGGACTCGTCTTTGTCTGTGAGGGTTGCTGCAGGTTTGCATGAAGCCAGAGAGTGGACACTGAGGTCTGAAGGTTGTGAGGTGAACTCTAACTCAGTCCAGCACCGGCCTGCTGACACTGTGCACAATCTTCTACCTGAGACAAAGTCGGACAGCTCCGCACCATGGTTTGGGTGATAAAGAGCTTTCGGAGGCTGATTAGCCCCACCTGTTGATATGCACCGTGGTGCGTATCAGACCATGAGCGTCGTAGTTGTAATGAGCCGGGAAGAGGAGCTGAGAGTGACTGATTAAACTGACGTTGAAGCCGACTGGCTTCCTTCATCTTCTGCTGATTAAACACTGTAAATGCTAAATGGTTGCAGCTGCTTGACTGAGATGGGAAGAGAAACTCTGCTCTCTGAAAGTGTGTGGACTGAGAGATGTACAGTATCTACTCACCCTTTAAACATTCTGATCCCACTGGAGTAACATAATTAACACAGGTCCAGTGTGCACTAACCTTTCAGAATATCATTACCACTAATTCTGACAAAACCACTGAGAGATCCGAGATAAAAGCTTAAATGGAAACAAATTTAGAGAAAAAAAAACAAATGTGGCTCAGGTTGTAGCTCACAGATGAGTTAACTTGGTGAATCCAAGGTGCGAAATAACGTCATTTTTTTCCCTAATTTCTTATCTGAAATGTAGGCTAAGTACTCTAACTATTTCTATGGCAATTTTCTAGATAATTCATAAGAAAAGCTTTTTGATAGTCACATATTCCCTAGAGATGCAGCATCAGATTTGAATGAGCTGAGTTTCAGAACAATATGTGCTACACTAATGCTCTTTCAAATTATGTAAAACGGGAAAATTGGTAGAGGTGAAGATTTTGTTGTCCGATGGATTCACTGTTTATTGGTGTGAGTGCATTTATGAGAAGAACCCAAAATGAACTGTGATTCGGGCACATTTTCATGGAAGGTCTCTCAGCATCCCCTGGGCGGTGAATAATATGAATAAACACGCAGTCTGCGGGAGACACACTTTCACTTTTGGTAAATATTCATGAATCATTCAAACGACAGAGCATGAGGACAGCTCATTCACATCAGTCCTAAATCACTGATAGGTGCTGGAACCGGGCAGATGTATAATTCATTTAGTCAGTTTCCTGTTAATTATCCTAGTTGATGGTGAAAAATTACCGAAACGGACATTGTGGACCAGAAGTGCTTAAAATCTGCTATTGTTAAGTGTATGTCAATCAGTGCACAATTACCTTACAATCAAACCAAACAAAGAGACCATCTGGGGACATAATGTAAAAGACCTCAGTAAAAGGTTGCTTTTGGGGCTAAAATGAAATCAGTGTTTTCTTTGGAATGCCAGATTTTCAATTTCCATAAAGTTCAAAAGGGTTTTAAATGAAATTACAATGGAACATTAGAAAAAGCATTGTCTGCTTCATGTGGTATCTCTTTTTCACTCTCCAATTTTAAGCATTCACTCAGGCTTTAAGCAGCGCAAGGCCAAGAAAATCCTCTCAGACTAAAGAGCTCCTTATCTTTCTCTGGCCATATTAATGAAAATCCAATACATTTTATTTCTCGCAGAAATCCTAGTTAATTTCCAGTTTATAAAATGAGGCCAATCAGTCAATACTTTCTGCTTTTGTACCTGTGGAGCAAAGTGAGGACTTTGAGATGTCAGAATGTAATATTTCATGCCTGAGGCAGAAAAGTGGGGCCGGAGCTGCAGACCTGCCAGACTTCGGCACTGAGAAGAGCCTGACGCTGCATCTCAGCCCCCCCCCCAACTTCACTCATTTTGCAGATGAGGTTGGCAGCAGCGGCCCGCCCCGTATTTCAGACTAATTTATGATCTCTGCAGAGGAGAGTGCATTAGCAAGATCAGCCACATCGACCTCTGCCATGCAGTAACAACTGGCCATGAGAAGGCAGAGGTGCCTGTGTGTGTGTATGTGTGTGCGCCCATTCAGTCAAGGCTGAAGAAAATTGTCACAGTCAAGGTAGATCAGGCTCAGCATGAGTCATGTCACAAAATCCCTTTAACAACTGTAACAACAGAGTTTTAATTCACTGCTGCTCTGATTCACTCCTCTGACTGGCTCCTTCCCCATGGCAACGGCAGCTGCGACTCGTGGGTATTGTAGTATTTAGACCCTTCCACCAGGATAAAACCTGCTTTCCAAGAAACAGAGAGATGAAATAATTAAAACGGTGACCATAACATAAACCTACAGGGTTTATCTGGACCTTGTCCCTTCAGAGCCTCATTAAACCTTACAACACCATCCTCACAGGTTGCATAGACCGGGGTATTTAACTGAACTTAGAATGGGTTGGATGCCCCTTTAAGATTACAATATAATGAAATATAATAAAATATAATATATAGCAACATAAAGTTTTATTTTTGACTGAACTTTGCTCAGCGGTTTGTCCTACATGTAGCTCAAGTCCTCTTTTCTCTGAGGCTGAAGCCCCCCCCCCCCGGGACGGGAGGATGGGAGAGTTTGGGGCAGATGATTGCACTGACCTCCTCCGATGACAACCATATGCTCCTAAATTAAATATGTATGGCAGTGGGGAGAAATTCACTATGGTCTAGAGGAGTCAGGGAGGTTAAGATTCATGCTGCCATATGGTTTAATGTAAAGCTGTCGGCATGTTCAGACAGAGGGAGTCAAAATACAGATAAAGAGGAAGGGTTACTTCCCTGTGTTTGACAAAGTCATGCCAGTGATTTCATAATTATGATTGAAACACTAATGTTTTTCCTTCTTATTCATTTGTTTTTGAAGAACAGACCAGTGCTTTCCACATACGCCTTGCAACAGTACATAATAACTGTTAGTCTATTATATATCGACTCTGTTATTTATTTCCTCGAGGGTCCATTTTCTGATTCGATTCCACTTTCTTCAAAATGAAAAATGATTAAATTCACCCTAGGTCACAGACAGATGGCTGGTCACTGGGCTGGAGAGCACAGGGTGAAACAAAGCCAAAGTCAAGTCGCGGTGACATAGAGTAAAAGTTGTGATCTGCAGAGCCACACATGATTTCCTCATGTTAAGGCTCCGAGTGTTTATGTTGGAGCCGCTGGAGCTGCAACATAACACGCTGGAGGTGGCGCTGCAGATGGAGACGCGCGTCGGTGCAGGTATACACTGCTAGCAGAGCTCGGTGCAACCTGACATATATGGTATTGGAGGCAAAAGTCATCCTTTTGGCTCCTGATAACTGAGACCTTGGTCAGACTGAATAAATATTCATGTATCGCCGCAGCTCTTTAGCCTGTGTGTCACTATGTTCAAACACACTCACTATCAGCTCCAATACTCAGGTACTGAAACTCTTGACTGATGCTCATTAACTGGAGCATCTTGCTGCTGCAGATTTAACTTTTTTAATAATCAGAAAATGCTGGTGGGTGCCTTCCTCTTTTGTGGTGAGAACTGAAAATGGCAAATTGAATGGAAAACCACAGACACAGTATCCCAGCCCTGTATCATGCTGTGTCTGTGTCACGTCGTCACCTCCGTTTCCAGGAGCTGCTACACAGGAACAAACTCGTCCGGCCATAGCAAAGAAATAACAGCACATCTTCCTTTTGAAAACGGGAAGTCTGTCGATTCAGCATTCACACAGAGCTCACACAGGCACTAGATTCAGAATTTATACCGGACTGTGAGCTGCCTGCCAGCTTCTCTCCCGTAAATCCTAGGATTTATTATTTTGTTGAAACTTAATCTTGGTGTCCTCGTTCAAGCGCAGAGCAGTAATTAACTTGGGATCAACATTTACATGAGATAGAAACAAATGTTCTGCAAAGCGGAAGCTGCGGCGAGAGACAGACGGAAACAGGACGCGTTAGCGGGAAAGCATTGAATGAAACCCCAGAGTAACATGCTGCAGCTTAAATCCTCCATCATCGATTACACTGACAATCAGCATGTGATTTTACATATGTCAGTGTTGTAGTTTTCTATGCTCTAAATATTTGCTCAGAGACTTTGCTCTCATAAAAACCCTCCCCACTGGTCGTCTGTCCAGCAGCTTATTGTGACACCTGCACACATGTGACTCTCCCTTGAACGTAACATTAGTGCAGATGTCGCTGCAGTTGAAGAGTGAACCACCACTCAGAGTCTGTTGGATCCTCCTGAAGCTCTTTTACACTCAAACGGGTTTTGATTTGCCTTTCTAACAACGATGGTCCTTTAGTTTTTTTTCACTCTAAACTTTTGACATAAATAAATAAAACTCTGTCTCGCTTAAAAAGGTAAAAGAATGTTTCTTTTTTAACTTATTGCCTTTTGCAGGTCAGTTCACCTTCTACTCCCTTAACTGTTTGCAGTAACAGATATTTTGACCGGGGGGTGGGGGGGCACACCTTTTCATATTGTTGCTTCATGGGCATCCCTGTGAACCACAGTCTCTCTCGGTCTAAACATACTGAAGGGTGTGTCCCCCCAGATTTTACTGTTCTGTCCTTGCTGGTTCTTCATCATGACAACTGCTCTGTGTGGTCCCCAGCCAGAGAGAGAGGTATATTAAAGCAGCAGTGAGTCCTGGCTGCTGTCTTCATCCATGTTTCCTGTTGTTTATTAGGAAATCCAGCGACTGTGGTGAACATGAATCCTTTGAGGCTCAGCTCAAATTCACCAACCAACGTGCTGAGAAGGGTCAATTATTTCTTCCAAGACCTAAAACTAATTATTTGACAAATGCCATTCTGTACAGAACCTCCTAAGACTGGAACCTTTTACAGCCTGCATCAATCACACATCTGATCCAAACAGCTTCACACTACAAGCCAATTACGTATGAGTCAACATAGTTATGGCTCTGGTGATGTATCAGTTTCAGTCTGACTGTATTTTTCTTTTCCTCCTGTCATTTCCAATCTTTAACACCTGTCTGTCAGTCAGGTGTTCTCTGAACAGACTCTCAGATCAGTCATTACCGTATGGTTTCTACAAGCGTACTGGTGTGCGTGACTGGATAGTTGATTTTGAACCCCTTTTTTATTTGAATTGATTTCCTTTTGTATGTGTGTGTGTGTGTGTGTGTGTGTAAGTGTTGCTCAAACACATACACACCAAGAGGCAGAGAAACAAAATTCAAAGAATCTGGTGGATACATATTCAAAGAGGCTAGAAAGAATCTTGAAATATTTCCATCAGCATGAGTGATTCCCCAGAGATGCTCAGAAACCTAGCCACTTCAGTCTCTCTGGAGGCCGGCGGGAGTCAGACACCTCACAGTGTTTGAACACTGAGAGACACACCTTCATCCTCTCTGGTCCTCAGGTCTGTTTGTGAGTCAGGAAGAGATGGAGGAGAGTGGAGATGCGAAGCTTGTCTTTGTTACATATTAAAGCAGCGCTGAGGTGGCTACAACAGTCAGTCAGCGAGCTCACATTCCAGAACAACAACCTCCCTCCCCTGTAAAAGCCAATTTCTCCCTGAGCCACAGAGAAGCTTCTCTTTTTCTCTCAGTTGTCAGGATGTGATAATTGGACCAATCGGTGGAGATCGTCTGCTGACTCACCACAACAGGTGCTCAGGGAGGAGCACGAGTCACCGGCAGAAAAACGTTTGACTGGACCTTCAGCTTCGACGTGGAGGAGATCTCTGCCTGCAGGTCTAGTGGAAGCTGCTTCTGACTGTGAATGTACCTCAGCGCCTCCAGGCTGCTCAGGTCCTTTGCAGTCACAGAAGTCTGTTGCTTCTCAGGCTGACTCTGTTCCTCCCTGTCTAAATCATTAGAGAATTAATCAATCATACACTGGCTGCCACACCCACAGCATTGTGATCCACCACCACCCTCCCGACTGTGGGCCCTCCAGCTGCCTCAGTTCAAGTGGAGCCACCATCTGCATCTGCCCGCTGTTTAATGGGATATGCAAAACATTTGTGATCCACATCTCCACACTCGAAACATTTCAACTGTTCTGAGGCGGCATAAACCATATAACAGCCATCGCCATGCTTTACTCTGAAAGACACTTCCGACGTTTGTGTTGGCGAGTCTAACACCTGCACAAAAGTCTCCCCAATAACCACACCAGTCTCGATCGGGTGATGAACATGAGACTCATCCCTCAAGAACACAACCACTGCTCTGTTCATTCTAGATGCAAAACACAGTTTATTGTGTCCTACCTGTTCACCGACAGCCAACAGAACCTCCTCCACTGTTACATTATTATCCGGCGGGACTATCCTCACTCCATACCAGATTGACGGAGGTGGCATCTCTGAGGACGCTGTCCCTCCAGAAAATCACCTGGTCAACTCTGCAAACACTCAGTGAAACTATTAAGAACACTCACCTGATCACAGTCATAGGACAGATGAAGAGTAGAGCGGAAAACAGCATAACAGGGACAGAAAACAATTCAACTCCACCACCTTCACTCATGCTCACAAAACAAAGAGGAAATGGGGAGGAGTTTTTTTGCAGGACAGGATCTTGACTTTAAAGACTGGTCTGTCCCTCCATGAAAGTGTGTGACAGCTTCCACATTACAATCCACTCTGATGCTGTAAAGGGACCAAGACCTTCATGCTGTGAGCTGCAGATGATAAGGAGCATTCTGATTCATTGTAATTAATATTGATTAGATTACCTGGCAATAATTCATGCTTATCTTGCAGAGGATAATGTGGGTGGGAGAATGCATAAACAACTGCAGGGACGAATTAAAATTACAATATTTTAGGAATAGTAGAGGAGCCAGTCAGTCAGTCACCTTCCTGTGGAGCAGAACCAAAACTTTCCAAACACCAAAAGCTGCTTTATGATTTACTCCACAGCAATAACTTCCTTATCTGCACTGCTCATTTGTTTTATGGCACTGTTTGTTTTGTAGATATCTTGATGTTTACTTCAGTAAACTGGACTTCCAACAGCTCACAAAAAGCAACACTTCACTCCATATGGGAAAACCCTTTATTTCTTAACTTTTAAAAATTTTTTTGGTAAATCCCCCAGGACACAAAAAGCTGCTTTGCCTCCCCATCTGTCGTCCATGTTTCTCTGCAGGAGTGTATCTCTTTTGTTTTTATAGTCTTGGTTTCTCCTCAGGATTTGTTTATGCCTGACTGGGCCCTGCACTTTAAAATGATGTGGAGTGCAGTGTTCATGAAGGCAATCTTTTATTTATATGATGCCTCTATGGTTTATTTTTTCCGTTTGTTATGTTAGCCTGAGTCTGATGGATCTGTTTGACCCACGTAGCTGCATATGAGACACCGGTTTCTTGATTTCTGGAGACCCACAGTCTTCCACAGTAAATAGATACTAGAGCCAAAGTGATGCCAGAACTTCTGTTACGGGAGTAAGAAAAACCTCATTCAACATCACAATGACATTTGTAAGCATATTAATAACATCCAGCCTTGAACAGAGCCACAATACATCATGTGGTTCATTCATGAAGATGATCCTTAAAAAAAAAGATCCAGTATTGTTGTTTATTTGATATTTATCTTCTAGCAGCCTTTAATTAACACAATTTCCCATAAGCTCCCGATGTTCCTGGCTTAAAGGTCCTGGCTCAGCAGAGAGGTTAAGTTCAGACATGTCTGTAATAACAGCAGGATTATGGTTTGACAGTTTTGAGAGGAGTTTCAGATGTTATCGAGTTTTATGTTCACGGACATGACGCAAGGAAGAACCTGAACTGCTGGACTTGTAGTTTTTCATGGGAGCTGTAGTTTTACTGTGACTTTATTTTGTTATAACCATGAGGGTTTCATCTACAAGTTGCCGGTGCTGGAGTGAACACCGGAGTTCGATCCCGTCTGAAGAGCCAAAGAGCTGCTGAGGATGAAGGCCATGGAACCTGACTGAAAGCTCATCTCTGGAGTCTGCCTGTCAGCTGATAGGACAGATCAGTCCTTGTTATTTAATAAACAGAGAAAATGCTGTAAATCTAGATGGTCGCTGTCTCACCCATGGTCTCCATCTCTGCAGAGGAAGCCTGAAGCTCTGTTGGCGGGACTGTGGTGTCCTTGGTCCTTGGTCAATTCCCTGATCAAGGCCCTTCTGGCCTGCTTACTCAGTTTGTTCAGACATACAACTCCAGGAAGAGTCCTGGTGGTTCCAGACTTGTTCCATTTGACATTTTTTGAGGCCACTATTCTCCAGGGAACAATTAGAGCTTTAGAACTGGTTTTAGACCTTTGCCCTAATCCAGGCCTCACCACAGTTTTATCTCAGAGGTCCACAAAGATGTCCATGGACTCTGTTGCCTGGCATTGGTCCTGACATGCAGTGTCAACATTGAACCTTACACACATGTGTGTGACCTTCTAAACTGTGTCCAATCAACTCAGTTTTCCACAGGTGTCAGGTGTCACAGTTCTAGATTCATCTTAAGGATAATGAAAGCAAAGAAGAAGCACCTGACCACAGTCTGGAGCCACAGCAAAGGATCTGAACACTTTTGTAAAGGAGAGATTCAGGTTTTTCATTAGACAAAAGAGTCAATTTTATCCATTTTCATTTAAATCTACAACAAAATTAAGTGAAGGGGACTGAAAACTTTCTGAAGCCTCTGCATACCATGGTTTATGAGCTGAATGCATTATTAACAGGCTACTTCTGAATATATGTGCTTTACCAAAAACTTGCTAAACAAGGGGCATTTATTTTAGGTTGTTAATGACTTTTTCACACGTAGTTTAAGCACAGGACAGATTTTAAATGATAAAATGTTCATAGGGATTATCACTGCACAAAAGACAGCAACAGGGGTAGTAAATATGATAAATCCTGCAGAAGAGACTTCATGTGTTCTGGATGCGATGGAACATGTGATTGATCCTTTTTATTTCTCTTGATCCGGACAGCGGTATCAATAGACATTGTGCCAGTATCAATACTCCAGGGATCGATCCCTACAGCCCTGTTTTGCATTTTACTGTCCATCCTCAGAGATTTGGAGCGTAGCTTGATGAGGAGCCTCAGAAAATATGTCTGACTTAAACAACATTGCGATCGTTATCCGGTTCAAGTGTGTAGAGTCGTGAATATCAGCCACATATTCAAGTAAGACAATTTTGACTTTCCATTAGCTGTGGCCACACAGCTTCTCCTCCTTCTCAGACTGAGGTGAAGTTAATCACATGGTTCCCAGTGAATGAAATCTCTCGTTAGACCCACTCAGTCAGAGAACTGCAGAGCACCGATATGGGCAGCAGCCTCAAGTGCTGTTATAATTAAATTCACCTTTACACCTTTTACCGTCAGTTGTTGACATAGTGTCCACACTCTCCACCATCTTCCCTCCAGACACATCCACTAATGGTTACATCTCAGCGGCTCTGCATAGGTTTACAGGAAAAAGGGAACCAATCAGATTGGCCTATTGCATGATGTAACAACAGATCCAGTAATGATCAGGAGACATGGTGTGAGAGTTCGGATGCTTCCCAACGACAGAGGCACGTGTCCTTAAAAACACATAGAAGATGGTCATTGCCGACAGAAACAATGATGATCTTCGTGGATGACCAAGGACACCACAGTCCCACCAACAGAGCTTCAGGCATCCATGGAGACTAAGTTCCTATTGGAGGTTGACCAGTAGGTTTTTTTTCAGAGTCATTAGATATTATCAGTAATCAGTGAGACTGATGACCAATAATTGGAACTCATGTACTTTTGCGGTTGAAGTGAGAATCTTGGCATCTGAATTTAGAATAACACAGAACTTTGATGCAATGTCTTCAAGCACATGTTTAATTAAAAGAACTTTTCAACATCATCTTAAAACAAAAAAGCACAGAGAGCATTTCTCATCAAGTCAACTTTTAGCAAATGAATAAAACAGCCTGCAAGCGTGTACTGCAGAGCGCCACCCTGCTGCTGGCTGAGTGTTGACACTCCCATACTCTACTCTTACACCATCTCTTTAGTGCATCCATCTGTTTTGAGAGTTTAGAGAGAGACAGAGTGTTAAAAGTGGGGCTGCAGGCTGACACATGCTTAATGGGCGATTATGCCCCACCCTTGTGAAAGGACAGGATCTGGTCTGTAATAGACATGGACATTCAGAGACAAGACCAAGACAGAGAGTCGCCTGTACAGCCATAGATATGCTACAAACAGGTCGGGTGGGTGAGGTTAAAGTCACCACACTTCCCCACAAATCCATGCTGGATGGGCGTGCTCTGTCTGAACACACTCATCTTGAAGCCAATGCAGATGAAATCATAACATCTGCTTAGCAAACGTCATCTGCTGATGAAGACCACATGATACAGCTGAAAGCCCTGGAAGAAAAGATAGCAAGCGGACCTTGAGCCAGGACTGTTTTGTCAGATGCATTCTGCACGTCTCAGAAACAAAGAATCTGTAAATATAACAGGAACTCAAGTCAACACCCCCCAGGAGGAACAACGCAGCTCATCTCATCTCATCCGACACAGGAAGAAGAAACACTTCATCCTTCTGCTGTCTTTGATAATACACGAGTTTTCTCTCATCTTATATATCTAGTTAAAAACGGAGGGGAGCGTGGTCACTCTGCAGTATCTAAGTTTTCCAATCCACCTCGGTGTCCTAGAAAAGCCTCCCTCAGTAATAAACACTAAAGCACAGCTTTAGCGCTTGGCTGAGACCACAAAAGAGCTCCCTGAACGAGAGCAATGAAGAAAATAACAACTCTGCCGCCAATGGATTAGGGTCTAATGTCCCCAGTCAGCCACAGGTTTCCATGGACTTTATCCCTGTCAGATCTGAAATATCCTCATGTGGAGACACTTTCCTCTTTTCCCGACTTCCCCTTCAGAGCTGCTGTCGGAAGTGTTTTGAGGGGTGAGGACTTAGATCTCATCAAGACTTCTGGGGGAGATTAAGAGTAACACTTTGGGGGTTGGCAGCTGATCCCTGAACAGCCTGTGGTGTGGATGCCATCGTATCTGCAATCTGTGTCATTAGGACAAACACAATCAATGTCTGATCGGATTTCACCTCAGTATCTGATGTGAAAGATGAAACACGACACATTTACCTGATGAAAACCCACATTTTACTCGACCTTATTTGGTTTTACAGTCATAAAAAGAAGAAATATAATATGTCCTTTCAGCACTGTTATGTGCTTTATGTGTGTGTGTGTGTGTGTGTGTGTGTGTGTGTGTGTGTTTTTTTCTTTTAATCTGTAATTAACTTCAACACATAGTGACCAAGAGGTTTTTCTGTGACATAATGAAACCCTGCTCCAGCTATCTCTCCTTCACTGACCACCCAGGATTAAAAATCCCTCATCTGTCACACAGATTAGCTTTAAAATGAGCAAGTTCTGTTGTTTGTTTCTGAAATGTGCTCAGATTTACCCTGCAGGTGTCTGAGGTTAATCCTACATCACTTTAACACCGGCAGCAGGTTTAGTGCACATGTCAGATGCCACTTGCTCAAGTGTTTGGTCAACCCAAAGGAAACCTTAAACAAAGCAAGAGTCTAACTGTGCCCTGCTCAGTTAGGAGAGGAATCATTTTAATCCTCTCAAAGAGGCAAATGCTTAGATTTTCCACAGATTTTACCATTTAGAAAACTTCAGCCGCTGGAAAACACAAAAATTGTAGAAGGAGATCTAATATCCCAAAATAGTGTTGTTCTGCTGCCGCTCAGAGGACAGACTGGCATCCGTTTGCAACATGTATGCAAACTCCATACACTCGAGAGATTTAAGAGAGCTTTTTCCTAATAAGGCAGAAGAAAGCAGCAGGTTTTATTTTGTTTGGTGAGATCCTGCCAGTAGAGCCGGTGCCAAGGAAAGACTGGACTGACTGCACTTTGCTGTGTGCCAAGCGGGAAAAAAAAATCCACACAAATTGATATTTCGGAGATGGGGGTCATCATCTCTTTTTTTATGTATGCTGGGGCTATGTTTAATTAACCTGCCATGACGTGCATTTGCATTTCGCTTCCTTTGCGAAAGCCTTTTTTCAGCTCAGCTAGTGCCACTGGCACATGAATTAATAACATGTATAAATCAACATGCTGTATGTCACCTCAGGTGTCAGGAGACTAGGGTGGAACTTTATGAGAGAAACACAATCGCTCCAAAGCTAATCACACACTCTCGTTAACAAGCTGAGCCTGGACCTGGATGGAGAATAGCAAGAGGTCTGATGCAGCTCTGCAGCCTCTCTGGCCACAGGCTGACGAGCCAGGAGCTCATTGCATTAGAGTGAGAGGGATGGAGACATAGAGCACCACACAGTGAAACAGTTGCCATGCACACACCAGTACAAATATATCCCCAAAACTATTACCTGCCAGCATCGGCTCCTAAATACGGCACAGCTCACAGGACAGAGGTGAGCAGAGCACACAGTGAGTGCTGATTTAAGAACCACATTATATAAAAAGGCAGCGCTGTGGTAAGGCTACGTATGTTGACTGCGAATCTCCTGCCTCCTCTTCACCCTGAGTTTCAGCAGAAGCAGCTCAGTCTGCCTCGACTTCGCTGGCAGTTTTTGTGACTTTTCACACTCCCATTGAAACTTTTTCTGGAAAACAGGAAACAATGTGACACTGCAGGCATAACAGGAAAAAGGTGAATTACAGTCTATGCTCCATATGAAAGAATGCTCCTTGGTTGAGTCACAAAGAGAAGTCTGATTGTTTCACTACAACCTGGCTCCTGCTTTCACTGAAAAAAGTCTGAAATCCGATGAAGATGAAGCACAGAGAAGCTATAATGTGTTCATGAACGAGCTCTAGAGGTAGATGACCTGTAAAAAGAGTAAAGTTAACCGTTTCCCCTGTTCCCAATCTTTTTGGCTAAGCTAAGCTAACCGTCTCCAGCGCCACTTTAAACTACTTTTATCAATCTCCTCATCTCCACTAGGAAGGAAAGCATGTAAAACTATTTCCAAAATTGTCAAAAAATACTAGGAAATAAAACATATACATTTGAAAGCTCTTCATCATTATGTATAGAATAGATTTTAAATATATTTGCACTGCACAAGCTACAAGTTTTCACATTAGATCAGATCCTCCTGCTCATTTTGACATGGTTCATGATAAATGCCACACTTTCAACTCATGCAGCAGCCGTGTAGGAATCAAATTTATCGGCATTTAGTCCATATTTATTGTGAACAGTGACACTCTTCAAACTGCAGGAAGTGAAGTGAAGTGCAAAAGATAAAACAGGAAACCATTGATGAATGAATGACGTTGAAGGAAAACACAACTGGGGACTCGTGTATTTAATAATAATGATAATATTATTAGTAACAATATAGGGTATAATAAAAATGAATAAGCTTTATTTGTAAAGCACCTTTCATACAAGAAATGCAGCTCAAAGGCTTTAAATAAAGAAATTACATGGACCAAGAGCTCCACAAGAAAATAGACATCGAATGAACATAAAAGCAGAGCCACAATTAAAAGCCACAATTAATGAATCAGAAAACTCACTTGATAACTATAGAAATAAAATAAACTAAAGATTATAATAGCATTCATAGAATGAACAGAGTAGTAAAATGATGCTCAGACATGAATGTTTTAGTAATAGAGATGCAATAATATAAGATAAAGCAGTTTGATGCTTACAGGAGCCCACAGTTTCTTAAAGTGGGCTTAAAATAAACCACAATGATGGAGGTAATGGTTGTAGCCATGGTTTTCAGTCTATTGATTCAGCACCCAGCATGACTGTGCTGAAGGTGACTGCCTTCTGAAACTTAATATAATCAAATCAGCCCTGTAGTTAAACTCTTCACCTCTGCAGATACGTATAGGAACATGCTGGCTCATTCCTTTCCCCGTGTCATTTGTATTTTTCTACCATCTCAGTCTAATGAGACGCACTGATACGCTGACCCCCAGTGTCCGTCTTGACATCTGTGCTGAGTTAATTCAACATTTAAAGATAAACGTCAGGGCACCAGCAGACGTGATTCACTAAAATGTACAGAGGGGGGCCTACACACACCTCCTCCTCCTCCTCAGCCTGCAGGGTTGGGGTTATCTTCCCAAGTCAAGTCACCAGAAATCAGGCTGTTCCCTTCACAGAAGTTGTTAAAGGCTGAGTGAGCTGAAGAAAAAGACCTGTGTTCACAAGCACATCGGCTGCATAAACACCCGCACTGTTGATGTAACATGATAAAAAGTGCCTCGTCATATGTAATGATACACAACAGTTTGCCACTGACCCCGAAAACAGCGGTAATGGACGCTGCTGTTGTTGTGTTGAGTATTCACACCCACCACTCATCATCAGTTCACCAGCCACAGAGGAGCAATTAGAACGGCAGGGTGCCAGGGGCTGTAGGAAGGGAATGGAGGGTGGGGTCCAGAACTATGGTGTAGACCCCCATCCTTAGATGTTGATATGTGGGGGTTTAAGAGCCCGGATAGAAAAATACATAAGCAGAGATTTCGGTTTGTTGGGTTGGGGGAGTGTCCCAATCAGCTCTCACTGGTTTTTACTTGTCTCAATGTGCATACATTTGTTCTTCTGCTGGTCTAATAGTCAATCTACTCTTACCAGTTGTTCCCAGCTGTTTGAGACGTGATGGTCGGGGGGGGGGGGGGCGGTTGGCGACTAGTGTTCAGGCTGAACAGGCAACAAGTCTCAGCTTTAAGCTGCTGGGTTGCAACTGGAATAATGTCTTCAGACCACTCCACAGTGCCAACGGTGACTGTACTGACCTGACAGCTGCCGATACGTTTACCATGACCTCATTTAGCGAGAATGGCTGTAACGTATACATTAACGGCTCGTTAGCTGACTTCCATTGATGAGCCATGGTGTCAGCTAGCTTTGTGGCTAACTAATTCAGCAGCAGTTGTGTGTTTTATACAAACAGTCAGCAACACAAACATGACCACGTTTCGTCAACGAAATACAAACAGCCAGTGCATGTGAGTGAACAACATGATTTAGTGTAACATTAGTGGTTCTGTCCTGCTCTTTATTGTGCTTGAGAACTTTACGCACCATACAAGCCCATCAGTTATTACTCATCCTTGGGCCCTTTTCTCTTGTGCATGTAAAGCCTTAATAATGAAGAACAAATCCGACCCCCAGCTTATCCAGGCAGGTTTTCTGAAGTAAGCAACCCAAACGTCCAAGGGTTGTTATCACAGCAAAGCAGAGAACAGAGCAAGAATATGATAAGAATAAGGGCTCAGCACACACGGAGCTCCACAGTTTTATGGACACTGAATTCAGCATCTATTCGTTTTGACAAAAACTGGATCTGGACTCAAGGTCCCTCTGCTAGACCAGGTCTGGAGGATCGAGGCCATGTTTGACGTTCAACTTCAAGTGGAGAAAGTTTCTAAGAAAACTGTGATTAATCAGATGATGTAGGTAGAAATTATGATATGGAGTAAACCTGGGGCTTTGGGGGCCCCCAGGGATCTGGGGCCCCGGGGCATTCGCCCACTTGGCCTGGTTGGTGATCGAGCTCTGATTTTTATCCTCACATGATCAAAAGGATTATAGCCAGTCTCAGTACTCAGTAATCATTACTATATTATAAAAAAAACTATAATTATTATTATTATTATCATTATATCCCCCCCCCCTCCTCCCACCATCCCTCGGTTGTCGTGGGGGGGGTCTCTCCAAGCTCTGACTGGTTTCATAGGCAGTGGTTCAGTTGTGGATGATGTCGGTGTGGCTCTTGATGCCATGGTTAATAAAGTGGATCAGCACATCGTATTAGGCGAAGCTGCTCTATTTTCCATCTCATTAAAAGGAAAGCACTCGATGAAAACAGGAGCATCCTCCAGTTTCAGAGAGATTAATGTTGGGTTAGCCATTTCTTAATTGTGTTCAATACCAAGGTTTGTTGTCAGGCGAGACGTGACACTACTGCCCCAATTGAATTTCTTTGTGTGTATGTTTTATTTAAAGGACCCTTTTGCAATGTGGACCACATCCATGTGTTTCCTTTTCTAGTAATAAAAGAGCCAGCAGAGCAATATAAGTCATGTTGAATGAACACTGAAAATGTCTTGCAGGCCACGTGCAAACAATCTGACTGACTTCATATGGTGAGATTTAGGGCTGCTGTATTTTGGGATAATAATAATAATAATAATAATAATAATAATAATGTTAATAATAATAAAAATAATAATAATCATAATATCATTATTATTTTTAAAAAGACCTATCCAGATTGAAAAACTATTATTTCACCCAAAAAACTGCATACAACCCACATAACCCAAAGCAGAAAAGCAGCATATTTGCTTTGTTTTTCTTGTCTTTTTGAACCTTTTGTTCATCTCAATGATGATGTAGCTTTTATCTTCTTATATGATAAACAGATGGAGAACAGTCAACTCACCCTCTCGACTCAGGGCTGAAACACTATGATTAGTTACTGGTTACACGTCACACACAGATAAAGTTATTACATTACGTGGCTAATTTGTCAGATTTAAAAGTAAGTATCACATTACTTGTTACCTTATTTTGGTTACTGTGCTGTTGGCCCCATAGAAGGAGCCTTTAAACCACATTAAAACCTGGACCCAGAAACCAGACTGTCATCAACCCCCCATCAAAATCCCAGGGGACAGAAAACAAGCCAAATCCCGCATGTCAGTGTGATGGAGCGTTAATAGGATTACTAAATAATATTTGGTTTCTGAATTTCAAACTGTAAGCATTGCTGTTTCTGAAAGCAGTAATCACCCCAACCCTGATGCACAACACTGGTTTTAGGACAGGATCAGCAAAACAGTCAGCCTGGTATTGACCCACTTTTAACCAGGTCTGGACGAAGAGACCAGATTTGACAGGGTAAACATGAAAAAGAAAGTGGTGCAGTTGAGGACAAACAGTGCAACATGACATTTAATGCATCTGTGAGATGTGGCCATGCTGTTTTCAGCAGTGGGCAGATGTAGCATGGAAATGAAAGCAAGACAGAGAAAGTGTCTGGCATTAGATGACGGAGAGGGTGGGTGGCCTGCCCTTTACCAGGTTTGGGTACAGGTTCAGATTGAGTTACTGGACCGTGATTGATGGAAAAATATACACCGACCACCGAGAGGGAGAGATGAAGAGTTTAGCACCAACAACCAACTGATGAGGTGCATTCAGCAGAAGACAGGACGCCATCTGTTTTGACAGAAAACTTCCTATGGTCTCATTACCCAGCTTTCATCCTATCACCCAAGTTCTGTTTGATCATACCTGGATTTAAGAGCTTAAAATTAGTCCAGCAGCTTTTATTGCATCAAACTGCCTAAAAGGAGAGGAGAACGGCCTGCAGTGTCCCTGTTGGTGGTGCTGCCAAGGCAGAGAGAGACAGCGTGGTGAAGAGCATCTACCACCCACGGGCCTCTGCAGTAACGCAGCCATTTACAGACTCCAGCGTAGAGCTTGGGTTCAAGGGCCAGAGGATGCTCTACATGTTAACTACTCAAAGTAGAAATTAGAGAAAAAGTGTTAGGGTTTGCCTTAGTGGACCCAAAGCGGAGGCTGAGACAGGATACAATGGTTGACTGAAATTATGGGAGATTGGCAGGTGGAGAGAATGCAGCTTGTCTGGAGGAGGGAAAGTGAAAACAGGAGGCTGGAAGTTGAGCTCTGCGGATGGTGAGAGGAAAACACAAGAGACAGCAGCCATGGTAGAGAAGCACAGGAGAACTACACATGGCAGCAAAGTAGTGGCAACAAAAAAAAATAACACCGGAGAAAGCTAAGGGGTCCAGAGAGCATCTACCACAATGGTGGAACCATCAGGCAATGAGGTGTTGGGTAGACTAGGATTTATGCTGGTGTGTTGATTAATGAGATTAGAAACAGTTGGGTTCCCCTGCAGCTGCAGGAACAGGTGAGCCACGCCCTCCACACAAACACACACACACACACACACACACACACACACACACACACACACACACACACACGCACGCACGCACGCACGCACACACATACACACACATACTAGGAAGGAACCAAAAACAGGGAAGGGGGAAGGGAGAGAGAGAAAACAAAAACCTGGGGCGGCATGGCTTGAACCCTGACAGAAAAGCATTTAATTGCTGTTTAATAAACAGGCATCACAGGTTGATATAAAAATCACCTTCACACTTAGAGAACCCTGAAGTGAATAGTATGAGGGGGCTATTGGTAATTGTGATGAGGCTGTGGGCCTTCATGTGGTTCAGTCAAAGGAAATATCTGGCTGTTATTGGAATTAATTAATACTGATCTCATTGGCAGCAAGTTGAAGTGCCTCTATGACCATGGCAACCCACATCCCAATGGTGAGTGGCACTGAGCCCTGTGGCTCAGTGAACAGGACCCTGGCAGATTATCAAAACTAGGTGCATCCGAACAGCTTATGAAGCATCGGCTACTCACACCAGCTGAGACCAGACCAACCGATAGGAGCCTTGTCTGGCATATTAGCTGACCCAGGTAATATGTTAACAACAGGTTCTAACTACATGATGCATAAATACATACATTAGACCAATGCACTGCTTTGAAGCTGGGCATTTTGCATGTTGTTTACTTTGAGGCACTGCATTACATTCACATGCCGTAAGACCTGGACCGGCTCCGTCCTCATACACGTGGTTGGGCGTTCAGGCCACTGGGGATTGTTTTGTGTACTCAAGTGTGTGTTGTGCTCAGCAGTTGCCTGGAGCTGACCCACAGGGGTGTTATCTGTTGTCTGAGGCAGCACCATGTGCCTTCAGCAGCCTCGGGCTAAGCTGCGTGCCCACCATCTATGAAAAGTGACATCAGACCCCCCCCCCCCAAGCCAACGGTCCGGTGCTGAGCCAGCACTGGCACAGGACCCGTTTCACCGCTGTGCTGGGCCAGAAAGTGAGAAAGTGGGAGAGTGGTGAACTGGGCAGCACCACCAACATCTCAATGAGGACTGACACTGCCATCTTGTGGTTTAAGTGTGAACGGGAACGATGTCCACCACACAGTCCTTTGTCCAAACTGAAGAAAGAGTGATTGATGGACCATCTTGTGCTGATTTATTAAGAATATATATTTTGAGTTAATACCTGCTCTAGGTGTCAATTGTTCTATTTGCTTCTAGTGTTGCACCCTTTTGGGCAAATATTGATTTTTCAGGCATTAGATTTAACATGTTCTTGTGAGCTGCCTACCGCCATCAGCCTACTGCCGATTCAGTGTTTGAATATTTAATCAGTAGTTAAGAGATCACATGGTCGAGTTTGACCTGATATGTAATAATCTGTCACTGGTTGATCATCATAGCATCGTTCTGAGTTCTGGAAGATTCAGTGAGTGTGAGATATGTCTCGTGTCTCATGGACCGACAGCGGCAAAAAAAAGAGGTTGGTGCAGGACCCAATAGCCACTGATCCACCAAACTTGACTCTGACTCAGAGTCCCATGTTTCAGATTAATTAAACTAAAGTCAGGAGACGTGCAGCTTGCAGCGCTGATCTGCTTCCGTGCAGGTCTCTGGGACCCGTATGGACGCGGATTTCTCTCTCGACTCGCTCCTCATCTTTGATTCACATCGTGCCCCCCCAAGAACGACAGAGCAACTGGTTCGTGGTGGAGCCGCATGTTTAAGGTTCAGGGCTCAGTCCAGACCAGGGCGTGGTGGTTTACACTAGAAACCCTCCACGCTGTCTTCCCCGGGGGGCACAGGTTTGCTTGACCCGTAACTCCTCCCCCTGACATGTTTCCCAGCATGCCTTGCAGCACTGTCCGTGTAATATGTTGGCTATATTACGGCTTTTAAATAACGATATAACTGTGTTGATTGTTATTAGAGGGTGTTTAAATAATTTAAGTAGGTTCTACATAGCCCCCACCCCGGATCAGACCCACCACCCTGTCTGAGACTTTGAGGTGCCTGTGGCGCAATAAATACTTGGAATCGACCTTCGAGTGTTCGGTTGGTCCGATGGCGGTGAGATTTCAATTGATTGCTACAGTGAGTTACAGAACCTCTACGTTTCTTCTCTCCCCTCCCTCACCGTCGGCCTTGACCAGCCTTTTGCTTCCCACCGATCCTGGACCAGCTCTCGGTCACAAACCCCATTGACCAGACCCTGTTCTCGTTTAAAATCACTGCCACACTTTTACGAAACGTATTTTACGTCAGCTTACCATTATCATCTGCTGGGACTCCTCTACCTCCATTTTTTTTAGTAGTAGTTGTACAGCCTGTTTCTCTCAGTCTGTCTACACACATCAAAAATTCACAAAAAACTGCTGAGGGACGTGGCATTGGTCTATTCACCAGATGAACAATAAACCCACTCTGGATGTTTTCTATTTACTGATATTTTCTCAGCAAAGTAGAGTCTGAATGTTAGATTATAGCTAACATACACCAAGTCTACATCTGTTGACAAAGACCTTTGACTAAACCATTTTTTTTTGCCAGACTTTATTCAATAAATTGTCGTTTTAATGTTCCCTTTCAGATTGGACAAGATGAATTTCTCAACTCTCAGAAACATCCAGGGTCTTCATGCTCCACTCAAACTGCAGATGGAGTACAGGGCAGCCAGACAGGTAACAGCATGTTCCCTTTCAGACCACACACATCCTACTGTAAAAAGTATTCACAGCCAAATATCTATATTTTGCATTTGGTTCACACACACTGTTGCTCTCTGTTCCACTGGTCATGACACAGCAACATAAAACCCATAACATTTGAAAACTATAATGATTATCAGTGAATTCTGGGGATTCTGAAACGTCTCAAAGGTAAAATGCAGCAACAAGAACATGAATCTAAAAGGTATATAAACCTCAATTTTTTAAAGTGTTTTTGTTCAGTAGTTTGCAGTTAAATGCCCAGATGAGAAAACTCTCCTTTTCAGAGAAAGTGCTGGAGATGTGAATCAACACTGGCTCTAACAGAGACATCTCACCTGGACCACCATGGCCTCTGTCTTTACCTGACTGGGAGGAGGTTTACCACCGAACCTTTGCTCCTTGTTAGGCTGTCCCTTCTCTGATTAATCTGAAGCCAAAAGCTACTCTACTTTTACGTAACAGGGGAAACACTGTACCCTTCAAGGTCAAAGGTGAAAACAGGTCTGATATATTCACTGCCCTGGTTTACTTCAACCTTTAACCAGTATCCTGCTCCTCAACTGTACCAGTTTAAAATAGTATAATATGATAATTCTACTGGCCTTGGTCATTCTCCAGAAAACAGGTTTAGTGAAAACTCAGACTTTGTTAAGCCTAAATTGAGGGAAACTCTGGGTTTTCAGTTAAATCTGAGCCGGTTACCATGGTAACTTCAACTCTGTGAATCTAACCGGTTCTCTGGCAGCTTTTCTCCAACAGACCTAGAGTTTCTCTCTGTCTCCTCCTAGTCTGAGTCTGAGCAGCTTCGGGTCCTCAATCACACAGTGTGTATCAGAGACCAGATCAGAGTCTGGATCAGAGTGCTTTAATGTGGAGAAGATTAAAATCCTGGTTGGACATTAGTTTGTTCCCCAGGACCTGTTTTTACCAACGTTACCTCTTCTCTGATCAGTCCTGAGTGTGAGGACAGAGACAGTCTGAAGTCCAGATGTTCCACACCATGGCTTCGTCCTCAGCTCAGCATAAAATCTATTCGTCTTTCTGACGTGAAGATGATTGTGAGGTTGTCAGTCTGTCTCCTGCACTGAGACATTCAACATGAATTAATCACTGCATATTTAAAAAACACAAACATGAAGCTCAAGACCAGAACAAGACTCGTTTCTCACACTGTGGTTGGTCAATCTGATGGGACATTTCTATCATGGGTATTGATCATGATTATGTGATGTTTCTGAGTGAAGATGAAGACTTTAACATTTAAAAACTGGACTGAATGTAGTTTAAAGGTGAGTTTTTTTTATTCCAGGCTTCAGAGACTATGACCTGGTTTAAACAGTATTTCACTTAGTGTTTAAATTTACTATGTTGTAATAAGGTCATTTAATGCTGCAGACATCTGAAAATTTACATTGTTTTAACGTCAGCACTTTTTCAACTGTAAATGATCCAAATCCTGAGGCTGTTCCTGGGTCAGATCCAAGGTCACAATCACTGATCCAGCATCCATAAACTTATCTCATCTGTTTGTTCAATATCTTCATCTGCACCACTTAGTCCCCGTCAGGTCACAGCTGAATAAATCCAACACTTCATTGTCCATTAAGGAAACTGTAGACTCTCTGAATTACGAGGGCTAGTGGACAATGCTGAACAAAGTTCAACAGCATTATAATTATCACTGACCCTTTACTCCCTTTTACTAAAGAGCTCACTCTTTCACAGCTGCTGTTTATCAATAAATGAGCTTTAATGTCACACATGAATCTTTGTCTCCATTGGATTTATAGGGAGGATATGCTCTTTATTTACCTGTTGCCAAAGTGAATAACAGTATCCAGGAGATCCATTGATAATGTTTCTGTTTCATTCACCAGGAGCTTAACTATGAGCTCAGGGTCAGTCAGAGGTTGATAAACCTACTTTCTGGTGTGAGTTGTGCTTGTGGATTACAAACTTATTGTTATTACAGCAGATCACCTTGTCCTCACCTTACAGGAAGCAGCTGCTGATCACTGTTCTCTCTCTTTCAGTTCATTGTACAAAGTGAGTCAGGAACACCAATCAGTAATCTGAGAAAAATAAGCGTGTTACATCCACTGGTCTGACCTTTCAGCTGGATCCCTCTGCGACTACTCAGACATGAATGGACTGGCTGGAATACCTCTGACACACAGCTGCAGTTTTAACCAGGGCCAAGTGGATATTTACACTGCTGTAGGTGAGCATATATTTACAAGGATCACATGACTACTCCTGACGACATGGAACATGATGAGCCCCAATGTTTTGTGTTCAAACACAACACTTTAACTATTTGTCAAATGAATCCACATCATGAGTACGGTTATGAAGTTTATTACAAATACCAGCCGGATTGGAATCATACAAAAGCATTACTGAATACCTGTTTTAGACTCCAGATCCACGTCATTTAAAAGGTCAGCCATTCCCCTCCCACCCCACCAACACACCCATCAAGCCCCAGAACATGAGTTGGTGCCTTGTTGTTTTTTCGGCCCATAGACAAATAATGAACAAGACATCTGAGTGGATCTGTGTCAATTTCTTTCACAACAGTCCCAGTTTGTATTCCACCATCATGTGAGGCTCACCCATCATTTCACTCTGGGCTGGATCTGAAAGGTGACAGACACAAAAACAGTGCACTGGTCAGATTTCATACTAAGACAGCTCGGTTCAGTCAGAGATGGTGTAGACAGGATGAGGTTTTCACCGTTGAGGATGTCATCAAAGGCGATGGACTCGTCGCTGCCTCGCAGCGTATCCAGAGCCAGGTTTGAACTCTGTAAGAATGGCAGGCGTTGGATCTGGATGGAGGAGGGAAAGACATCAGGACTTAGTACTGACTCTAAGAATAAACATAAAAACATATTAAAAAAATAGGAGTTAAAAAAAGGGGGGGGGGGCAGAGACAGGCTGTTACCTGTCTGGCTGCCCTGTATTCCATCTGCAGTTTGAGTGGAGCATGAAGACCCTGGATGTTTCTGAGAGTTGAGAAATTCATCTTGTCCTGGTTCAGCTGGAACTGCACATCACAGAGACAGACCATCAGCAAAACAGCAACAAATTCATTCATTCATGCAGCCATTAAGTCATTCCATCACTACTAAACCTTAATTTCTTTCCTTGTTATCCACAATGCAATCAGATGCATTGCGGGCCGAGCTACTGATCTGGTTTTTGTGATCTTACAGGGGATTTGGCTTTATTGTAAAAAATAACATTAAATATTTTCTGAATGTTTTCCATGCGTAAATGGCTTTTTGGTGGAGTTTAAAATGAACACAGAATCCTGAAAGGTTCACAGACATTACAGGTCTAAAAAGATGTGTTTTTGACAGGTATCAGAGTCATTGTTAGTCTTACTATGTTTTTCACTAATACAAGAGATGTAGGTATGTGCCATTAAAAAAAAACAAGCCCACACTGTGCAGATTTTACAGGACTCCTGTGGACTCCTGTGGAAGTTACTCTCACCAGTGTTGTCAATATTCATGTACCACTGGTTATTGTAAACATTAAAGGCCCTGCCAAATCTCAAGAGGTGCTTGCAGTTGTTGTTGCCAGTTGGAGCAGGTGGAGGGCCATCAACCTCAGTGCACTAACAGGCATTATAAAAGGTGGAAGCTATGGCCCCAGCAGGTGCACCAAAGCCACCTGGAGAGCCAGGCATCCGTCTGATCAGGCAGAATAAGATAAAATGTTCACTTATGTCATATAGCTCAGAATTACTCACGTTCTTTTCAGATAGCTCCAGTGGGTGGCTGGGAAGGAGCTCATTCTTCACACTGGTAAAGCTGCTCAGCAACAGAAGAACAAACAGGTACCATGTACATTTTATGTATTTCAGAGATATGGGACTAATAGAATGATGATACTCTTTAAAAAAACGCTGATTGTTTGCACCTGTAATCGTAAAGACTGTATGATGATAAAAATCACAGATCAGCCCATATTTATTCCCTTAACATCAGCACATATCTTGAGCAAACACTGTTCTTGAAGATCTCTCAAATATTAAGTTTAAAGAACTGTAACCAAAGCATGAGTGGACACCTGAAGAATAAACTCTAAACTACCAGCAGCAGAGCTTTGGGTTTTCTGTCATCCTTACTACTGACATCATTATTATCAGCAGCATAGTGTAAATGTTGATACTGGTCCATCTGAGCTAAGACACTAGCCAGCCTCTGGGTATTCAGGACACCATCAGCTACAGGTGAAGCATTGAGACAAGTTTATATCTTATGATAAGAGCAAGCAAAGAAACACTAAAACCTAAAGTGAAAAGTAAATATTTGCAAATAATCCTCCATCATATTTTAACAAGTCTGCGTGTCAAAGTAGTGTCACCTTAAACGGCATTAAAGTCACAGACATGACTAGTGGAACTAAGCATTACTTTTACATTAGAGTCTCCAAATTAAAGCCTCACCTGCTCCGCAGAGAGTCCTGGACTCCATACGATCCCTGAGGACAGAGGCCTGCCACAGGTACACTGTCTTTCAGCTGAGAGCGGAGTCCCCGGGTATTCTGTCAGGTACAGATTACAGACAGGATCAACAGAAGACTCAAAGATTAAAGAGAAAACAGACAGCTCCAACACACGACGTATGAACAGAGAGCAGCAGACTTTGGCTAACCCCATTACTCGTAGCAGAGCTAACTAGCATTAGCTGCAGTGACTAATCAAATCCAACACTACCGGCCTCCGCAGCGGGTACAGACACAGGAGGGGGGCCCGGAGGCCTGAAATAAATACCAGCATATCCACAAAAAAACAGCAGCAGTGCAACAAGCACGCCCGGGATATGAAAAATGATGGAATATGAGATACAGAGCGGCATCATACCATTGTGATTCTGTCGCTTCCACTTTCCTTTCTGTCGGCTGCAGTATCCGTTGGAGTCGCGTTTTTAGTGCGACACATCCGGTCTGAGCCAAGAGGCACATTTCCCGGAACATAAGGGGGCAATAGTTCGTTAATACTGACGCGACTGTGCGTGTAGTTGGTTTGTATTTAGACAATGTTTAATATACATCATACTATATCTGCACTGCACTCTTTCATGATCATGAATGAATAATAGCTGATTCCAACAATCTTGCAGTGGGGGTATAGCTCAGTGGTAGAGCATTTGACTGCAGATCAAGAGGTCCCCGGTTCAAATCCGGGTGCCCCCTCATTTTCCCAATACAGGATCAACACAGCGGATGGCGGCCGAACTTTTCTATTTCTCATGTACTGTCATAAGTTAGGTGTAGTGGTGCTTATCGTTGCCTAACTGTACTTACAGCCAGTTCCAATCACAGGAATAACGCCATCTTCACTCATGGTTGGCAGGGATTAAGCTCAAACATAAACAAACATAATAGATTCCACCTCCCATTTAGCCTTCACTTATTGGCCAGCAACTTTTAAAAAACTGAGTTTCAATGAGCCGGAGGAGTTTGTCTCACCCATCCTACCTAAAGTAATGGCCCCCTTCCAGCTCGTGTTCTCTTACAAAATGAGACCGAACCAGGCACGAGAGATATTTTGGTTGTTTAAATTGACTAAAAACAGATGCTGTCTCTTCACAGAAACATGATGTGTGTATTCTTCCCTTCAAAGACAGTGATGAGATGCTGTGATAGATGTGACATTTAGCGGATAATGTCTCAGTGTGTTTGATAGAGAAAAAATAAAAATGACAAGGATCTGATGGGATAAATTTCAGTGGAGATTTCAGTCTGTGTTTCCTTGGCTTTCTTCTCAGTCATGTATTTTAAATAAAACTTTTGAGCTGTTGTTCGTGGACGTGGTTTGTTCCAGAGGTTCTGGTATATCTGACACGATCCTACATTATTCTGCTCAGTCTGTAAACTGAATGTATTCACACTTCTGTAAGAGAATTGGAACACTTGTTTAGACACATGTGCTTCTGAACCAAACATCCAGGACAGTACACCTAAGAACTGGTTTTAATCTTGAACCCATTAGATCATATAGCCCATGTGAGAAGTCGCAGGGGAACTGACACAGTACTGATCAACCCATGATGACTGAGGTAGTTATGATTATAACTTTTTTATGTTTACAAACGATCATTTACTGCATCGTAAAGTGTGCATAGACGACTGCTATAAACAAGGCTGTACCTGAGGGAAAATAAGGTGAGTTTAAGGTTACAACTGATGTCGGGTAAATTGGGACAGTTTTTGGTAAACAGTTTGTCCAACTGACCTGATGTGTGACAGCAAAGATAATTCAAAAAACAGTTATATGCACATTAACGCTGTGTAACCTTGGTTTCTTTTTAAACGAAACCAAGGCTATGAAGCTGGAAAGAGGACTGAGATATCATTGCTTTGTGTCCCAGACACAGATCTTAGCACGTTAGCAGCGGCTCAGTTTTTACATAAATGATTTAGTAACCAGGGAGGCTATGAATGAAGATCTGCAGAGGAAGAGGAGGGCGAAGGGAGAGAAGGGAGCACAGAATCAAATGAGATGTAACTGGTTCTGTATATTCTGTGACAATTCGTAAACTCACAGTAACAAAGACCCATCAGAAACTTGTTCTAGTGAAGTCTGTACAGTTAATATTGACTGATGGATGGTTGGACGGATGGAAGGATTGATTGGAGTGTCCAGCACACCCGTACTTCAAAGACACTTGGCAGCAACACTAACTAGGATGGCCACCTGACAAATCTCTGTCTCAACTAGTCGAAACAAACCTTTCCTCCTTAAAGAGCCAACTCAACATACTGCACATGGTCACCTTCAGACAACCAAATCTAAATAGGCTTTTCCAAACAGAGAGTTTCTCAAGTCGCAGCACATGGAACACACAATGAAATTAATCCCAAAAAATGAGATCACCACAAATGCTGCTGTTCACAAATCCCTTTCCATCTGCCTGCCTCAGTGTCCCGGTGTAAGGTACCAGGTCTCACCTGAGCACACAAAGATCTCTGCCATCTCTCTAAACTGGTTCTGTGTCATATTCCTCTTGGATTTGAACGTAGTTTCTGAGTTTTGGTTTGTGGATCTTTAGTGGTTGTCATTTGACTATATTAATATCAAACTGTATTCCTGAAGATAAAATATAAATCAGAGAGAGAATGTTCCAGTGGCATATTTTCACCAAGGTGTCCCAGTTAAAGATCAGGTCAGGTCAGCCTTTCCACTCGTACCTGAACAGGTGCTACCACATATCTCACATCTCTGACTTTACACGAGACGACTCCCATCCCATGGCCCCTTCAGAAGCGCAATGCAGTGTGGTTTAGGCACCCAAGCAAAGCACCTGATGGTTCGACTCTGGGTAGCATCCTAGAACCCCATACACCTGCAGCATAAAACAAAACTGAGCCAGTTTCCTTTTCTTTAACCCAGAACCTAACAGTCTTCCCACTGCCTCTGACAATACCTGTCTTAACTATGTAAAAGTCAGACTTTCATAAAAAAGCATTGATCCAAGCTGAAGTGTTTGGCTGTTTGCTATGATCATGGCAAACAGATGCTTGTTGATGTGTTGAAGCTGTTAATTAATTTTTTTTCAGTGGTGTCAGACTTGTTTCAGAAGAGATGAAGCTGAACCTCATACTTAGGGCTAAATGGACAAAGGAACAGGCAGGACATAATGTTTTCTCTGAAACTTCCTTCTCTCTGCTGTCAAATATCTTCTCCAGGCCTTCTGAATTATTCTGACTGCTATCTGCTGCAGTGGCTCCAGCTGGGGTTCCTGGGGGCCCCCTCTCTTACGCAGGAGGTATGGTGTTAATCTATCCAGCTGTGGAGTTATACAGTACATAATATGACTCATAAAGGAACCATTCTGCTGAATGAGAAGTACTTTGACTCTTTTATTCTTCTACTTAGGTACATTTTGAATGCAGGACTTCTCTTTCAATGGAGATTTTTTAAAAAGTTTAATCTAAGGGTTAAAGTTCACCTTTTTCTGTCCGTCCAGGGATCTGTGTGAAAAGGAAGAACAATTACAGCAAGAAAAACCTGTTTACATGCTTTTGTAGACACCGACTGTTGTTTTAAGACAGACTCTAAGAACTACAAAGATAAGCAGTGCATGGTGTCCAGCTCTCACAGCAGGAAACAGAGCTGGTCCCAGGGTGCTGGACCAGGGCTATGTGAGCCCAGGGTCTGGACCCAGCATGGGATCCTATGATAGGGTCAGAGGAGATTTCTGAGACTAATCTGTGGAAAAGTGTTTGTTGTGATGTGTAACAGAATAAATCATTTGAGTGGGTAACAGTGTTGACAGTATTAAACTTGACAGCTGCCTCATGGAAACTTCAAACTGGTCCATAAAGGTTGAGAAATGCATGCTTCAGCTGATCTTCAAATCATGACATATTTGATTCTCAGGGAATTAAATACTAAGCAGCAGCATGTCTGGGGTGAAAGTTAACCTAGCTACAAAGACAAAATGCAGTAACTACATATTAAGTTGAATTTTAGCTTAGACCATGATCTGTCCTAGAAATGCACAAGTTCAAAGAAAACAGCACGTTAAAAGTGCAGCCGCAAGAAAACACAAGTAAAATACAGAGAGGTAGTTAGTCCAGTTAAACCAGTTATCCCACACAATGAGGACAGTGATGGGGATTAAAACAGCTGAACTAATTCTGCGATGCTCAACATAGCTCATCTTAGCGTGCCACTAGAGTGGCTCAGCTACTTCTAAAACATATTTCAGTGTTAATTAATTAATGATGTGATTCCATGGTAACTGTTTAAAAGCGATAGAGAGCTTCAAGAGCCCATGTTATTGCTATGTTCTCTCTCTTTGTTTTACAGGCAAGTGATTTAAACCCATTCCCTAATGGCAGCAGTTTAAAGCCATTCCAGAGAGTATCAAGAGTGGAGGACTGATGGTCCTTCTGAGGACCAGTTGAGTATGACACTGTGAGGGATCTTTGTGTTTTGACAATAATTTAAAGCAGAGGTCACAACATTCTGCAATCAGTTCTTGTTCATTTGAAAAAGGGAAGTGAACCAGTAAGAGACTGAACAAATGAAAACACTGTGTGTAAAAGCAGAAATCAAACAGTGTCAGTGCCTTCAGATCTGAAAACATTATAATATTATTTTATTTTTAACTGAAACAGAAGCACCACATGCATCTTAATCCTTAAGTCCATGGTGTTTGCAATGTGGTGTTGTAAAGGTAAAACATAAAGGAAAACCAGACCAAAAGGGTGGAGGATGGTGATGACTAGAGAGAGAGAGAGAGAGAGAGAGAGAAGCTAGACTGAATAAGATACCTAATAATAATCTAATAATACTAAAAGTCCCTGATCCCAACCGGTCCAGGTGAAACATCAGGTTGGTTGGCCCCTGCCCCTGTCTACCTGTAGGCAGCACTGAGTCAATGTCTGTCCTTCAGCTCTGACAGTTTCAGACATTTAAACCAGAGGGAAACACAATGGGAGTTACCAAATACAGAAATCCTCTGCTAACTCTCTGCTTTTAGCTGCTGGATATTCAAATGTCCTGTACATTATTGTGGTGTGAAGAAAGCGGAAGAGATGCTGATAGAACTGGGAGAGATGCTGATATGAACTGCTAACTGGACAGATGTCCATTATGCAAAAATACACTGTGGAAAAGCAGTCTGTGGAAAAAATGGATATGGACTTGGTCCAAACCAAGAGGGGGTAAAACAATACATGCTTTAAACAGCAGGGGGCAGCACGAGACTAATTCACATGTTCCAAGAGTGAAAGTAGGAAACTGTTGCAGGAATACTAGATCATGTAGAATACGTCAGAATAAAAAATACTGGATCCTACTGGTACATTGTGCCGGGATAATAAAGCCCATGATTCACCCATTCATTCTGCCTGTACTATTCATCCATCCATGTATTCATCCATTTATTCATCTCTTTATTCATCCATCCATCCAACCAATTCAGTTCAATTAAATTCAGTTCACACAGCACCAAATCACAACATGCATCGTCTCAGTGTCATTATTATCGTTATTATTATTATTATAGAGAGAAACCCAACAGTTCTCACCATGAACAAGCACAGTGAAGAGGAAAAAACTAATCCCTTTAACAGGAAAAAAAACCCTCAGAACCCAACTCTTGGGGGGGGGGGGGTCTGCCTTGTACAGGTGTAACTATGTTGTTAACAATACAGCAGCAATGATGGCACCACTAGTTAATAATAATAATAACAGTGAGTGTTGAGTAGTAGTGGCAGATCTGGATCAGAGATGCTTGCAGAAGGAGAGGAAAAGGAGAGAGAAGACAAAAAGGTAGTGACATGACATAGTGTCACATAAATGCAGTTGGGGGGGGGTGATATGTTCAATCACAGGAGTTCCTCCAGCACAGAACCTTGTGGAACTCCTTGACTAACTTTTGGTTATAAGGAGGATTTGCCGTTATGATGACAATACATCTGGACCCTGACCCACAGCCTAAATTTAAATGCTATTTTATATTTGAATTTGTTTACTTGTTATGAATGACAAAATACAGAATCTCTGTGTGCCATCATCACTGAATGAAGAGAAAGCATCCGTTTTCTGCCAGCTCCTCCGGGGGCAGGGCGTACATCAGACTGAGATAGATCAAATGCCACTGTCATGTAGCAGAGATACAAAGAACGAAAGTGTGTAACGTTATCAGAGGACATCAGAGTGTGCACACTTGAATCAATAATGTGAATAATGTTAAAAGGAACGTCCTCCATGAAGACTAATAACTGTCAGGAGGAGGAGGAGGAGGAGGAGGAGGAGGAGGACATACGGTAGGATTGGGGCTCATGGTTTGCCCTTGCATTCTCTTTCTTCTCTGCTGACTCCACCATTTAGTCTATATCTTGTGTTTTCTCACATCTCTCCAGCCAAGTCTGCTCATTTTCTTTGTCTATCTGTCTAACTTCTGGTCATCTGGAATTCGCTGCACTTTGTGGTTGTCAACAGTCTGAGGAAACGTGCAGCTCTCTCATCCCGACGGAGCTTTCTTCACTCAGCAACTCACTTCATCGGAGGTTAAACAGACCAGCGGACTGAAAAATAAGCCCGTTCTCATGACTCAACCAGTCACCTTTCTGTTTCCCTTCTTCTTTTTCTTTACAGACTGTATCTGTGCCTCCTCTATCTGTCTGTTTGCCCTCTCCCTGCTGTTATCTGCATCCAGCTTGTCACCTGTTTGCCCATTTGCCATCCCTCTGCCTCTCTCTGAACCACCTGGTGACCCAGTCATACTGCTTTTCATCCCAGCTGTGTCCACTCCACAAAGAGATAAGAGTACAGTGGTCTTCATCCTCTGGAAAGAAGCAGATTGGATACTTTTCTTTCCATGAACTGAACAGTTATTATCTTTTATTTAAACTGGCCTATTTGTTCTGAGCATTCGTGTGCTGCATTTGCACAGTGTAAGCAGAATAGGAAAAGTAAAAAAAACAGAGGTTACTCTTGAGAGAGTGCCCGCATAATTCAAGCTGGTTGGTTAGCTGGTTAGTTAGCTGGTTAGTCAGCTGATTAGTCAGCTGTTTAGTCAGCTGGTTACAGTCATAGTGACTCTCATGGTGAGAAGTTGTTTGTAGTGACAGAAGAGCCAAACAGACTGTGTACAATGATCTAAATGGACTGTATTAGTGTTAATATTGGATTTTATTTTGGTGCATTAGCATCCAACAGTCGCTCGTTGTGTCTGTGTGTCTTTAAAATAACAGCACAATGAGTCTGTATTGAGACTTGATTACATTTTACAAATCTATTTCAAGGAGCTCATATTGATGCTGGAAGGTTTTCTCCTGCCTGTCTTTATATTCACGTTGGGTGAGATGAAGACATGAATACTATGCAACACACACACACACACACACACACACACACACACACACACACACACACACAAACACACACACACACACACACAAAATCACAAACCACACAAAATCGCAAACCACACAAAGCCAGTCTGAGGCTGCTGCCTGTTTGTCTCCTTGTTAGATTTATGTAAGCAGGAGCTTAACAGGAATGGAGGCGTCATTAGACATCAGACTTCCTGTTTTCCTCCAGAATGTAATTAAATGCAAGCAAATATCTGCTGGTAAACAAAATCCTCTCTGTGCGACTTCAATGCCACTTACTTTAAACTGACAAGTCCTTACAAGTCCTTAAAAGTGTTCCTGATGGGTGACAGTTGGTGTGACATCTTTTCAACTGAATCTTGTATGAATTGAATCAGTGAAAATATACAGCTATACCTGTATGTTGAGGTAAACACATTTATTTTCATTTATCTAAAACTTTATTTGGACTGTTTGATCTCCATTTAATCATGTAGAAGCTTGTTTCAGCTCTTAAACAGTTTTTGCGCAGTGTTTACCGTGGTTTGCACCAAATCAGCCACGATCTGCCTCTCAGCAGGTATGATCAGAGCATCATCAGGTGCAGAACAACATGTTCCAGGCTGAAGAAGATTCACTTTTTGGCAAGAGTGAACAGGAACTATGCAAATTTTTAAGCTAAACCTGAATCATGTGGGTAAGAGACAGAGCCTGGATTTCCCTTCATCACCACAATGCCATAAGAGGGCTGTTGTCAAAATAGCTTCTCATCTTCCTCAGTGTGACAAGGCAGGAATGTATCACTAATGAACACATTTCTCCCAGTGAACACCTCCCAAACAGAACTCAGCAGCAAATGAAATAGGGAAGCTTGGCTCACTTTCATTTTCTGTTTTGCTGCTTTTTTCATGCTCATAAATGCATTTTTTAAATCCATTTTGCACTGAGTGGTGAATGCTGACAAAACTGAGTTTTCAGTTCCAGCAACAACCATCTGTATCTTGTATATTGGTAATGGAGAACGTGGTAAATTATCTTAAGTTACTCCTTGGGGGATGGAGATGTCCCCACTAATGTCTACTGGTCTAATGGTGTGTTGAATGTTGGATGGAGTCCAGCAGCAGGGATGATGATTTCAGTTTTTTTGGTTTTGTTGGTTTGTCAGTTAGAAATATCTCAGTTGCTATGGGACAGATTGGCACAAAAACAGAAGTTCATGATCCCCAGAGGATGAATCTTACTGACTTTGTCAATCCCTTGAGTTTTCCACTGGCTCCACCATAAGGATGACATTGCATGTTTTAGTGAAATCCTTTTGTTTGTTTGTTTGTTTGTTTGTTTGTTTGTGTGTGTGTGTGTGTGTGTGTGTGTGTGTGTGTGTGTGTGTCTATGTCTGTGTGTGTGTGTGTGCGTCTTTGTGTGTGTGTGTGTGTGTCTATGTCTGTGTGTGTCTGTGTCTGTGTGGGGGGGGGTGTTTCCCGTTTTTGCAGCTTTTCTCCACTGACCTTTCTCCTCAGAAAATTACTTCACCCATGCTGATATCAGTAGCACAGACACATACATAGTTGTGTTTTTATCTTTGTGAGGACCCATCATAATATATTCTAACCCAACCTTAATCGTAACACGAGAATAAATCTGATTCTGACCTGAACCCTAAAAGCAGGTCTGGACCCTCAAAGAGCCCTTTGAAGGAGTGAGGACCAAACAAATGTCCTCAGACTCCTTAAGTCCTCACTCAGTAGGTCCAAAACTCAAAATGGTCCTCACAATGCATAGCCATACAATCACACACACACACACACACACACACACACACACACACACACACACACACACACACACACACACACACACACACCATCCAGATATTTTTTTCTCATTATTTTTAGCTGCCTGACTCAAGGCCTCCCCCATTGTCTAAGGTGAAAAGTCCTGTTCAAAGCCATCCATGAGGTTTGATAAAGCCTGAAAAAGTCTGTGTTCTTATTCCTGTGTCAAATACTCTGTGCTATTTTAACATGGTCTTAACTGGAACAATAAACTATGTTTTCTTCCCAGCACTGACTAATGCAAAGGTTTGAACAGAGACACTGATTGCATCGGTTTCCCACCACACAAACTGATGAGTCAGTGCAAATGGCAACATCAGTGGGCTCCAAACAGGAATTATTTCTAATCAGATACAATCAGCCAGACAAGACACACTCGGTTACTCCAGTTACAGTGGAATAGCATAAGATGCAGGAAAATCACCACTTGCATGAATAGTAGGTACAACACCATGATAATGCTTTTTGTATCAGCATTGGACCCATCAGCCCCCTGAAAATAATTTTATATCACTGTATGGAGCATAGTTTAAAGAGGGGAAATATGTGAATATTGCACACTATTACTTCAAAAAGTCAGAAGCAGTGGAGGACAAACATGAAGAAGTTTCAGTGGAAGGGACTCAACATGGAACAAAACCAGCCATTACTCCTGACACAGATACAGCAGCAGTTTCCACAGGACGGGTGACTCAGTACAGGCACGTGCAGGTCATCCCTATTTGGAAAGTCTGATAATGGCTTTCAAGTCTGTCCGTAACTTCCTGAAGAGCTTCCCTGGCCAGCACAGGACAGGATGACGAGTCTGAGCTGCAGGAGGCGAATATTAAAGGAAATAGGAACACATCTAAGTGAAGCTCCGGGTACAGTGGCATTCGTTAATGCCTCTACAGTCTGTGGTGTGACTTACTTTACTCTGAACAAAGTTCACAGACTGAACCATATCCTCTATTTGAAGGAAGAGGAAGCTTTTTAAGTGGTAGTAAGTAATTTATGAGCTCTATAGGACCAGTAGGAATTACACACTATTTCAGTAACTTGATCATTAAAGCAAATCCAAGATATGACCTCGCAAACTCGTGTCAGAGGATTTTGAATATTTTATGCAGATAAATGTGGCCATAGACCTTCATGTAAAACCCACAGGTTTTACAGAAGCAACAGATTCTTAGGGGATGTTCATCAGCTGGTCTCTGACTGGTTCTGTCTGTTGTTTGCCGAGACTAAATCAAAAACAGTAAAATTATCTATAACAGGCTGAAAAGTCTTGTGGAGCTGAAGGAAACTGTGAATGTTAATTCTCTGCAGGTCTGTTATTTTGAGCAACTCCTTTCACAGATTATACACTGATAATCAATACTTTAAGCATATAGAGTATAAAAGGCTCAGCAAGAAAGGGTTAGAGCAATATTTTTTTTATTTTTTTGGGTTGATACCCAGTTGATGATGAAGCTCCACTCCCTCTGTAAGTGAGTCCCCTACTACTTGACTGTATTTCAGGCTACACCTGATTACTGTTTAGCCTCATTAAACTGGGGCAGGACACAGACTAATCAAAAATTCACAGCAGTAACTAAAAGAAATTAGTTCTCTGTGAGTGTCAAAGAGCCAGGAGACTCAGATAAATTCTCTATTAAGCAACAGCCATGGTAGAGAAGCACAGGAGATCTACACATGGCAGCAGAGTAGTGGCAACACAGACAGTACTTGGAAACACTAAGGGGCTTAAGGATCATCAACCACTGAGGCATAACCATCAGGCACTGAGGTGTTGGGCAGACCAGTGTTGTGTCGATTAATGAAATGAGAAACAGGTGTGTTCCTCTGCAGCTGCAAGAACAAGTGAGCCACGCCCTCCACACACACATAACACACACACACACACACGCACACACACACATACAATTATCTGAATGGACTGTATTAGTGTTAATATTGGGATTTATTTTGGTGCATTAGCATCCAACAGTCTCTCGATGTGTCTGTGGTTCTTTAAATTTACAACACATTGAGTCTGTATTGAGACTTGATCACATCTTATAGATCTACTTCAAGGAGCTCATGGAGAAAGTAAAAACAGAGGAGGGGAAGGGAGAGAGAGAGAAAACAGAAAACCTCGAGGGTCAGGGCTGGAGCCTTGACACAGATAGTATAGAACAGACTGAGGGAGTATGAGAAGCCACTTATATAAACTTAATCCTGAGAATTCATCACGTATAGGACTCAGGAACCCCTTCTCCTGGAAACCAGATTATGTTTCAGCAAAACTGCAGCAGCAGAAACATTTTGTAGAAAAAGCAATCTCCTTTTTTGAACGAATGAATGAAGCTACATTTATTAACAGCCATGGAGTCACCAGGACCTGCTTGGAATAGACGGAGTTTGTTTAAACCACACTACTGTCTCACCAGAGACCAGGTCCACATCCACAGTCCGGACTGTGGTTTAGACAACAACAGCTCTTTGGTTCAAGTTCAGGAAAGATGGTGGTTCAGGGCCAGTGTTATTAAACAGGTTGTGTCTGAAATCACTTTGAACTTTTTCTGTATTAAACCAGACCAGGATCTTTCCTGAACCTGAACAAGGTTCTATGAGAGTCTTAACAGAACCATGAATTAGTTTATTGATGCTGGAGTCACTGCAGGTGACAGTTGCACTGCAGGATCAGTGATTTTGAACCACATCTTCTCTTAGCAATTTGCTAATTAACTTATTTGTGCATAGTCAAATATGTAATAGTAAAATGTAATTCATCCAGTTGAATTACATTGCCTGAAAACATACATGCTGTTAAAGTTTAGTTGGATATGAGCACAAATCAAGGAGACAGGGTTTAACTTCTCAGCTCTGGAACAACAGCTACCATCAAACTACCACTGCTCCTCCTGACCCTTTGTCTTCTTGTTGCTTTTGGAAAAAATACAAAGATAGACCAGCAGAACTCCACCCAGGCTTTGATTAGTGGTTAATTCATCTTTGGAGACACAGCAGGAGAGAGCAGAGGGATTATTAATGTGCGAATCAGGAGAAGAAGGTAATCGACTGATCACAGACATTTAGTGGCCCCGCTAGCAGTGGGCTGTGTATATGGATTTTTATGTAGTAATCCAGTGGGATTTTAGAAAGCCTGCCTCATAAGTCAATTTAAGAGATGAGAACATTATCACCGCATTTACACGTTAATATATGATCACTATCTGGCATCAGGAAAGACACGTTTCTCTGCTGCTGCAGCCACCGAATAACTCATTTTCTGCCTTTAGAGGCTAAGCTCTTCACTGTTTTTTACATTTTTTCTCTGGGTTTCATCTTCACATTGAAACATGTTCCAATTCTTCCTCATCTCATTACTTTATTTATATTTTCCCTGCTTTTAACTTATTAGTTTTTCTGTATCACATACATTAAAATGTGACTTGGACAATGTGGGTTTCTCTTGTTTGTTATTGTGCAAAACAAGTCCAGGTGTAGGAAAAGCAGTAGTCATTTGTGGCACCATATTTCACAAGGTGTCTGAGGTCGGAGCATTTAGGCAAATGAAGCTATAGGACAGGTGAAGGTGACACCAATAGAAATGCTTTTTGTTTTTCAGATAGACACTGTTGATCTAGGGTCCCACCTTAGTTCAGTGAGTCCATCTCGACAGAATGTGTAAATTATCAGTCGGCCTCTTTGTACAGCATGAACTGATTCTGCCAGAGGATCTGGTTAACGCGTTGAGGGTTTATCTAACTCCACTTTTTCCGGCTCACAATACGCCAGACAGAAGCTAACAGTACCAGCAGTGAAGATAGATGATGTCCCTACGCTTGCTTCTCCTGACCGGGGCCATGCTTCTTGTTGTCAAATTTACATATTTGCATGTGATCACAATGCAGGCAGAATAATGAGAGGTGGTAGGACACCAGGTGTGAGTGTGAAGTTCGGATGATCAGATGTCATAATTCAGGATACAGATCAAAGTCTACTGAATTGATAGAAACAATGTTGACTGCCATTATCCGGTGTTAAATTCCAGTGTTCTGTCAGCTCATCCATTCACACCAACCTCCTCCCACGACTTTGGTGCACTCTATACTGCGTCACCTGACTTCCTCCTTTGCTCTTATCATAATTATTGTAGCTAACTTGTTGGTTTTGGGCATCTGTTGAGAAGACTGTCTCATTGACCATTAGATGTCACTGTGAACAGTAACTTTAGGTCATAATAAGCTGCTGCACAGAGGCCCTTTGGGCTGTTTTTTTCTGGGAGGATGCCTCCCCGCTACATCACTGACTCCAGGGTTCATCCTCTTCTTTCCGGTCCACAGTGTTTTGAATCATTTAATCCTTTTCAAATTAGCACAAGGAAGACAGTGCTTTCAGAAATATGAAGTTTTATTTCCTGAATGTTAAAATGTTGCATATCTTCTTCCCAGCACTGATGCAGAGGACAGTCAGTGCCAAGGTAAATTTGTAGCTTACTCATACTACATGTGGTGTAATGTTACATAGACATGTTGTTGAACATGTGCTGCTAAGAAACACGTATAACCTCCTGCGTCTTCTTTATAAATAAAGACTCACGCCTCCACCCCTATCAAACACAGTGACATGAGCGTTTCAACAGCAGTAAACATGTTCATGTGACCTCTGATGATCTCACCTGCACCCTGTTCTGAAAGTTTACACTTGGCAACGCTGCAGAAATGTGGAAACAAGGAGCAGGAAATGTCCCTGAAGATAGAGGGAAGCATTTGCAAATTAAATAAAAATTTCCCACAACTTTGACTTTGTAAGTCACCATTTTGTTAAAATATGAAGTCTGAATTTAACTCATTATTCTTAATCAACAAGACAACATTTTTGTTGTCATAACTATCTTAGCCTTTGATTTTTTGCTCCCTGGCAGAAACTGGCTTCAATTTATTTGTTGATGAACACTGCAAACAGTTTTGTTTTTTTTACATGCGATTATGTTTTTTTTAGAGGCTGTTATCACTGTTGGGGGGTGAAGCCTGTAAAACAACACTAACTGGCCCCCATTGGAGGCTAAAAACCACCCACATCTTATAGTCAAACTAATGAAATGATTAAAAAGGGACAGCAGCTCCTTAAGGCACTCCCACACCACACTATACATGTCAATATCACTTTATATTAACCTACCGTTTAATCTTAAACAGCCTGTTTCATGAATCTCCAAGCTCATTCCATGAAAATCTGACTCGCTAACCAGTCTTTTGCCTTTCTGTTAGAGTTGTCTTTTTGGCTGTGCCTTAAGAATATAGAGTAATTTTCTTCTTTTCCTCTTTTTCTAGCTCAAGTGATTTCCCTGCACAGCCACATCACAGGGACTATGTGCACATGTTCCTCCGTTGACACTGTGTGAAACAGGTGTCACATGTGATCAATGGGAGCTATTCTCTGAAACAACACCTGCAGGGATCAGTCTCAGATGTGTCTCTAATCAGCATTTAGAAGAAATGTGAAGACAAACACACTGTCGCATTGTCTTAGCTTTTTGCTTGTATAGTCAGGTCTTTACAAGAGGCTCTTTCAGGCTGTTTCCATGAAGCCCACCATTAAGCTCCCAGAGCAGTAAGTATTGGCACAGCAGTGCATCTGTGTAGTTTTAGTTCACAGATGAAGCTTTGCTGAGCAGTAATAATAAGGTCTCTGAAGTCCCTCAGGCAAAGCCAAGGTCAGCTGCCTCACACTGACCGATATCTCACCAACGTTCAGTGTTTGATGTCACCACCAGCCCCTTCGATTTCACGATTTCAACTCGTCCCACCAACATGCCAGGGAGAGAGCTGGGACTAAGACCACATCAACAGTTTCTTTCTGATAGAAAGTGTACAAATACCCAGAGATACCAGCAATAACTTGAGACTGGTCAGGCCATGATCCTGTTCAGTTTGGTCAGTAGTTAAACTGCTCTGCTGTTAATATCTCTGGTGGTTCTGAGTCTGAAGCATCGGAGCAGCAAGAGCAGTGAAAGTTAGATATTGACACTATGGTGACGCGACTCCATCGCTTCCTCAGTGTCCAAATAATAGGACTAAAACGGAAATGGGGATAAATCTATGTGTGGGAAGAGCAAAGAATTAGCATTTTCTAATCCTGGAAAAGTGCTAAATATACAAAATAACGTACTTCATCAGTACTTAGTCTAAACTCCGCTAATAGCAAGCCTAGCAGCTGTAACTAGGCAGGTCAGGGTTGTTTGGTCTGCATTTCGTAGGGTTACAGGTAACGTTCACTGGTTATTAGTTAATACAATTGTTTAATCATAAACACTGAGCAATCCTTTACAGGGTTCTTGGCTGGGCCTCTACTGACCCCCACTGTACACGAACCCTTCATTATTTCCCCAGAAACTGATGAGCACTCTAGAGCTTAAACCATTGCTTGATGAATTAATTAGTAGATTGACAGAAAATTATTGGCAAACAATTTTTAAAGCAAAAAAGTCAAAACTTTTTCCAGCTTCTTAAATGCAAATATTTGCCATTTTCTCATTTTTTCTGACAGAAACTTTCATCATCGTTATGTCTTTACTCAACAACAGGAGAGTTGACTTGGGGAATAAAGAGATCTTTATTCACTGAAAAATCAATCCATAACGAAGAAAAATAACTGTCAAACCTGACAATAATTAAAATAACTGCAGGTTCTCCTTTGATGGAATAATTTGACCTTACCAGAGGTTAATCTGTTCATTACTGATGCACAGAAAAACTAGACCTCCACCATATCCAATGTCAAATGACCTACACCTTCATAGTAAATGGTCAAGATCTGCCCCCAAACTTAACAGGTTCCTCCCTTAACCAAGTTTGGTGCAAATTGGTTCAGCATCTTTGTTTAATCCTGCTGACAAACAAACCCACAAACAAACCACAGACACAGGTGAAAACTCCCTGGAATGTTTAGGTAAATCTCAAAGCAAACAAATGAGCAACAAATACAAACTAAAACACTGGACAGAGTCCCTGTAAGAGACCAAGAACAAAGGATGGAGAAGGAGCACAATTCTGACGGATGACATCATGAAATGATGTATGTATGCATCTATCTAACTATATATATGTACGTATGTAAGTATGTATGTATGTATATGTATATTTACATGCATTCACACTCATTTATTCCCTCATTGATCCCTGATGTGCTTGAGCACAGAGACAGACCTCCCTACCATAGATGTACAAACCACATCGGACCTCAGGTGTTTCTACTTGCCTGCTGGAACCAGTGCAGGTGGTTCTGATGACCCTGATTAATACTGACTCAAGTCAACCAGAAACTCTCAAGACAAAGACCAGGTCACAGCAACCTATGTATCTCTTTATTTAGCAAAGAAAATAAAAATGACACATAAGTACAAACTTTACCAGATCATACTTGAGGCAAAATGGATTTCAGAAGAAAACAGCAGGAACAAAGAAGCAATTGTTCATAAAGTCCTTCTTGTGTTGGACTGTGTATGATGGCCTGCAGCTCAATGGCTGCAGCGCAGATGTTGGGGTTTTTGATTTAATTCATACATGGGTTTATTTCCATCAATGTGTCAACATATATATTTTGTTGTGTACTTTGCTGTTCTGCCGCACATTTGTGTGGTTTGTGTGTTTTATCAGTCTCTGTGCTCGGTTGTGTTAGTGAAGTGCCTGGAGGGCAGCTGCTCGAACATTGGTTTACAAGAGAAAAACCCTTTGTGGGATCTTGAGAAAAAGCGATGACAACTTGTAGTTTCCTTCCAGTTTGTCAGCTTCCATCCGTCATCATCTGTGAGGTGCACATGGGTGGAAACACAGCTTAAGACAGAGAAAGTGAGAAGGTGTATAGATGTTAAGAAAAGGACAAAGAGGCAGGGAAGAGGAATCGAGGATGACAGAGAGGCTGGCACAGCTTGCAGCATTGTGGGCTTGTCATAACTCTACACATCACATTACTCTGTGAACAATGGAGGAAACCTCCTGCACTCACCCCATTAAGAGATGACATTCATCTTCAGTACAGGAGCATGGAAGAGGGGGTTTAGAACAAGACTTCTATTTAAATGAAGATCCAGTAAAACTACTCAGAATTCAGTCGTAATCAGTTTTCAAAGTGTTGAGTGAAATTTCTCACTGATGTCACGGGTGGAACGTGCAGACAGATACCAAACATACCTCAGAAAACTGAAAGAGCTAACAGACACCACTTTGTACCTGGTGACAATGAGAATGTTGATACTGAAGTGATGAAGATGGAGCATTTCATTCTGCTTTACCTAATATCTTACAGATTTTTATGTCACTAAAAATCCTGGTGATCTTTCTCGTTGGATTTAGTGGCACTGTAACTAAAAAATTTGCAGCTGAGTCAGATTATCAGGCAGCATGAGTTTCATATACACTGTTTAAAACCTATCTTGTTTAATTAGTTTAGCACAATTTATCAGGTACGTATGTGAAATCTAAAACCCTCAGCTATTACAGAGATAATGATGATCATCACTGTCAGTGAGGTTTTCATTCAACCGAATCTTTATAATTCAGTGTTGTTGCAGTAGTGTTGAACTGTGTCAAGTGAAGTATAATGAGCATATAGCTGGAAACAAACATTATCTTCCTAAATCTGTTTTAGATCTTACAGGTGGACCTAATGAAGTGGTGACATTTGACTACAGGACTAAGACCCTTCTCTCCACTGACCCTTGAATTTTGACACCGCTGCTCTCATCTCTTCCTACAGTGAAACTAGATTTTTGTCTTGGAGGACAGAGGTCGTCCTCAACACCCAGGCTGGCTGCTTCTCCTGCTTCTTAGCAGCCGTCAGCCGTCAGCCGGAGCCTCACATCAGATGTAAGGGAATCACGCGAACCCTTACCCAGCGTCACACAGCAAATATTCATATTTCCCAAACTGTTGATCTTTAATTTAACCATGATCCTGATCTCTCCTCACATGACATCCGGCCAGTCGCATAACACATGTTGTTCTAGTAGGAAAATATGAACACATTACTGTATATGATCTTTTAAGTGGGAGGATTTGTTAAAAGTATTATGACATTGTGCCTTTTGTCTCTGAAGTACAACTTAATTTCCCTAAGATTAACCATGTGTGAATTTTTTCCTCACACTTTTTCCTCACATTTTTTCTCCACCACCTCATCGCCTACATCTCCCACTTTTCACCGGGATACATAAGACCCTGATAATAAACATTAACTGTCCTTTGCAGAATTCATTGGTAGACAGCACTGAATGAAGTCAAAACAGATTTCTACTAAAAATCAAACATGTCTCATTAAGTCAGATTAGCTGAAGCGTAATGAGGGGAAATGCATGGGGCTGCTACACAGAGTGATGTAACTGTGGGAATGTGTGAACACGTGAATGTGATGAATGACTGAAACCCAGCCCTCACACACACCTCTTACAGTCATGTGTATCATCACACAGCCATCACACGTGTATGTGTTCACCCATGCACACTAAAGCGTCAGGTGAAACCAGCAGGTGCTTGAGCAAAGGTAAACTTCAACTCATTATTTTACCTCTTGACACACTCTCTCTCTCCCTCTCTCTCTCTCTCTCTCTCTCACACATACACACACATACACACACACACACACACACACACACACACAATGGCTTAACAGCAGGTGGTTGAGGCAGTGGTCACTGCCAGCATAAACTAAGACTCATTACTGTACCTTCCCATCAGCACACATGTGAGCGGACATGAATAGGAGGCAGTTACACGCAGGTCAGCAGATTGTGACCTCGTTCATCTGTAGCAGCATTTGGGAACTGAGACAGGATGGGACGCTCGGTAAAGATGCTGTCAAGGCGGGTCAGGAGTGTGTGCTCTGTGTATGTGTGATGCTTCACTGGAATGGCTTGGATTCGAGGATATGAGGAACGGATTCTATTCCATGACAGTCCAGAGGCAGAGTCGGTGTTTCTCTCTTAACTCCGTCTGTCATTTTCCAAGTTAGCTCACTGCTCTTCTGCATCTACCTGCCTGAAGCTGAGTCATCCCAGGAGATATGTATGAAAATACCACACATCTGCAGTGTTTTTCCATGTACAGTACACTATTAATTCAGACCTTTTCAGAGATATTTCAGAGGCAGTGGGTTGAGTCAGAGGAGATATTGGTTTAAAAACCTCTGTGATCTATCTCCTTCAGTGAAGCTGCAGTGCAGTGAAGTAATCAGGGACTGTAAACTCACTTTTTAAAAAAAACAAAAAACAAAAAAAGGACTTTATTTAAGCCCAAAGACAAAGACACACTAACTGATTCGGAGAGTGTTTCTTCGGCGAGAAGCAGCGAATGGTAAATTGCTGTCATTTGTTTTGTTTTGTCGAGAACCCAGAGCTGCCAGTTGGTCCAGAGCGAGAAAATTACATTAGCAAAAAAGTTTTCACTTCAGACCTTAGAAAGATGTGGTTGTTTGGACTGTGTTTTCATTTAAATGAGTCTCTCACTCTGTCACACACCAGCGCTATCACATCACTTTTCATGCATTGATTATCCAGTGTGAGTTTACATTGCAAAGTGCATTATGAATATTTTTGTCTATAGGTGGTTAAATACATACTAGTGGGAAGAAAGGGAAGAGCAGACGTTATCTAATTTATTTCTAGGATGTGACACACGCCTGGAGACCTTAAAAAATAAAAATCCAAGAAATCCACAGAATGGAAAAAATTCATAACCTATTGAGTAGAACTTTGTCTTGAGACATTTGTATTTTAACATCACCCAGGAGTAAAAAAAAGTACAGCAGGCTCAAACTTTAATCAGCTAATGTGCTGTTAAGACACATTCTTCAAATTAACATGTTTTAAATTCCAGTTTTAATCCAAGGTGAGATGCTGCTCATGTCTTTTCTGCCATGGGTGTACATGTGGTGTGATTCAGAGTCATAGTCTCAGTGCTGATCAACTGAATGTGTGTGCCAGCCTTTGAAAAAGACTGCAGAACCAGCCAGCTGACAAACGGTACCATGAGGCCACCCTGCTCAGCTGTCTGGTTCAGCTGTATCTGGAGGCCTTCAGTTCAGCACCGCAGACGCCAGATCCAGATAAATCAGCATGTTGCCTGTGACTGCTGGAAGTGGAGATGAGCACCTAATTGATCACACACTCAAAATTAAAGCTTCAGTAGCAGGTGATAATGTGTTTGAAGATTTTTTTGTACTTCTGTAAAGTACAGAAATATTAACAACAAATAGTGCAAAGTAAGTAGTAACTCTAGAGGCTAAATTATTGTTATGTAGAAAAACTGATTATTTGGTATAAAAGTCTTCCATTACCTTTAACCTCAAATGCAGACCAGGGGTCTTCAGTGCATTCCTGCATTCTCATTCCTCAGACTACTTGTCTTTAACAATGTTCTGGTGTCAAAATAACAAAAATACCTACAAGAATTGTTTTTTAATCTAAACAGGAGCTTCAAAAGGGAACATGGTATCTGTTGCCTTGACTTGCCTTGAATGCCTTGACTGCTTGAACATCTACCATCAGTAACATGGATTTTATATAATTCTACAGGAAGTGTGCACTCTGGGGGTTCTCAGTGGCTCTGCAGGGGACTGGACATACAACTACTAATGACCCCCCCCACTGAATGCCTTTATGATTTTCGTTTAAGACACTGATCCTAACTATAATACACAAGCTCTTCAACTGGGCATCAGTTAATCCAGAGTAGCAACACACAATAGAGTTCAAAAGTCTGGAGGAATTCGGTGAAAGTGTGTGTGTGGATGTGTGTGTGGATGTGTGTGTGTGTGTGTGTGTGTGTGTGTGTGTGTGTGTGTGTGTGTGTGTGTGTGTGTGTGTGTCTGTGTGTGTGTCTGTGTGTGTGTATCCATTCGTCCTTCTTCCTTTGTCCATTTCTGTTTAGGAAACACACTTCACACGCCATAAAGCATGAAGTTTGTACATAAACACAACTCAGTGTCTAATAAGTGGTCGGTTTGACTGAGCCACCTCCTTGCAGCAATGTCAGTCTCTACTTTACATTGGAAATCCCACAGATAAATGTAGGAAGATCTGCAGGGTGTTCTGATAACTTTGGTCGTCTCTTCACTTCTTCTCATCTAGACTAAAACATCATGTATATTAAAGGTGCAGTTCATGATCCCACATGTAAACTTGTGCTTTGCCCAACAGGGTGATGATAAAAGACTCCAAGTGGCTAATCTTTAGTAAGCAGCCTTAGACTGTAGTGTTTATTAAGGCTGTAAAATGCTGAGACTACAGTTTGATTCATAATCCTCCAAATTAATGATTGACAAAAGTACTGTGGATATGTTTTCGCTGCCATACCGTGAGATTTAAACTGAGCAAGTGTACTGTTACATGGGGGTACAGGTGTGTTGCCGGGTGCGCAGTCAGTGTTTTATACAGTACATGAGTCACATTCCCACCATGGTTCACAGCCTCCCTCGTTGCAAAGTCTGCCAGCAATATCTTCATACTCTCACTATTCTCTAGTACCAAGACTAAAACACTCTACGCTGCAAAACAAAACAATACTGTTTCTTTATCTCCAGCCGCCGATGTGTCATGGTAGAACCGTATATTAACTTCCACACAGTATTACTGGCCCTAAATCTGTGTGTAAACCTCAAACCACTACAATTGCAGAAAGAGCAACACAGTAAATGTGACATGCTATGGTAAGAGCTGTTTTTTTTTAATAACATTTTTAAAATGACAATGACAAATACTCAGTTGTATCAGTGTGCCCTCTTTAAATCCAGTTTTAAATAACACAGCTCTGTGTTTCTGTTCAGTACTAATGCAGCTATAACTCTTGGTAAAACATTCAGAAGCACTCAGGGTTCATACTTTGTAATCAGCCATCAGCTCTGCAGTCATACATGTTAGTTAAGGCTTAGCGACCAGTCAGGTGGAGATAAGTAGAGACAGATGGACAGGTTCAGTTAAAAACAGAGAACTGAACAGTAAAGTGCCACAGTGATGCGCTGAGATAGATTGGTGTTGAGTGGTTTGATGTAAATAAGGGAGAAAGAGCGTGACGCTCTCCTGCAACACAGAGGACATGAATCACTGGTCGGCCTTAATCTATGAAAACACTGTCTCTCCCTCTCTCTGTCACACACCCCATGCTCACACAAACACACTGACACACATTTGATGTACATATACACAGTGTCATCCAACACTAAAACAAACACTGCACATCTGTTCCCTTGTTTGTTAACCACATGTGCTTTTGTGAAGAGAAACATTGGCCAAATATTTATTATATACTTCACTTTTCTACTGTGAATAACCCTCCTCTCTGATAGTCTGTTTTCTGTAAAAAATATTTTGTTGATGGATTAAAGTGTGCTGGTATGTTCAGTAATTTTCATTCAGTTGTTTTGGTCAGTTTGAATATTTGTTCTTGAAACATCTTTGCTGCAACACAAAGAAGTCTAAAACAAGGGAGCACAAAGGCGCCATCATTTCAATCGCCTTAGCTCCACATGTCATCTACCACCATAAACCACCAGAGCAGCCGTGTTCTTACTCTTACAAGTGACAGCGTTCTGTTATCTTTCATTTTAAGTGTCATATTATATTTGACCTTTAATGCATCTTTGCTTCCTGAACAAGCCGTGGCTGAAACTAAACGGGGTTGTAAATATTCACAGGCTGATGGAGAAGAGCTGTGACCTTTTGCATTTGAGGATGGGAGACTTTGGAAAGAAGGGAAAGGGAAACATTATCAGTTTGGATTCAAATGGTTTATTTGTTAGCAATGACAGCTCCTGTCTCCTCACACCAACTGTCCACGTCTCTCCTGTTACATGAATTAATTACAGGGTTTTCATTAATGTGGTATTGTGATGAGTGGATACAGTCTGCAGCTCCCTGCGTCCCTGAACACAACACAGACATCACTGATGGATGGACTTGGGAGTTAATATTTCATATCTTACCAGAGGTGATGCTGAAGAAATATACACACTTTGGTCGCTTGCCTTGTTGGTCGAGCTCACCTTGTCACTGATGAGAACATGAGAGCATGCTACACATACATCACCCCATTACTCCATATTTAAACAATATCAAAAACCATTAGAGTATGAGATCAGGCCCACAGATCATGTTTGCCTGTTTGTCTCCAGTCTATGTCAAGGCATTAGCACTGCTTTAAGAGACATTACCCCCCCCCACCCCCCCCAGTGGGAATACTGCAACAAGAAAAAACACGTGGTCAGAAAAAAAGAGAAATAAAACTGAAGGTGGCTCAACTTTTACCACATTCACCACCCATTTACTGGCATATTTTTATTGTTTCATCAGTGTGTTTCAGTTCCATCAAATTGTTCAAAAATATACATGAGCCACCAAGGATACCCCAGCAATGTGATGTAATGTAATATTTTCTGCGTAAACATGGCCTGGGTCTGACCCTCTGGTTAATTAAATCCACGGTGACTGCAAATGTTTTTAGATACTCGTTCATTGATGGCCACACGACTGAGGGTCAGCTGGTTTTGTAATCAACACAACATGGATGACACAGCAACAAATCGGTCCTGTGAAACAGTCTCTCTGCCCCACTCTCATTCCACAGTGGTTAAGTGTAGAACAAAGGCATTTTGTGTTGCGGGACGCTAACATGACACATGGTGATGAGAGGGTCACAGGCGCTTAGCCTCATTCCCTTTGTTTCCCCAGGGTTACACCACGGTCAGAGCAGTTAATAGCTTTGCAGTTTTAATGTGGTGGCACTCTCCACACACAAAGTGGCACAGTTTGGTGCCATCAACAGAGCAGACCAGAACTTTCCTCATTTAAAGCTCAGATACAGCAACAACTGGTCGCTTCGAATGACAATCGATTGACAGAGGGTGGAACCAGCTAGAGGAGGAGGGGGACCCAGTTATGAGTTGTAGCTGGCAGCGAGGTTCTGCTCACCTTGAGAAGTTCCTCTTGTTTTTGACAATTGAGAGTTATTCCATTCTGGTGAACCCCGACAGAAAATGAAAATCTGGCTTCAGTATTACCTCAAGAAACTTCATTGTTGCCAGGGAAAGGTTTGGGGAGTTTTCCTGTTCTGATTTGAGGGTTTAGGGACAGAGGGGGTCGTATGCTGTACAGACTGTAAAGCCCCCTGTGACCTCTGACAGGGGTTGTATATATAAAATGTGACTTGACTGCAAGAAAACCTGGTCCTCAGTTAGTGGTCAGATCCACCCGCTTAGGGGCCCAGTGACAAAAAGAAGTTTTTGGGGCCCTGTTGACATCTACCTCTACTATACACAACACTCAGAGATCAACCAGGACTCTAGAGCTGAAATGATGAGATTAATTGCTTCAGTCATTTTTGAGGTTCTGACGTGTGAATTTTTGCAATTTTCCCAGGCTTCTCTGACAGTGAACTCAGTGTCATTGAATCCATTCACTGGGGTCTCAGGGGATAATGCTGGAATCTGGGAGTGATCCAGCTGTGTCTTAGTGTTACAGCCCTGTCTGGATGACGAATACATGTAAGTAACTTTTGTAAGTAACACTACAGTGTTATTAGGTGTTTTTGGAAGACACGGTGTCTCTAACCTGACACTGTCCTGATGTCTGGCAGCAGGTTTTTTGATTAGGTTTGTGGAGAGACTGTATAGCTGAGGTTCGTATGTTCCACATTCCAATGCTTTGATTAATGTAAAGCTGGGAAATGCCTGTATACTGAGAAACCAATTTGTCCACCAGCATCCAGTCTAAGTGTGTGGGCTTTGTGATGCCTCCATTTACCGTAAAAATTTTTTGTGGATCTAGATTATGAGCATTAGCTGGCCTCTAACTGGGATTAGTATCTGATGTCTAAATCAATATACAGCTCTGGAAATGACAGAGGGAGAAATTCAGCAGGTCAGAGAGGAACCATCCTCACATTCACAAGTACATGCACACAAACACACAGTACAGTGTATTTGGTTTTCTGTCTTCCCCTCTTAGTTGTACATGGTGCCTCATTGTTTGGAGTAGGAACAAATCTGCTGATCTTCAGCAAAAACAAGCTGAACAATCAGGTCAAGGTTCTCCGCACCACAGGCTGTACCCTCACATCTGCCTATCGATCTCTGTGATATAACACAGAGGGGAGGAGTTGTGGTTAAAAGTTGGATGTTGGAAGGATGAAGGGCTGCTCAGTACAGGATGAACGGTATGTGACTTTGAGGATGGAAAGATAACGAAAGACTTTATGATTGACAGGCAACTATAAGGTGAGTAACAGAGACATGTGACACACGGTAGAGATTAAAGGAGTATATTAGGCATGCAATAACAATGTAGAAAAAGCTGCAGTTCATATCCAATCACAACAAGTAGACAATAACAATATAAAAAATAAAAAGTGTATACAAAGAAAACGCCAAAGGTCAAGTCATAGCTAGTGTCACAGTTCCGAGCTGGAGTGACGACAGGTATGCATGTAGCCCTGGACCGAGCTGCATGTGGGTGTAACCTGATGCAGGTGTGGAAAATGAGAGCATCACTTAGCTCCCTGCCTTCTTTGTGCAGGCAGCAGTATCTGGATCCTGTGAGCTGGAGCTCACCATCCAGTCCTGGAAAAGGTCTGCCCTGGAAACTCTCAAATCTCTGCTCAGGCTTAGTCCTTAGCCAGAAACTCTGAAGCCTCTGGCCTCCTAAAGAACCCGACCTATGAATGAGATCTAAATAAAATCACCCTCATTCTAATACTATGAGCATTCATGGCCACAGAATGCAGCTGGACTGTAATCAAGTAGTTCGTTCAGTTTCTCATTAATCACAATTTCATGAACAACCTCAGTACTCAGTAAAAGGTGGAAAACTCAGTCCGGCATGCAACCTGTGCTAACAGTGGATATCACTAACTGTCAAACAAAACTCGTCCTAACCAGCAGCAAAAATGCATCAGTTCCCAGAGAATGTGCAAGAACCTCATTCAACACAAACAGAACAGTCTCCTCCATAAACCGACAGGAGGAGCAGAGTGTGTTTGCTTCCCAGTAGAATTTCTTAAACCCACGACAGAGCTTGTTCTAGGTCATGCACACTAATAGAACATGTCAGTAGGGTTCACACAAGATCAGATTGTGCTATTCCTTAGCTAGATATGTGCTTGAAGTTTGGAGAGGTGGCACAGCACTGTCACTTTGAGAATGACGTTCACGTGGTTCATATCCACACCAAGTTTATAGATTAACAACATGAAATAACATAACTTAGAATGAGTTCTTTGAATATTTAACTACAATTCTTACATTTAAACAAAGTCAACTCAACAATACAGCTGGCACTGGCATTGCTCAGGTGAGCAGTCAGGGGCTGGGCTGAACTGTGTGACTGGCTGAAGTACGACTACTCTCATATTTATTAGCTCTCAACGAACTCGTCTTCATCGAGATAGCTTCATCATGTCTACTATATTATTTAAAAAATTCATTCTATTTTCAAGTTTAACCATATTTTTCTCTTCTTTTCCACTGTGATAACTCTTCAAAACTTAAAGGTGTAGCAAGAGTCTTACCTGACCTGACATCATTAAACAGCCACTGAAAGGAGAGGGACACTGGATACGCACTTTAAACACTGGAGGACCTGATGGTTTAAATGAAGCTCTGGATTTCAGTCCATTTTTATTGACAAAACGACATTTCCTCTGTTCTCTGTCCCAACAGATGACTCATTCTTGTAGAGGTGGAGTTGAAGGTAAATCCATCCCCACTGCCAGGATCGGACAGGTGACAGAGGTTAAACTGTGTTTTCTGCTTGACTCGATGTTGAGATTTTGAGAGCCAGCATGAAAGGAGCGAGCCTGAGGAAGTTTCACAGTGTGAAACATCATGAGTGGTCACCTACAACTTTTAATAAATGACTGAATCTTACAGGATTTACTGACAATACTGCTTTACCTGGTCTGGGCCACTCACCTGTTCAGAGCATCTGTCCTAGATTTCTGCCGCTCCTGAGCTCTTTAAAGGTTAGATCTTCCTTTTAGCTCTTAATGACAAAGATAGTAAAACATCAGTTATTTTACCACTGATTGAACTGTATACAGACAGTGGCTGATGCAGGTTTCAACTTTTCTTTAAAACCTTGCAAATGAAGCTTGTGCTGAGAGAAGAACATGTGCCCTGCTTTTTTTTTTAGTAGAAAAGGTAAAATTTTGCTTTTGATCTCCTAAATGCAATGCAGCATATGAAGTGCCTTATCATCTCCTTTCAGTGGCTTTCAGTCCTACCCCTCCCAGTTTTTTCCTTTGAGGTGTGAGGAAATCCTGAGAAAGAATCAAACCCACGGGACATGAGGCCCTTTCAGTGTATTACTGATATCATAAGGTGGAAATCACCCAAAAAGCAACTGCAACATCCTGAGAAATATGACAAAATTTCTTTTGTTTTCAACATTTAGTGCCCTGCAGACCAGACCACAGTACAATAAGCCATCAGTAAGAAAGAATTAAAACGTAGCCTTAGGGACAGATTCAATTGTACAATAAAAGCAAACTGAGCCGGCTGCTTCTTCTTATAGAACTGGCATTGTTTGCTCGTTTTTTTTCTCTTTTATGTAGAAGCAAGAGAAAAAAAAACAGCAGAGAACTTTCTGTAAACTAAGAGAAGGAGGCTTGTTTAATTAGGTCTCCAGTTGTCTGGCCCAGTTAAATGGACCTGGGTTGACTCAAACACAAACGCAACAACAACAAACACAGTCTGACAAACACAAATAAGAAATGCAATATGTTTGTTCATTATTACTGACCAGTCATGTGGGAGTATGTGGTGATTGGTTATTGCAGTTCACAACCCTTTGCAGTTTTGCCTTTGCACACAATCACAATGGATTTGAAACGAACAAATCAAGACATGATTGAAGTGTGGATTTTAAGGTTTAATTCGGGGGGTTTCACAAGTATTATCTTTTAATACTTGGTTGAAAATCCTTTGCAGTGAATGACTGTCTGAAGTCTTGAACCATGGATGTCACCAAATGCTGAGTTTCCTCCCTTGAGTTGTTTTTCCAGGTCTTTACTGCAGCCACCTTCAGTTGCTGCTTGTTTGTGGGTCTTTCTGCCCTCAGTTTTGTCTTCAGTATGTGAAAAGCATGATCACCTGGGTTGAGGTCAGGTGACTGACTCAGCCATTGAAGAATATTTCATTTCTTTGCCTGGTGAAGCTCTTGTGTTGCTTTCAAAGTATGTTTTGGGTCATTATCCATCTGTACTATGAATCACCATCCTGTCAGTTCTGCAGCATTTGGCTGAATCTGATCAGATAGTTCAGACCTGTTCACTTCAGGATTCATCCTGCTGCTTCTACCATCAGTCACATCATCAATAAACACCAGTGACCCAGGTCCATTGGCAGCAGAAAATGCACAGGCCATAACACTCGCTCTACCACGTTTGACAGATGATGTGGTGGCTGTGGATCATAAACTGTTCCTTCCTTTTTCCAGGCTCTTCCATCATTCTAGTACAAGTTCATCTTGGTTTGATCCAGAGAATCTGGTTCCAGAACTGTACAGGTTTTTTAGATGTTTGCTGGCAAAGTCTAATCGGGTCTTCCTGTTCCCGAGTGTTACCACTGTTTTGCACGTTGTGTTAAATCCTCTGTTTACATCAATGAAGATGTCTCTTAGTCGTAGACTCTGACAATATCAATCATTCCTCCTGGAGAGTTTTCTTGACCAGCCTAGATGTTCTGAAGGGTAACCTTCACTAAGGAAAGAATTCTGTGTCTTCTTCCCTGTCCTTCCAGGTCTTTTGGTGTTGCTGAACTCACCAGTTCAATCCTTCTTCTTAAGAATGTACCAGATTATTGATTTGTCCACTCTAAAAGTTTTTTAGCTAAATGATGCCTCCATTAATTTGAATTGACAACTCTCTGGTACACATATTAAAAGTACACAAGAACAGCTCCCAAGCACAAATTAAACACTTGGAATCAACACCAGACCTTTAATCTGCTTCATGTATCATGAAATAACAAGGGAAAAGGTCACAGCAGGTCAGGAAACTGATCAACTGTCTATTTTCCAATTACTTTTGAGCCCCTAAAAAAATTAAGGACTGTATAGAAATGGCTGTAATTCCTAAATGATTAATGTGATATTTTTGTTAAACCCTTTGAATTAAAGCTGAAAAGCTAAACTCCAATTGCATCTTTATTCACTCATTTCAAATCTCTTGTGGTTTTTTACACTTGCAAAATTGCAAAAGTTGTGTCTCTTTCCAAATATTTCAGGACGTAAATGTATTTCTCACACAGTAGTTGTGATTGGACAGCTCAAGTAACTCAAGTAGCTCAAGTCACTTATGGTCAAGTGTATGTCATTCACAAATGATTCATTCAAAAGAACAAATCTTCTGCATGAAGGAAGAGAAGTGAATCACTTCCTGAAATGTTGCATTCATTTCTCCATTCAGCTGAGCACTCAGTCAGCTGCAGGGATACATTCACTCACAGACTGAGTCAGGTAAGGATTAATGTGCAGAAGGAATGGGGTGCATTCAAGTCTATGTACGTAGGGACTTTATTGATCCCGGAGTGAAATTACTTTACCACTGCAATAACCAGTGGATGTGTATAAAAAAACAGAAAACAAGACAGCTCCTCAGAAATAGAGCTGAAACCACTCCATCGCCCCCCTGAAGGCTTTTAAATTTAGTTTATAAACTAAATTTAAACTAAATTACCACCAGATATACATGTCAGCAGAATATAGGCATGAAAACAAACACATGGATGGCAGCTGTTTACTGTGGAGTCACAGTAAACAGCTGCTTTAACTATAATTTACTGTGAAAGTAATGTAGCTGGTAGCCAGTAATTTTCTGTAAATTTACAGTCACATATTTTACTGTTCATTATTACTGTTCATTATTGCGGAATGAGTCATTAATCACTACCCAACACTGTGAGCAACAACAACACACACAGACACACACTAAGAGAACCCTGTGATAGACTGGTGCCCAGTCTAGGCTGTAAATCTCTCTTAACCACTGCATGCTGGGATTGGCTCAAGCTTCCCGTGACCCTGAGCAGTATAAGCAGATATAGAAAATGGATGGTCACATGAGGAAAACATAAACAGAGAAGACACACATACACACATAGCTCCATCAAAAAATACAGGAGGCCTGAGGCATTTCTGGACTAAGAATGGAATCAGGTTAGGCAGTTTCTTGGCCTTACATAAACACAGAGACTATCATGGATTTTGAGCTTTGCTGTATGTGTGTTACATCCTGTAGTCTCATCCTACAGACAAACACAAATTGTTTATGTTTTTTTATTTCCTCCAAATACTAAAATGAAGCTCCTATTGCATAAATTTGATCTCTTCGCTGCATGTTTCATCAGCGTGATGACTGCAGTCATGTCCCACAGGCGTTTTCAACCCACCGTCTCCTCCACATTAGTCCCTCATCACTGGCAATGCTTCCTTTTTAAAAGCTTTTTTAAAAGCTTGGGGAGCAAGGCCGACACATGGTTGATTACACAGACACAGTGCTGCAAGTGCATCATATTCTTTTATTTATTCATCTTCTTTCTTTGTATGTTGCCTAGCATGTTAGATATTTCAGTGCAATGAGAAGCCGTGGGAATATTAAGTCAATAATATTTCAAAAGTCCTTTGATATTGTCCCTGCTGTGTTGTTTTTCTAGATTGAGGTTATTATTAAAGGCTGAATCATGTCCACACCCTGAATTTGTCACTCTTGGTTTTGCATTGAGTCTGTAGCATATATTGCATTATTCAGTATAATGTCACTGTGTGGAAAAGAAAATGAACTGGGGATATTTGCAGCAGCATGAGAGCACTGCTGTTGTATGAGAGGGATGCTGTGTGTCCATTAAAACATATATTATTTGGCACACATGCACACGATGAGGAGAGAATGTTGAGAGGTGCAGGAGATGCTGGTGGGGATTTTGACATTAAACAGAGGCTTCAACTTCAAACAAAACCAGCCGTCCACTGATTGAAGCCGAACAGTCTAACAGGGGCTCCAGATTGAACATGAAGCAGGCTGAGTGTCAGTGCCTTCCAAATTTACCCGTATGTTTCATAGGTCTTGTATGTTTGTTTGCTGCTCTGGTGCCTCTGTAGTTAAGGTTTAGTTAAGTTTCAGTCAACCACAGCGTATTGAGAGAGACAGGACAACACCTCTACTGAAAGACATTTTTGTAGACATCAGTCATTTACAAGTGACAGAATTAGTTTGCAAGGCCGTAGAAGTCATTAAAGGTTGTTGTTTGCTGGTAAACCTTTTTTTCCCTATGGAAAACAATTTTTCTGACTCATGTAGCTTGGTATTCAAAGCTACGAGTCATGTGACCGCCTGTGTTTTTGACCGCTTGCTGTCATCAAAGGGCTCTGGATAGAACTGAATCTACTTGGCTGAGGTTAGGGTAAGATTGTGGGCATGACTGAGAAAAAACAGCATTGGCTGTCAGTGGGAGATGAGATATGAATGCAAATAGGAAATTTCATTGAATACACAAAAACAATGTTGAAGCTAGAGTCCTCAGGTGTCAGGTACCATGTTCACAGAGCTAAAAAGTCAGCAGAGGGAGGAAGTTGGGGTGAATGGATGGGTCAACAGGACACTGGACTTTAACATGAGGGACAGCTGTCCGTTTCCCATTTCCACCAGACAGTCAAAGGCTGGTTTCCTTTATACATGATGTTTCTGAACCTTAACCAAGTGTGTATTTTAACCAGAGCCATGATCTTTACCTACCAGAGCTGTTTTTGTTTTGAACCCTAAACAAACCTTTACCATCATTATATGGTTATAGCTTTGATACAGTGATGTTGTCCTACTGAAAGTGGCATCAGATCAGAAGACAACTGTATGTGTTCTTTTAGAAAGCATGAACCATTAAGATATTATGTCGTTCATGGATTAAATGCTGCAAACACATCTCAAACTATACCATTGGTTCTCAAACTCAAACTCACCACGAGCACACCACCCAAACCCCCCAAATTTTTCTAAATCAATAACAGTGATAGGGAGGCATAGAAAAGCATCCAAGTTGATTTTTAGTGAAATTAATGCCCCAATAGCATCAGCATCCTCTTCTTTGTTTCTCTGTTATCTGGGCAATTTTTCACATTTAGTCCCACTAGAGTTGGCTTGCCATTGTATGTTACGAAGAGGTGAGAAGAGTAAGCAGCTCCAAGTTCCACATCTGTCAGAGTCTCAGGATCTTTCTCAATCTATCAGAGGTTCCTGCCAAAACTAAAAAAGGACCACCTACTGTATATACCAAGGTCCAGAGCACCTTTCAGCATGAGACCATCATCACAGTTTCAGACTCAGATCCCTGGTAGTTGGAGATATAGATGTCAACATTTTCTTCAAGGAGCATGAAGCATCAGCAAGAACCTCTGACTTCTAATCAGGAGCTAATAGACTGCCCTGCCATGATGCTAATGAGGCTGATAAACCAGCCTAATTCCCAAATATACATTGAGCAGCAGTTCCCAGCATGATATCCAACATTTAAATTACTGTCATTATGGCTTGTTGCTCTTTAAAGTTTTCACTAGAGACTGAGCACAAAACCAATCACCTAATAATCACCTCTGAGGTTTGATATATGTGTAGAATTCCTGCCTGCACAGAAAGTCTTATTAATCACAAACACAGACCACGAGCTCTTATTCAAACCTTATTCCAGCCCAGTAAATGGTTCATAGATCGCTGCCTTGTGGACGCAGAGGGGTGCAAAGCAATCAACTCCTGGGGAGGCAGGGTGAAAACAGCTTGTAGATGAAGCTTGTTAAACAAAGGAATCCAAAGTGTGTGGACACCACACCACACTAGAGCTGTGGTTTTGTAGTCACACTTAAAACAAGCTTACTCAGATAGTTTGGGATTTGTGGGCTGGCCAGAACATTCACTTCCTCAAGTGACAAGGGGGAAAATCTGGAAGGTATATATACAAGGTGGAATTGGGTGGTTACACTGCTTTGTTTAATGTAGTTCAGGCAGCATCAAGTACAAATTTAGCTTGTCTCACCAAAAAATCTTTCCAATTGTGCACGGTTAACCAGTGGAAAAGACCAAGAGTCTACAGCTATGCTGGCAGCTCTGTGAAGCTGAGCTTGATGGAGCTTTGGGCTAAATGCTAATGTCTAATGTAAAATGTTTACCAGATGGTGGCGTAAAGTCAAAGTTTCACCACAGTTAGCAGCCATTATCAGTCTTTGTCTGGGGACCATGAATGTCAGTACCAAATTTCAGGTTTTACTTAAACATATTTCAGTCTTGACCTGAGGGCCCCCCACCTACCAGACAACAATTAAGCCAAGAGACTAAGAATTTAGATTCCAATCTTTTGTTCCTTTAAAGCATGATTATAATACATAATGATTTGCTGATCACATGATACAATTGAACAAAAAAAGCAAATGTTTTTGGTCACATCTGTAATGGTCACATGACTATCGCTGTGTTATCCACTCTTCATGTGAGCAACAAACCAGATAAAGTGTAAGGAGCTGAGAGAATGTCAGTAATTAAATATCACAATTCTTCTTTTAGTGTCTGTTACTGGTACAATCATTTTATTGTATTCAGGATGTTGTTGCAGTGACCTTGTTGAATACAAGCCTAGTGTTTTTTTAAATCACAGCAAATTGTGTAGATAAGGAATGATAAAAACACTGAGTCTTGAGCTCTCTGGATATCTCTCTTTTCACAACATGATAATCCCAACAGCTCTGGATTGCAGTGACATGAGGGACAATGTTTTAAATCATTGGATTAAAGAGCAAAGCTCTGCACGGATCTCATCCCGTGGGTGTAATGGACAGATCTATCGTGACGTTTTGGAAAAATGAGCAACAGGGATCGACCTTCGGAGGAATCCTCTAAAGTAAAACATGTTCATTTTCCAGCTGTATCCTTGCACTCTGTGTTTATATCTCTGTGTGAACTACATGGAGTAAAGGCTCAAGGGGCTAAAGGCAGAGTTACTGTCAAATAATGGAGGGGCTTTCCAGAGTCACAGTCACAGTCTGTCTTTTTTCTCTTCTTTTTCATCAGTGACTGTCATTCCCTCACCTGACTCCAGCAGGCCAGTAACTACAGATACACAGCAGACGTCTCATTCAGGGCACTGATGTTAGGGGCAAACACTCTGTGGGACAAAGACACATTATGACACATTAAGAGGAAGTGAATGTGTGATCCAGGTTTAACACAGAGTTAGTAACATTGGATCTTGCATACAGTCAGTATATTTAAAGACATCTGGGTCAGATCTGTAAAAAGTGAGTTTTTATGTGAAAGTAATGTGTTGGAATACTGCAACAAAGAATAGCTCCTTCTATTCACATAAGGTGCAGAAGAAAACTGTCCAAATTCATAGACAGAACCTCATGTTGCTACTCTGCAGTTCCTTGTGCTTGTATATTATCAAGCTTATATGTTATGCAGCAGTGTTCAGTCTCATTACACTTAAGAATATAATGATTATCCCCATAAGCTATGCATGCTTAAAAGAGTTGAAAGGTCTTATCTTGTTTGGAGAAATGCTGATATGAAACATCTGTATTTGAAAAACCAGTTGTAAGTGAGTTGATGTATGGTATGTAAGGTGTAAAGAATGTTTCCACAGTGTCATTTTTTCAGTTCTTTTTTTTATATTTACTTTTACTAAATGCAAGCAACTGTAGCTTGTTATTTCTGTATAATCCCTTTAAAATTTAATACTTAATAACATTTTATTTGACAGTTTGTAGATGTACATGAAATGTTGGAATTGGTTTTCATTCTCTTGGGTTTGTATAAATCTAAGAGGAAGATGTCTTGATATATTTTTTTTACATTGGCTATATTGATATACAGTTTGGGCCAAAGTCTGATACTGTTCCTACAAAACGTACTAACAATTAATTATTATTATTATTATTATATGACAGTGTTACTAGTAATATTATTAAAGTTGCTTGTTATGTCATTAGTATTTCAAAATTTTATTAATCCTGTAACTATCAAAGTGTACCTAATAAACTGGTGAGTGTGTGTAGATTAATTTAGTCACTATGTGTCAGTAAATCTTTTCCTGTACCAGTGAATCAGTGTTTCTACTGAAGATCTTGAATTAAAAGTTAAAAGGGATCTGACATGGATTTATTTCATCACTTCAGTCATATGCAGCGAAGACAAGCACTGGCAGATGTAATTTTGCATCAATAAGGAAAATCTGTGAAACAATTTAACATCAGTTTAAACCATTTTTTCATTCAGATGTGGCAGAAACATACAACGACTGAATAACACTGTTAGATCGCTTAAGGTGTAATGTTACGCTACCATAACAACAGCTATTAATAATGTTAATAATCCTAATATATCCTGCTCAGGTGGGGATAAAACGAAAACTGTCTTTCGGTCACTCTGGGATGGTTTCACTTTAAGTGACTGTGCACAGTTGTTCTGCCGTGATGAGTCACGTCCAGTTACAGAGCTTGGGTCACTGTCTAAAATAGTCCGGCCCTTTAGACGATCCTTTACCAGGTTTTGAATTGAAGACGTCGGATGAGTCCCCCCAGCCCTAACCAACTGTCGTGCATCCAAGAACCTTCACAGTCGACAATGCACTTCCTTGAGTCCTTACGATAAACACGTAAAGTTTGAAGTCAGTCAAGACAGACTCACAGATAGACATACAGACTTCTCCATTTATTATAAGGATTGCTAGATGAATTGGCCTTCCAATAATTTGACGTGTATCATCACAATGTGTATCATCACGTCTCTTGTGGTCGTTTGTTGTTTGTAGTTTGTGGGCTGCTCCATTCAATAATCAGGGAAAGTCCCTGCGATGAAAGTCTAGTACCTGGCGAAGAAGACTTTGTGGTCACCCTGGCAAACCACATGCAGATAATGGGAAACACTGACAAGGTGAGAGCAAGTCGGTTCAGGATAGCCTAGACCAAGCAGGGCAGGGTCATAGAGCATAAATGTGGAGTCATACTTTCGGGAATTATTTGATTTGTAAAAATTACAGCAGCAGCTGGAATTTGATAGTGGCTCACTCTCTGGTCACATGAACAAACTGTACAACAAGACCCCTGAAACCAAGTTTGCCCATCAGCCAGTTCCATGAGAAAGCTACTGTAGGGTAGGAGCACATGAATGGTGTGGGCCCCCAGGGAACATCGATGGGGGTCCATTGTCCTCCTGTAGTCTTGTCAGTAACAGGCAGGATGCAGGCCAGTGGTCAAAGCAAACGGCATTATCTGTGTGTATACACAACACATATCCACAGGACCTTTAGCCCAAACACAAGATAAAATAAAACATCCTCCTCAGGAACTGTCATACAGAGTAAAAGAAAGAGAGATGTGAGGATGTGAGCAGTTATATCAGGATAAAAATGTTATTTTTGAAATGTGACTGGGTGAATATGTTGTAGATTACTACAGCTGATGACATCTGCACACAATGTGAGGAAATATGGACTCTCACTGTATTCTATATTTGTAGACATAGGTCTCCAGATGTTGACGTGGGTGTCAGGATGACACTGGTATCCTGTTGAGCACCTTTCACCTGGTCTTCACAGGTGTTCAGGAAGAATAGACAAACCAAATAATAGGAGGGATATACCCTGAATTCAACACGCACATGTTGTTAGCCTGCTAGCCATGCTAGCTCAGCATCTCATACTTCATAGGTCCTACCTGCTTTCAACACAGCAGGAATGGGAGTTACTGCAGAAGCTCCTTGACTGGAGAGGAACAAAAAGTAAGTTATGCTCGCTTTTCTTAATTTCTAAAGGGGAAAAAATGTTAAAGGACGAGAGCCAACGGAGAAGTAACAAGCCCAAATGAAGGATGGGGAGAAGGAATGTACTGACCTCACTCATCAAACTCATCACTCAAAAAAATTTTGTGTCTGCCAGAAAACGTCAGTTTTCTCTCCAGCACGGATCTAAGTCACTTCCATCTCAAACTCATGATTACAGCTGAATATTTCTTACAGATGGATTTAACCTTAGATTTTATTCATTATCGACACTGACTTTCTGCCCCAGTTAAATGGGATTTGCAGAGCAAATCCTGAATCCCAATCCTTCCTAAATTGTCCACTGAGTGTGTCACAATTTATATGAAATACTGAAATGCTTTAGGGATAATAAAATGATGTAAACCAGCTGTTCTCACAGTCTGTTTTCACTGAGACTGTGTCCTGTCTATGAGAACTTCTATGGCAGGTACATAAATACTCATTTTGAGATGACTGACAATAGCTGATCATTTTGGTTGAGTAATCACAGCAAGAGAAGGAGGAATATGCTAGTATTACATCAAATACCACGAAAAGATTTGATGTATTCAGGTGGAAGAAAGAAGCAGGAAGTTTTCAGAATGAGAATAGAAATGCTGTTGAATGAGTTTTGTGTAAAGATGTGGGGCAAAGGAAAAAAAAAACCTCCAGCAGTGTGAACTCCGAGTGTTTACCATCCAGTCCCAGCTTGTTGAGTTTGAAAATGATAAATGAACATTAGAAAAAGGATGAAATGTAAACACGTCTGTGTCACTAACACAAGGTCAGCGGCAGTTTTGAGAATCTGCCCTTAGACGTTGTTAATCAGTAGGATGGAGAAAGCCAGTCAGCCTGCTGGTTAACAGAAACTTTGTTTATCATATCACAGCATACTGCAGGCCCTCAGCTGTACTTTTCCACTCCTGCTTCCTGTTCTCAACCAAGAGATAAAGACGATTTTGTGTCAAACATGTCTGCGGTGACAGAGGTCTTCTATGATGAGAAAGGCAGAGATGTCTTTCCCATCTTGTGTCACTGCTGAAAGACAGTTCAAATCTGTTGTAACAGTTTTCAGCAAATACAAACTATGGGACAGATATTTTATACAGATTTTTCACACAAAGATATTTCCACAAAAATATCAATTTCAGCTTTGCAGCTTCAAAAAAAACAAAAAAAAAAACAAATTACACTTGAGTGTGAGCAGCAGTACTGTTAAAATGAGAATGCAATCACATTCATGTGAGCATTGTGTGCAGCCTGATATCTTCATATCTAATTTTTAACAGAGACTAAAATCTGCTCTGCAGTAGAAAAACAGACCCGAGTAAAGAAGACTGCAGGACTGGAAAATCCCCCTGTTCTCATCCGAAAGTCAATTCTCGGAAAACTGCAGTGCTGCCATTATTTTCCTGAAGCTCAGAAAGGAGGCTGCTGAGAAGCAGCAGGATGATGAAGCATTTCTGGTCACTGAATCACAAACATCTCTCAGGAACTGAAGGTGACTAATTTTAGAAGGAAAGGATGTGTTTATGTTTCTAGACTACGCTGCAGCATCACAGCTACAGAAAAGTGTTTAATAAAACATACAGCAGCTCTTAAGGAGGCAGAGATATATCGATGGTTCAAGTACTGATGATAGAACTGGAACTTGTAGGATCCATTTTTATCTTCACATACTGATTGTATTTATTAGATCTAACAGGGGTCAGAAGTCAACAGCTGATGTCAAATTAATGAGAGTGCGACAGAAGGAGAAAGAGACAGAGTGATGGAGGTAGGCCGTTTTTAGTGGATGATGAGGGAGACGTACTTCGTCACCAGCAAGACTCAAAGTCACTAAATTAAACTAAAAACAAGTAACAGTAAAACAGTTACAACCATTACACTAAACAATGTAAACAGCAGCAGGTGGAAACTCCATGGTAGGACCCAGGAAATACAGGCCTACCACCCCAGCATGTGGAGGACTGAGAGCACAGTTAGTTAGGTTTGTTTATCTGTGTATTTATTCATCTGTGTATTTATTAATCCATCTATCTATCTATCTATCTATCTATCTATCTATCTATCTATCTATCTATCTATCTATCTATCTATCTATCTATCTATCTATCTATCTATCTAATTATACAAGGAACAAGTAAAAGTACTAATACGACAATGTGAAAACCTCTATTAGAACTAAAGGTCTTTCATTTACTAAAATAACAGAAAAAATACTTAGACAAAAGTAAAAGTTCTCATTATGGCTCCTCTCCTGCTCTCTCTCTCTCTATCTATCTATCTATCTATCTATCTTTCTGTCTATCTATTTATTCATTTATATGTTTATTTATACACAGACCAATCTTTCTAGATCAGTGTTTCAAAGTAACAGATAAAAGAAAACCACTCCACATTTCCAGAGCCACCCTGGCTGATGGGGGAGTGTACGTTAATGTTTCCCCCCAGTGACGAGCCCGTCTCAGCCCCCCCAGACTTCTTTGCTGCTCCTCCTGGTCTCTGTGTCTCCTGTGCTGCAGCTTCCTTGGCTGATATACGACTAAACTGCAACTGTAAATAAATTTTGGAAGAGATGCAATTTCCACCCAATTATGTTTCCCATTAAGAGAGTGAGGAAATGTTGTTAATTTTTTTCACTGAAACATCTGATCCTGCACCGCAACATCCACCTGTAGTGACTCCAACTTCGTTACACTGGTTCATGGTTCTGTTTAGACTCTCACAGAATATGGTTCAGGTTCCAGAAAAGATCCTGGTTTAATACAGAAAAAGTGACTTAACAACTTGTTTATTTACACTGAACATGAACTACCATCTTTCCTAAACCTGAACCAGATACGGGGTCTGGATGTGAACCTGGTCTCTGGATGTGAACATGGTCTCTGGGTGCAAACCTGGTCTTTGGATGTGAACCTGGTCTCTGGATGTGAACATGGTCTCTAGGTGCAAACCTGGTCTCTGGATGTGAACCTGGTCTCTGGATGTGAACATGGTCTCTGGGTGTGAACCTGGTCTCTGGATGTGGACCTGGTCTCTGGATGTGAACATGGTCTCTGGTCTGACAGGCCTGTGGTTTATATGTAATCCATCCCATCCAATCCCATCTGCTGTAAATAACTTTAGTTCTCTGCTCTTTCTAGTACATGATGCCTGTGAAAATAATCCAGCCAGAGATTATGTTTGTCACCACAACATAACTAGGACAGTAACATTTTACAGAATATAGATGGTTTCCTGGAGACAGGGTTACAGACAACCAAACAAGTATTATAAATAATACCTGCTACCATACGGTCCTTGCCAAACTGCTGCTGATCACGTCATTATTTTATGTCCATGATGTTGTCATAAAGAATAAACCGAATACAAACTAAAGCTAAAATAGCCTACAGCATAATGATGAGACAAGCTGACAAAATGTTGTCATGTAACATTCCGGTTTGGCCACAAAGCATCTGGTAGCACATCTAGTGTAGATCCGCTTGTGGGACACAGAACAAACATATTCCTTTGGCATGAACACTTTAAAGCTTTCAGGTCGAAGGTGGAATAGATAAGAGACATGTTCATATAGCTCATTAAAGGATAAAGAACCATTTGTTATATTATATTGGATTTTCGCATTTCTTCAATTTACATGTACTTAATGGTTATTTATTTTCATTCACAACAGTACAGAGAAAAAGTTACAGAGACATTTAAAGTCAACTGTCTGCTTTGCTTCAGCATATACTGAAAGTGCAGTGTGAGGTAGGCACAGTCCAACAGTGTGAAAGAGCAGTTCTCTCGCTCTGGTCTCAAATAAAAACATCACCCGTGAGGACTATCCCTAACCCTAACGACCTGACAGCTCATTTGCTGTGTGCTCACACTAACCAGCCTGGAGGCAGATTCTCACCCATCTGATCAAAGTCTTTTCTCCCTTTATATGTTAAGCCCCCCACCACACCCCCAACCCCCAAGTCCTGCATGTCACACAAACCAAACCAGGATCCAGGGTCATGCAGGCTGGTTTCCATGGCAACTTAATGAGTTGGCTTCAGCCTTTTATGTCGGTCTCAAAACTGAAACATACTTTTAATGTTAGATGCAACGACAGTCACCTTATATATCAGCTATTTCGGCCCCTCTCAGCGCAGTGCTCTTTCTATCAGGGAGCAGGATTGCAGTGGTTTCCAATGGAAATCTACTTCCAAGAGAAGCTCTTGCTGAGTTTTTTGAAATATCTTTGGCAGGGTGGAAGAAGCACCTCAGATCTTTCACCTCAAGAAAAGTACTGATGCTACAGTAATAAAGTAATGTAGTAATGCTAGAGTACAGAAATACTCTTTACTTGAGTAAAGTACAAGTACTGAACAACTTTTACTTCTGCAGCCCCCTTGGTTGTGTCGACATGTCCTCAACCACAGTCTGTTGCCGTGCACCCAATTTGCTCAGCCTGCTTGAGAAAATCCTGTTTCACTAGAATACTCACACAGCTGCTCAGCCCTTGCATGAAGACGTGACGCTAGGACGGCTCTGGCTGCAGCTTCAACACAATCACATCAGACCAACTTTTATACAGAGAGAAGCAAATGTACCCCAGTATTTTCCATGCAGCAATTGGGGAGGGGGGGGGCTTATTAGCTTAATATGGCAATATGTAGCGAGAGAGAGAGAGAGAGAGAGAGAGAGAGAGAGAGAGAGAGAGAGGGAGAGAAAAACAGAGAGAAAAAGGTCAGCACAACCTATTCTGTGTATTTAACAAATTGTATGCATAGCAG